>OV725081.1:58832860-60032860 GCA_928085145.1 Nezara viridula | reverse complement strand
TCCAAATTGTACCCATTTACCTCATTCGCGACCGATTTTAGCCCCCCTGCTGTGTTTAAACTCCTTAAAATTAAATATAATATATTAATATTTTATATATTAAAATAAATTTAAATATTGCCAACTCAGTATATTTCAGGTAAACTTATGATAGGACAGTAACTAAGCACAAGCATAGTTATTTTAGATAACGCTTGCCGATGATCCAATTAGGGAGACAACTTTTCATAATAAAAAAAGTGTGGGATCAGTCCTAGAAGGAATATTAAACCAATAGGAAGGCATAGAAACGGAAGGGAAAGAAAGAATTAAAATGCAATATTTTTTAAAGAAGTGGTGATTCGGTTTAGAGACTTCTTTGGAAATGATTGTCCGGTCCAGAAGTCACCTGGAGAGGTGGAGCGACACTGGAGACATTCCAGAAGATACAAGGAGACGACCTTTGCGGCACCAGAGATCAGATGGAAGTGGCAAGACACCATATATCATACAATCGGTCATGTCATAATATTCATTCAATACTTATTCATATAAACCTGTGTTGGCAATTGCAGATCGCAAATATATATTTTTTAGATAAGAATTTCTTTCTTATATCCTTCTAGATAAGGATTTTGTTCTGCGTGCCACCATTTATATCAATAAGTAATAAGTAAATTCGTAACACGGTATTTATTGAGAGAAAAACTGATGTTAATTATACCTCAATCAAGTATATCACAGCATAAAATATGTAATATACAGCCTTTCTTATTCCTATTAAATATATAATTGGTATAATTTAAAAAATATCTATAGACAGATAGAAACAGAAACATATAGAATAGAATAGAAAAGTAAAGATAGTATGATACATATAGTACATAGTAAAATAGAAACGCATAGTAAATATACATAAATGCAGTTTCTGGTACTCTCTTATATATATATATATATATATATATATATATATATATATATATATATATATATATATATATATTTATTATATACAACTGCTAAAAAACATCGAAATTAATTTACACACTTCAACGCTCTTAGTCAATTTGCCATTTATTATTTAATAAATGCCCCCTCCTCCACAGAGTACGGTTCCGGGATGGCAACCCCTCTACCGACCAACAAAGGCTAAATGTAGATGGGTTTGACAAAGAAGAACACAAAGGCAAAATGTTAATAACGCAAAGGGTTTGAGCGCTGTTGGCGAGCGGGTCAATATTTGCAAACCTGGACTTGTGCGAAATTGCACTCCTGATAAAAAGACCTTGCTCCGCTTGTAAATAGTTTCACAGAAAAAGTGTTGCAACAAAGGCGAGAATTTATTAAAGTTTTAAATTATAAAGAAATAAACTATTTAATATAAATAAAAAATAATTAAATCATATTAATACTGAAATGAATTTGGTGATAGTAACATTCTTAAAAATTAACGACAGGTGCAAAATTATTTTTAAGAGCATTAAGACACCAACTCCTGTTCTGAGCTCTCAATTAAATTAAATATTTTTATTAATTACGAATTTTAATTACAAGATTTTTTTTTCTTCAATATAAAGTTTTCCTCAACCAAACTCTCCTTCTTTAGCAAGTTTCTCCATCTCTGCCGGTCCATCGTATCCTCCTCCGACAGTCCCCTACCAGCCGTACTCTCCACCACTCTATCCTTCCGTTTAACTGGGGGCCTTCCCCTCCTTCTTCTACCCTCTGCTTTCCAATCCATAATTATCTTTGGTATCTTATTGTCGGACATTCGTCACATATAAGCATACCTCCTGGGTCACCTTTCTTCCATACCTGAGGATATTATGCTTTATTTCCAATCTCTCTCTTACTGCGCCGTTTCTAACCCATTTGATCCTTGATATCCTAGCAGCTTATCTCCAAAAATCTAATTCAACTGAAAGGAATTTTTTTTCCCGGGGTCATACAAAGGGGGCCATGTCTCCGAACCATACAGTATTAAGCTTTCTACCAAAGCTTTTTTGTTTCTAGTAAAATTTGCTGCTTCAGAATAACGGATTAAGTATTCCCACTGCTTTTGTACCATTTACGATAATTTGTTTTTATCTCTTCCTCTATTCTCGTAATACTTTCAATTTTGGATCCCATGTAAAAAAAGTGATCCACCATAATTAGGTTGCATAATGTTAGGTCGGTGCTCTCCTCTTTCTTCGTGTACATATATTTGGTTTTGCTGTAATTTATTTGTAGGCTTCCTTGCTCATAATGATCAATTATTTTTCTAATAAGGTAGCTCATATCCTATTCATCTTGTGCGATCAATACCTGGTCATCAGCAAATAGTAAATGGCATAGATTTTTTTCCTCTTAAATCGACGCCCATTTTCCCACATTTCACCATCCACATTTTACAACAAATTTTATTGGAAATTAAAACAAGTAATCACTAGATATCATCATTAAAGTCTCTTACCATATTATGCAATTGAACCTCATCCAAAAACAATAACGATAAACTGTTGCGGGAAGAAAACTTACCTGTAAAAAGAAAAAAAAAAAGAAAATTAACATTTCAAAACAATAAAATTTATCAGATGAAGAATTCTTAATAAAAATTAAAATGATTACGTAACGTACATTACGTAACAACGCACACAAAGCACTCAAATAGAATCCGCTTTTTCACTCAATGCAAGTCGTCGTACAAAAATATTAATTTATATTAGTTTGGCTCAGATTAAGTTTTAATTGATAATGTTTAAAATATAGCATTTAGTGGTTATATTTTATTTAAAATTAAGATAAATAATACAACAAATTAGACAAAATTCAAATTTTGTTAATCCACAATGCGGCTATTTAATCAAACTAAAACCAATCCCTTAGTTTCCTTTGAGTCACAAGAGATCATTGGAAAAAAATTCCTGAAAATACTGCAGCTTTTAATCAACGAACCCTCTGAAACTCAGATCAATGTATGGCTGTCTATTTGAACTTTTCTAGCTTTAAAGCGAAATCGGGTCTACAAACTTTTCCCAATATGCAATAATATATCCTCTTTTACACAAAGTTTCAATAATTCATATTATTTAAAAAATACAAGAGTCAAGTACCACGTAATATATAACTGGTAAATAATGTATATTTACGCTTCTATCATTATCGAAAAAAAAAATAAACCCTAAATTTTTGATGAAGAAGAAAAAAAAATATAAATAATTAAATTATTTTTTTTTTACCTATTTAATCCAAATGATTAATGATATATATTTTTAAATTCACAACTTGAAAAATTATATAAAGGATCAGAAAACATTTTTTTTTTTAGTTATCAGTCTTTTTTATAAAACTAAGCAACTCCAGTGAATTATTAATTATTACTGTTTTGCATGTATTTTATTTTTATGAATATATTGAATAATAAGATCACAGATACATCATCCAAAAAATAAATAAAGAAACAGAAGTAATATTTTTTTTTTTTACTTGAAGTGTGAATGTGATCTTGCTTCCCTATAACACCATTGGTATAGTTAATATTTCAGTGTCGTTGGTTAGTTTTTTTTATGTTATACAAACCATTAAAGAAATTAATTTAATACCGGGTATTCTTTGATCACTTTCTTTTATTTTTGTTGACATCAATATATGTAAAATAAAGAAAATTTATTAAAACTTAATTTTCGAGGAAGGTGAACACCATCTTGTAGCATTGCATTCTTAAATCTATCTAACTACAAAAACCTACTATAGCTCGTGAGCTGATATTTAAATCCATTCTCAGCCGTAAGCTGTTAATCTAATCCATTCTCGGTAACGCTCGGAGTCGTGTGAAAAGAAGATGGCCAAGAGATCTCTCAACTTAAAGAGAGTAGTGAAGAACACCTAATGAAGAGATAATTCTTTTATATGTTAAATGATGATTTTATAATATACTTTTACTAGTATATCCCAAACTATCCTAACACAATCATCACCATGTATGCCGATGACACATGTATCCTTTCAGTTAATAACGATCCATCAATAGCATCCAAAACTCTTCAATTACACATCTCAAACCTTGAAGAATTGTGTCAAAACTGGAGGATTAAAATAAATTCCAATAAATCCCATCAAATCATCTTTAACCTTCGCCTTAAACCTACGAATTCCTGTCCTACAGTATCCTTTAATAATATCCCACTAATCCCTTTTGGACGAATCCGATATCTTGGACTCTACCTAGATAAACGTCTCACTTCGGATCCTCATACGAGACTGAAACGACAAGTAACTGCTCGACGTTTCCGCTTACTCCAACACTTAATGTACAAACGATCTAAACTTCCAATTAATTAAAAAGGCCAAAAAAAGAGTTATTTGGACTTACGGAGTTGACCTATGGGGCTCCATTAAACCATCGAATTCCTTTCGTATCCAATCCCTATAATCCAAAATCCTTCATAAAATCCTCAATGCTCCTTACTTTGTCACAAATAAAATAATGCGTAAAGACCTTAATGTTCCACAAGTTTCCGATTTGGCATAAATCAAATCCTTCCAAAATAAACTCCATAATTATCCGAATCCTCTTGTTTCTAACCTTAACTCTAGCAAATTAAAGAATTAGAAAAAAAAAAGTTTTATATTAGGTAGTCGAGCTTTGGGGCTCTACTAAACCATCGAATTCCTCTCGTATCCAATTCTTACAATCCAAATTTCTCAGTAAAATCCTCAATGTTCCTTACTTTGTTACAAAAAAAAAAACCATCCATAATGACCTTAATGTTTCAGATCTGGCCCAATTCCGATATCTATCCTTCCATAATAAATAAAATCAAATAAAATCATCCATAACGACCTTAATATAACATATGTACCTCTCCTTCCAAAATAAACTTCATAATCATCCGAATCTTTTTGTTTCTAACCTTGCTTCCTCTTCGATTCCTGATAATCCTCCGAGACGACTGAAAACAATATGGCCGCGTGATCTCCTTATGTATACATATTATTATAGTGATACCAGTGGGTAGTTACTCAACAACCGTTTTCATGTGATTATATTTCTGTGTTCACATTTACTTGATATATTTATATTAATACAGTTGTAAATATCATAAACAAAAACTTTTACTTGTATCATTTGAATATACTTGTAAATTTCGATAAATACATTTTTTTTTTAAAAAGTCATCCAACTAAATATGAAATAAAGGCTTAAATTAAGTATTGTATTTATTGACCTTTTTTCCCCCTGTTTACGCCAATCTATGATTCCAAATCCTTCGAACCACATTCGAATAATAATACAATAGGCTTTGAGATGCATAAAGATGTTTTATCGAAGCTAAAGTTTATTTAGGGATTGGGCACAGTTTGCCGAGGACGGCGTAGGAAGCCGTATGAATATGAAGCAGCGTATGTTTGTATTATGGTGGACCGGAATGTTTCCCAGATCATTTCCTGCCTTCCAACCGGCCTTCAACTCAGGGGGGAGGGAAGCTTTCAAAATATACCCAAGCCAAATGATAAATCTCAAACGAACCCTCCCGAGTGTGAATTGACGTCAAATGGGAAATGTAAATATACAATACATCTGTGAGGGGGAATAGAGAGGGACGTACCTCCTGAATTTGTAAACGACAAACAAATCCTAAAATTTCCCCTGATGGTTTCCATTTAATCATTATTTATTAAATGTTATCGACAGTACATCTGATCTAAATGGAAAGGAATCTATGTTGAAAAACAAAAGAGTAGTTTTAAGTGCTACTAAATAATGGGTTCTGTTTATAAATTAGTTTTTTCCCGTATCCATTTTTATTCATAAATATTTTTTTGATTTTTGAATAACGTTCTACACATTTGATAGCAATTTTTACCGTTAACAGGTTTCCAAGGTATATTAAAATAATTGTTTTGAATACTTAATAGTTGACCGTTGTATTATTAAGGAAAGGGATGGTCCGGGGTCATAAATAGACTAAATAGTGGCAAAATTATTTTATTAAATGCCAACGTTTCGACACGACTTTGCAGGTCTTCTTCAGGGAATTGTGTTCTGCAAGGAGTTTCACTTAGAACTCCTTGCTGATCATACATCCCTGAAGAAGACCTGCCTCGAAACGTTGGGTTTTAATAAAATAGTTTTGTCACTATTTATAGTCTATTTATGACCGCAACCCCGGACCATCTCATTCCTTAAAAACATTGTAAGGTGTATTGCAAATGTTATGACAAGGAGATATATTTCCGGTGATGGGGATCACATTAGATCATCTTACAATTGAACCCTCATAACTAAATAAAAATATTACCTTGAATTAATTGTTCCCAACGTTTCGGACCATTTTCTTACTCTCGGCTGTTAAAAAGAGTGTTAAAAAAAAAAGAATTTGTACACTTATATTTCCAGTAATTCGTCTTATGTAACAACGAGAACCACTTGTTGAAGTAAAAAGTTCTTTAGGCGCATTTCGCAATTTTTTTTATGGAGAATGAATTAGATTGAATCGTCAGATTTCGATGTGTAACTCTCGGGTAAAGTCGGCTGAAGTTAATTAAGTAAAGTGCTTTTGCATATGAATTAAAATATTTCAGAAACTAAATATTGTACCTGCATATTGTTAGTAAGGGAAATATTCATCCTGTTGGTATTATGATATTATTCAAAATTGTATCATAAAGCGAGGCGAGTTACGAGATGCTAAAATTTAAAAAAAAATAAAAAATAGCGCCGAAAACCAAAGAGTTTTTTTGAAGATTTGGATTAAAATATCTCAGAAACTAAAAATCGAACCTGCATACTATAAGCGAGAAAAATGTTCAGCATTTTATATTCTTTCTAATGGACTATAGCTCATAATTTATATTTCATATTATTGATCCCGTCTTGTTAATTTTTACACTTCTATCGTGTGATCTAAAGCACACACCTTAGTTTATTTTTTTTTGGAATTTATTAAAAAAAAAAAATCGCTTTAGGATCTTGTTTCTTAACTTACTCTGTTCATATTTTAATGTACTTACTGTTTATAATTTTAAAAAGCTTTTTCACATTGTTTATAATTTTTTTTTCTAAATATCATGTAACTTCCACAATTCTCTACCTTTTTGTATCTTGTCCGTTCTAGCCCTGAAGAAGACCTGCAAAGTCGGGTCGAAATTTGGCTGTTAATAAAAATAGTTTTACCACTATTTAACCTATTTGTGACCGCCACCCCGGACTTGGAATTTATTGCTTATTAAAGAAATATTTATTTTAAAAAATGTTACTCATTGTTTCAATTCTTTTTTTCTTTGTGCAACGGTACTCAATAAAGTAAGAAAATAGGTTTTTCTTACCAAAAATAAGAATGGCAAGTTATAGAATTATATTAGTAAATTGTTTTATTTCTTTATTCTTTGACTGGTTAGGGAAATAATTTTTGCAATTTGTGCATTAGTTATTATTTTATTTATTTTTTTCAAATCCTCAATACGATCATCAGACCATCAATATCCAACTCCATAACTCCTTTTTATCAAATCTTTGAAGCAACTAAAAAAATTATTCACCTAATTGATAAATAGCTGGTCGGTCGAGTACGGAGTCGACTTGATGCAGATTATAACTAACGTTGTCTTGATGTGCCTCTTCATTTCCAACCTCCATGAAAATCAGCTTGACGTATGCTTCTTCTTCGTCCCTGATGACTTGTCAAGCCCATATGAGACGTCATGATCTGACTTCAGATGTCACCGCTCGTATAACTCAAGAATCTTGCGATTCCATGTCCTTTCTTATTCACCTGTCGGTATTGTTCAAGCATCAGGATCATTTACCGAAATATTTTCTTTAAGCTGAATATTAAATTTTTAATAATTATATTTTATCAATACCAATGACGCAGCTGATATGGAAGCACTGGGATCTCCTGGAGTCCTGCTTTTGCTTCCACATTTGGGGAAAAAAGCTTGATTCAGAGCCCATTGGGCCAATGTAAATATTGTACATAGTTGTAAAGGTATTTTATTTATTTTATTACCATTCGGATTTAAACTATTATTTTATTTATCTTGTATATTACTTGATCATTTTTTTATCTTCTATTTAGGCTTTTTTATATATTTTTTCTTTTGTTATGTACATATTCTGTAAATGAATACCATAGCTGTAATACCGATGCCCTTCAGTGTGGCAGACTGTATTAATACTCAATAAAACCATTAATCAATATTTTATCTATAGATTGTCGATTATAATGATTTTTGGTTTATTATTTTCAATAACGAACCGTTCTGATCGACCTCTCAAAATTTGAGGTTTCACGTTTCAAGATTACGCCATCCGCCGTCCGCGCATTTTCTCCGAATTTCTACTCAACCGATTTTTTCAAATTTGGATATAAAATCAGAGGTCACTCGAGGATGATCCTCCTTCATCGACATTACTATCCGCATTTTACTTTCAAAATGGCGGCCAAAAACCTGCGTTGCTATAGACTGTAGCGCCTAAACGAATTTACCTATTTCAATGAAAATTCACCATAGTCATTTTAAATTTATCTATATAACATACATCAACGAAAAGAAGTTGGAAAAAAAGTTATGAGGTATAGTAAAATTCCGAATAACTCAAAAACTATACACTTTTTTGCTGACACTGTATTATGGTATTTTTTAAAGTTTGCGGAATTTCCTAAAAAAATCGTTAAAATCGGACAATTAGGAGCAATGATATGGTCTCTATTTTTTTGTTTTATATGTTCTACTGTAAATGTTATATGCTTTGTTTTGGTTTTTAAATTTTGAATGTGTAACTGAAGTAATGCTATTTTTAATAGCATAGTACTAATGATTAAAAAAAAAAAAGTTTAGTCCAATAATTGGAATCCTAGTTAAACATACGTCAGGTCGTCTCTTATAAAAATCTCATTTATCAGTGGCAGTATACAAGTTTAATGTGAACAATTAGTGTTATCAGTTACATTAACAATTACGTTTATACTGGACAAAAAAAATAAGGTGAGTAATCACTTATTTACAACACAAGAGTGAACAGTGTAAATAGACCTTAGGTTAGTTAGATAACGGCCAGCCATAAGCTGCAACAGTCGTTAATACCAGTGGGCTAGATCCCTCCGTCGGAGGCAGATCTGTGCTCTCCAAGAGCGCGTCTATATTTTCGTGTTCAATAAAATTCTTTTTTTTTTCCTCTCTTCACTTTTATCAATTTTTCTTTTAAAAATAAATATGAAATGCGATATTATCACATGCTAATGTCGAGTAAGGGCAAAAACACTAGGTCCAGGAGCCTGGATACTACAATTAGTTCTCCCATTAAAAAAAAGACAAGGCATTCGAAAAGAAACACTCCACCAGCCACACCAGGGAGCTCCATAGAAGAAGTGGAACCCCAACCTGGCTCCTCACAACAACCCAACAATTATGAGACAACTCAAGCTATGGGTGAAGAATCGCCGTTTTTCACTTCGAATCCATTTGAAGTGCTTTCAAATATAAACAACGAACAAATGGAAGCAGCATCCACCCAGAGAACCCAAACCCCCACCAATATTTGTTAGAAATATTAAAAATTTTCAATTGATGTGTAATCAATTGAATAATCTGGTAGGTTCAGGAAAATATTTATGCCAAAGCCGCACCAATGACACTAAGTTAATGCCCGACACTCCAGAAACATATAGAAAAATCATAAAATATTTATCTGACACCAAGGCTGATTACCACACGTATCAACTGCTTCAAGAGAGGGCGCTCAGGGTCGTTATCAGAAGACTGCACCCATCTACGCCAACAGATGCTATAAAAGAAGAGCTCACGGGTATGGGATTCCATGTTCGCCAGATAGTGAACATATTTAAGGAGGATAGAGAACAGCC
This sequence comes from Nezara viridula, assembly GCA_928085145.1. Lineage (NCBI taxonomy): Eukaryota > Metazoa > Arthropoda > Insecta > Hemiptera > Pentatomidae > Nezara > Nezara viridula. Next base: position 60,023,030 of record OV725081.1, on the reverse strand, counting down.
TGGAATAAAAAATAAAATACCTCTTCCACTATTCTTCGTTGACCTTGACCGAACACCTGATGTCGAAAACATCTACAAGGTCACACGCCTTTATTATACAAGCGTTGTTGTAGAAAAGCCCTACAGCAAGCGCGACATCGTTCAATGCCATAACTGCCAGGCTTATGGCCATACGAAACGATATTGTCATCACATTCCTAGATGTGTGAGGTGTGGTGAGCAACACAAAACAGAGGACTGTAGGAAGTCTAGAACTTCACCTGCAGTATGCGCTTTATGCCACCAAGGACACCCAGCCAACTACAAGGGTTGTCAAACTTACAAAGATTTGAAAACACGAATGTACGCAACGCCTAGAGAAGAAGGGACATCCAGGCCACCAAGACAACCCTATAGAACAGTGAACGGAAGAGTGTCCTATGCTCAGATGTTCAAAGGAGACACTGTAAACACTCAATCTCAGGCCCTGCCACAAGAATCTAAACCTCAAGAATTCACACATCAACCTCAAGACCCATATCCCTCCATCCCTGAACGTAGGTTAAATACTCACACATTCATTCCTCCTCCTTCCAATTCCACTGACCTCACAAGCCTATTGACATCTTTCCTTTCCGAATTTAGATCTCTCATTACCCCCCTTATTTCACTACTTACCAATGTTATATCCAACCTCATTCCACTGCCAAGAAATCCATAAATGTCCTCAACCAAATTCCTCTCCATTCTCCTCTGGAATGCGAATGGTATTCGGAACCACATCAACGAACTGACAATCTTATTACATGACAAAAACATCGACATAGCACTAATAACTGAAACTCGACTAACCAACAAACGACAAATCAACGTGCCCGGCTACAATATTTATCGAACCGACCATCCTGATGGAACAGCACATGGTGGCACTGCCATAATTATCCATCGATCCGTTTCCCATCATTTGTTTCCCTTACCAAGCCATAATTTCCTACAATCCACAGCCGTAATAATCCAAACACCCCTTTACCCAATAACACTAGTTGCGGCATATTCCCCACCTAAAACACCCATTTCCGAAACCCAAATAATTTCCTTCCTGAATTCCTTAGGACACCACTTCCTCCTAGGTGCAGATCTAAATGCAAAACACCAGCAATGGGGAGCCAGATCCACAAATTCCCGAGGCCGAACATTGCTATCTGCACTTAATTCCCATCGCAGCAACATCCTTTCACCTAATACACCCACATACTGGCCAACAGATCCCAACCGCAATCCCGACCTTCTAGACTTTTTCCTCCACAAAGGTCTAGGATCACTACACTGTTCTATTTCAAGGTTTGATGATCTTTCCTCAGACCATAGTCCTCTAGTCCTAACCGTTTCCACATCTCCCATTCCCAAATCATCCCCACCTTCATTTATCAGGGGGCCAGTTAACTGGAACCTTTTCCGTCAAATACTGGAAGATAATATTGACCTCAGAGTTTCCTTAAAAACACCTGAAGACCTCGACGATGCAGTGCATTCCTTCACTACCCTGATCCAGCAAGCAGCTTGGACTGCATCCTCACCTGATCGTCCCAAAAAATACCATAACATAAATCCTTTACCTCAAGATCTATTGCACCTAATCCATAGCAAACGTTGCTCTAGGACCCTTTGGCAAAGAACTAGGCATCCTGATGACCGGAAATCGTATAATTATTATTCCAAACAGGTAAAAAAGAAACTGGAAACTTTTAAAACCCAATCCTACAATTCCTACCTCTCCTCATTATCCGCTAGTGATAACTCCCTCTGGAACGTAACCAAAAAAATCCTTAAATTCCAGTCCATTTCCCATCCACTTCGCCGTGATGATGGTTCCTGGGCTTCGTCAGATGCGAATAGAGCAGAGGAGTTTGCTAAACATTTATCCTAAACATTCACCCCTCACCCTGAACTCCATCCCAGCCACACTGCTGAAGTTGAAGAATTCCTCTCTTCACCAATTCCTCTCTCTCTACCTCCAAAACCTGTTAACCCCTCTGAGGTCAAATTCCTTATAAACAAATTAAAACCCCGAAAATCCCTTGGATATGATCTCCTCACTTCACAAATCCTCAGACAACTTCCCAAAAAAGCAATCATATTCCTTACCTATCTATACAACTGCATCCTTCGCACAACCAACTTTCCTTTGGTGTGGAAACATTCCATAATCATCCTGTTTCCAAAACCAGGTAAACCTGTTAATAACACATCATCCTATAGACCGATAAGCTTACTCCCGATCCTCTCAAAAATCTTTGAGAAAATCCTTCTCAAACGCATCCTACCCATAATCGAATCCCACAACATCCCTTCTCATCAGTTTAGATTCCGCTCAAGACATTCCACTGTCCAACAAGGCCTTCGTGTTGTGGACCATATATCCTCTGCACTTGAAAACAAGCATTATTGCACTGGTGCCTTTCTGGACGTAGCACAAGATTTCGACCGGGTGTGGCACGATGGCTTGCTTTTCAAGCTCAAAACCCATTTACCCCAATCCTTATACCTAGTCCTCAAATCCTACCTCTCAAATCGTTCCTTTCAAGTCCGTTGTGACACCGCATTCTCCACTTACTATCCAGTTGAGGCTGGTGTTCCACAAGGCAGTGTCTTGGGCCCAGTTCTCTATATCCTCTTCACTTCCGATATCCCTTCCAATCCCGATACATTTCTAGCTACATTTGCTGATGATACTGCCATTCTATCTTCCCACTCAGATCCTCAAATAGCATCTCTAAACCTACAATCTCACCTCTCTTTGATTGAGCAGTGGTGCAACAACTGGCGCATCAAAATCAATGAATCAAAATGCAAACATATCACTTTTACCCTGCGACGCAGATCCTGTCCGTCAATCCTTTTTAATTCAATTCCACTTCCCTACTCAGACACAGTCCGTTACCTTGGCTTCCTTCTTGACAAAAGACTAACTTGGAACCCACATACCAGACTTAAAAGACAAGAACTTAACCGACGATATGGCCAGCTGTATAGATTACTAAGTAGGACATCCCATCTTTCGATTGAAAATAAACTTTTAATCTACAAGACCATACTGAAACCTATCTGGACCTACGGACTTGAACTGTGGGGAACTGCTAAACATTCGAATATCAAACGCATCCAATCCTTCCAGTCCAAAGTACTTAGAACAATAGTCAATGCCCCATATTATGTCACAAACAAGACCCTACACCATGACCTTAACATCCCATTTGTCCTCGACATCATCCCAACCAGATTCTCAAACTTTCACCAAAACCTTATCCATCATCCAAATCCTCTAGCTCAATCCCTATCCAGCTCCCTTCATCCCTACAATCCTCCACGAAGGTTAAAACGGCAGTGGCCCAGAGATCTCTTGTAAATATGCTTCTGGAGTCCTGGCAATGGCCAGCTTCTCCACTCATGTCCCGAGCGTCTGTGGCTCTAGTGCCCTCTTTCAGTCTCCATTGGCTTCTAATACCAGTGATGCGGCTGGAAAAGTGGCACTGGAATCTCCTGGAGTCTTGCTTTGCCTTCCACATGTGGGGGAAAAAGCCTGGCTCGGAGATTCTTGGGCGAATGTATATATTGTATATAGGTAATTGTGTTTATAAGTTTCTTTTTATGTTATTGTTTATTTTTTTTTCTTTTATTTTCTTTCTTCATCAGTATTATTTATTTACTTTTTATATTTATATTTATTTCTCTATTATTTGTATATATTGTTTGAATGAGAACTCTTAGCCCTAATACTTATAGCCCTCCAGTGGCTGATTGTATTATTATTCAATAAATAGATAAAAAGCTGAAAAAAAAAATAATTGGAATCAGTTTTTATTTATTTTTCTTTGTAACTAGGAAGGTAAAGTTACTTTAGATGTATAATTGTTTGGAAATAATAAACTGTTGTGAAATAATTTGCATGTTTTTTTTTTGTTTTTTTTAATTGCTTCCTTTGCCTTAATTTTCTCTTCTGAAAAATTACGTTCATCTGATGAATTTCAATCTTTCTTTGATCCTAGAAATTTTTATTCTATATGTAAGGAATACTCATTATCTGTTTTATGTTGTTCTGCTCCATGCATTAATTAATATCCGATAGATTATATGATATACAAAACAGACCGACACATAATAAACAAACGCATTCTCTCACTAATGAAGCTGAACTTGCGAGAATATTTGAAACCCCAAGTATTTAATTAACAAATCATTAAGTCTTGATAATGAGGAACCGCTACATATGAATACCTTACGACCAATCCCAATTTATGTCAACCTACGTAATGGCATGTATTTACAATACATTATACAGTGTATTAATAAAACCTTATTTATTAAATTTTCCTCACTAATATCACTGCTTATTTAGATAACAATTCGTTTTAATTAAAAACGAATTAGTATAAATTAAAATAACCAATTATCATATAATTTAATGGAATAATTACCTCTCTAAACAATTTAAAAAAAAATAAGAAATGAAATAATCCATTAAAATGTTTCTAGAACTTGATGTTTTGTAACATCCTTAATTACTTTCAGTTTGAGTGGAATTATTCCGCTGTTCCAACGATTCAAAAAATTTAGTAAAAATTATTTTCTTCACTTAAAAATGTTTAAATATCTATTTAGAGCATATTACGCTAAGTCATTTCGATGTAATGTGTGAAACTGAACAGTCTCCAACAAAACGAGGAATGTGATTTGTAATATTTTAATGAGGTGTAATTGACTTCGTTTTTTTTCCTTTATATAAGGGGAGAGTGTTGCGCAAATGCGACAGAGAGCCAGAAACACCAGCACATGTGCTTGGAAAATGCCCCAACAACTCCCTCCTTATAACACGCCGTCACCACAGAGTCAAGCATGAACTGATGAGGCTCCTTGAAGAGAGAGAATACGCCTGTTTCGAGGAAGTATATTGTATAGATACGGATGGATCCACCCGATAGCCGACATTGTAGCATTCCCTAAGACGGGAAAGTCGGCGATGATTTTGGATCCGACCGTGAGATATGAGACCAACGACCTCGATCAGGCAGAAAAAGTGGAAAGGGAGAAAAAACAGATATATGAGAAATGCATCCCTTTCCTTAGTGAAAAGTTCCGCGAGAGTTTCGGGCCGAGAGAGTTCCACGTGAGAGGCCTTTGGTTCGGAGCTCGCGGAACGATACCAGACTCAACAAGGAGCTTCATGGAGGGCCTTGGTGTCGACATAAAGGACGTGGCAAGGTTGGCGGAGAGTATAATCCTCGACTCCCTGGGAATCATCCACCACCATGTGCATGGGAGCGGATAGGGGGAGAGTTTGCTGCGGGGGGGAGGCATGCGTGTGTTACAGCATTTTTTATATTATTATTTATTGAACACGTCCACTGTACTTTATGTATTTTTTATGTATTAGGTTAGAAAGAGAGAGGAGAGAATGTGAGTGGGAACATGTATAGGGGGAGAGAAGGAAGAGAAAGGGTACAGAATGATAATAAATGAATGAAAGAAATAAAAAATAAAAAAAAAAGGAGAAAAAAAGGAAAAAAAAAATATATATATATAATATACGTATAAAATATTGTATACTATGCTCATACATATTGTTAATCCTATAATTGTATAATAATTTTAAATAATGTCTGTAGTGATTAATAAGTATGCTGTGTTGTTAGCAACCCAATGTAATTGGGCAGCACCATTTTATTTTATTTTATGATAATAAAGTGATTCTCTCCCTTTTTTTGTCTTTACGAACTTGTTCATTTTTCCTGGTTGAAATAGCTATCGTGATCATGGTATCTTCTGGACTATTACTTTCCAATTGTTTTATGGCACATAATTTATCTCATAAAAAAAAAAAAAACACTAGAACAAGAGGGAATAGTGTTGCCCAAAATCGATCTTGGCACTTTGCAAGACCAATACTGCCAAACTATTGCAAGACTAAGACCAAGACTGGTAAAATATAATCATTGTTATGAATAAAAATTAAGGCAAATAGAAAGGGGATAAACGTGGAAATAAAAATTTAAAAAATAATATATAAAAGGAATATTTTTTTTAAACATATTTATTGAAAAATATTACAATCTGTCTCAAATTAGAAATGTTATTTAGAATAATTAAAAATACCATAAGATTAGTCTTCTATAATATTCTAGCTAATAAGAGATATCAATAATATCAATAGGAGTTAGTAACAGATATCATTGGTATGAAAAAAAGTAGATTTGGAGAACTTAAGTGATAATAAATTTAATAATAAAAAGCGTTCATGAAAGGCAAGATTTTACATTAAATAAACAAAATAACAGAATACTGTCAGCTTAAGCGCATAAAAATAAACTTATATTTTTATTTTTCTTAATTTTGGGCAGGTTTTAAGACCATTAGTTCCATTGGGCCACCTATTACTGATTAAATGGTGGCTTGATGCTGGATTCAGAAAAAAGAACGGAAGTCAATTGTTGAATAAATTAAATAATAATACATTTCAATGGTACGAATACTAATCCATGCAATTATTTATAAATATGTGTAACTTAAAATATTACATGTTTGCATATAATCTACTTATTAATGTATATTTTCAACGACCGGATGCTCTCTTATTCGGAACAACTCTAATTCGATAGTAGCCAAATTATTCCATATTGACATGACTCTATTTTAGTTGCCAACATTTACAAATACAGGTCTTTTATACTCTAAAATTAAAAATAAAACAGTTGGAACTAAAAATCGTTTAATATTTTAAACCTAGCACTTTAAAATAATACAAGTGAAGATATTAATCAGATAAACTTTTGGATAGAACTTTAATAAAACGCTTAATCCGATCAGTTAGACTGCAGGATTATTTTTTTTATCTTCATTTGGCTGAATGCTCTATTAATCAAACGCTTGGCATTTAGTCAAAGAGCTTAACAAGACTCAACAACTACTTTTTTTTTTTTATCCTTTTTCATTACCTGGCGCGACCCATTTCTCACGGATGGAAATTAATTTCCCTGCTATAAATTTTCCCCTAGATTATAAAAATAGAAGATTAAAAAAAATTAAAACATTTTTTTTTCTGGTGAATGTATGCCTTTCAGATGAGATAGTCTTCAGAACTTTTCTGTTAAAAACGGGAGGCCAACTTTCCAATCCGGCAAAGGGCCATACATCAGGCCGAAGTCGCAGATCAAGCTTCGTTAATGAACTTATTCATAACTGGGCTTTCAAACAAATTTCATTACCATCGGATGCTACAAACAAACGGCTTAGTTTGGGAAGATTCTCCTCTTCTACACACGCAAAAAAATGTGTTTGATTTGGATTCCAATGGTCCTTTTATTCAATGGTAATCGTGTAGTATTCAGATATAATACCCAAGTAAACGTATCGCAGATTTTAACACAAGAAACCAAATCACAATAACAGAACAAATAGATTTACCGAAAAGTTATATGAAAATACTATTATCTTTCAGGAAATGGAATTTCTCTAATACTTCTGACAAAAACAAAACGGAGGTAAATTACAGACCTACTTAATTGATTCAGTTTGTAACATCAAATTACATATGACGTCACTGTACTGTCCACATTGATAATACTCAAATTATCACGTTTAGAAGCATTCTGGTTATATCTTGAATGGGTGTGTCCTTGTAAAAATTATCGTGAAATCTTTTGTACTGATTCCATATGTAGTCATTACTTTTGGCATGTAAAGGGTCTTTATGTAAAGTAACGTTTGTGACATACCATGGAAATTTGGTTAGAGTTATGTAAGTTTTAACAGGAATTTATATGTTTAATATTTGAGTCTTTTTCGTTGAATCGTTTACCTGTAAAGCGCAGGTACAAATATGCTATTGTTGGTAAATGTAACTGATTCAGTTTCTGTTTTACTTATTATATTAGTATTGAAAGAAATGAGAATAATAGTCGTAGTCCGAGATTTAATGTCTTTCTTTGTTTAGTTCATATGCAGATCCTATTTGTATATTTATATAGCACTTTATCTGTTTGAGGAATCTGGACATTATGGAGATAATTATGATGGCAAGTTTCATTTCAAAGAGAGAAAGCAATGTGTTGGGATTTGTCCTGGTTGAGCCGAATTTCCCAAAGTTTGCACCAATCAAATGATTTTGTAAATATGTTAATTCCGTGAAGCGTGCCTACAATTTGTATGTCTTGTTGTTAAGTCTCTTTATTTTTCTGTAATAGGTCCAGTTTATATAATATATAATTATATAACAGAGCGATTGCTGACCCATGGAGAATTATTGCCAAGACTGGTTTAATGAAAGAAAGATCTTAGCCTTGGCAGACAGAGGAAAATCTGTCAGAAGGTAAGGTCTGAAGGACTTTCATCTTTTTACTTTTTTTCTTTTTTTTTTTTTTTTTTGTAAATATAGCATGAATGCTTATATTGAAGAGAAGATTGGTTGGGTGTCCAGTAAAAAAAAAGTAAAAATAAATAAATTATACTCATGTTTGTTCATTGCCGTTCATTTCCCACATTTCAGACCTTCATCAGAGCTAAGAAAATTTGGATTGAAACGTGGGAAAACAATAAAAATAAATAATTTATTTTTTTTTTTTTTTTTTACTGTACACCCCAACCGATATTCTCTTCAATCATTAACTAGAGCCAACCATCAATCCACAATAATGCTTATAATTTACTTACCTCTAGCAAATTAAAGAATTAGAAAAAAGAAATGTTTCATATTAGGTAGGCTAGCTTTAGGGCTCTACTAAACCATCGAATTCCTCTCGTATCCAATCCTTACAATCCACGGTCGGGTCTACGGGGGAAGGGGGGCTTTGGGGCTGAAGCATTCCCCCAAAATAGTAAAATATAACCATGTTTTATGGAAAAAAAATATTAAAAAATTATCTCTTAAAGGATTATTGTTCGTGTAATTTCATTAAAAAGGAATTTAGGAATAACTTAAACACCATTTCATGTACGTAGTTTGTTTCTTTTTTTTTCCAAAGTAATTATCGTTATTACTTGGCTACGTTATATGAAAAAAAGCTTTCGGGCTGAAGCCCTTCCTCCTCATTATTATTTTTATTTATTTATTTATATGATATTTACAAATTTATACAAAAAATACATCTGGTAAATTCGCACATGGATATAATGACATGAAACACATGTTGAGAAACTACCCATTGGTAGCACTCTAATAATATGTCTATATTAGGAGATCACGTGGCCATCTTCTTTTCAGACGCCTCGGAGGGTTATCAGGAATTGAATAGGAAGCAAGGTTAGAAACAAGAGGGTTGGGATGGTTATGAAGTTTATTATGGAAGGACCGATATCTGGATTGGGCCAAATCTGATACATAAGGAACATTAAGGTCATTATGGATGATTTTATTTGTAACAAAGTAAGGAGCATTGAGGATTTTACGAAGGAGTTTGGATTGCAAGGATTGGATGCGAGAGGAATTTGAAGGGTTGGCCCCATAGCTCAACTCCATAACTCTCGTATCAGTCTGGTATGAGGATTCCCAAGGTAGACGTTTGTCCAGATGGAGTCCTATGTAACACATTTTAATATAAAATCCGAAAGGTAAATACCATTTGGCATACTAAAATTAGAACATTTTCCCCTTGATTACATTTTGAGGTATACAACCTTTTAGCTAAAGTTGAAAGTAATATTTATATTTACGATAACTTTCCCCAACTTCAAGATGGTTTAGCTAACTAATGGGGCCCTCGGCTAACGTAAACTATCCGTAAATGGAAACGCACGGCAGGACGTACTCAGAGAGCTGTGATCCCCGCTCACGGGATTAAAGCTGAAACTAATATCACTCATCCGGGAATTACCCGTGTCTGCGTTACCGCTCTTTATTGAATGCTCCTACATCATCTGCCGGATAATCCGTCGGATAAACAGCGAACTCCCTCTCAGCGAGTAGCCCATTTATGTTGGACTAGATTAGCTACGAAACGTCATCCGTAACTGTATTAGAGAATAAAAACTGTATTTATTCAACGAACTGCTACTTAATTATATTAACGAACTTTAAAAATTGAGATTTAAGGGTTTTTTGAAAAAAAATAAACCAAGATATGTTGGAAAAAAAAAGGTTTTATGTATCGATATATGGATATTTAAACTGATGTTTTAATATCGATATTAAAATTTGGCAATCAAAAAATGATTTGTTTTTTAAAATGTAAACAAAAAAAAAATTTTGTAAGAAAAACTTAATTGGCTGTCACAGGATATTTTTTATACAAAACCATGTAAATAAAAGGTTTTTTTTTTTAAATTTTGTAATGGAAATAGAAATTATATGTGCAGGTTTCAGTCATCATTAATTAAGCTATGATTACCTTAATTTTCTTTTTATATATTTAATTACGAAAGTAATACTCATTTATTAATAATAAATAATAGAATTTTTATATATTCTTATCGTTTTCTTAATATGTAAGCAATTTAATGATTTTTGTTTCTATCGTCACCTCAAGACTTCCATCAAATCTAAATAAACAGATAATTTTGATTTTATTGATTATTTTGTTCTGTAATAAGCTCTTTATATATTAAATATACATATATGGGGGCTGGGGAGCCATACAGGCTAAGGCGCTTGCAATAGGTAATCAAAGTTAAGCAACGTCCAGCGTGGTTAGTACTTGGATGGGTGACAGCCCGATTTGGGTGACCGTCCAACAGGGAAAGCCAAGCTGCCCAAGTCTCTATCCCCCTACCCCGTGTATGTTAGACCCGTCAGCCTACTTTGGACGCAACTCACACCGACCGGGCGAGGACTGATGACTCTACCCCGTGTACTTAATCGGGAACCGGGATGTTAATAGCCCCCTGAGGTTCAGTCCATGGCCGGTTTGTTTCAGGGAAAGAAATATAGGTCCTCGTGCGCCTGCTGACTCCGAGCAGTCATAATCCATGGATCTAGACCAATTATTCATTCTCCTTGAACCTGAGTGAGTCAGTGGGAAGGACACTGCCAGATTGGCACTAAAGGGATCGGCTATGGAGCTACGGGTGGCCTGCTGCTGCATCATGGACACCATGGTTCGTAGCAACGTGAAGTTGGGTGACCCCCTCCAGGCTATCTCGCAGAATACGTATGTAAGGAAACCACGTCTCTTGTATCTTCATGGTCTGTAGTGCTAAACGAAAAAGAAAAAAAATATATATATATACACACGTACACACACACGCACATACACATACACACACACACACACACACACACACACACACAGATATATATATGTTTGATGGTTCCTATCAAAAATCTAATATATCGAAATATTTGTATTTCTTTTTTTTCGATGTGCACCATTACGATATTGATCTGTCAGGAAAATATCGAAGCAATATATTTTTTTCGATATTTAAATCTCCAAAATATAATGGTGAACAAATTAAATTTTATTAATAAAGCCTTTTGCGCTGGTTAGCATTTAAATTATTACCCCACATAGTCGATAGCAACTCCTGACATCAACGGTATCAAACGCATCGTCAGAGGCCATAAAATAATTCAAATTAATAACTGTCGATTCCTTGTCCTGATACACAAAGGCCAATATCCGTATATCATTAAAGCGGCTTTTAAGGTTTCGTTCGAGCCTGATCAAGAGATAAACGATAATTAAATTTTAAATTCAACACATGTGCAATGTACATACAAGGGACTTTATGAAGTCCCCACTCTTGGAGAGAATATGTTGTCCAAGAGTATATTTTAGATAAAAATATGTTCGGATGAGCTAAATATTGGTTATCTTGTTTTAGATATACAAAAAAACCTATTATAACCACAGTGGAAAGGTCTGAAGCGAAATAAATTTAAACTTTCTCGAACTGGATTTGAAACCTCATTCAGGAAAGGAGATCACTTGTCCAGAGATCCCTCCTTTTCAGTCGCCTTCTGATGAAATGCATGTTAATCGTGACCATGTTTTATATATGCCTATTGTTATGTACGTTCAATTTGGGAGTAGAGAATATGTATGTGATGGTCGATAGTTGGTTGTAAGTTGTCATGCAAAGTTTTGTTGTTGACGTACCAAGAAACTTCTGTTATTAGTGTTACAATTTTTGACTGATCTAATTTTCCAAAGTAAATACCGATTTTTTGAAATAAATTAAAATTTAATAATATTATCCAACCTAACGAAGAAAACTATATGTAACACTGACCAAAAATATATAAGATCGATACCATTGTAACAACTTCTACCAATGACATATCTAGGACGAAAGGACAACTATTATCTCTGTACATGTTTCATCTCCGGCGTAGGCGTTACGTCTTCCAGCCCACGCTGGAGGAATCCATAGCTCAACTTAAATGGAAGATAAGTCCCATACTTCCAGCTTCAATTTATTATATCTACTTCAAAAGAGAAATTTACTACTTAGCGCTAAATAAAAAGAAAATCTGGCAAGACACAAAGAAATGGGAAATTAGGAGGATAATTATCATTAAAATGCCGCTAATCATTAGAGAAATGGGACCCCGTAGAATATTAAACGATTCTTTTTTCTTTTTTTTTTCAAAAATTTGAAATGCAAATTTTATCCAATGAGTCTCTAAAAAGCTCTGGATACAAAGCGTGATAAAATAAAGAACTGGAAAAGGTAATGGAGTAGCTGCGTTTTCATCCAGGGTATTTATCGAAAATTGTTGAAGGACCACTCGAAACCTTTTAGGGGATGAATTATTCTGAAAAGAGAGAACAGATTTGTGTTTATGAATTTTTACTGGTAATTTGTGAAGTTTATTTAAACAATCCGTACTCTTTCTGGACTTAAAATATTATAAAAATATAATTAAACCAGACATTATTCCTAGCAAGGATTTTACAAAGAAAGCATAATGTGATAAAAAAACAAAAATAAGAATGATTAAATATTGATGTTGTTACATTGACCAAGGTACGAAAACATATGCTTCTAAAAAATATTTATTTTAGCTCTTTCTGAAAACGATTACTAAAAACTTTATACCACAATGGAAAACATTAAGTACAATTCTTATAATTTCAATACATTTAATCTTTTCTAAAGCTCATTTTTTTTTTATTTGAGTAACTTTATATTCATATTAAGGAATTATTTTTAGTAATAAACTTTTAAATTTTCATAAATCGGACTAAAAATCATAAAATCATATTAACCTAGGACCGGTGCATTTCATCCTTACAGCCCAAAAACTGACTAATTAATCCAAAACGTCTTAAAAGTCGCTGTCAGACGTTTATTACAAAATGATTTTTAAAAAATTGTAAATTCAATATATGAACTTTTTTCTAAGGCTTGTTTTTTATTGTTAATTATTTGAGTAACTTCATCATCAAAATAAATAATTGTTGCTGAATTGGAATAAATGTGACAATGGGGAAAAAAAATTGAGAGAACTAATGGAGTTCACACAAGATATTTTTCTTTATTTCATTAATATTCAAATGTAATAAGCGCTTAAGGTTTTACTTTTAGTAATAAACTTTTGAATTTAAAATTTTCATTAATCGGACTAAAAACCACAAAATCACATTAACCTAGCCACATTAAAGTCGCTGTTAGACGCTTAAAATGGGATGTACTATTTTTGGTCAATATAACGGCAATTTATGTATATTAAATGTACTTATTTCTTTAACTCATTTTTTTTATAATTCTTAGGAGACTTAAGTCCTGGAATAATTTTTTTTTTTTTATTTTCAATTTATAACTGTAATTCGGTAAGGTTTTTTTTTCAGTTTTATAATTATTTCCTATGTGAGAGGACAGAGTATTTGTTTAAAATCTTCATGTATTAACAATAATAATTAATTAGTCCTAGTGCTTTCAATTTCTTATTATGTTTTACAAGGTTATCCATTATTATATAAATAAATAATGCGTACCATATTATGAGGTATTTAATTCCATCTAAAATATTTAATATAACAAGATTCAAAATAAATAAAAATTCCAATAGAGAATCACAAGAAAATAAAATTGATCAAATATTATTTTAAGTGAATTAATAATATTACTTGTGGAATGGGCTTGTATCCACTGAGTTTTGTTGGGAATGGATATTATATATTTATTCAAACTATTTCATTTTAATTTTTATTTTATTATTTAATTTAGTACGTTTTGGATTATTATATTTTAGTTATAACTTTTTTTCTCCCTTGTATTACGTCTAATCAGATGTTCAATACGACCTTCCTTTGCTATTTTCCATAGAACCTTCTCTTTCCTTCAGTATGTATTTGGATGGCTTCCTGAGATGTCTTCTCCAATCGTATGTTGTTGTTTTTTTTTTCTTTTCTTTCTATTTTGTTTTTTCTTTCTGCACATATGTCACCTGATGATGACAGAATTGGCGGAAAGTTGGCAAGTTAACCAATCACTTATATGTTGGAGACACGTGGCTTTGTTGATTCGAATTTTTTATTTATAACATTATCGAAGGATTAAAAAAAAAAAACTTTATTATAGTTACCTATGGAATTCTTATTACCTAATGAATCATATTCTAAAAATATCTTTTACAGAATGCAATTTCCTAAGGGTTAATATTAGATTAATAATTGAATCCTAAGTCAGATATCCACCTGGAGTGAATCAAAACGATATGAATAATGGAAAAGCATTTGCTGAACTAGTTTCATTAATTCCTTTGAGCCCGGGCTCCTACCCCTATGTGAGGATTTAGGGGATGGAAAGAAATGAAATCTGCTGAAATAGGGGCAATAACTGAGATTTAATGGTCATTAAAACCCCCTTATTCAATTTACTCTCATTCGTAAAACTGTCTTACATTTATCATCGCATCATAATTATTTCGTTATTTACTGCGGCTTGGAGGTGTAAATTTTTTATTCTAGACCAATTTCTTTCTGTTATTTTTATTAGCAGGAATTATGATTTGGAGCTTGGAACTATTAAGAATGCTTAATATTTAAAAAAAAAAAATCTATTGTGAGAACTTATATTATGATTTTATTTCACTGCGATTACCATCTAACAAGGTGCCTGACAAGAATCATACTATTATAATATTATCATACAAGTATGTTTTTAATTTATGATTAAATTCCTGAATATATATACATAATAAATCGTTTATAAATTCAAGTTGGCTTTATCCAAGTAATTTTCCTATATTTGGATTACCATTTTTTTACTTTATTTTTTCTCTTTTACGTTACGGTTATAAATAAATATACCTATTTAAAAATGTGTTTAATGACAGATTGTACTCGCTTTGTTTTAAGTAATAACCTTAAAGCCTATTTAATTTATTTTTTATTTATTTGTTGTGGAGAGTGAATTAGATTAGAGATCACCAATTTGTAACACTCGGGTAGAGTCGGCTGGAGTCGACTATTTTAACTGATTTTGCATATGAATTAAAATATCTGAGAAAATAAAATTTGGACCAGCATACTGTAAGCAAGGGAAATGTTCACTATTTCGTCCTCTTTGTAATGAGATATTATTCAAAATGTATCTTAGTATCGTAGAGAGGAGACGAAAAGGAAAAAGATAGTGTCTACAAACAAATGATAACGAGTTTTATTGAAGATATGGATTAAAATATCTCAGAAACTAAAATTCGGACTTGCAAACTGTAAGCAAGGAAAAATGTTCAGCATTTCATTTTATTTCGTTTTATTTTATTTTATTTAACGTAACATACCTTTTGCCCAGCATTAATTTTTATTTTTCAATTTGTACAATTTTTTTTCGCAGAATAAATCTATTTTTTTCTATTCTTTTCTACAATATTGTTTGTATTCGGATTATGTGGTATGTTTTAATTTTTGATCATTTTATATTTGTAAAGTTATCAATGCTAAAGCAGGCGGGTTAAGGTACACCATACTGCATGACAAATTATCACGGACTCATATCTTTTTTTTACTTACTTCATATTCTTGGAATCATTATTTTCTTTTTTTACCTTTTTAATATATTTTAGACATTAAATTTATAGTTGTCAACTATTATAAAGGAAGTTTGACTACTTTAATGTAGCAGGAAATTAACTCTAAAACATGACTACTTAGAATTATTAATAATAAAACTAATTAATTTATCGATTCGTTGATGAATTGCAAAACGTCAGAAACAAATCAATTTCTTGGAAGTGATCTGTATCAAATGGATTCATATCTCACTGATGTTGTTCTAAATGTCCACCAATGAATGCTACTATGTATGCATTCCGAATACACGTTAAACAAATAATGATGGCACTGCCTTTACCACAAAATGTCTCATTATAATCAGGCAGGCATTGTAATATTTCCGCTTCGTTTACTTTTAATCAAAACAAAAGCTTAATGAATTCCGTTCAACGAAATTAAACTATATTAAACTAAATTAAATTTTTGAAGAGAAGGATGTTTGGGGTGATCAGTAAAAATAAAAAATAGTAAAAATAAATAATGATATTTATTTTTACATTTGGCAAACGTTTAGGCCCAAAGTTCAGACCTACATCAGGGCTAAGAAAACACAGATAACAATAGGTAAGAGAAACTATAAACATTGAATAATAAAGAATTAAATTAAAAACGTGAAAGGTATAGACTAAAAAATGTAGGTAGAATAAACTTTAAGTAAAATAAAGTTGGTAAAATAATAACAGAAACAGAGAACTAAGAAATAAAAAAATAATGGCGACAAGGTACGGACTAATGAAATAAACACAATCAAAATAAGATGACATAAGAAACGAAAATATTAATCTTAGAAAAAAAATGTAAAACAGAGGAAATGAAAATGAAGTAATATAAAGAAATAATAGAGATAAACAGAAAATTGAGATATTGTAGGAAATCATTATCAAATGCAATGATCACCAAAAACAATTTACAGTGAATAAAGTATTATTATCATTATTATTAAATATTAAATTATTATCAAATGTAATATTAAATAATTATCATTAAAAAAAAATAGTGATCCCGTCAAATAAATAGTTGTTTTTTTTTACAGGGGGGTTCTATAAGATAAGGAAAATATTTTAAGAGACAATATCTAACTCCATTTTTTTCTAAGTTTTTAAGATTATAAGTTGAGATTCATATCTGGAATAAGTAAAGAAATTATTTGACTTGATATTTTTCACCCGGAGTACATTGGATTTCGATAAAAATAAAACAAACCTGTACCACTACAACCCATGAAGGGTCTTGGGTTTAGTACGATTTAGGGAAAGTATTGTTTCAAGGCCAAAGATCGGGAGAGGATCACAATCAACCGTTTTTCCCCTTAATCAATTATATAATTATAGGAAAGCACTTTGTAGAGGCTGGGTGTGCCCCAGGAGGGTCCTCCTACCCCAGGGTCGCCCCACGGCCAATGAAACAGAATAAATAATGTCCGTGTAGTTAAGGATGAAATCGGGAGTAGAGAGTGCGTATGTGTTGGTCGATAGTCGGTTGTTGTAAGTCAGTATGTAAAGTTTTGTTGTTTACGTACCAGAAAGCTGCTGTTATTAGTCTTAAAATTTTGGATTGAAACGATTGTAGTTTTTGCAAGTGCGTCTTTTTTGCAGAACCGTAAATTTGTGAGGCGTATGTCCATATGTATTTGAGTAGGTAAGTGTAAGTATTTAGTTTTTGTCTGTCTAATATAATTGTAAAAAATATAATTATATTATAAAAAATATAATTTATATTTATTGTTCACCAGCTGTATATAGATTTTAAAAAGGCTTACGATTCTATTGACCGCCAGAAACTGTATAATATTCTAATCGAGCAGGGAATTCCAAAAAAACTAGTAAATCTAGTCAGGATGTGCTTGACGGAGACACTCAATAAAGTTAGAATCGGTAATAATTTGTCCGAAAAATTTGAGGTTCGTTCGGGCTTAAAACAGGGGGATTCTCTTTCGCCTGTCCTGTTCAATTTGGCATTAGAACATGCCATTAGGGAGGTAATGCGTACCGAGAAAGGGTTGGATCTGGGCGGGACAACATCCGTGCTGGGCTATGCTGATGATCTGGTACTGTTAAGCGAAGACGTTGAAACTATAAAACTGAATACGACAACGTTAATGAAAGCCGGTAAAGAACTAGGACTCGAAATAAACGTGGATAAAACAAAATATATGGTTAGCTGCAAAAATGGCGATACTACTGGTGATATCGATATAGATGGCAATATGTTTGAACAGGTAGATAAATTTAGGTATCTAGGTTCTACGATAACTAGAAAAAACGAAATTGAAGAAGAGATTAAAGTTAGACTGAAGGCGGGGAATGCTTGTTATTTTTCTGTGACAAAACTACTCAGTTCGCGCCTCTTGTCCCGAAACTTAAAAATTAGAATCTATAAAACAATTATCTTGCCTACAGTTCTTTATGGATGCGAAACTTGGCCGCTTACATTAAGGGATGAGCAGCGTCTTAAGGTTTTTGAAAATAAAGTATTGCGTAGAATATTCGGACCGAAGAAGGATGAGTTAACCGGAGAGTTCAGACGGTTACACAACGCCGAATTGCGTGAACTATATCCGGGTAATATAATTGAGGCAATTTCATCGCGGCGAATCAAATGGGCTTGTAAAGTTGTTGGTCTTAGTAACGAGAGAATTCCTAAAAGGTTAATATTTGCTGTGCCGAATGGTAAGCGTCGGAGGGGTAGACCGAAGCGAAGGTGGGAAGATTGCATTAAAGCTGATCTGAAGGGACTGGGTTTGGACGGCGAACGGTGGAGGGAGGTGTGTAACAAGCGATTGGTGGTGTCGGCATCGAACCTTCGGGTTCGCTAAGCCTTATTATTATTATTATAATTTATATTTAATACTTAAAAGTGTTTGAATAAATAAGCATAATTGTATATCAAGATAATAAATAAATAAAATAGTAATTTCTACACAGATTATTTAAAAATAAAATAGTAGAAGTAAGCAATTAAACAATTCCTTTTACGACTAACGAAGGTATAGTCGGTGTTGTTCGTCATTCATCCCGCGCTGAATAAAATAAATGTCTAGACTACTTGCATTATGTTCCTTGGTCTCTGTAAGTGTGTCTCGAGATCTCCAGATGAAAGAGGCGGTGTTGTCGGAGATGATTGGGGGGGGGGGAGAGGGTAGGTGGGGAAGCAGAGGAAATAAGATTTCCTTCCTCCAGGCCAACAGAGAACCAACATCGTCCGTATTAGTTTACACCATCGGCAACAGGTGGTCATTCTTCTCACCTACCACTTGAGCAGATCTGAGCAATTCTCGAGACCGATAAAAGACAGGCCACCGTATCTAAACAAATTATGGAGATTGGCTGTGAGTAATTTAATTAAATTAGAAAATATTCTGAAAGCAAGGTTGTCAAAAAAAAAAAAAAAACGTAGCTGACCTAGCAACGTTCTACAAACATTTCTGAAATGTTATAAATGAATAGACAATGGGAAAAGAGGAAAACTAACAAAAGAAATGAGAAATATAAGGCGGCAATGCTTTATAAGATAAAGCAATTATATATAGATAGAAGTAATAAAAAATAATGATAATAATAATAACAAGTATAGCGAACTCGAAGGTTCGATGCCGAAACCACCAATCGTTATCTACACACCTCCCTCTAAGGGTCCTTGTTCAAATACAACCCCGCTAGATCAGCCCTAACGCAATCCTCCCACCTTCGCTTCGGAGATTTACAAGTCGGTACAGAGATGGAATTATTTCGCTAATATTCCCAACAATTTTATATAACAATTTTATACACCGATTTTAAGCGCCGCTATGTAATCACCTCAATTATATTAATCAGATACAGTTGAAGCAATTCCGAGTTTTGTAACACTCCTTGTCCTTCCTTTGTCCGAATATTGTAGGATTAAATTAGTAACAAAAAGGTAACAAGTAAAAATATTGGTTTTGTACTAGGGAATCCACTTAAAATTCTCATACTTTTTTTTTTAAAGTAAATAATCGTTTAAATTCAATTTTATTCATTTATTTTTATTCTATTATTAATATTATTTATATTTTCTATCTTCACTATGAAATTTTATTTTGTTCTTATTTACCTTTATATTATTTTAAAATTACCTCATTTATTTTATTTTTTTCAATTTGTAAATATGGTGTGAATGTGCTCTCAGAACTCTATTATAAATGTTCTTTATTGAGACAGATTGTAATATTTATCAATAAACAAATAATCCAGTAAAAAAAAAAATAATCTGTAACACAAAAGAATTATATATTCAAATTATTGCGAAGTTTGTTATTTTAAAATAGGAGAAGATACGGAGAGCATCCGAAAGAGGTTATCCTGTTTCTTGCAAGTTTAGAAGTAAATATAAAGGATAAACTTGATGTAACCCGATCCTTCTCTCACTCAGATTTCTATCCCTTAAGGGTGGATCAGTCCTACAGGGGTCTTTAAGGGTTGGGTCTTTCCAATATTTTATGATGTTTTCTGTGGTCTTACAGGGGATGAAGAAATGTTAATTCTTTCAATTTAAAGAAAAAAAATATTTATGAAAAGTATTTTTTTAATATTCTTTATATTTTTATAGGTCCAGCAGATAACGAAACTGATAATTTCACGCGATTCGAAGTTATGGAATTTTATCATTTTCGTATAAAACATATACAAGACAATACAATATAAGAAATACAAGAAAAAATACAATGTTCAATATAAATAATAAAAAGGTTTTTGTATTTATAATAGTGGACTGATTGTTGACTGTAGTGAATAATTGAAGAGAAGTTGGTTGCGGTGCTTAGTCGAAAATACAAAGTAAAAATAAATAAATGATATTTATTTTTACCTTTACCGAGGTAAGAGAAAATATTAACAGTATAATGGAAATAATAATATGTAAGTGAAAGGTATAGTCTAATAACATGTAGGTGTTTATTGTACCTACCTATTTATGATTGATAAATAATTGGCATAAATATGAAATATAAATTTAGTAAATATGAAATATAAATTAAGTAAATATGAAATATAAATTAAGTAAATATGAAATATAAATTAAGTAAATATGAAATATAAATTACTTACGAAATAAATAGTAACGGCAACAAAGTTAGCGTTAGAGTAAGGAAATAAAATAATGATTTTTTTTTTGTATTTTTTGTGTATGGTTTTCGTATTCAATAACATTCTGAATTTCAATTCTAAAATATCGCACTAATATGCATGCATCAAGAGGCGATAAGTGATTTTATTAATAATGAGGGGGAAAAAAATCGAAACATTAGTGTTACACATTTCCTTATTCCCAGAAAAAATAAACATGACGTTTGTCCAAACCTATTTAAACTTAAAAAAGAAACCAATGGAATCAAAAGAAAATTAAGGAACACGTGAAACTAGTAAAAAAAGATGATATATAAAGAAAATCTATTCAAATAGAGAAACAGTTTACTGCATTTCTATAAAACAAACCAACGGCTAGTTCAAAATATTAAAATTATTCAATCTACTGAATTTTAATAAATAAAAAAAGTTTTAAAATAAATAACAATTCTTTTTTTCGTATATTGATTTTCAAACCTTAAGAAATAAATAAAATAAAAACGCAGATGTAAATGACCCTAATAGTCTAAACATTTGAAGGAATAAATAAAATTTTTAAAAATGTCGAAAATTACTTTTTTTACCAATTTGGAAAATACTGCATATACTGCCAAACACAGTAATTTTCATATGTTGACTACATATGCGGTGAGTAGTCTATGATTACTACATTTTCTAGGACTAAACATACTGCATAGTCAACAATTTAAAAATAAACAAGAAAATTTTCCTGATTGATCTGAAAAAACTCAATTATTACTATTTTGAAGATATTGCACTTTTCCTAAATAGGAAACTTAAGGAATGACATGGCATGATTGCGTAGTTGTGGATAATCAATCGATGATTCCGTGTTGGCCCAACCGTCTTCATGATTTAAATTAATCTATTTTGATCTGAATCAGTCGATTAGTTCATTACACTATAGTCTGTTCGATTTAACGTGAATTTAATTATTTGTCAATTGACACGGACAAGAAAATCTTTCTATATTTACTTTTAATATTTTTAGGAAATGTTACATGCAGTAGTATAAAATAAGTATAAATATATATTTAAACATAAATATTTGGGAATTAGGTGACTATATTACTAAGTGACCTAATTTAAACAATTATGTCAAAATATAATAGTAAAGGTTGAAAATTTAGTAAATACATATATGTGTATGTAAAATGTATATTGTAAATTTATAAAACTTTACTTAAAATTTTACATTTTTTGTTTAAAAAAAAAATGAATCAGCCTTTAATTCGGCAAAAGCATGGCATGAAATCGAAAACTGTTCCCAATTTATAACATCAAGTAACTTAATAACTTCCACTACCAACGGAAGAAAAAAAAAACTTCTTATTATATGTAAAGTTATAAAAGCATATTTATGTACCTGCTCAGTTGCATTATAATTAGATACATTATATAGGCTTACAAACCTTAAATACTAAATTTAATGAGGCAATTACATAAGAATAGATAAGGATTTCAATAACAGAAGAATCTGCATTTTTAGAGGAACAGGCAATAAAGGGAGACTTTGGCAAGGGGAAGATATTATTAAAAGCACTGTCATTAGTAAACCGGCTAAGCTATGGAAATATAAGAGGGGAAGAGGTCCTCTAAGAAAAAGAATTTCTAAGGAGATGGTGAGGGGGGAGGAGGAGGGATATTGTGATTCATGCAAATTTGATCACATTTTCTCAATTTCCTTTTTTATCTGCGGATCCACTCCAACGGCCGGATAGACAGGCTCGCTCAATCCCATTCGGCGATCCTTTCTCAACGCCTCCATTCACATCTCCGGCTATTATCTCTTCGGTCGAAGATCCATTATGCTTTCGTGGAGGGTCATTTGTTCATGTCATATCTACCCGCTGGGATGGAATGTTTGGAAACCGTTAATATTGGGCTAGCAGAAAATACGCTATTTGATCATGCTACTATGAGAAGAACAATACATTGAATACATTTTAAATAATCTTCTTTGAGTACTTGAAATTTAATTATTATTAAAATTTTATCAATTTACTTTTTTTTTATATCAATTTACTTATTTTATTTTTTTATATTTCTTTTTCTTTATTATTGAAATCTTGGTTATTAATTGTATGTACATATTGTGTGAGTGAATCATGTAGCCTTAATATTAATATGGAATAATGTATTAATATTCAATAAAGAAAGCAAGTAAAAAAAAAGAATTATTAAAATTTACAGTTCTGTTGATTTGGGAGAGGAATTTCTATCCGGGAGGGATTCAAGTGCGGCTGTGACAAGTAAATATTTATTGGGTTAGTAGACATTTCTGAGGCAAACCCAATTTCTATAAAGTTGATACTCTTATTTAAATAATTGATTAAGGGAAAAGCAAGATGGTTGAGCATCATCTGGACTCAATAATATCTATAAAGCTAAGACCATTCATTTTGCCTAGCCCTGAGCAAGGTATGAACTTTGGGTTGAAACGTCGGCAAAAATAAAAATAAATATACTTTTTTTTTTTGACTGATCACAACAACCATTCTTCTATTCAATTATTCTCTACAGTCAACCATCAATCCACTATTAAGATCCTTCATAGATTGTAATGGTTCGTTTTTTATTATTATTATTATTTATTTTTTTTATTTTTTCTGTTCTCGACTCCCAACTTTGAATGGTCTTAAACATATCCAGTACTTTGATGCATGGCTCATTTAGATATTTTATAAGATTGTTAAGTATCAATAAATCCATTTTTTTCTAACTTTCTATTTCAGATATCGATTACCAATGAAAATCAAGTTTTTTATGCAAATAAAAAACTAAATACAATAAAATTTCGAGGGATAAGTAATAGAAAGGATATCAATATTTCAAAAACCTTCGCATAGTTGTACGTATCGCTTTTGGTGTGAATACTTATTATTTATAAATGTTAATGCATTATACTGCTTGTTTTTAATGGGACAACTATAATTTAAAAAGTGGAATTGTATAGTTATATTTGTGAATTATATTGAATAGACAACATACCTGCCCTTAAGGCAGGGAAAAGCTTTTAACAAAGATTAAATATTGGGATGACACGTGGCAAACAAACGTGACTCAAACAAATCAAGGATCTACCTACTTCAAAGAAAACCCACAACAGAGTTTCAGCAAAATACATTCACCAAGCTAAACCGATTAGTGAAGAATAGTTATCTAATTAGTCCTGATGTATGATATATATATGATATATATATATATATATATATATATATATATATATATATTATATATATATATATAAATACATGCATATATTACAAACAAATATCAGTATCAAAGAAAATATTCAACATCAATAAATCGATAATAACCCATAAAATACTAAACAAACTACCTTCCGCGTTTACACATTTCACAAACTATGGTAATAGTTCGTGGTACGGATCCCTTTTTATCGAATCATTAACATCAACCTGAAACTTCGTAAATAGTTTCATCTCGTCATAACCTACAACTATTTTATTTACGAAAACTCTTGGAATTGGGGCGTTTTCAATCTGTTAGGGGAGAGGGCAAACTTTGTCCATTTAATTAGGTACTAAAAACTCGCAAATGCACATTTGCTTCCTACTTGATAAGTTGATCACAAAATCGAGATGAACTTCAAAAACATTGAGCCATTTGGCGTGACCTAAACTCCCAAATTTTCAAAATAGCGAGGTTAAGTAGGACAAAATGCCCAATATTTTTGTAGGCCGCCCTTTTTTTATCAATTTTGTGATCAATTTATTTTACGATTCAAGTAGAAAGCAAATGGGTATTTACGATTTTTTAATACCTAGTTAAATAGAAAAGTTTTGCCCCCTTCAGATTGAAACGCCCCAACTCCAAGAGTTTTCGTAAATAAAATAGATGTGGGTTACGATGAGATGAAACTATTTACGAAGTTTCAGGTGGATGTTAATAATTTGATAATAAGGGGTCTGTACCACGTACTGTAAGTGTAAGTAGAGTGTTTCTCCAGACTTGTCTATGTATCTATCTGTTTTTGACCGGGTTGGTTTATCAAAGGAAACCAAAGGATGTTTGGTTAATTACCAGTGTCGTTTTTATACATCTATTTATTGTTTGTGTTTCGTAAGAGTTAAATGTAATGGTTCGTAGTGAGTTTTTAATGGATTTTCTTCATACATCATCTTCTTTGACTAGTTGTATGCGCCTACCTTCATTTTATTTTAATTCCGTTTGTTTCTTTTTAAAATTTACATAGGATAGGAGAAACGCCATGTTTGTTTTTCTGGGGAAAAGGTAATGAGTAAAACTCCGGTTTCTAATATTAATATATATTTTTTTTTGTTTTTTTGGCGTCTGTTTGTGTTTCTGGTGTTTTGGAAACATATAACCCCGGCTTAAAAGAGACCACCCACTTAACTGCCATATGTATCTTACATTTCTATTATACTTCTCACTTCGTATTAAAATAAAAACTTGTTCAAATATAATGAAATATAACTTACTTAGTTGTTGCATGTAGAAATTGATTATTAGTTTACAACAACAATAAGTAAAATTAATTTATTTAATTTAGGACGTATTTTCAATGTTTCTTATTTCAGAATATTTTTTTTTTTTCATTTTCAATGTTGAACAATAAAAGCTCGAAAGCACACTAAAATATAGTAGCATTTATATGAAAAGAACTCCTTCAAAATACACACACACGCATATGTAGATAAATTGTGAACCACATAGGTTCGAATGATATATTTTTTTTAAGATATATTACAATCTGTCACATTTAAGGACAGTAATAATATTGATATTACTATCACTATAAGACCACGCGGAAGGCCAAAACGTAGATGGATAGATAGAATCAACAAAGATGCAATATAGCTGCGTGCAGATAAATGGAAAGAAATAGTCCAAGAGAGGCAGAGATGGTCTGTAATGCCAACAGAAATAATAGTGATAAAGAGTACCTCATTCACACTATGCACAACAAATAAACAGCAAAATAATTATACTAAAAGTAAATGTATATAAATTAAAAGATACTAAACTAAACTAATCAAAATAAGTACTTCAATACACAAACATATACTGATATTTGAGATCAGCAATATTGCAATTAATTAAATAATTTATACAATACTGCATTTGAGAACTTGAATGCAGACAATTATTTAATGACATCTGCAGGCAAAATTTAATAATCTCGGGAAACAGAATTTGGTGTAAACATTGTGAAAATATTCCTGGAAAATAAGAAAAGTAAAAGCTAATTAAATGGAGTGACTTTTTCATCACTTGAATAATGGCGAAAACGTGAGGAAAATCACATTGTAGCCATTGTTCGCCTCAAATGCAAAATATTTACTAATTACATTCAAATGTCAAACGAACATTTATAAATAGTACATTTTTGGTGGTACTAATGTTTTAAGAACATATTTGTGAATCCATACCTAATTTTAAAAACACATATTTTGTTTCAAACCCTTTTATATCCCAAATATAGTTACAATAAAGTTCACGATGTTCTAATTTCACAGAAGAAAAATTCACCTAAGGTCTTATCGATATAGTTTCATGAAAGGCTACTTGATGAATTTTTGCAATAAACTAACCGAATTAAATTGATCAATAACTGTAAATCAATGATTGAAGACTGACAATAATAATAGCAAAGGATATGTATAATTTTATTTATGTTTTTGTTGTCCAGAAAATACTATCCTTCCCTACCCTTCATAGATTTGATTTGATTGGTATTCAAAAAGTTACACTACGACATCCAACTGTCCCATTCCGTTACGTGGTCAGGAATGCCTGTGGAAAGTGTGAATAATGTACTGTACCAGAGTGCGTGAGGAAGTTGTCAGCGAAACATACTGTGACGGATTGGGTGCTCAGAGGAATAACAACTTTCGGAAACCACTTATTGTTGAAGAATCACAATGATAGTTTATTGTAAGACTATATGTAAGTATGCTCGTACATGTATATGGGAAAATATTATTAGATTTTAAAAATTAAATAAGCATGTAAAAACATCATTGCGGAAGCATAACTCAACTACATCCGGGTACTCAACAACAAGTTGTGCTATCGAAGCTGAAGATTGGAGCTCATTTTAAAAAGATAAGAATTTACAAAGGAAGTCATATTTTTTTATGCTATTAATTTGGATAAAATTTCAATCTATCCCTCAGAATGTGTACTTGTATATAAACTGCAATTCTATTTTCACTTTTTTAAAAATAGAAAAGTATTACTTATAGGGGGGGAGGGGAGGAATCACTTTTGAGAAGAGTTCGATAATCCCTTCTACTACAAACGATTTCATAATACATTACAAACACTAGCACATTATGATAATCATATCATTATATATAATCACAAATTCGATATTATATATAGAAGGCTAAAAATTAGCTGGTTGAGAGATAAAAAAGAAAAAAAAGATGTAAAGCAATCAAGGCAAAACAAACTGTCACAGTGTAATCTTTCTGCTTGTGCATTTTATGTAATAGTACTCAATACGTGAATTAAACATAAATTCACACATAAACGTTATAAATAAATAAACTAAATTGCAGTTTACGGATTAAGTATTTTTTTCTAAATTTGAAGACAATTTTAATTAAATGTTAAGTTTTATCAAAAATATTTATTCTGCCAAATTGAAACTTTCAAGATTATTTAAATTTTATTTATTTTTCTGTCTATTTTCATCCGTAGAAAATTAAAAATAATATGTTATAATGTGATATCTCAGTTACTTACTATTTAAATAGTTTAATGTCAGCAACAAGCACTCACCTAAAACAAAAACAAAAATACATTATAAAAAAGAAATGTTTTAGTAAAAGTTACAAGTTTATTACTAATGAATAATTAATTGGACCATCCTAAAAAAAAAAAAAAAAATGAATATTTTTTTTTTTTTTTTTATAAATTGATATTTACAACTGTATTATAAAAAAAAAAAATACAACCAGTAAATGTGCACTTAAGAATATGATAACATGAAATCGCTTGTTGAGAAACCACCCACTGATAGCACTCAAATAATAAATGTGCACAAGAAGATCACGAGGCCACTTTCTTTTCAGACACCTCGGAGGGTTATCAGGGATCGAGGAGGGACCAAGGTTTGAAACGAGAGGGTTCTGCAGTTTGTTATGGAACGATAGGTTTCTGGATTGCGCCAAATCGGAAACATATAGAACATTAAGGTCTTTATGGATGATTTTATTTGTGACAAAGTAAGGAGCGTTGAAGATTTTACGAAGGATTATGGATTGTAGGGATTGGATACCAGAGGAATTAGATGGTTTAATTGCGCCCCATAGCTCAACTCCGTAAGTCCAAACAAATTTTATTATGGCTATGCATAGGAGTCAGTTGTAATTGATTGGAAGTTCAGATCGTTTGTCTAGTAAGTGTTGGAGTAGTCGAAAACGTCGAGCGGTTTTTTGTTGTTTCAGTCTTGTATGAGAATTCCATGTGAGTCGTTTGCCCAGGTGCAGTCCTAGGTAAAGGATTTGTACAACAGAGATAAGTGGGGAATTGTTAAAGGATACTGTTGGGCATGAGGTCATAGGTTTGCGACGCAGGGTAAATTTAATTTGATGGAATTTATTATAATTCTCCAGTTTTTACACCATTCTTCAAGGTTTGTGATACGTGATTGGAGAGTTTGGGATGCAGTTGACGGATCATTATTAACAAATAGGATACTTGTGTCATCAGCATACGTGATGATGACGTTCAGGATGAGTTGGGATGTCAGCTGTATAAAC
The DNA here is from genome assembly GCA_928085145.1 of Nezara viridula. NCBI lineage: Eukaryota > Metazoa > Arthropoda > Insecta > Hemiptera > Pentatomidae > Nezara > Nezara viridula. The sequence goes on along the minus strand of OV725081.1, from coordinate 59,994,200 downwards.
TTTGTAAAGGATAGGATCAAGGATACTACCTTGAAGAACACCAGCAGACTGGGAAAAAAAGCGATGAATTAGAGTTTTTGTGATTTACTTTAAGGCATCTATCAGTAAGGTAGGAACGGATAATGAGGAAGTATGTAGGTGGTAGGAATTTACGGAATTTTTGTAAATCAGTTCCGGGTGCCAGACTCTGAATAATTTTGATTCAACAAAAGGTCTTTGTAACAATAAAATAACAAGATAATATTTGATAAAAAATGTTAATTTTAAGAACTTTATTTAGAATCTAATCAGTACTTATTTTAAGATTGATGTCAAATGATTTAATTACTTTAAAAAATTATTATTTCTTCAACGTTATTTCAATTTTATCACAGTAGCTGTTGTGAGGTTTTATTAAGGAAGTTTCAAAATCATGTAATATTTTACACCAATAACGGAAGTTTCCAATCACAAAATACCATCCAGACAAGCATATACCATTAATAATGCCAATTATAATAATGATGGAACGCGATACAGTTCATCGTTGGAGGCTCCAGAAAAACCGAAAACCTGAGAAGAACGCCGGTTTCTTGTGACAATAAAGGCATGTATAATGAATAACAACGAGCTTGAAATACTACCAGCCTCTTGAAAATGAAATCATTATAAATATTTCGTATAATTTATCAAAATAATATCATTAAGTCCTTTACATTTTCACAGATAACCTAGCTATAAGCGTATAAAATCTGAAATCATCCTTCATTCTCAAAAAAATAAAAAATAATAATAATAATAATAACAATATAATCTCACAGAAAAATATTCGAGACGCCGGAAAGACATTTTTTCGTGCGTTGGTTTTCATTTCGGGATCTGGGATTCCAAGAAACTAGAAACATAAAACCTCAAATAGTGAGAAACTACCAACTTTTTTCTTGTCAAATAACAAGTTTTATTATTGAAAATAAGGTTCTTTTTTTTAACTTTAATTTTCTTATTCACACCTGTCATAATGGTAATGACAACCAGCGAATGTGAGTAGTTATTCACACCTGTCATAATGCTAATCAGTCATAACAGCACAACCAGTGAATGTGAGATCGATTGCTAAATATAATGTCTTCCTAAACCAAGTAAACCTGTTAATTATACATCATCCCATAGACCGATAAGCTTACTTCCGATCCTTTCCAAAATCTTTGAGAAAATCCTTCTCAAACGCATCCTACCCATACTCGAATCCCACAATATCCCTTCCCATCAGTTTGGATTCCTCTCAAGACACTCCACTGTCCAACAAGGCCTTCGCGTTGTGGACCACATATCCTCTGCACTTGAAAACAAGCAATATTGCACTGGTGCCTTTCTGGACGTAGCTCAAGCTTTCGACCGGGTGTGGCACGATGGCTTGCTTTTCAAGCTCGAAACCCATTTACCTCAACCCTTGTACCTAGTCCTCAAATCTTACCTTTCAAATCGCTCCTTTCAAGTCCGCTGCGGCACTGAACTCTCCAAACATTATCCAATTGAGGCTGGTGTTCCACAAGGCAGTGTCTTGGGCCCAGTTCTCTATATCCTTTTCACCGCTGATATCCCTTCAAGTCCTGATACCTTCCTAGCAACATTTGCTGATGATACTGCCATCCTATCCTCCCACTCGGATCCTCTAATAGCGTCCCAGAACCAGCAAAGACACCTCTCCTTCATTGAGCAGTGGTGCAACAACTGGCGCATCAAAATTAATGAATCAAAATGCAAGTATGTAACTTTCACTCTTCGACGCAGATCCTGTCCGCCAATCCTTTTTAATTCAATTCCTCTTCCCTACTCAGACACAGTCCGATACCTTGGCTTCCTTCTGGACAAAAGACTGACTTGGAACCCACATACGAGAATTAAAAGTCAAGAGCTTAACCGACGATTTGGTCAGCTATATAGACTACTAAACAGAAGATCTCATCTCTCAACAGAAAACAAATTATTAATCTACAAGACCATACTGAAACCTATCTGGACCTACGGACTTGAACTGTGGGGGACAACTAAATCATCGAATATCAAACGCATCCAATCCTTCCAGTCCAAAGTCCTTCGAACAATAGTCAATGCTCCATATTATGTCACGAACAAGACCCTACACCATGACCTTAACATCCCATATGTCCATGACATCATCCCATCCAGATTCTCCAACTTTCACCAGAACCTCATTCATCATCCCAATCCTCTAGCGCAATCCCTATCCAGCTCCGAGCATCCATACCATCCTCCTCGAAGGTTGAAACGGCAATGGCCTCGAGATCTTTTGTAAATATGCCTTTGGAGTCCTGGCAATGGCCAGCTTCTCCACTCATGTCCTGAGCGTCTGTGGCTGTAGTGCCCTCTTTCAGTCTCCACTGGCTTCTAATACTAGTGATGCGGCTGGAAAAGTGGCACTGGGATCTTCCGGAGTCTTGCTTTGCCTTCCGCGTGTGGAAGGAAAAGCCTGGCTCGGAGATTCTTGGGCAAATGTATATATTGTATATAGTTATGATTGTGTTTAGAAGTTTTTATTTTATTTTATTTGTTTTTTTATTTATTATTTTTATTTACCTTCTTCATCAGTATTATTTATTTACTTCTTATATTTACATTTATTTCTTTATTATTTGTATATATTGTATGAATGAGAACATTTAGCCCTAATGCTTATAGCCCTCCAGCAGTGGCTGATTGTATTATTATTCAATAAATAGATTTCAAAAAAAAAATATATATAATGTCATGAAAGGCATGAGGAGGATCAGTGCCCAGCGGCACCTCACTCGGCGTGATATCTACATTAGACGTGGAGGTCCCTCATCCAGCTCCTCTTCAGTCTCCTAGAGACGTTACCTAGCATATCCGTAGTGGCCATGTCATTTATAGTGTATTAGGATGTTCTTGTAAGTTGTCATGGAATCGTTTGTAATGAGTTCGTATGTGTTCGTTAACAGTCGGCGTATGGAGGTCAGTATGTGAGGTTATGTTGCTGACGTACCAAGGTGCTTTTGTAAATGTCCTGAATGTTTTCGCTTGAAAGATTTGAAGTTTGTTTAAGTGAGTCTTTTTAGCAGTTCCAAATATCTGTGATGTGTATGTCCAAACAGGTTTTAGTAAGTAATTGTATGTGTTCAATTTCTGTCTAAGTTTTAGTTATTAATGTTTCGAAAGAAGTGAATTCAGAATTCTTAACCTATGATGCGTTTTTCGTTTCTTAATTATATGTGGTCTCCACGTCATTTTTCGGTCAAATGTCAGACCAAGGTAGTAAACGGTTTCTGTCTGTGGAATCTGTGTATTGTAAAGGAAAACTGGAGGGCATGTTTCATGTCGAAGGGTAAATGTGATGTGCTGCGATTTGTCTTGATTTAGTCGGATTTTCCAAATTTTGAACCAGTCATGTAATCTTGTTAAATGTGTTGTAGGATCTGTGAGGCGTACGTTGGATTTTTATGTGTTGCTAAAATTGCTGTGTCGTCTGCATATGTCGCTGTAAAAATGTTGCAACAACAAGGTATGTCATGGGTGTATGTAACATACAGTAGTGGAGCGAGTACTGAAACTTGGGATACTCCTGCTGAGATAGACCTGATGGAAGATAGTTCTGACCTGTGTCGGACGGAGGAATATCTATCGGAATGGAAGGATTGTACAATTAGATAATATGTAAGGTTCTCATAAACAATATTTATAGAAAATCATTGCTGACCAAAAATAAATATTAAATGTACATAACTGAATCACTGAATTATTGTACTTAAAAAAAACATCATCAGTGATAAACGCTCTGAAACAGGACTCGATGATTTACCCTACATTCCTAAATCCAATTTTGCTTCGCTCTCAGAAATAAGAGGTCCAACAAAGAGGGACAAAATGGGTCTATTGATGAAATACATTGCTCACACGAGGTAGTGAAGGCCTCTGGAACGGGTAATGGGAAAAGAAACCTTTTACCGAATGAAGAGACGAGAAAATGAGGAAGGGGGAACACTCACCACATAACAACTTTGGAATTGTGAGAGGCCGAGAGAATTAGGACGGCTCAAATTATTTTTCGCTCAGGCGTTACGTTTGCTAGAAGGTTAAAACTTTAATCAACAGAAAACAAAACCAATCAACATAAAATGATTCGATAAACTTTGCTATTAATACTTAATTACGTATTTAAGGCAAAGACCAGGGAAGTTACAGTAACTTTTTCATCAATGTCGGCTTACTGGAATATTTTTTCTCAAAAATGGCATAAACTATTTTTATTAAACTCTTCATATCGATATAAATTGAATAGAGTTTAATATAAGTTAGTTATTTTCCTGATTAAAATTGCCAGACTTAAAAAAAAAATTCAATATGTCATCCACTACACAATCTTTAATTTTCAGAAGAAGTTACTCGAGGGTGCGGTAAAAAAATAATATATTATATAATAGTACATTTTATTATATTTTCCAACGTATCCACCTACTTTGTAGGTATTCCGCAGGGCTATATAAGATATAAATAAAGGGCTATATAATACATATTTGTTATTTTACTTTATATAAACAATATGTAATTAATAATAATAAGTTACAGTATATGTACATGACTATTGACATTCAGTTCAATTGGTAAAAGGTAATGGATTATTTGGATAACGGGAGTATATTAAGGATAATTGGTAGCAGTTATATAAAGAATAATAATAACAGGAGTAAAAAAAAAATTTACTATTATATAATATTCAACTTATCCCTGTTGAACAAATCTGATCCCTAGGACTCCACCTGGACAAATGACTCACTTGGATTCCCCATACCACACTTTACCATACCAGACTTTACAACTTGATGGTCTTGCCAATGATCCTGAAGGGTAGAGGCAACAGTATTAACAAAATAAATACTTTTTTTTTTTAACTGGGTAAAATATTGAAATCCAGGGAAAAATGTTTTGATAATAGAGAATGTCTCACTGAAACGTCAACAAACAATGTAAAACTAAAATAATATAATTTGGAAGAAGATGGAAATGCCAAATAGACCTGCAGGCTCTTTCCCTCTTACATTTCACTAGTAGAAGAAGAAGAAAAGTTCCCTAAGAATAACAAACATATGTAATAATAATTATTATATAATACAAATATGTCTAACACATAATAACTGACAAATAATAATTAGGTTAAAAAGTTGCGTAACACTAGAATAAAATAAAGTGCTGTTCTAAATATATATATATATATAATAAGAAGAAATTGTAGGTGAATTGATATTTGTGTGTTTACATATTTGCACGGTAAGCAATATAAATATTTATGAATTAAGATTAGAATCATATTGGTAACATATTTAATTCTTATAAATATTTGAGAGACTGATGGATGAGCCGATGGGGAAACAATAGGTTTTTAAATTATGTCAATGATGAGGTTTTGCGTATGAGGTGATGGGTAACGAATTCCAAAAAAAAGTAGCACACATTATAAAGTTTCTTTTTTTTCAAAATAAACTGTCTTATGAGAAGGAATACACAGGTAATAAAAATCATTGGAGATTGAGCGAGATCAGTATAGCCACATACATATTTAAAAAGTGTAATATATGAAAAGTAAAACAAAAGCTTTTATCTTCTGTTCATACAATGTGTTATGGTTAGTTAACAGTTCACAAAGGTGGAAAAAGTTCATAAAATTTATGTTTACGCAACTACTAACACTAAAACCTACGGGTTTAACCAAGGGAAAGTCGAAGAAGCCGTCAAGCATTAACTGTAAGCCACCAACTCAAACTTAAATATACACTCTCTCAACAGATTTACCGCATTTAGTCAAATATTGGTCCTAGAACCACATCCAGGACGTACCGAGCTTTAAACTAAAAGTTTATGAAGCTTGCCAAGCGCCTATAACATAAGCAAACACTTCATATTTTCTTTTCACAACGTAAAACCTTTTCTCGGAGCATTCAACGGTATAACCTCGATTGAGGAATCCGCAAGGACAACTACTTCGTAATTCTTATTTTATTCCAGTCATCAAATTAAACAAGGCCATTCATTATTTTTAATATTATACGCTCATTGAACAAGTTTTTTTTTTAGTTTTTTTTTTTGTGAAAGGTTTTAATCATTACAAGTTATACAAACGATATTTTTTATGTTAATTGCAGAGATATTATAAAAGTAACTGCGTGCGTAACGCGCATTCAGTCACCTAGGCGACTAGTTCAACCTACAGAGGTACTCGACCATTTCACAGCTACTGTTGACTTAAAATTTACCTTTCTTTTTTTCTTTTTTTTTGTCAAATAGGCAAGTACCATATAATTATTTTGATTGCAATTAGTACATCCGTGAAGTTATATTCTCCATTCGGAAAAAGATACCATGTTTTTAACGGATTTCAAAATGAGTAAATAATTAATTAACCACTAATTAAAACAAAAAATGAGCTCGACGAAAATGTAATTTTCACATTAATTATTTATTTAATCTCCTCCTCTTTTACCGCAAAGCAGTGTTGGGATCCTTTCGGTAGAGCTTGATCCAAGAATCTCTATCTTCGACGATCCGTCTTCCCATTCCTCTTCTGTCAAAGGTATCCCGGATTGCCCCTTCCCATGTCTTCCTCGGTCTTCCTCTTGGCCTCTGCCCTTCCACCTTAGTTTCATTACACTACCTTCGCCAACTTGTCCTGTTCCATTCTAACAACATGGCCGAACCATCTCAGCTGGTGTTCCTCGATGATGTCCTCAGCTGGCCAAAGTTCCAGGTTTGACCTCATTGTCTTATTTCGGACTCTTCTTGTCTTTCCCTCTATTCTTCCTAATTACTACTGCATCTCCATAGCTTGAACTTGGCTCTTGTGTTTTGTGGTGAGAGTCCAAGATTCACTTGAGTAGGTGAGAATCGGTAAAAATGTGTATTTACAAATTACTTTCTTTGTCCTCTTTGACATTTCTTTTTTTTTTTATTTTATTTTTTTTTTGTACGTTATTTATAAAAAGTAAAAATAAAATATAATTCGACAGTGAAATTCAAATTCAAAATTTTTCTTTAAATTTACTGAACGTTTTATTTGATTAAAAAAAATCGACCATTACTAGCAATAAGTAATAATAATCCTAATGCTTATTATCACTATGGGGAAATATAATTATTAATTTTATTCAAAAGAAAAAAAAACTTGTACAATGTTTACAGAAGGAAAAAAAATAACTTTTATAAATGACTGAAGCAATGCATATATTTACTTTAACTGGGTTTAAAATTAAATAGAAAATTTCGTTGTATTTTACCAATTATTCATTTCTAATCGAAAGCATGGAGTAAGAAGTATTCGATTTCGATCCACGATTTACGTTTTATCCCGAAAAACGACATGTTTGAATTTCTTAATGTTTTACTTTCCTTCCTATACTAGGTAAGGAAAGTATTGCTATCGGGTCAAAGTTCCGATATGTGGTTTTCTATGTTTTTTTTTTTTTTTTTTGTAGGGTTTAAGTACTGATGACTGTGCCAGAAATTGGATGCTCCATACGTAATAGCTGCTGCGCAATAAATGAAAAACATGTTTTTCTTTGGACTGTAGTGCGAAAATGGCTCTAACGATTTTGAAAAAACTTTCCTATAATGTTCTAATAATTGTACTTTCAATTTTCGTATATGGACTAAATTTCCGAGAAAATTCAGGAAAATTAGTTATAAAGAAAAGAAAAATGTTTTGGTGCCTAAATCGCTGTCCACTGCCTTTAGCAAATTTTTACACTGATCTATCTTAAGCCGGTTTACATTGCTTTAGTTTATCAAATATATCGTACTAAGATGTTTTCTTTGATAAATTTTCCGGAAAATAAATCTAATTCATTTTTTTTTTTTGCTTATTGACGGACATATGTAAAATTATTTTTAAAAAATCTGATATAGGTAGGAAAGTCGCGTGAGTGGACTTATTAGCTTTTTTTATTTATGATCAGTCTCTAAAATAGTATTATATAATTATATGTTAGTGATCAAAGGGATGGTCATAAAGGATAAAGAAACTGTATACCTAAATCAGAAAATATTTAGATAGTTCATTTCGATATGTTACTAAGGCATTTTCTTTTAGCATAAATTCATAAATTGAGTTTTTTTAAAAATAACACACCGCAATACGTTTCATCTTTTCTTCAAATATTAATCAGCCCATGTCCACAATCAGCAGATGGTCATATAAAATACCTTTCAGCAGTATTACTTCCCTGGCATTGGTTCCATTACCATGGTTTGTTAATTATTAATATGGCGATTCAGTATGGAATCGTTTGTACAGTGTTGGCAAATGGAAATCAGTATGTAGGTTTTTTTTTAGTCATGTACCAAGGTCTTTCAGTCATGATATATAGGATCATTATTAAGTAAACTTTTTTAAACGAATAATAATTAATTAAATAACAACATATTAACGCTCATCTCCATTAGGTTTTTTGTAATTCCCTGATTATTCCCTCACGTCCGGTATATACCCTGCACCCATCACGATTAAAATTCTTTTCACTCTCTCAGGGAGAAATCTCGACGGAAGTTTTAATTCCCCTGGGAACCAGTTAGGGAAGTAAGAGCGGATCCCAACAATAGTTTGGAAGAAGAAAACAATATCTGAGGGAGGATTTAGCAGTTGTTGGATGGAGTTGAAGAGTGCGGCGGTGGATACAAGACCTGCATAACAGGAGCGAATTGCCGGCTAGCCTCCCACACGCTCGCCCCAACTTGGAACAACTTCTCAAATCACTGGTCGATGGTCGCTCTATTGTATATTGTATGAGCCTCCTCCGGGATAGTAATAAACTTCTCCCTCAACTTCCCTTCCAGTTGTGCCATTAACTTTCTTACATACTAACTTGGTAAATATTGACTTTATTCGACTTCCGAAGGGAACGCATATCCTATATATACTTTTGATGAAATTCAAATGACCAAATATATCTCCAATAGATTATAATTTATCATTATGCTTGTTTGACCTTTGTTCTTTTTTATAGTGTTTCATTTGCCTATTGCTCATAAATAAATTAATCAAACTTAATATTTGATAGCAAAATTTATTTGTAGGTTTCAAGGAAACTCTGTCCTCCTTCTCATCAATCTAATATTTTACAATAAATAAATATTTTTAGGTTCATTAATGAATCCAGTTATTATTAATAATTTATGAGATACTTTTTTTTAAGCATTATGTTTTTTTTTTTAATTATTAATGACCATTTTAAATTGCTTAGGAGGAGGACAGAGTTTCCTGGAAACGTGAAAATAGATTTTGTAATCAAATAATAATTTTTGATTAATTTATTTATTCCCAATAGACAAATAAACCACTATAAAATTATAATCATCATCTCTTATCAACCCATTTTCTTAAAAATCGTATAAACATACATTTCATTAAAAGTCTATTTCTTTTTTAAAGTTTTTTTAAAATACTTTACTTTGATTCTCTAAGAAAGGGGTCTCCAAACCTTTCGGCTCCCGACCATACAGAGACCTCGACTAAGCCCATGGCTTGTGAGGAAAAAAAAATATCTTGTTTTAAAAATGTAACTACGAAATGTGCTTTCTAATAGAAAAAAAAAACTCATGCGATAAATGTTGTAGTAACCTCGTCTGTGAGTAATTTGCAAAATTTCATTCGGTGAGTTAAATATCTTTTATTTTATTAACTGGTTTCATGGCCATATGTAGGCGGACAAAATCCCCCCCCTCCTCCCAACCTGAATTCACTCCCAATACTAGCGGAAATCACTTTCGAAATCATTGAACAGTAAATCCCAACGGCTCTCGTTAAATTCGACGGATTTTTTTTTTTTTTTCAAGTTGCTAAGGAGGAGGACAGAGTTTCCTGGAAACGTGCAAATAGATTTTGTAATCAAATACTAATTTTGATTAATTTATTTATTCCCAATAGACAAATAAACCATTATAAGATTATAATTTTATTTTAATAGCAAGTTAAATTTTGATTTGATCTCAAGTATTCTTAAATATTTTACTTATAAGAATGACATCTATTTCGTTTTCGTAAATTCAAAATTGATATCAACATTGAAGACTACAATATCGCAATAAAAAAAATATATGAAATGACTACAAATCAATGAAGTTCCTCGGTATAAATTAAAATTCAAATCACCACAAATATTGGGTATTTGAAAATTTAGTCTAATGTTAGCAGATCTTTTCTTGTCAGTGAAAAATTATATTTTTTCTTTCATCTTGTCGCTCCAATACTCAATTCCTTTCTCAATTCTGCTTATTTTATCAGCTCTTATCAACCCATTTTCTTAGAAATCGTAAAAACTTTCTTTTTTAAAGTTTTTTTTTAAATACTTTATTTTGATTCTCTAAGAAAGGGGCCTCCAAACCTTTTGGCCCCCGGCCATACGGAGACCTCGACTAAGCCCATGGCTTGTGAGGAAAAAAAAAATATCTTGTTTTAAAAATGTCACTACGAAATGAGCTTTCTAATAGAAAAAAAACTCATGCCATAAATGTTGTAGTAACCTCGTGTGTGAGTGGTAAATTTCATATTTTTAAATAGTTTTTTTTTAAAATTTACATTCTTATTAAAGAAACTTTCGTGGACCGTAGTTTGGATGCCCCATCTATAATATTCTAGGATGCATCACTTTTTTTTTTTTTATGGTTCTATATATTTTTATTTTGCACTTCTCGGCTCGATGCCGGAAAAATTCACTAACCCTGACCTTGGTCAGGGGTATGGTTTATCTTAGAATTAATTTGAAATATTAAAATAATTGCTGACGATACAGTTTCCAGCATTACCGCTTTCTAAGTTTCTTGAAGTCCCCAGCTTATTTTTACTATCTTCATAGATTTCATTTTTTTCCTCAGGAACCAAACCGTTACTTGATAATATAATCGGTGGTACTTTTACTTCTAAGATCGAGTAAAGTTGTCTTTATTCCACGTAGAAATCTTTGTACTTTCGGTTTCTTTTTTTTTTCGCTCAATGCTTTAGTAATATTATCGTCAGGAGGAACTCCAACTTCGATGATGATGCCTTTCTTCAGTTTTTCGTCAATGGGCAGGATGTACGGCCTATTTTGGGAGATTTTACAGTGACTTGTTATTATCAGAAAATGGCTTCTCCCAGATAACTTTGTTTATTTGGTATAGTAAATATCATATGAACGACCCAGCAGCTGATTCAGAGTTTCATTTTTTTCGTAGGGCAGATTTTTTTATTTAATTTTTTGTTTGACTGATTTTTGATGTTTGATGGACTTCAAAAAAAAAAAATTAATTACAGGAACTCAACATGTAACTGTTTAGGTATTCATTTAGATTACTCACAGAAATTAATATTACGAAACAAAAAATATTTTCGATATTTTGCTGGGTCCTCTTCCCGTAAATCCACCAGTGTGACAAACTGACATATTTTTTGAATATTTCATATCTTTATCTATCAGATATTTAGAAAAAAATTGACTACAGTAGTGGCTTAGTAAAACCAGAGTGTGAAGGTTAAGAAGGCGTGGTAAAAATAGAATTTTATAACTATTCATCATGATGATACATTTACAGATAATTATAGCACAGTTTTAATTATGTGACATTCTTGATTTTTCTTCCTTGCATTTTATTTCTCTTCCAAAACCTTTCCCGCAGATCGATTTCGAGGATAATGTTTTAAACATATATATCAAAAAGCAGAGGCCTAGGGAAGTGGGGACCCTGACCATGATAAAATGGAATCAGACCCTACTCAGACTCGATTCCCGTCGGAATGATCCCGAATGAAACGGCATTGATTTCTATTGTTGTCCATTACGGTGGGGGTAATCTCTATCAGGGGCAGCTAGTTATCCGGGAAGGTTCAACCCGGCGATGAGGGCCCTCGAGCTAGCCCTTCAGGTCGAGGGGGGCCCTTCGATGAATAAAACAGAACGGCCTGACTCTCATTAGCTGGCCCCAATAAGCCGCCCTAACAGGCAGTGGATATTATTAGCACAGTTCCATAGCTGTCTGCTAAATAGGGCCCTACGTGCCATAATGATTGATCACAGAAAGATTAACACAAAACTACTATCCGGATATGTTAGTTAATTTGAAACACAATGCGTGAAATGTATTTTTTTTTAATTGAAAACTTCTTTAGAATCGTTTTGCACTTTTCGTAGAGAGTGAACTAGATTTAGCAGTCAGATCTCCATTGTGTAATACTCAGGTAAACTCGGCTAGAGCCGACTAATTGAAGCGTTTTCGCGTGTGGATTAAAATATCTTAGAAACTAAAAATCGGACCTGTATATTGTTATCGAAGTAAATATTCATCATTTCATCCTCTTTGTAATGAGCTATTATTCAAAATGTATCTTAACGCGACGTCGTGTTGAAGTGGGGAAAGGAGAAAAAATAGTGTCGAAAAACTAAATGATAACAAGTTTAATTGAAGATATGGATTAAAATATCTTAGAAACAAATATTCGGACCTGCATACTGTAAGCGAGAGAAATGTTAATTTGTAATGGAAATTTAATATTATTAATCTCTACCTGTTGATGTTTTCACTTCTACCGTGTGGTATAAAGCACTATCGTAGTGATAGGATATGAGACATATGATAAATAACATAATCACTTTTTTAGTAATTTATCTTAACACTATCCATACGATATTCACTATGTTAGAAAATATTTTTAAAATATTAATTAAGAAACGAATGTAAAAACGTCACCCAAGTAGAACCAATCTCGCTTCTTCACGTTTTCTATTGCTTCCATTATTACCTACGCTTCAATATTTGAAGTCAGCGGAACAAATCTACCGGATCAATCGTTTTTTAATTGCAGTAGTGCCAGGAAAAAATGATAGTCTAAACCAAAAAAGCGGATGAAATTCGATAAAATATAGTTGAAAGGTATCAACATTGTTGGAAATTTAAACGAATAAAATTTAAAGCAGGAGGTGTTATGTCAGGCACATGCTTTCGAGTAGTCATAGACAATTCAAAATATTGTCTTAAAAATAATAATAAAAACGGATAAAGCCACATTAATTAGGCAAAACAGAGTGGGTACCCCGTAGATGGATCCAATGAATAAATTAAGCCATTTTATGCCATTCCACTAACACCAGTGACTAAACACTAAACACCAGTGAGCCATAATCAAAAAGGGTGAATATAAGATACTATAGTAAAAACTGGTAGGTTTCAAAGGGCATAAGATCCAAAAATCTTAAGAGTTTTAGAAGATATCAATGGGTTTTCAGGTTAATAGGGATATATGATTCGAGGATACGTATTAATCGAGAATTACTCCAACAGTTTTAACTGAGGAATAGAGACGATTGAATACGGGACGAAGGGACGTGCTTGCAAACGTCCTGGAAGGCCTCAGCTGTTTAATATATATTTATATACATATAAATATATTAAAATATATACCTTAACATAATATTATATATGTAAATGTTATACTAGAAATACCTGTAAAGACTTATACAATGCCTTAGTTCATTTGTTTGCATTTATTAGGGTAGTCACTATTTTTAATCGTTCTCTATGATCTATGGTATACCATAACTACAACCATATACATTTATTTAAATAAATACTTAAGTAACTGTGAATTAAGATTTGCTAAAGAACCTAACGACTTCGACCAGACGCATTCCTTTTACTGGAGGTGAATGATTGCTTTGCATAAGTATTAGAAATTATCAACCTATTTTAGCCAATGAAGGACGATATTTGCTTCCCTATGGATCAAAATAATAAACTCTACCACTAATAACGGTGAGTTAAATATCTTTTATTTTATTAACTGGTTTCATGGGCTTATGTAGGCGGACAAAATTACTCCTCAACCTGCATTCACTCCCAATACTAGCGGAAATCACTTTCGAAATCATTGAACAGTAAATCCCAACGGCTCTCGTTAAATTCGACGGATTTTTTTTTTCAAGTTGCGACGAACTGGAAACATCCACTATAAAAAAACTGCCATTTCTGTTTCCTTTACAAACTATAAATGACCAGTAGGGATTTTCAAGCGAACTGCTTCGCTTAATTGGAATTGCGTTTGAACTCTTTGCTGTGATTAAATGGAAGGTATCTAAAGGTTTTATATAAATTCAATAAACTGAGTATTATAAAATAAAAAATACTACATGAAAAAAAATTTATATTTTATATAATATTTATATTTTTTATGTAAAAATTTGCAATCTGAATAAGAAACGTCCCAGTAAGTAAAACTGTGCATACACACATTAAAATACATGAGGAAAAACTATAAGCACAATGATAATTAATATATTGTGTACAAACTTCAAACGGACACGGTACTTTACTTTGGACTCACCTTCGACAGAAGGATGACATGGGGTCCGAATGTTAAAATAAAACGTAAGACACTTAACAAACGACTCAAACTACTTTACTCTCTTTTTTCTAAATCTTTCTGAACTAAATACATATACATATTTACTTAAGCCCATATGAATGTACTTATCACAAATATACGGCATGGTTAAAAAAACCCACCTACAAAAACTTCAAACGTTCCAATCAAAATTATTGCGACTCATAACAAAAGTCTGTCATGTCATTATTTCATGTATCACCATCACATTTGCTGATTGTCAACAATAATTTTACAGGCGCAAATATATTTTTTATAGACAAAAGAAAATAATAACAGTTTGGGTTAATAAAATAGCACTGCTATGATATGTCTAACGCTCTGTTATCTAAAGAAATTGTGTTTATTTTTTTTTTTCATTTTTATCATATATCAAATTCATTTCCATTAATAAAGGATAACTTAAGCATACCGTTCAATAGAAGTATTGCTAGCGGTCAGATATTTTTAAGTAATTTCTCAAAATTTGTACCAATACGTTTATGCCATTACCAAGTAAAAAACAAGAAGTCAGAAATAATACCTGGAAAAAATAGAAAAATGGAGACATTTTGTTTTTTTGAGTATTAATCAGGAGCTAATAAAACAGACACTATCAGAGACATAGGGTAAGTTCCTAAGCTCATATTTGTCCAGTTTAGAAACGGTTATTTAGAGAGTTACTGTGGACAAATCAAACTATAGGGTAACATTACCTTTGATAATTATATTAAATACTCCGTTTTTTTTTCGTTTTTTTTTTTTTTTTTTTTTGCTTCTTGACGAAACTATTCGAATTCAATAAATATTGTACACAATTTGCATTCAATATAACATCGATTACTTTTATCTGTAATCATTAAAAAAAAAAAAAAGAGTTTTGTATTGTAAAAACGTTTAGGAGCTAAGGCGTGAATGTAATAAAGCACGGGGCGTGTAGAGTCGCTAAAATGAGGACCTGGGGAAAGAAATCAAATTAACAGAACAGAAACCCCACCCCCCTCCTCTTCCTCCGAAGAACTCCCGCAAAGGTTATATTGTTTGAATTGGAGAAGGTATCTTTCACACCAGACCTGAAAAATATTTACCCTATCCGATAACATCACCTGCAAAAATTAACTTGATCTCCCTTTGTTATTCTGTTCATGATTTATCCTGGAGCGTACTGTTTCAAACTGTTTTTTCGGCAAAATATATATATATTGTTCAAACATTTTTCATTTGATCCCTAAGCTTTTCTTGTAATGTGAAAGTAAAAAAATGTAGTAAATAGTAAGTAGTAATAAAACTACTATTACAAAAATACAATAAGATGAATAAGATTATAAATAGTTCTGTATTGTAATTACATCGGTTCTTCAATATTCTTCAATGTACTAAGTAGTAAGTAGTAATAAAACTACTATTACAAAAATACAATATAATTATAAATAGCTCTGTTTTGTAATTCTATCGGTTCTTCAACATTACTCTTTTTTCTGTTATGATTAAACCGTAGCAACTCTGTCGATGATTTTTTTAATATAAAAAATGATGTATTTTATTTATATTTTAATAATTATAATTATATTCTTACATTCAGAAATACAAACAACTGGTGTCAAAACTGGAGGATTAAAATTAATTCCAATAAACCTCATCATATTACATTTACCCTTCGTCGTAAACCCATGACTTCATGTCCTACAGTATCCTTTAATAATAATCAACTTATTAAAGTAGAACAAATCCGATATAGTCCTGGAAATGTGGAAAAAAAGGGTCATATTTAATACTAAGTTTTGTTCCTATAAATTGACCATATCCAAAGGCCTGATGAAAAAAATGAACGATTGAATATTCGTCAATACTTTTTTTTCTTACTGTCCTATTGATGTCTGAATTAGCAAAAGTTGGAATGGCTATTTTTTTATTGACTTTTTTTAACACTTGGAGCATCTTGGAGAATATTCCAACACTAAAAAATTGTGGTTCCATAAAACAAAATGAAGCTTCCATAAAATCACTAAAATCAACAACGGCATTGGTGATAGAAGCGTAGATTAAATTTCTCAAGAAGTTCGGGTTTCAATAATCAAAATTCACAGTTTTTGAGGAATATCATAGTTATTTTTTTAATATTTACGTTTCTTTATATCCTAAAAAAAAGCTTATTATTATATACCTTTCACAAATAAAAACGATGTAATATCTTTTATCAACTGTACGTTACAGTGTTAGTTACGTTTATTTATTTTATTTTTTGGTTTACAGGGCGAAAAACTTCGATGGTTATCACCATCCATTAATCTTTAATTTTCTGTTAACTTCATTAATTTTCAAGCAAACATTTAATTGTCTCATTTTTATATTTTACTGATTTCACACTGACCGACTGACTATTGAACAATCTATATAATTAGATCGTCGTAAACCAATGACTTCCTTTCCTTCAGAATCCTTTAACAACATCTCACTTATTCCTGTTGAACAAATCCGTTACCTAGGACTCCATCTGGACAAACGTCTAGCTTGGAATCCTCATACCAGACTGAAACGACAAGAAACCGCTCGACGTTTCCGACTATTTCAACACAAGACAAACCTCCTAGCCTTCCAATTAATTACAAAAAACTCATATACATGACTATAATAAGGCTTATTTGGACTTACGAAGTTGAGCTATGGGGCTCCACCAAACCTTCAAATTCCTTTCGTATCCAATCCTTACAATCTAAAATCCTTCGTAAAATCCTCAATGCTCCTGACTTTGTTACAAATAAAATCATCCATAATGACCTTAATGTTCCTTATGTATCAGAATTAGCCCAATCCAGATACCTTTCCTTCCATAATAAACTTCATAGCCATCCCAACCCTCTTGTTTCTAACCTTGCTTCCTCTTCAATTCCTCATAACCCTCTGAGGCGTCTGATAAGAAGATGGCCCCGTGATCTGTTAATATAGACATTTTATTAGAGTGCTTCCAATGGGTAGTTTCTCAACATGTGTTTCATTATATCCCTGTACGAATTTACTAGATTTATTTTTTTTATACAGTTGTAAATATCATATAAATGATAATAAAAAAAATATAAATAATTAGTTGAGAGAATAAATAGACGTTGTCTTATTCTGTTTCAACAAGGGATGTACATCGGTTTCGGTAACAACCAAAGTGATTATTCAAAGATTAATTTTATTTATAGATGGGGACTACCATAATTAACGATTACGGTTGTAGTAATCATGATTACATTGATATGGTTTCCGATTACGATTGTAATCTGGCAATCGTGTCAAATTTTTCTGTTTTGAATCAAATATGAATTTGCCATGGTAATTAAGTTTCATTTTCAGTTGTGATCATCGATTACCGATTTTTCTGAACTCTATTTATAATGGACGTTATTATAATCCAAACGTTACTTTTATTTTAATTGATTTCTTTTTATGAGATCTAAAGCTTTTCTACATCCATATTATTCATTCCAATCGCAGACTAATGAACGATAGCAAAGATTTTGAAATAGAGCGAAGTGGAGTTGACTCTGGACACATTAACGCTAAGAAAGAAGAAGGTGTCAGAGGAGGGGGGGGGGACTAACATGAGTTATTATCCGTCGCCAGGGAGGGAGGGGAGGAGGGAGGATATTGCTCTCTGCTGAATCTGTCAGCGGGACCTTCTCCGTCCACATCGGCCCTTAGCGAAAAAAGGGGCAGAAAAACCGGACGGGTTTTATAGCATTGTCCCGTGTCTTTTTTCCCGTATCAATCGACACTCCGTTTACACTTAACACACGGATTGTAAAAGAGACCCGACTCAATCTGCAGCCAGTTTTTTTTTTTAATTGTTTTTTTGTTTCTCTCCCGTGGAAGGGTTCGGACTCAGTCGATAAAAACAGTGGACGAAAATAAACTTTAAAACACTCGTGCACCTTCGGAATGTTTATTTAGGCCCCCCTATGATAAAAAATAAACTTTTTTTTATTCATTGTTCAAAACATAAACACTATCCAGATTAATTAGCGGCACCGTCGCATTCATCTTGTATTCATTAAAATACATTTATAATGAAAGTGAACGGGAACCAATTAAAGATTTCACATTGAATTGTTTTCTTATGGATGATAAATATTCAGGACGCAGTCATTATAAGGTTTTTATTAGTGCCGACGTTTCAACCCAAACATGTGGCTCTTCATCAGGGCGTGGTTCGAACTCAGTGAGTACTTAAAAATCTTCAGTGCTCGAACCACGCCCTGATGAAGATCCACAAGTTTGGGCTGAAACGTCGGCACTAATAAAAACCTTATAATGACTGCGTATAGAATATTTATCTTATTTATTTATATTTATCAGTCGACTAACTTTCTTCAATTAATTGTTTTCTCCTGTTACATTCCATAAATATTATATATTTTATTTTCAAGAGATGGAGAAATATTGTACTATTACGTTTGCATTACCATCTCCTCATGTGCACTTCCCATATTTCATCTAGTCTTATTTACATAATTATTTCTGTATCTCATTTTTCGTTTAAATATATTCTTTTATTTTTTAGCCTTGAAGATGACCCACATGTTTTGGTCAAAATGACATCCAGCCTCATAAACAATACTAAAACTATATATCTTGAATTTTTCCATCCTTACTTTCCTACCTATACTAAGTAAGGAAAATACTGCAATCGGGTCAAATTTCTGATATAAGGTTTTCGATCTACGGATTTATACTTTTCAGAGTTCCCTCAGTCCGAAAAACACATTTTTAGCCATTGGTCTGTTTGTTTTTATTTTTTACAGTGATCTACCTTAAGCCGGTTTACATTGCTTTACTTTATAAAATGAATCGTACTCAAATCTTTTCTTTGATCAATTTTCAGGAAAAAGAATCTAGTTCAATTTTTTTTTTTTTTTGTTTCTTCATGAACATATGTAAAGATAAAAACTTTTCTGAAATAGGTAGTAAAGTCGTGTGACTGGAAACACCAGATTTTTTTATTGAATGTTCTGTATTTAACTATTATTACATACATGATCAAAAATCGAAATTATTTTATCAGATTATAATATAATTGTTATCTAAATAGGCTCAAAAGATACCTCCATCCACTAATACCCTAAAATGTGCTTAAACACAATAGATTTGTTCTTATCTTAACGTACTTACAAGTATAGATACATCAGCGTTAAAATAATTAAACACAAATAAATAAACAAATATACAACCCACTAAATATAGCTCACTGTTTTTTTTATTTATATGTTTTTTTAGCCCGTTTCTTGTCCTGAAGGCAGGAAAAATATGCAGATCCCCAGAAACGTCAGGGAAAAAATACTTTTGTGCATAAATCAAAGAGTAATTTATACTGGATTATATTCATGATTTTTTGAAAGAGCTCTAAATCACCAACAACAATTTTAAAATTCATTAAAATTATGGATTATTACTAACGAATAGAGTGCTACCAGTGGATAGTTTTTCAACAACTGTTTTCATGTGATTATATTCCTGTGTACACATTTACTTAGTGTATTTATATTCTAATACAGTTGTAAATATCATGATTAAAAAAATATTAACGAAAATATGGATTTATGTAATTCTCTAATAAAGAACTAGTGTAATAAAGACTCATTTTTTTTTTTTTTTTAATGAACCATTGTAATCGACAGACATGGCATTTAGCATAATCAATATACTGTACAAAGTATTCGCAAAGGCAAACCTTTACAAACTTAATTTTTGTAACAAACAATAATAATAAAAATGAGAACTACGTTCGTTTCATAATTTTAACAAGGTTGACTGAGGAGTTGAGTTTACCTTTGCCTAACTTGAAAATATTAAAGCGGTTGAAGCTTATGACAATTATAAATCTACATGGTACAGGAAACTTGGCCAACACTTTAACAAACATCCACCTATGAATTTACTTGTTAACTTTGAAGCACACACAAAAGTTCCTAACACCATATTAAAGGGAGACTTAAATCAAACACTGTTTAGACAAAGCTCTTTGCATACTAACTTGAACATATTAAAACTTCCCTGTATGAGATGTTTTACTTGGAATCTAGTTTATATTGTGATGTTTCAACGTGGAAACAGTACATCATGACTGGCAAAAAATTTTACCCATCCTGTATGCAATAAAAATAAGAAACCTACTACGCATTAGGAAAAATGAGGTTAAATTATTCGAAGAAAAAACTAAATAAAGCAAGCGAATAACAGTTATATTGATTTGTATCATTTTTATTCAATTAGCATATATTGGTAGTGGTTTGAAAATATACTGTTATTTGAAAAACTTTATATATAAAAAAAATCGTAAGTAAATTAATATTACAATAAATATATTAATCATGAATAATGAGTTGTCACAAAAATATCAGTGCTTTGTTTCTGTTTGCACAGTAAGTTTGAAGCTTAGTATAAATCAAAATCTAAATAATTAGTACTATTAACATTAAAACATTGAATGGTATATATATATATATATTATATATATATATATATATTATTATAATATATATATATATATATATATATATATATATATATATATATATATATTCCATTACAGGTATTCTTGATGGAATGATTGGTTTTATTTTATAGTTGTTTATGTACTATTATATAAACAATTACTGTATATATCGTTTGGCTCTTCATTGTGTAATTTTTTTTGGCAAGATATGTATTTTTAGTTATTTATTCATAAAAATTATTATAAGTCCCCTTAGTCCAGAATAAGTTTATTTTTCTATCTACCTAAATAAGTGTACATTGTAGATTTTGTTAGGACAGAAATAATCACCAGTATTAAAAACTTTCGAAGGAACTGTCAAATAGGCATGGACAAAGCCGAAAAATATTTGATAAAGAGAAATTTCTATTTATAAAATAAAATCAATTCCTCATCCTTTCAATTTTTTTTTCCCCTCCTTCATCTTCTATTTTCACCTACCATTCTCAATAATCTAAAAAGGCACTAAGGCAAGCTCAGCTCACCGTAAAATCCTCTAACCTTAATCCCGCTATTATAAAAAATTTAAATGAGTCAGCTTATCCTTCGTAAGGATTATATAGGTTCTCCTACTCGTAAAAATGCGGAGAAAATTTAATAAAATACTAGGAAAAATTATAGAAATGTGGATAATGTAAGTATATAACCTAGAGATACTAATAAACCAACGCAATAAACCGACATTTTAATAAAAACTAAATTTGACTAGCTGGATTCTTTCCAACAAAAAATCTTTATTTCGAAATAACAATATTTCCTGGTATAAAAAATGTTTATATACATATATATTGCACATTGTTAAAATAAAAATTTTGTTAAATATTTTAAATTTTGATAAGAAAACATCATGAACTTTTTGAGGTTTATAATAAATATATGCATTAAATTGTTAAATTGGAAATTTTACAACCAAACAATCGTAAGCAAAATATATTTATATTAAACAATCCACTCAGGATCGAACCACTTGTATAATTTTTTATTTTTCCTTCGAATCACCTATCAACTTCAGGGCCCATTTTCGATAAAAAAAAGATTAGTGTTCGCATTGAAGAAAAAAATGGAGTATGATTTGGAGGGAATATAGAGAGTTCTAAAAATTATCTAATTATTATAATTTATTCTTAATAAAATGCATAAAGAGGCTTATGATGATTTTTTTTTAAACTTAAGAAATGCAAATTTCACTGCATTTCTTGAAAACAAACAAAATTCCGATTGCGGAAGTATGCATATTTTAACACCACATTTTTTTAATATTTAAAAACTTTAAAAAAAAAATTGAATTATTGGTTTAATTCGGTGTTTTTACTTAAGAATCGACGTTTGTCTCGTTTTAAAAAAAATAAAATAAATTAGGGTTAGATTTGAAAATGTGTGACACGTCTGTTGATGACTGTATCGGAATATCTATAGTAAATACAATTTTTGATCATTGAAACGTTCAATAAGCTGAGGGTACCATACTGCTGTACCATTTAAAAAAATGTAAATAACGGATGCTGACACATTCGACATACTAACAACACCTTGAGCACTCCAAATATAGTTAACGTTATCATGAGTCGTTGAGAGACAAAGATCCGGTAGGCAAACTAGTCTAGCAATAATTGTACTAGGCGACCCTCACTGGTCAAATAGGAAATAGCTGAAGCACCGTTATCCTAGGTAGGTACACCAGGGCGTGGTCACACCCTGCAATCTAAAAATGCACTTTCCTGCACCTCAAGGACTCGAGGTATTATATAAACAAACTAGGCGTCGGCTGAGGATGTAGTTCACCTCCGAGCAGGAAGCAATCACAAACACAATGAGAACCGTCCTAGTAAGTTGGCTAAAACTACTTCTTTGATTATATACAGAATAAAAAAATAAATTTCAACATTACTACCTCTTTGAATGATAATTAAAAAAAAAAATAAATGTTTAAGAATAGATTCTCATTACATTCAGTATTTCAGTTAATATCACTTTGTTTTTTAGGTCATTGTTTTAGTTATTAATGAATTCTTAATATAAACGTGTTATGATTTTTCAGGCCTGCCTGTTGCTCGTTGGAGTAGCTCTGTCCTACCCCACACTGGAGGTTCGAAACAAGAGGAGTGTCTATGGAGCTCATGGTCTTTTTCCAGCAGTAGCTGCCCATGGTTTGGTCGCCCCAGCCGTCGCTGCGCCTAGCCTTGTCGCACCTGCTGTTGCCGCCGCTAGCTTAGTCGCTCCCGCTACTGCCGCTGGTTCCCTCTACGCAGCCCCAGCTGCTGCCGGCTCACTCTACGCCGCACCCGTAGCAGCCGGCTCAGTCTACGCCGCTCCTACAGCTGCCGGCTCCATCGCCGCTGCCCCTAGCGCCGCTGGATCCATTGTTGCTGCCCCATCCCACGCTGGTTCCATCGCTGTCGCCCCATCCTCAGCTGGTTCCATCGCTGTCGCCCCATCCCACGCTGGATCCATCGCTGCAGGCCCAAGCTATGTTGGATCCATTGCTGTAGCTCCATCCCACGCTGGTTCCGTCGCGGCTGCCTTAGCCACCCCTGGATACGTAAACAGACTTCTTGCGAGTGCAGTAGCACGCCACGATACTCCATGGGGTGCAATTGGACACGGACACTCACTCAGATATGGACCCCACTACTACCAATAAATATTAAATCTACATAATTTAATAAGGCTGTTAAGTAAACAATTTGTAATAAACTTTGTAATTTTTAAAATATAACTCCCTATTACAAATAATTATATACCTTGCACTATGCAAACATAACATGCTTATCAAAAGAAAGAGATGTAAATCAATGAATCGTTGGAGTTTGTCTATTTAATGTTTTATTCAACTATTTAATATGAAAAACAAGTTGTGTAATGACATTTAAATTTCTAAAGTAAACGAACTGTTATTGTAATTTTCTAAAATGGCTGTTTTAGTTATTTTAGAACAATACAGTTAACTGTTATTAAATTGTAAGTAAGTTATATACAGAATGAACACTATATTTATTAATTTAAAAAGGAAACTACTATTTTTTAAGAAAGTGGGTAAATGTTAACCAACATTTCAAGGCATCCTTAAAAGTTAGAGTTAAAAATCCTTAATCCTTAAAAGTTAAAAAATATAAAAAAAGAACAGCTATCTGTCGATTGAGAAAAAACATATGAGGAGAAAAGGTATCTTTATTATTTTATGAACAAATGAAATAAAAATACGTAAAACTGTAAAACTTCTTACACCGACAGTTCAAAGCTGCGCAGTAGTAACCGATAAAAAATAATTGCTTTACACATTGTCAGGCAAATTTTAAATGCGGAAGGTACAGCTGTCAAGATATATCTATATATATGTATATATAATATATATTATATATATATATTTATTATATATATATATAATATATATATATATATAACCTAGATTAACGATAGTAGAAGACTCAATGAGGGATCTTATGGCTTTAAAAACAGTAAAGAAAAAAATGTGCAATAATTCTAGATGTAAAGAATACTCGGTGGTAAATCCAAACAAACGGCCAAACTGTCATTTTTTGAGTGTACGTTATTAGGGATAAGTTATTCCGACATCAGAAGGCACTACAGTTAACGTATCGGAGGCACTGAGGACTTTATAAGTAATACTTTTATTCATAACGTCTGTTACAAATGGCTTCCTAAAATACAGAATAATACTATGAATATATGGGTTGACTTCACTCTAGGTCATGGCAAGAGTGTGACTTCAAGAATGTAACTGCATGAGTGACTTGTTCTGAGGATCATGAGGATAAATACATCCAGGAATTGTAGGATTGATAAGGGAAACCGGAAGAGAGCTTCAAAGGAAGTTATTAATAATTGATATTATTAAGATGAGCTCTGTGAGAAAGAACTGGAGCTATGACACATTGAGAATTGATATACTTATCCTTTAATATTGATGTGAGGCCTCTGAGAAAAAGATATTGTTTCCTAAGTACTGGATAATGGGTCTTGTTGTGTCCTATCGGTACCTTCTAGATAATTAACTATTTCTAAGTTATCAGAGACAGCTTGACCTGACTATCCAGGTCTAGCTTTTTTCTTTGAGTTAATTGTCCATACATGATTAACTAATTGGTGCAGGTAACAACCTCAATTATTAAAATAAAGGTTAAATTAATATTATTATTATTACTATTGGTTACTATGTTTAATATCAGGAGGGATGGAATTTAGGAGGAATACAAACAGCTTGGATTATAAAGGATTTGTCAGACGCAGCAGATCGGTGAAGAGGAGAATAGAGGTTGGAAGTACGGGATCTAGTTTTATGGGATCGAATGGAGCATTTAAATTGTATGCTGTGAAAATATAGGAGGGTCGCTGAGTTCTGATGATATGGTACAGAAATGTAACAATGAAGTACATACGGCTTATTGCAAAACAATTTGCAGATTAAAAAGTTCATATTAAGTCAATTTATTGCTATTAATATATTGTGATTATAATCATAGATGCATAAGTATGGACTCGTTTTTTTTTTAAATCCTCAGAAAAAAATAATCATTATTAGTAATTATGAATTATTTCTTCAAAAAATAAATTAATAAATAGGTTCATTATATATATGTATACATATATATATATATTTATATATATATATTATATATATATATATATATATATATACACATATACAAGTAAGGAGTAAAATTGCTTTCCGAGGATTTCCGTTTTAGGATCTGAGATGTATTAGGTCGTGTCCAGGATTTTTGCGGTAAGGTAACCTGTGAATGATATTAGATATTTCTGAAGTATGAAATTAAATGGAAGAACCATTTGGAGTGACATTCAAGATGATTTGGGTTAAGAATATCGGGATGTCGATTAAAGGTTTTGAAGGAGTGGTGAGGAAATGTTAGGGTTTTAATAATGAATTAAAAAAAAAAAAAACATGACAAATCCAAACATATGACATTGACACTTCGAAAAACTGCTACCCCCAGTTAACATTGACAATCCATTTCCTCCTCCATTTACTTTATCTTGAACTACCTTCGACAGAAGGATGAAATGGAACTCGCATGCCTAAATGAAACAAAAGACTCAAACTACTCTAAACTTTTTTTTCTAAATCTTTAAAAACGAACTGAGACAGAAACTGAATACATACACATACTTACTTAAATGAATATGGTCATACTCATCCTAAATATATTGTATCGTAAAAAATACCCACCTAAAAAAAAACTTTAAAACTTCTGATCAAAATCATTGCGACTCATAACAAAAGCACCTTGGTATGTAACTAACAAAACTCTTCATAGTGACCTCCACATTTTAGGAGTTGACCAACATATAACGACCCTTTACCAACGATTTTATAATAATTTAAACGGACATAACAACAGTTTAGTAAGGGAAATGGCAGTAGATGACATACCTCAAAACATGAGGAGGAGACTAAAAAGGCATGGATCGTCAACAGAAAGCTGACAGGCGCAAATGAATTTTAAAATAAAAAAAATGTCTAAATTTTAATTTACTTCATTAAATACACAGAACTTAAATCATACTGAAATAGGAACTTATTAGTTCGGTGGTTGGTTGAATCAGTCAACAAGAAGTACAGACACCTTAAAACGCACATATTTAAAAAAATACAGACATATTACAACAGGACCTCTGAAATATTAGATTAGAAATTTCTATAAACTAAAATTAGTAGTTTTTCCTATCGCTCCAGTCTAAAGTCATTCGTACAATAGTAAATTTCCTGATTACGTTACAAACAAAACTCTACATCATGCTCTTAATATCCCTTGCGTCCTTGGCGTTATTCCATCCCGTTTCTTAAATTTTCATCAAAACCTAATCTATCATCCTAAACCCTTAGCACAATCCTTATCCAGCTCCAGCCCTCCTTACAATCCTCCTCGAAGGTTAAAAAGGCAGTGGCCTTGAGATGTTTTATAAATACGTCATTGGAGTCCTAGCAATGGCACCTTCTTCACTCATGTCATGAGCGTATGTGGCTTTAGTGCCTTTCTCAGTCTCCACTGGATCCCCATCTCAATGATGCGACTGAGAAAGAGCGCTGGGATCTCTTAGAGTTTTGCCTTATCTTCCACACGTGGGGGAAAGGGCCCGATTTGCAGCTCCCTCGGCTGACTGTAAATATTGTAAATACGCATGAATGGTTCGTTTTTTTTTTTCTCTTATTTATTCATTTTTTTTTTTTTAATTTTTGTTGTATCATATTTTATTTTATCTGGTTTACTAAGCTTTCTTTTTCTTATTTTTTTTATAATTTCTAATAATTCTGTAATTGTATATATTTTATGAATGAATTTCTCACATCTTAATGCCCTTGATTGTGGCAAAATATATTTTTTCGCAACTAAAAAAAAAAAAAGTAGTTTTTAATATTGAAAAATACCGAAGCTATCCAACGCTTGCGCTTCATAAAATAAAAATAAAGGTTAATTACAAAACCTACTAATAACAGACAATTTTGATAGCTGAACTGAAGAAAAGGCAGGAGTTTTAAAATTGTCTTAAAAAGTGCTCGTTATCAACAATTCTTATGGATAAGGATAGTTCCAACATTACTAATCGATAATTTCTTTAATGTAAAACGATAAAATGAATTTGTTATTTAATTTATGTTCTGAATATTTGTAATTAGTAATCTTGATAGTAATTCAATGTGTATTTTAACTTTCCGTTACAAATACTAATAATACTAATCAAAATTTCGATATATCTGAAAATAGGTGGTCTTAATTATATAATTTACTCGGTTAAGAATGAAATGAAAAATCAATCTTCAACCAGGAACACCCAGCAGCCAAAGAACAACAAAAAATCATGCAACATTTTTCTGGATTCGGCAAATATTTAATTAAATTATCAACTAAAATATGACAAATAATAAATAATTGCAGGAATAATAGGTAAATGTACAAATGCACGTATATGTACAAACTTATAAATCCATTCATTCATTCGTTGCATTGAATGAAGTCTGATCCCTAAAAAGGTGAGGAAGTATATGGAGTTTAAATTAAGCTACTGAGGCAAAAAGACAAGGCTAAGGTAATTAAATCGACTTAACACGAAAAGGAACAGGTACTTGCAAAATAATAAACAAATCAGTGATTGATACCTCATATTTAAGAGTTTGATGGAAAAATGTAGATTGAATAGGTCAAGAATATAAGGTTTTTAGGTTCTTAAGGATCGGAATAAGACAATATTGTTTTCAAAAATGCCTTCAGAATCATAATTGTTCCTATTCCACTAAGCGATGTGAAAACGTCTTGGAATACCGAAAATTATAATTACAAAGTAATATATTAAAAATTTTAATTTCATTCCGTGCTCATCGAACAGTTCTGGATATACCAAGTATTCAAATCGGAAGATAATGAGAGATAATACTTCCTACATTCTAATATTTCGGAGGAATGAATCACGAAATCTCAGGATTCCTATTTCATTTCATCCGTTAGTTAGCAGGCATAAATAAATCACGACTTAGTGGTTTTCTGCCACTCCAGCCCGGAGAAATCTTTGTAACGCGAAGATATGAAAAAAATTTAAAAATAACAGAAAGTTAGACGTCATATAAAAAAAAAAAGAATAAAAATCCAACATGAGTATAAGAGCAAATCGTATGGTCTTTGCCCCCTCCAACTGGCGATACAATTCCAGTCTCTCAAGGACCACTTTCCAAGTATATAAATGAATTACTTCTAATGGAGACAGAGCAGGCCCAGGCGTCACGGGCATAACACAAGATGAGGACCGTTTTAGTAAGTAATTATCGCTACTGTTAGTGCAAAAGGTCGTATATAAAAATTGACTTTTTTACAAATGATCTTAAAAACCGATTGTTTCCTAATGATTTATCAGTATAATTTCATATAGTATTTCCCTCTCCTATTTTCCTATTTAGCAGATTACTTATAGCAGTTGTAGATTACAAAATTTCTCCTTTGGGCAATGAGAATAACGATGTGAAATTGTTTAATTTATGTATACCATTATGATTATTGATCGAAAAAACGTTCATTAACGACTTTGAGTGCAACTTAACGTAACTTGTTATGAGACATTGTGCATACTAATAAAGGAAATAACGACAGCGTAACTAGCGTAATTATACTATTTCTCACCTGTTTGATTGTTTCTTTTTATTTATTTATTTAAACCAACAAGTCGGTTTGGAAGAACTACCAAAGTAGAGGAGGACAAGATTCTGCAAGGAATTGGATGATGACGATTTATATATTTTATCAAAACCTTAGAATTTGTTATATAGAAAGTATATACCTATGCATACATAATTTTTAGAATATTAATAAACACATGATAATTTTCTTTAACAGGTCTGCCTGTTGCTAGCTGGAGTGGCGTCAGCCTATGAACCAGAGGCCCGCTATAGGAGAAGCCTGTACCCTGCTCCAGGTTGGGCTGCTCATGGTGTAGTCGCTCCAGCAGTAGCAGCACATGGACTATTCGCTCCAATTGTTTCTGCTACTGGCTTGGTCGTTCCAGCTGTGGCCCCAAGCTCTGCTGGATCCATTGCTGCAGTTTCATCCCATACTGGTCCCGTCGCGGCTGCCCCTGGCTTCGCTGGATCCGTTGTTGGCGTAAACAATCTTATTGGTGCAGCAGCGAGAAATAATGCTCCATTGCCCGCCTTGGAATACGAAGCCGGACAAGGTGCCGTACACACTCACGCACCCGGACAGTGGGACGGACGAATTCCCGAGCACACTCACGCACCCGGACAGTGGCAGGGACACAGTCACGGAGCCGGACACACCCACGGAGCCGGACACACCCACGGAGCCGGACAAGTTCCTGAACACACTCACGCACCTGGACAGTGGGCCGGACAAATTCCAGAACACACTCACGCACCCGGACAGTGGAACGGACAAGTTCCCGAACATACTCACGCACCCGGAACGTGGGACGGACGAATTCCCGAACACACTCACGCACCCGGACAGTGGGACGGACGAATTCCAGAACACACTCACGCACCCGGACAGTGGCAGGGACACAATCACGGAGACGGACACACTCACGGAGCCGGACACACCCACGGGGCCGGACAAGTTCTTGAACACACTCACGCACCTGGACAGTGGGGCGGACAAGTTCCAGAACACACTCATGCACCCGGACAGTGGAACGGACAAGTTCCCGAACACACTAACGCACCCGGACACACTCACCCACCCGGACAGTGGAACGGACAAGTTCACGATCACAGTCACGCACCCGGTCAGTTGAACGGACAAGTTCCCGAACACACTAACGCACCCGGACACACTCACCCACCCGGACAGTGGAACGGACAAGTTCACGATCACAGTCACGCACCCGGTCAGTTGAACGGACAAGTTCCCGAACACACTAACGCACCCGGACACACTCACCCACCCGGACAGTGGAACGGACAAGTTCACGAACACACTCACGCACCCGGACAGTGGAACGGACAAGTTCCCGAACACACCCACGCACCCGGACAGTGGAACGGACAAGTTCCCGAACACACTCACGCACCCGGACAGTGGAACGGACAAGTTCCCGAACACACTCACGCACCCGGACAGTGGAACGGACAAGTTCCCGAACACACTCACGCACCCGGAGAGTGGAACGGACAAGTTCCTGAACACACTCACGCACCCGGACAGTGGAGCGGACAAGTTCCCGAACACACTCACGCACCCGGACAGTGGAACGGACAAGTTCCCGAACACACTCACGCACCCGGACAGTGGCAAGGACACAATCACGGAGACGGACACAGTCATGGAGCTGGGCACGTACACTAAACATTAACAGGGACACAACCATTAAACATTACATGTATATAAGTAAATAAGGCTGTTAAAATAAAGACTTTGACCTAAACTTAGTCATTTTTTAAGTCAACATCTATAGTACAAATAACTAAACCCTTTCACTATATCAACGGAAAATTGTTATAACAAATTCAGATGTAAATCAACGCATTGTAGGATTCAGTCTATTTTATTTTTCATCATTCTACTATTATACATAAAAAACAAGTTGCCTAATAACATTGAAATGTCTGAATTTTCTAAAGCCAACATATGTTGTAATAATTTTCTAAAAAGCACTGAAGCGGGGTTTTCAACTATAAATAAATATCCTAGATTAAAATTAGATAAGAATTTAAACTCGACCGATCACGTTAAATATATTAGGAAGAAATACACCAATCCGCTGAGCCTGTTCTAATCCATCACCCACCCAAACTGAGGAGCAGATAGAGACACTCTCATCAAAATATATCGATCTATTTTAAGAAGTAAATTGGACTATGGAGCAATAGTATATAGACCAACAAACAAAAGAGTACTGAAAGTGTTAGGCACAGTTCATAATAACGCTTTAAGGACATGTACAGGGGAATATGAAATTTCTCCAGTGAATAGTATTCATATTGGATCAGGCATGTCCCCTTTTCACTCACAAAAAATAATCTCAACTTGTTGAGCTAAGTTAGCAGAAAATTAAAATAATTTTATAAGCTCTATTCTTTTCGACAGTATAACTAAAAATAGGAAGTTAACAAATATGAAAAACAAATACTACGTAAAACATATTCACATAATGCTATCAGCACTAGCGCGGGGGTGGCCCCCTTCGCTGGAGGCTGGAAAAAAATTCCAAAAAAATGTTCGAAAAAGCAGCTACTTAAAGAGAACAGAAATATAGGGGAAAGTCATCCTCATAAACGATGGATTTCCTTACATTAGGAAAAAATAAAATAAAATAAAATTATTATCGTGACCAGCACTAGCGAATTCTGCTAGGGGGCATTCGCTCCATTGAATTGTGGAAAAAATTCCGAAAAAGTGACAAAAAAATATCATTTAAAGAAAAGAGAAATATAGTAAAAATTCATTCTCATAGACGAATTTTCTAATGTAATATAAAAAAATAGTTACTATCGTGACCAGCACTAGTGATTTCCCCTGATGCGTCCCTCTCTGGATGTTGGGAAAAAAATCCGAATCAAAGATCATAAAATACAGCTATTTAATGAAAAGAGTGATGTAGTTTTTAAACCGTCGTGAGATGAGAAGTCTTGTGCTCCTTTCGCAGTTTGTACCTATCGACTCCCAACTGAGTCTCGCAGGTCAAGTACATGATGGAGGAAAATATATTTAAAAAAAAAATGTACTTCATCTATCCCTTCAAACAACCTTTTATTTGAGCACAAGAAAACACGGGTTTAAACCAGTTTTTATTCAGCTCCAATAGATCCTCGCACAGTAGCCTCCAGCAACTTGAAGTATCCATGCGAATCATAAAACTGGTCACGATAATAATTTGTACATTTCTCATTAGAAAGTGTTGTTCTTTTATTAAAGTAGCTGCTGTAGGGATGTTTTCATAAAGAAATGTACTAATTATTTGGTCTCCTATTTGATCGGAATCTGATTATGAATAGGAAACTATTTTTTTTTAGAGTTTTTTTTTTTTTTTTTTTTTTTTTAAAGAACTCATTTCCAAACCATAGTAATATTTCTCAGATTTTGACAATATCGGTAAAAATTAGCGTTCATTGACCGTGGTTATCAACCACAATACTTTTCACTTAATCAAATTATTTAGTTTAGGTACTCTTTTGACGCACAATTTGACGTTCTTTAATTTCTTAAAGAACACGTTTTTCGCTTTGGTGCACCGATTAGTAGTAATACATGAAAAACACGCTGTAAATTATTTCACAATGGTTTATTATTTTCAAACAATTATACTTCTAAAATAACATTACCTCCCTAGTGACAAACAAAAAGAAATAAACGGTGATTCCAATTATCGTTTTTTTTTTTTAATCAGTAGCAATATGCTAAAAGAATTAGCATTACTTCAGTAACACATTAAAAAATCAACCACCAAAACAAAGGATATAACCTTTGCAGTATAGCATATAAAAAAACATCTAGAGACCATATTTTTGCTCCTAATTGTTCGGTTTTAACGATTTATTTTTGTCTTTTAGGAAATTCAGAAACTTTTAAATAACCATGAATATAGACCATTTTAAATAAACTTATAAAATATCGACAAAAAAGTGTATACTTTTTGAGTAGATAAATTTAAAAGAAGAAAACTTTTATGAAGTTTCATTGAAATCGGTACATTCGTTTAGGCGCTACAGTCTATAGCAACGCAGGTTTTTCGGTCGCCATCTTGGAAGAAAACGGTGGATACAAATGACGATGAAGGAGGATCATCCTCGGGTGACCTCTAATTTTTAATCGAAATATGAAAAAAAATCGGTCCAGTAGTTTGGGAGAAAATGTGCGGACGGCGTATGGCCTACTGACATAAAATTTTTATTCGTTTTTCGAATTCTACGTATCCTGAAACGTAAAACCTCAAATTTTGAGAGTGGGTTAAGTTTTTGAATATTTTTTTCGATCACAGTGGTTCATTACTGAAAATACTTAACCGAAAAGATCAGATAAATTTGGAATTTTTAGGTGTAAAATGTTGGTGACCCGCAATTTAGTTTTTTTACATATCTAAACACATATAAAGGGTGTCTCGTAAGTAGAGCAAAATATTTAAAGGAGTGATAGCAAAACTCAATAAATACAAAAGAGGTTATATAAATAATTGTTCGATTTTTAGCAGGAAAGTAGGGGAAAAAGTTTTGTGTTTTTTTATGTCACGTTTTTTGTTGAATAGGAATTGATAACAAAAAAAGCTATTTAATTTAAGTAATTAATGATAGCATCACTGTAAACCTGACAAAATTTACTTTACATAAAAATAGAGTTTTCTTTTGTAAAAGCCATTTAAAGAGGACTTTTGAGCGGCTAAACTCAGCTAAGGAGTGGGGGGAGATGGGTAGTGGTGGGAGAACGGGTAGGGGGGATAGCTCTCCTGAGAATATTTCTGGATCCGCCACAATCAGTATTAACAAAATCTACCCACAGGGACCGCAGGATCTGTCGTCGCTGTTCCATCCACGCCTCATCTTCTTTTGCTGGTTCAATTGTAACAGAACCATCATTCCTTCTATTTAAAATTTTAGCAAACATGGAATTAAAATAATGTATTTATCTTCAATAAACAGAATTATAATTAATAAATAATTGTTTTAATCATTTTATTGGCCATTAGCAACTATCGATCTTCTTAAATAGAATTCAGATGATAATAGAATTTTTAAATAGAATTTTTTTCGAAGAGTTGTTTAAAACATTTTTTTTAAGCTTCAGAGTTTTTTCGATCTCTTTGATTTATTTGTATTGAGCTACGCCTTCAATTTTATCCGCTGTTTACGGTATTTTTTAAACTTGACTATTAGTAACAGTCAGGTTAGAGTAATAATAAAACTATTATTATGAATGTTGTGATATTTTCGGTAGCTTTATTCCATAAATAATTCATATGAAAGAAAAAAAGTGTACTAAGCAGAGTTTGAATAGCTTTTGCCTCACTTACCATTTGAATTACATAATTAGCTATAGTCTATGATTTGTTCTTATAAAATAAATTCAACTGGAAAAACTGTTTTTGAAGTATAGTCTCATAAAAAAAACACTCTTCTAAGCTACAGCAGTCGACCAAAGACTAGGCTAGATCATCAATCCTACCTACATGTCTATATCCATCAATCCATAGATAAATATATTCTACTATTACCACACTCACCAAAACACATACTTACAAAAAAATAAAATAAAGTTTGATCTAGGTAAACAGCATCACAATCTCTAAAAATGTCTTCATAATGAAATAACAATAGTAGGTGTTATTTCTGTCAAATATATTTGACTACAGATTCTAAAGACTTCCAAAAATTTCTAGCATATCTTGGTCAACCAATGTTCTAACAGGTCTGAACTCAATTTAAGAAAAAGAAACATTTTTTCTTTAATTATAAAATTAGAGATAATTTGTATATCATGTATTCATTTCTTTACATCGTAGTAATTTGACTTGAAAATATGATTTAATAAAAAAATTATTGATCGCTGATCATATATAAAACATTTCGACGTTAAAAATGGATTGTTTATTTATTTATTTATTCAGAAATATTACAATCTGTCACAATTAAGGACATTTATAATATATTTACAATAAATAATACAGAAAATAATAATACTAAAAGTAAATGTATATAAACAAAAGAACTAAACTAATCTAAATAACAACAAAAACACATGCATACTATACAATATTTACATTATCCATTCACTCAGGAGAACTCTGAGCCAAGCCTTTCAAACCAATCATGGAAGGAAAGGTAGGACTATAGGAGATCCCAAAACTCCAATGTATGCTTATTCACAGAAGGTCTCTGGACCACTGCAGCTTCAACCTTCAAGTCCTTGTTGAACAGTAGAATGTTGAGAGCGAAAACCAAATTGATGGGAAGAGACATTCTGGAATTCTATAATGGGTAGGATTCGTTTCAAAAGTATATTTTTAAAAATTTTGAAAGGATTGGGAATAGCCTAATTGGTTTATAGGATGTTAAGCTATTGGGAGGTTTGCCTGGTTTTGGAAAAGGATAATAATAATAATAATGCTTTATTTATTGTGGGACGAGTCCATTTAAAATAATACAGAAAGACAAAAATGTGGGCCTTAGAGCCTTAGAGATACATAAACAAAAACATAGAGTAATTAAATATTCAAAGTAAAAAAATAATAGAAGAAATTATAAGTTACTTAACTAATTTAAATCATTCAATAATAAAAATGAAAAATTGAAAATAAATATAAAATAAAAATAATGAAGAACGATCAAACAATTTACATATTTACAGTAGTAACTATTTACAATTTTATGGGGACTGGATGGATAAGAAATTATTGAACAGGCGGGACTTAAAGGTATAAAGGGTTTTGGATTGACGGATGTGGGGAGGGATGGAGTTCCATAAAGATGAGGATCGGATAATAAACGATCTATCGAAAGCAGTGGTTCGGTGGGCTCTTATGTATTATATCAGAAGACCGGGAAGGAGTATTACGGGAACGAACGGAGGATTTGAATTGAAGGAGCGTACATTCTAACATAAGAAAGATTCATAAGCAGCAATTATCTCACTGTACCAAGGAATCTTATGAAGGTAATACCTAACCATATTAATATTAATATTATTTTTAAAAAAACCCTGCACCACTAAAACCCATGAAGGGTCTTAGTCTTAGGTTAAGTACTATTTAGGGAAACCACTGTTTCTGAGCCAACGGTTATGCAAGGAGGTGATTTGAACGAGATCACGCTCAACCGCCAGATTGTTCCCCTTAATTAATTATTTAATTAAGTAGACCCACTTTACAGAGGCTGGGTGTGCCCCAGGGGGGTCTCCTGACCCAGGGTCGACCCAAGGCCAATGAAACAGGTAAATAAATGTTCTGCCATGAGCCGGGGCTCGAACTTGGGACCTTAAGCATTGGAAGTTCACTAGTACGAATATCATTAAACTTAATATTAATATTAATAATAATGGCGTATAAAACCAAGGAAACAAACTTCTAACCTCACTGTACTTTAGTATAAATTTTAACCTTATTTTCTAAACGTTCATGGTCTAATACGTTTCACAGTCATTACATTCTATCAAAATAATGTTAGTTTTAATAACTAATTTTTAATAAAATGATATTTATACTTGACAATTTGCACACTATTCGAAAAATATTCTCTAGTTTTGTATCTCAAATAGAGCCGTTTTCGGAGTAAGGCTTTTGCTGATCCAAATGCAGAAATGTTTTTAATATGGTGAAGGGAATATGATGATATTGATAACTACTTGATTATTTGTTTACGAATCCCCAACATCAGTCTAAATTTGGATCATATCGAAGGAGCGGCTTTGTGAAATTGGGGTGTTGAAGAAAACACATTTGCCCTTTGAAAAAAAAAAATGGCGGTCGGGAATTTGAATACTTTTTTTTTAACCAGATAACTTTTTCACTGACCGCCAACATTTCTTTAAAATTGAGCCCATCCGAATCGAATAAATTGAAATCAATAGTTCATTTATTAATGATGACATCACCAGTCAATCTGTAACAGAATAAATCTCGCAAGATTGTACTTAATACTGTAAACAAAAAACTAGGGCGAACTAGGGGGACTTCTCAACAGTGTTGAGATACTAAATCACAC
The DNA here is from genome assembly GCA_928085145.1 of Nezara viridula. Lineage (NCBI taxonomy): Eukaryota > Metazoa > Arthropoda > Insecta > Hemiptera > Pentatomidae > Nezara > Nezara viridula. The sequence continues at coordinate 59,957,120 of OV725081.1, read as the reverse complement.
AGACTACTCATCAGACCAACACACATTATTTAAAACTAGAAAAAAATAGTTACTTGGTATCTTTTGACCATTATTTATATATATATATAAAGATAAAGTAATATACAAGGTAAGTAAAACAGATTAGCCGAATAACAACAAATTAAATAAAACACATTCACACCTATGAACAATATTTACATTGGCCCAGGGGACTCCGAATCAAGCTTTGTCCCCAAACTGTGGAAGCCAAAGCAGGACTCCAGGAGATACCAGTGCTTCTCTCCCAGCCGAGTCACTGGTATAGTAAGCCAGTGGAGACTGATGGAGGGCACTAGAGCAACAGACGCTCAGGACATGAGTGAAGAATCTGGTCAGTGCCAGTACTCCAATATATACATTTTTACAAAAGGTCGCGGGGCCACTTTTAAACTCCGATAAGGATTGTAGGGATGACTGGAGGTAGATAGAGACTGTGCTACAGGATTAGGATGATGAGTAAGATTCTGGAGAAATTTGGAAAATTTGTCTGGAATTAGGTCAAGTACAAATGGAATATTAAGGTCATTGTGTAGGGTTTTATTGGTTACATAAAAGGGAGCATCGACTATTGTTCGAAGAACTTTAGACTGGAAGGATTTAATACGTTTGATGCTATTGAAAGTTTTGCTGTCCCGCACAGTTCGAGTCCGTAGGTCCAGATAGGTTTCAGGATTGTCTTGTAGATTAATATGCTTAAAATTAACTCGAACAATTTCAACAAACATTCGCTTCAATCAAAAATTGATTCCATTGTACAGCGTCATTTCGGGATGTGAAAAGGAATTGGTAAAGATGATATTTGTATGAGAACAAGGAAGAAGGCAGGACGAATATCAGATCGCAAGGAATTTCAGAAGGCAGTGGATCAGACGATAAATATCAAATGTCTTAGTTCTATGAAAACGGGTATAAAGGTCGAAATCACGGGATCTTTTTTTCTGAAAGTGGACCACAGGTTTGACCCGTAGGAGATTGCAGATGTAGGAAGGGTGTGGGGTGTTGGTGGTTTAGAATAGATAAGATCAAAGGAAACGTTGACGGCGGGAAGAAAACCACTTAATTCGTCGTAAATGCAGAACACATGAGACCGCCTCGAAGTACCGACTAAAAATCTTAAGAAGAAAATCTTACAAGCCGTTTCAATCATCCTCGAATACCATCCGGAGAGGATGGCTCCGTACTCCACACAGGCGTAGTCAAAATGGGGGAGAACAGAACGGGATACAAGGAGCGGAGCTTGCGGATAGGTTGTGGGGGTAGGTGACAGGAGCGATGAAATAACTTCCGGGTTCCTATTGATTTGCAGGAGATGAGAGCGTTATGGAGTGTCCAGAATAGGTTTTCGCCAATGGTGATTCTTAGGTTCTTAACGGAGGAGCTGAATATGATGGGGTAATCGTTTATGACGAAAGGAAGAAGGGACGAGTTGGATTTAAGAATTTGATACATATAATAATTGTGGAGAAAAAAAATATAATGAGGAAAGGTTGAAATAATGTGAACTCGGAAACTATTCCTTTATTACAAAATTATAGATATTTGTTTGTTTTTAACAGTATTAGGTACTCTTTATCGGAATTCGTTCAATTTAATTATTTAAACAATGGTCAAAAGATACCAAGATACTCTTTTTTTCTAGTTTTAAATAATGTCTGTTGGTCTGATGAGTATGCTGTGTGATTTAGTATCTCAACACTAGCCATGCACTATTATTATTGTAGCTCTCCCTAGTTTTTGTTTACAGTAATGGGTTCACTCTTCCGAGATGTATTCATTTATATATTGACAGACGATATCATAATTAATAAATGAACTATTGACTTCAATTTATTCTTAATTTGTAAAATGTTTCAATTCACTATCCTCTAATAATAATTTAAGAGAAATCTATCCTAAAATTAATATAAAACTATGACATATATAACTTTTTTGTTTTTATATCTCTAACAGTGTAAGATGACGACCCACCACATGCTACAATGGGTGAATAACGGGAAAACATCAGCAGAGAAGTACAACTGACTTCCTCTTGCGCAAGGTCCAACCGGACTATATATACTGTTAGCTCTAGAAGAAGTGGCATAGTTATCCGAGGTAAGAGATCAACAACTCTAAACATGAAGACCGTCTTAGTAAGTAAATTAAAAGGATACATAATATTAACAACAACCATACTGTAATGTGGTCGGAACATCTGAATTTAAAATTTCTAAATTAATTTCCATTATTTATAATGTTATAAATGCAACATATAATCATATAATACCTACTAATTAATTATTAATATTTTTTGCAAAAGGTTTGTCTGTTTCTGGCTGGAATCGCAGTCGCCCAACATGGACATGGTTGGGCAGGATGGGCCGGTAATGGTCTCGTCGCTCCAGCAGTAGCAGCTCACGGATTGGTCGCTCCAGGATATGCTGCCCCCAGTCTCGTAGCTCCAGCCCACGCCGGTCCCGCAGCTGGAGGCCCTGCTTCCCCTGGATACGTAAACAGGCTTCTTGCGAATGCTATAGCACGCCACAATACTCCATGGGGCGCAATTGGACACGGGCACTCACTCAGATATGGACCTCACTACTACCAATAAGCATTACATGTATATAACTAAATAAGACTGTTGAAATAAATATTTTGTAATAAACTTTGCCATTTATTAAATCAACCTCCCTAGCACAAGTAATTACGTTTCTTTCACTATATAAACAGAACATCCTTATCAAAAGAAACAGTTTACCGGATTCAATATATATTAATTCAATGTATTACTTGGAAATTATGTTGATATGAGTGACCCTAGATATTATGCAGTTAAAGAGGCTGAACGTATCAACATCAACTACCGAACTCAGGTTCAATCAACGAATGAAATACCGACACATGCCACAGAAGCTCTTAAACGATACTTAGAAATCTTAAATTTATTTGAAAAAAAAATTCTATCTATACAGGGAAAGAAGGTAAAGAAACTAAAATTTCGGTATCGGATTGTGACATTAATCAGAAATTTTTTTTAACGAATTAAACAAGTAATAATCGAATGATGCAATGTCTGGAGAGTAAGGTGAGGTATAAAATCCAAATTGTAAGAGCTTCAGTCTTACGGCTTGAGACTTATAATTTGAATGGAGCTTTCTACCTCAAGTCCGTACTCGCCAGATACTGTCTCATTTGTTAAAAAATTCTATCTGTGATAAATGTCAGAATTCCAAAACAGATAAAAAAAAACGCACCGCGATTAATATGTAACTAGTGAGTATTAACAATTTTGGAAAAAAGGTAAAGGAGACTTCCTGAAAGATGGAAAAAGGTAATAGAGAAGAACGGTTTAAATATCAACGAGTAAACCAACCTTCAACAACAAATAATAAAAAATGAAAGAACTTATTGAACACCCCAATTTGGACTTGTAAGATTATATAAGTAAGTTAGTGTTTTGTTTAACTGCGATAGTGAGTCAAAAGCTATTATTTATTTAGTATATATTAAGAAGGCGGGAAATTCTCGCTATTTTTCTGTGACAAAACTACTTAGTTCGCGCCTCTTGTCCCGGAACTTAAAAATTAGAATCTCTAAAACAATTATCTTGCCTACAGTTCTTTATGGATGCAAAACTTGCCCGCTTACATTAAGGGATGAGCAGCGTCTTAAGGTTTTTGAAAATAAAGTATTGCGTAGAATATTCGGACCGAAGAAGGATGAGTTAACCGGGGAGTTCAGACGGTTACACAACGCCGAATTGCGTGAACTGTATCCGGATAACATAATTGAGGTAATTTCATCGCGGCGAATCAAATGGGCTTGTAAAGTTGTTGGACTTAGTAACGAGAGAATTCCTAAAAGGTTAATATTTGCTGTGCCGAATGGTAAGCGTCCGAGGGGTAGACCGAAGCGAAGGTGGGAAGATTGCATTAAAGCCGATCTGAAGGTACTGGGTTTGGACGGCGAACGATGGAGGGAGGTGTGTAATAAGCGATTGGTGGTGTCGGCATCGAGCCTTCGGGTTCGCTAAGCCTTTTTATTATTATTATTATATATTAAGTATTTTACTTAATTATTTTCGATGCTCCGTTCTATGTAACCATCAAAACCCAAAATCATGATTAATATCTGTCCTCGACCTTATCCCAGAAAATTTTTCCAAATTTCATCAGAACCTTATAAATCATTCAAATCCCCTAGCACAATCCTCCCCGAAGATTGCAGCGGCAGTGGTCCAGAGATCTTTTGTACTATATATCTTAGAGTTCTGGCAACGGCCAGATTCTCCACTCAAGACATCAGTGTATTTGGCTAAAGCGCGCTCTCTCAACTCCACTGACTTTAGCACCAGTGACGCGGTTGAGAGAGTAGCGCAGGGATACCTTGGAGTCCTGTTTTTCCTTCTATAGTTGGAAGGAGAAGCCTGGCTTTGGGTCCCCTGCCTAATTGTATATATTGTATATAGGTATGACTGTGTTTTTATGTTTTTAATTTACTTATCTTTAGGTTATTTTATTTTTTTATTGTCCATAGTTTTTTATTAATATTTTACTTTTATTAATTTTATATTTTCTGTATATATATTCTGTATAGGTGTGAATGTGTTTATATATCACTATAATTATTGTCCCCGTGACAGATTATCATATTTTTAAATAAATAAATTTTTAAAAAACTTAAATGTCGAAAATAGAATATATATTGAGAATAGGAAATAACAAAAAAAATATCATCAACCTACTGTTTTAGTATTTTTTTAATAAATCAGAAACTTTAAATTCGATTATCTCAAATTCAATAAAATGTTGGGTATATTTTCACATACCAATGTCATTAAATTCTATCATGTCAATTCGATATGTTTTTTGAGACATTCACATCTTGCACTTATCTCAAGAAGAGGTTGAATTCTCAATAGTGATTCAATTTGAGTAAAATACATGGTAATCTGTTCTCAGAGTAAGATTTGCGCCTCTCTACTTTTTGCTCTGTAAAGTCAGAACATCGTGCACTTAGTGATACTATTTGTTACATATGAAAGTATTTGTATTATTTTTATGCAATTAATGAGTTATTGTATCAACATTTTTTTAAAATTTAATTATTGAATATTACAAAATTCTGTCATTTGGACATTGGTTATGAGGTAAGATCACATTCACACTATATATATACAAAAAAATACAAAATAGACTGAAGACAAACAACAAATAAATAATAATCAAAAACTATATACAATAAATAAAATAACTAAAAAATACGAAATTTAAGAACAGCTAAAACACATACATACGATGAATATGATCAAAATTAACAACTACATACGTTCAGGTAGAAATCGACCAAAACTGTACTTTTGTTCCGTGGCTGTCACTGCATAGTGACATATCCAAATGACTGAAATATTACTTTATACAGGTTATCCGATTTTCATAAAATGTTCTGTATGGCTATATGTTCACATATCAACCTCATTAAACTATATCGAGTAATTTCGCTTACGCAATATGTTTTATAGATATTCCTATATTTCTGAAACAGGCCGTTCGATTGGTCTTAGTGTTGCCCAAAATCGGTCCAAGGCCGACTAACTGTTGCAGGATCAAGACCAGGACTAGTAAAAAAAAATCGATTTTTTAAATAAAAATTAAGGCAAAATAGTTACTAATACTTGACAATCTTAGTTACTATATGTAAAGAATTAGTGTAACCAATATATGTTTGCATTTAACTCCTCTAATTTTTCATTTGGGCTTAATTAGGTTTTCCCTATCTAAACAATTACAGTAATATCTCTATAGAAATCATCTAATAAGTAACTGCAAGACTCTTGCGAGACTCTTGCGCAAGACCAAGACCAAGACTGAGTTTGCAAGACCAAGACTCGTCTCGGGCAACATTAATTGATCTCAATGTAGAAGGAAAGTTGGCGATCTGTGAAAAAGTTATATGGTTAAAAAAAAAAGTTATAAAATTCACTACCATACATTTTTTCATATGTGCAAAGGTGTTTTCTTTGATAACCCCATATCTCAAAGCCACTCGTTCGATATGACCCAAATTTAGAGGGACTTAGGAATTGGTGAACAAATAATAAAGTTGTTATCAGCCTCATCATATTCCATTAACAACATCAAAAACATAAAAAATGATCTGATAAATGACACAAATCCTAAACAGAAATGTTTGCTACTTTATTTCCTTTCCGAGTATAGGTAGAATTTTTTCTAGTTTGGTTTAAGAGATTCTGTGGCAGGTTCAGTCATTTCATCCGTGGATCGAACAAGGGTTCGGTAGTAGACGTTGAAACATCACACCTCTATTAACTACATACCTTGTAACTTGCATATCAACATTATTTCCAAGAGATTCAGCGTTTTATTATTGTTTATTAATTTAATATCTTTATCCTAGATTTTTAATATCTGATTGATGTGCATTAAATAAATAAATATTGGTTTCGAAATCACACAAAACCTTTTGTCAGTTAGATATTTTTTTTTTATATTGTTCGGTTTCTTTCTTTTTTTTTTATAGGGCAATATTTTTTTAATGTTTAATAGTATATTAATAATAAAAAAATTAATTGACTCCTACTATTAATCAATTTATATCTGTTTTTTTTTTTTTATAAGGATATTCTGCTCATCTAGTAAAAGGAATGTAATTATTTGTGTTCGAGAGTTTGCTTTATTAATGAAAAAGTTTATAACAAAGTGTTTATTTCATTAGCCTTATTCAGTCATATACATGCAATGTTTATTGGTAGTAGTGAGGTCCATATCTGAGCGAGTGTCCGTGTCCAATAGAGCCCCATGGAGTATTATGGCGTGCTATGGCATTTGCAAGAAGTCTGTTTACATATCCAGGTGAGGCAGGGCCACCCGCTGCGGGACCAGCGTCTGATGGAGCTGCGAAACGCGGGGCGGCAACTGCTGGAGCGACCAATCCATGCGCTGCTACTGCTGGAGCGACGAGACCATTACCGGACCATCCTGCCCAACCATATCCATGTTGGGCGACTGCGATTCCAGCCAGAAACAGACAAACCTTTCGCAAAAATTATTATTAATTAATTAGTAGGTATTTTATATGTTGCATTTATAAAATTATAAACCATGCAAATGTATTGAGAAATTAAAAATTCATATCTTCTGACCACATTATAGTATGTTTGTTGTTAATAGTATATATCATTTTCTTTAACTTACTAAGACGGTCTTCATGTTTAGACTTGTTGATCTCTTACCTCGGATAATTATGCCACTTCTTCCAGAGCTACCGGTATATATAGTCCCGTTGGGCCTTGGGCAAGAGGAAGTCTGTTGTACTTCTCTGGTGATGTTTTCCTGTTATTCACACCTTGTGGCAAGTGGTGGGTTGTCGACTTGTCTTTTAGAGTTTAAAAAAATAGTTATATATGCCGTAGTTTTATATTAATTTTAGGATAGAGTTCTCTTAAATTTTTAGTAGAGGATAGTGAATTGAACCATTTTACAAATTAAGAATAAATTGAAATCAATAGTTCATTTATTAATCTCGGAAGAGTGTACCTAATCTGTAAACAAAACAAAAACAAACTAAAGAGAACCACAATAGTAATAGTGCATGGCCTCTCAACAGTGTTGAGTCACTAAATCACACAGCATACTCATCAGACCAACAGACATTATTTAAAACTAGAAAAGAATTACATTTGGTATCTTTTGAATAGAGTAAACATGTTAAATGTTATTTCATTGCTCCTATCACCTACCCCCACAACCTATCGGCAAGCTCCTTGCATCCTCTCTTATTTTGTCCCAGTTTAACTAAGGATGTGTGGTTTACAGAGGCATCCCATCCGGATGGTATTCGAGGATAGATTGAAGCGGCTTGTGAACTTATTAAGATTTGGCTCCGGTACTTCGAGGCGGTCTCACGTGTCCTACGTTTACGGCGAATTAAAATGGCACAATATTTCCTTTGATCTTACCTATTCTAAATGATAAACACCCTTCCTACATCTACAATCTCCTACAGTTCAAACATGTGGTCCACTCCCAGAATAACAAGATCCGGCGATTCTGTACTTTATACACCTTCACATTTTAATTTTCGCCCAAGATATTTTAATATTCCTTTATTCATTTATTTATTCAATAAATTGAAGTGAAATAAATTTTAGGAATCAAATTTTGGTTGAGTTAGATGGTTGTTGAAATTGTTTGTGTTTTAATTTTAAGAATCAACTCATAGTGCTATTACCATTTTTTTAAAATCTGTTTCCCCCGATTTCTGTTTTTCTTTTCATTTCAATAATGTTTGCATTTTTAAAATGGTTTTACTTTTTGTTTCTTCTTTATTTTCACTAAAGATGTTGTATACATTATTTAATTTTGATAATTGTAGTATTTGGCCGGATATGTTTTTTGTAATGGTGATTCCTAGGTTTTCAACGCGGTTTTCAACGGAGGAGCTGAATATGAAGGGATAATCGTTGATGACTAAAACAAAAAGAAAGGAGTTGGATTTAAGAGTTTGATACATTGTCAAAAGACAAAATATAATGAGGGAAGATTAAAATAATGTGAATTTACTCTTTATACTCTTTATCAGGATTCATTCAATTTACCTATTTAAACAATGGTAAAAAGATACCAAGTACTCCTTTTTTCTAGTTTTATATAATGTCTGTTGGTCTGATGAGTATGTTGTGTAATTTAGCGACTAGACTCTGTTGAGAAGCCATGACTATTATTATTGTAGTTTTCCCTAGTTTTTTTTTTTTTTTTTTTTGCAGAAATCCGTACAATCTTCTGAGACTTATTCTTTTATAGATTGATAGGCGATATCTTAATTAATAAATAAACTATTGATTTCGATTTATTCTTAGTTTGTAAGATGTTTCAATTCACTATCCTCCACTAATAATTTAAGAGAACTCTATCGTAAAATTAATATATAACTACGATGTATATAACTATTTTTTTTAAAACTCTAATAGGACAAGTTAACGACTCACCACATACTAAAATGGGTGAATAACAGGAAAACATCAGCAGAAAATACAACTGACTTCCTATTGCACAAGGCCCAACCGGACTATATATACTGTTAGCTCTAGAAGAAGTGGCATAGTTACCCGAGATAAAGATCAACAACTCTAAACATGAAGACCGTCATAGTAAGTAAACTAAAAGGATGTATAATATTAACAACAAACATACTATAATGTGCTCAGAACATATGAATTTAAGATTTCTAAATACATTTCCATGGTTTATAATTTTATAAATGCAACATATAAAATACCTACTAATTAATTATTAATAATTTTTGCAAAAGGTTTGTCTGTTTCTGGCTGGAGTTGCAGTTGCCCAACATGGTCATGGCTGGGCAGGATGGGCCGGTAATGGTTTCGCCGCTCCAGCAGTAGCAGCTCATGGATTGGTCGCTCCAGCAGTTGCCGCCCCACGTCCAACTTACGCCGGTCCCGCAGCTGGAGGCCCTGCCTCTCCTGGATACGTAAACAGGCTTCTTGCGAATGCTATAGCACGCCACAATACTCCATGGGGCGCAATTGGACACGGGCACTCTCTCAGATATGGACCTCACTACTACCAATAAACATTACATATATATCACTGAATAAGGCTGTTGAAATAAACACTTTATAATAAACTCTGTCATTTATGAATTCAACCTCCCTAGCAGAAATAATTACGTTCCTTTCAGTATATAAACAGAACATCCTTATCAAAAAAAAAAAAAAAAAAATAGATATAAATCAATGAATAGTAGGGTCAATTTATTTTTTATTTTTAATAAACTTTTAATTAAAAATTAAACATTCGAAAAAGCTTGTTCTAGAGAATTAAAATTCTTGGTGGATTCTCTAAATAGACAAAAAAACTCGACAGTTTTAGTTATTTTAGAACAACAAAGTAAACTGTTACTTAATTTGTTAGAAAATGGGTTTGCTGCTGTAAAACCTGAAGATATTAATTTCATCAATTATAATATAGAGAATAGTTATAAAAAAGAACACCTCATATCACTATGTTTATCAATATTTTTATATTTTTACAAAATAGAGATAAATGTCACATGTCCAAAAACAATATAAAAATGCTATAAAACAATTTTGGAAAAAGGATATAAGAGCCTTCCTGGGAGATGAAAAAAAGCTAGGTAATAGAGCAGAATGGTTCATATAACAAACAGAAAATCAAACTTTAACAGCAAATAAAGAAAGATGAAAGAACTTATATAACAATCTAATTTGTACTTGTAAGAATATATAAAGTTAGCTAGTGTTTTGTTTAACTGCAATAGTGAGCAAAAAAACGTCTTGCTTTCTCACAACCGAAGGTAGGGAAGCATTGTATTCGTGCGAGAGGTAAAAAAAGTGTTTGTGTTCAGAATGAAAAATTTTCATACGCATTTTACATTTCAGTCATCAAGGATCAAATTTGGTTCAGTGTCTGTATGTCTGTCTGTCAGGAGTCAAATCGATGTAACAGCATATCACCTACTACCGTTTATTCGATTTTCACGATTTTATAAAGAATTGTGCGGGTTGGTGTATAGATGGCCTAGAAATATGAATTTTATTGAATTCTAAGCAGAACTTCCGCTTACACACGCGTGAACGCATTATTATTGGTAGATATTCCAATATTTCAGAAACGGCTCATTCGATTTGGAACAAATTTAGATAAAAGGTAGGTATTTGTAAAAAAAATGTATAGTCAATTTTATTGAATTTAGTCCATTTCTTTCTCTTATGAGTATATATGCTCAAAGGTATTTTCCTTGATATGTCTATACCTCTAAAACCGCTCGAAGTTCGATATGGCTAAAGATTAGGAGGGACTTTAGATAAAATGAAATATGCTTCAATTTTAAATCTACTACTCAAAAAAAAAAAAAAAAAACTTCCATTTTCAGATCAGGAAGTGTTACTTGATATGCCTATAGTTTGAAAACGGCGAATTCGATTTGACCCAAATTTGGAGAGCAGTATAGAAATTATTTAGTATCAATTTTATTGAATTACATTTAATAATTAAAATTAATATAAATAATTGTAAACAATATAATGACCGTGAAATTTATAAGGCACTGATCATTTGGAGTGGGAGTTAGGTTATCACAATATTGTTATGGGGTTATAAAATTTTAGGTTTAATTCAAAAATTAATTTATATGGTATTGTTTGGTCTATTCCAAATGTTACTTACATGACACTTAGTGCCATTATTTATATTTCGTGTAATTTTTGAGTCAGCATAAAAAACCTCTTGATTTGTGATTATGTTTATTTCCATTGAAGTTCAACCAGTTCGTCTTGGTCTCGATTTCCTCAATAAATATCAAAATGTGTGAACTTGACCCATTTTTTTATATTCAAGGTTAATTAGTTTTGTTCTGACGGGAGAAACTTATTGGTCTCGTTAACGCCGAAGAAACAACAAGTTGAATTTTTCCTATGGATTATCTAGTTAAATCTATTTTACATGTGCAAACATAAAAATAAGGTATTTATCACCACTATTAGTGCAAAAGGTTGTAAGTAAACTGTTTTAACTTTTATTTTATTTGTGTTAAAAGTGACATTTTGTAGTGTGCAAATGATATAATCAGCCTGTTTCTATAAATAATAGACGAGGACGATAAAATATGAAATTATACTAATAAAGCATAAAGAAATAATGAGTTTTTAAGCTCTCTTGTAAAATAATCAATTTTTATATATTACCTTTTGCACTAACTGTAAGAAAGTGCATATTCGGAATGCATTAGTTTTTTTTTTTTTTAATTAGGAATAATCAAATATGGAATCATCAAATTCGACATTCTTTCGCATTTTAATATTTTCTGACAAAACGAAATTTGTAGATATAAAATCCGCGAATGAAGGGTAACTGTATTTCCGAATTGGCTTCTCCGAGAGATTTTATTCTCATACGAAATATTGTATACCAATTAATATTTTAATATTTTAGCCAATCCAAACTGTGAGGAAGCTATACTGACCATACTTGGCAGAGATTTTATTTTTTTATTGTTATATATATATATATTAAGTATTTTAATTTATTGTCGAAAATAGAATACATATTGAGAATTGCAAATAACCAAAACAACTTCAAATTCGATTATCTCAAATTCAATAAAATGTTGAATATCAATTTCATTAAATTCTATCCTGTTATTTCGATATGGTGTTTGAGACATTCTTATATTCCCAAAGCAAGTCATTCAATTTGGCTTCATGTTCAATTAAAGTTGACAATTGGTTAAAAAGTTAAGTCTCAGCAATTGTGGGAAAAGAAAATATGAGACTTCCTGAGAGATGTAAGAAGATAATACGAATAATTATAATTCTACAACAGCTTCCATCGATTTTTTAGAAGAGAGCAATAAACTACTTCGGGTGTGCAGCATGCACCATCGTCTTCGGAGAGAGAAGGGACTTGATAGAATAGAATTTAAACTTTATTCTGGGACAAGGTCTCTTAAGAGTCACAATTATAAATATATATATATATATCTGAACACAAACTACAATAATCAAAATTAGAGAATATATACAATCCCTGTAGTAAAAGTATATAAGAAACAAAAAATAATACCATTTTTAAAAACAAAACCAAAAATACAAACATTACTGAAATAAAAAACAGAAATCAGGAGAAATAGAAAAAAAAATTGTTACATGCACTATGAGTTGATACTTAAAATTAAAATTCTAACAATTTCAACAACCATTCACCTCAATCAAAATTTGATTCATAAAATTTATTTCACTTCAATTTATTTCAGGCAATAAAGTAATATTAAAATGTCTTAGTTCGATGGGAAGGGTCACGGTCGGAATCACGGGATCTTCCGGGAGTGTACCACGGGTTTGAACTGCAGGAGATTGTAGATGTAGGGTGCGGGGTGTTGATCGTTTAGAATAGGTATGATAAAAGGAATTATTGTCGGCGGGAAGAAAGGAAGAGCCATTTTAACTCCTCGAAAATGTAGGACACCTGAGACAATCTTACACCTCGAAGTAGCAATCTTATAAAGAAGTTCACAAGCCGCTTCAATCTATCCTCTAGTACCATCGGGATGGGATGCCTCCGTACACCACACAAACGATGAAATAACATAAGGGTACCTATTGACCTTTGGGAAATAGAGCGATATGGGGTTTCCAGGAGAAGTTTTCGTCAATAGTGATTCCTAAGTTTTTAACGAAGGAGCTGGAAATTGATGGGATATCCGTTCATGAGTAAAGCAGGAAGGATACAAAATATAATGAGGAAAGATAAAACAACTATTCCTTTCATCCAAAATTATACGTTCTTTTAAAGTTTTTATTGCATAAGGTACTATTTTTTGGGATTTGTTCAATTTAATTATTTAATAAATGATTTGCCTCCACTGGCTTAATATACCAGTGACGCGGCTGGGAAAGAAGCACTGGGATCTCCTGGAGTCCTGCTTTGGCTTCCACAGTTACAAAGCTTGATTCGGAGTCCCCTGGGCCAATGTAAATATTGTATATAGGTGTGAATGTGTTTTATTATTATTCGGCTGATTTGTTGTTTTAATTATCTTGTATATTACTTTATCTTTATATATATATATATATATATATATATATATATATATATATATATATATATATATATATTTTTTTTTTTTTTTTTTTTTCCCTTTCTTATGTACATGTGTGAATTAATACTATAGCCCTAGTACTAATACCCTTCAGTGTGGCAGACTGTATTAACACTCAATAAAAGTTTAAAAATAAATGATTTAACATGTTTACCATGGCCAAAAGAAGCCAAGTAACTATTATTTTTTCTAGTTTTAAATAATATCTGTTGCAATGATTAGTATGCTGTTTGATTTGGCAACTCAACACTGTTGAGAAGCGATGGACTATTATTATTGTTGTTCTCTCTAGTTGTTTTTTTTTTTTTTTACAGTAATAAGCACACTCTTCCAAGATTTATTCTTTTATAGATTGATAGGCGATATCTTAATTAATAAATAGAATATTGATTTCAATTTATTCTTAATTTGTAAAATGTTTCAATTCACTATCCTCTACTGATAATTTAAGACAACTCTATCCCAAAATTAATGTAAGACTACTACGTACATAATTTTTTTTTAAAACTTTAATAGGACAGGTTGACGACCCACCACATGCCACAAGGTGTGAATAACAGGAAAACATCACCAGAGAAGTACAACAGACTTCCTCTTGCCCAAGGCCCAACGGGACTATATATACTAGTAGCTCTAGAAGAAGTGGCATAGTTATCCAAGATAAGGATCAACAACTCTAAACATGAAGACCGTCTTAGTAAGTAAATTAAAAGGATATATAATTTTAACAACAAACACAACAATGTGGTCGGAACATCTGAATTTAAAATTGTTTATAAAATACCTACTAATTAATAATTACTTATTTTTGCAAAAGGTTTGTCTGTTTCTGACTGGAATTGCAGTAGCCCAACATGGTCATGGTTGGGCAGGATGGGCCGGTAATGGTCTCGTCGCTCCAGCAGGAGCAGCTCACGGATTGGTCGCTCCAGAAATTGCCGTCCCCAGTATAGTCGCTCCAGCGGTTGCCGCCCCCCGTTTCGCAGCTCCATCCCACGCTGGTCCTGCAGCGGGTGGCCCTGCCTCCCCTGGATATGTAAACAGACTTCTTGCGAATGCCATAGCACGCCACAATACTCCATGGGGCGCAATTGGACACGGACACTCACTCAGATATGGACCTCACTACTACCAATAAACATTGTATGTATATAACTGAATAAGACTGACGAAATAAACACTTTGTAATAAACTTTGTCATTTATCAAATCAACCATCCTAGCACAAATAATTACGTTCCTTTCACTATATAAACAAAACATGGTTAAAAAAAAAAAAAATAAATAAAAAAAAAAATGAAACAGATATAAATCAATGAATAGTAGGAGTCGATTTATTTTTTATTAATAGTGAACTATTAAACATTAAAAAAAAGATCGCCTAATAGAATATAAATCCATGGATTTGAAAAATAAAAATGTTATAATTACTCTCTAAATCGACTTCTTTAGTTATTTCTAAACTATACGGTAATCTTTAACTTAATTAAAAAATATATATAATTGTTAATTTTAAAAGGAAACTATTACTTTATAAGAAAATGGTTAAATGGTCAGTTGCAATAAAACCTCAATGTGAATTTCATTAATTATAACATAGACAATAGAAAACTAAACCTTATAACACTATTTTTAGATTTAGAAAAAATAAATAATACTTTGTGTAGAAAGCGAATCCTTATTATTTTAGAAAAAAAAATAAAATAAAAAAAAAACTATCCGGAATAATATTTAAACAATTTCCAAACGACTGATGGTTTACAGGATTCAATCCATATTAATTCAATGTACATCAATCAGACATTAAACCACTAAAAAATCTAAGATAAAGATATTAAATTAATAAACACTAAAAAAAAAAAAAAAAATGTGTCAACAGTATGCAGGCAGCATGTGTCAACATCTAATACCGAAGTTTTGTTTAATCCACGGAAGAAATAACCGAGATCTGCCTCAGAAGCTCGAGTACCATATGTAGAAATCTTGAATGTATTTGAAAAAAAAAAATCTACCTATGCTCAGAAAAAAAAATAAAGATACAGAAAATTTTATTTTCGGATTTGTGACAATTGTCAGGTAACAAATAATGAAAAATAAAAAACTTATGAGACACTCAAATATGTACTTGCCAGATTCTAAAAGTAAGTTATTGTTTTGTTTATCTATGATAGTGAGCGAAAAGCGATTTTGCTTTATAAATATCAAGTATTTTAATTAATTGTTGGAAATAGAATACCTATTGAGGATTGCAAATAACAAAAAAAAAAAAATCAAATTGCCGTTTTAGTATTTGTTTTAATATATCAGCAACTTCAAATTCGATTATCTCAAAATCAATAAAATGTTACTTAATGACTTTTTTGCAATATGCCGGAGATTTATTTTAATTTCATATTTATTTACATTTTCCATGGAATGAATTAATTCCAATCAGATTATTTAAAGATTAGTTAAAAAAATAAAATCATTCCGTTCTTAAATTATTATTAGCGGGTAATGTTTAGAAACAGTTTATAATTTAAGAATAAATTAATGGTATCCTGGTTTGAAAGTTCCTCAATATTAAAATTCTACAAAAATATTATTCCAGCTAAAAATGTATAGTCTTGTCAAGATGTTGAGGCCTAGTTAAATGAATATGATGGTATTTAAAAGTTGAAAGTTAATTAATTTACTGAATTTATAGTTGGAATCGGTAACGATAAGGTTCGTTTACTTTTTCTTTTATTTTTTTTTAAATAATAATGCATACATATATAGTTGGAGCAACAACCCGGGTCTAACGGAGTAGGCCGCCTCCAAAAGTCCCCACCAGTTGGATCTATCTGTTGCTGCAGCTCTCCAGTTCCTAACGCCGAGGAGATTATGTGCGTCCGCTGTGATGGAGTCAGCCCACCCTTGGCCTACCCAATCTTTCCTTTCCAATGCTCTGCAGCCAATGTCCTCTTAGGGATGTTGTCCTCCTTCATCCAAGTGGCCCGCCCATTAGAGTTTCCCAATCTTGATCCACTTGATGGTATCAGGATCTCTGTACAGTCTTGAGAGTTCCTGGTTCTTCCTCCTTATCCAGGTGTCTCCCTCTTGAACCGGGCCAAAAATTCTTCTCAATATCTTCCATAAAAACATCAGAAAAAGGTTCTCACTGGCTCTAGTGAAGGTCTCTGACCCATACGTAAGAACCGGACGAATCAGAGTCTTATATAGGCCGATCTAGGTCTTGTTGGAAAAAGGTCTGCTTTATTTAAAGTATTATGCTAGCCCGAAATAGCTTCGGTTGGCTGCGGAAGTTTTCCGGTTGATCTCCTAACGGACTAACGTGTGTGCGTAGCACCGCCTTTGCCCGGCAACCTTATCTGTGAAACAATGGATTTAAAATAGTCAAGAGTTCGCGTACCGGTGCCGGGGGAGTCTTTAAAATCCCCGCCCACATTATCATGGATCATCTTCTTATATGCTTCGTTCTACCGGGTTGTGCATTCTAGGCAGTCGTCGTCTAACTACGGTGTTCTGGCATTCCTTTTTGAAGCCCGAGCGTCTCCTTCGCTGTATCTTAGAGAGCTTCGGCTATTCCTACCCACTGATCATCTAATGTCTCGGCTCTCACTCTCAACTCCTCCGCTATCTTAACTTCCAATCGCTGCCGGTATGTTATGGCACTGTTCCATGTTTTTTTTTAGTTTGGATACGTCATATTTCTGTTGGGCTGGACTAGCTGCTACATATTTTTTCGTTGATGTTCGTGGGCGGATCCTGGCGATGCTGAAGAAATGATCCGAGTCGACGTTTGCGCTCTAGCAGATTCTAACTCCAATAAGGTTAGATATGTGGATGTGGATACAGGAACTAATCAAAATGTGGTCTATTTGTTTCGTGACTGCCCCATTTGGCGATTTGGATGTTCTTGCCAGGAAACAATGTGCTGCCAATGACTAGACCTTGTGCTGCAGCAAAGTCTATGAGCCTTTGACCATTCTCATTCGTGATCTCAAGTTGACCGAAGACTCCCGTTGTTCGACTATAAATGGTGTCCTTACAAGATGGGCATTAAGATCACCAAGAATGATCTTTTTATAATTTTTGGGGCAGTTCCTGAAAGTGCTTGCCAATGCTTCGTAGAAGATATCCTTATCCTCGTCTGATGAGACTTCAGTTGAAGTGTGGCAGTTTATAATAGATAGATTAAAGAATCTTCCTTTGACACGCATATAACACAGTCAGGGGGAGATAGGATTGAACTTAAGGACAAACAAGCGTGACTTTCCTCTTACTACAAATCCTGTGCCAAAGACATGTTTGCTTTCATGGCAACTATAACATACTGTGTGGGATCTCTTTTCTAGCGAATCACATCCGAGCCAGCGTACCTTCTGGATTGCTGTAATGTCCACAGGGTATATGTCAAGTTCTGCAAGGATCGCCCGAAGGGCTCCTGGTCTTTGTAGGAATAAAATATTCCAATAAGCTAATCTTAAGTCATTATGGCGATTCCTCGGTCTATTCCTTAAAATCAGTCCGACTTCTGTGCTTTGTAGAGGTTTCGTGGTAGTTAAATTTTGGGAGAATGGATTATCGGCCCACTGCCCCCAGAGTCAGGTGGAGGATCTGCCGCCAATGAGTGTCCTGACGCACTTCCCCATCCGGGGCATCGACTCAGGGGTGGTGACCCTGGGGACTGTACTGTTATTGACCTTTGTCTGTAATGATAGGTGTTGTAGTGTGATGTTATTGAGTACAGTGTGCATGTCAGTGTGAGTGTTCCTCCCAACCTGGAGGACCAGTGGCTGGCTGCAGCCTTACGGCTGGGCGATGGGGCCGCCACATCCCTACGCCATATAATAATGATATCTAAACCAAACCACATATTTCAAAGAAATCATTCAGTACATGAGCATGCACAGAATCAAACATACAAAGTGTATGCAGTAATATGTTTCAAAGCAAACGTGTAAAATAATTTATTCTAGTGGAAATAGGAATATATAATCAACTTCAGTAAAAACGGTTAAAACATATCTATTTTTTAATACTTTATTTTTTTTCTCAATATATTTAGAATTTTTTCCTAATAAATTTAATATTTCTAAGTATTGTTCAAAAGCTTCTGTGGCAGGTATCGGTCATTTCATCCGTGGATTGAACCTGAGTTCGGTAGTTAAGATTGACTCATTCAGTCTCTGTTAAATGCATACCTTGTGACCTGAATATCTTCATAATTTCCAAGGGATAACTCGTTTTTTTTTAATTTTTATTAATTTAATATCTTTATTCTTGATTTTTTAGTGTTTTACTCTCTGATTGATGTACATTGAATCCGAAATCACATGAAACCTTCTGTCAGTTGAACATTCTTTTAATGTTAATCCAGATAGATTTTTTAGTTTGATCCTGAAATAATAACAATTCGTTTCCTCCACAAAGTATTATTTAATTTTTCTAAATCTGAAAATAGTGCTTTTAGCTGTTTTTTATATCTATTGTCAATATCATAATTAATGAAATTTACATATTAAGGTTTTATTTAAACTGGCAATTTACTCATTTCCTTACAAAACAATAATTTCCTTTATAAATAAATAATTAAATATTTTTTCATTCTGTATATACATATTTTTTTTAAAAATTAACTAGCAGTTTATTGTACTGTTCTAAGATAACTAAAAGAGTCGTTTTAGAAAATTATTATTACAATTTTTCCTGATTTGAAGATTCTAATACAATTTTAATTTTAATAATAGTTTAATAATAATAAAAAAATAAAATAATAATAATAATGGGACGAATCTATAATAACGGATCATACAGTGCGTCACAACAGACCCGATATCCTTATCATAGATTTAGGAGCAAAGAAGGCAAAGTTGATTGATTCCAAACGCAACATAAGCACGACCGTGGGAGAGAAGCTCCGTAAGTACCAAGAACTGGCGATTGAATTAAAGGAATTGTACCATTTGGAGAGCGTATTGGTTACACCAATAATAATATCAACCAATGGTCTGATCCCAAAGTCAACGGTGGCAGGTACAGACGGCTTGGAATTACCCCTGGATGTGTTAAGAGAGGCTCAGCAAGCGGTTCTCTTGAATAAAGCCAGGATTACAAGAAAATTTTTAAATATCTAAAAATATTATAACTGTAGGTGGTTGGACTTGTCCCCCACCTTCAACTTTGAATCCGCAAAGGCGAGAATAAAAAAAAATAAATTGACTACGATTCATTGATTTACATTTGTTTCCTTTGATAAGGGTGTTCTGTTTATATAGGAAAATTAACGTAATTATTTGTACTAGAGAGGTTGATGACGAATAAATGACGACAAAGTTCATTACAAAATGTTTATTTCAACAACTACATTTAGTTACATAAATGTATTGTTTATTGGTAGTAGTGAGGCCCATATCTGAGCGAGTGCCCGTGTCCAATGGCGCCCCATGGAGTATTGTGGCGTGCTATGGCATTCGCAAGAAGTCTGTTGACGTATCCAGGAGATCCAGGGCCTCCAGCTGCGGGACCAGCGTGGGCTGGAGCTACGAGACTGGGGGCGGCATATCCTGGAACGACGAGACCATTACCGGCCCATCCTGCCCAACCATGACCATGTTGGGCGACTGCGACTCCAGCCAGAAACAGAACAACCTTTTGCAAAGATTAGTAATCATAAATAATATAAATAATTTTAGGAATTTTAAGTTAAAATGTTCTAACCACATTATAGTATGTTTGTTGTTAATATTATATATATACTTTTATTTTACTTACTAAGACGGTCTTCATGTTTATAGAGTTGTTGATACCTTACCTCAGGTAACTATGGCACTTGATTCAGGCCTAACAGTATATATAGTCCAGTTGGGCCTTGGGCTGGAGGAGGAATGTTGCACAATCCTCTGCTGTTGTTTTCCTGTTTTCACCTATTTAAGCTTGTGTTGGGTTGTCGATGTGATCTATTAGAATTAAAAAAAAAAAAAAATGAAATACTTAGTTTTATACCCGTCGTAGTATTCATTTTAGGTTATTGTTTTGCGACATAATGCTATGTTTTGCGTATTCCAAAAAAAAAAAGGCGGCAAAAGTTTTATATAAAAAGCTCGCGGCGGGAAACTTTGTATTTTCTTTCTTTCTTTTTTTTTAATCGGCCTAAGACTTCCACTGAAGTGATATAATGTAGCTTTTTATTCGTGCAGAAGATTAAAAAAAAAAAAAGAGGCAGCAAATTATTTCACAATGGTTTATTATTTCCAAACATCTAAAGTAATATTACCTTCATAGTTACAAAAAAAAAAAAAAAAAAAAAAAAGATGATTCCAATTATACGACTAAACTTTTTTTTTATCATTAGTAATATACTAAAAAAAATAGCCTTACTTCAGTTACACATTCAAAACTTAAAAACTGAAACAACGGATAAAACGTTTGCAGTAGAACATATTAAAAAAAAATCATATCATTGTTCCTAATTGTCCAATAATAACGATTTTTTTTTTTTGGAAACTTTTAAAAAACAAAGAAGCTTCTTTTCGTTGAAGTATGTTATATAGATAAATTTAAAGAGCGTCGAGAAAATGACTTTAGCGAAGTCTCATTGAAATCAGTACATTCGTTTAGGCGCTACGCAAGGTTTTTCGGCTGCCATTTCGAAAGTAATGTCAATGAAGGAGGATTATCTTCGAGTGACCTCAGATTTCATATCTAAATTTGAAAAAAAAAATAGGTCCAGTAGTTTCGGAGAAAATGCGCGGACGGACAAAATTATTTTTATACGTTTTTCGAATTATACGTATCCTGAAACATGAAACCGCAAATTTTGAGAGGGAGTTAAGTTTTTGAATTTTTAGGTCGACCACAATGGTTCATTATTGAAAATAATTATCCAAAAGTTATTAAAATTGAAAAATTTCTATTCCCGTTTTAAGAATCAAAGAACAAATTTCTTTTCGTGGCTGTCACTGTATATTGAAAAATCCATATATCAATATTGATCACACGATACATACTCCCGTTTATCCAATTCGCATAAAAATGTCAGTGTTAATTCGCTTACGCGATTTAAAGTTATTAACAAAGTTCTGTAGCATAAAATATAAAGCGAGGTCAATCTAAAAATGGCTTTAATGCTTTATGATTTGCTTATTTAAATTAGTGATATTCACTAGTTGTATCCAAGGAATGTATGTATAATATGTATGTGGAAATCTTCAGTTGAAATGTTATGTAATGTTATATTATTAAATATTTTCCATTATGCCTAAGCATTTCTACTCTTATTATCATTTGTATTATTTCTCTTCTTATTTTTATATATTGTTAATAATGTTTTAAAAATTTTAATAAAATTTCAATGTTGTAATAATATTAGCATCTGTACTATATATTTGTATAAAATCAAGGCAAGTTCGATAGGCTCCAGTTATCTTCTTAAAATTGTAACTAACATACCAACCCTGTTACTAAATGATAATCCCATCAAATTCTATCCCGCTAGTAAGAATCATGTAATAAATTTTGATCAAACCCTTTCTCGAAAAAAAACACGTATCCGATATTTCCCGCCGTGCCGTTTCCATTTTAAAACGACTAAATTACCTCCGAAACCTATTTTTCATTTGAAACCCGTAAACTCCTGATTACTTCTTTAATATTTCCTCTCTTCTTGTATTGCTTAACGGTATATGGAGGCGTCTCCGAGGATCTCGAGGTGAAACTAAAACGTTTGATATATTGCATTGTACGATTCAACTTCGGGATCCCAAGGGACGCCTCAGTTTCCCGTTATTATGAAGAGCTGAAGCAGCTTTATCGTTCCTACCGACGTAAGAAATTCCTAGCATACTTCCTCCTTCAAGTCATCTAATCCCGCCGTCCTTCATACGTCTCCGTGCTCTCCTTTAATTCAAATCCTCTGTCCACTCCCATAAAACTCGTTTACCTTCTTTAGATTTGTATGCAAGATCCCATCGAACCACTGGTTTCGAAATAAAAGAAAGATTGATAGATAAAAGAATGATGTCCACATTCCTATGGGATTCCAGCCCATCCTATATTTGTATCTTCAATACCCTTCCCACCTTTAAATCCCGCCTGTTCAATCACGTCTTATCAGTTCAGTTCTCATAAAATAAATAATCAGTTTGTTTTAGATACTTTTATTTAATTTTATCTCTTAATTGAAGAATAGAGGTAAATAATATTCTTTTCTTTTATTTATTCATTAAATAAATCAGTTTATTTTGTAATTATACTCAGGCCTTAAAGCCCACATTTCTATCTCCGTACATTATTCTAAAGAGACTTGTCCCAGCATAAATAAAATATTATTATTATTAAAAAAACTCGTTATCATTTGGTTTTGGACACTATCTGTTTTCCTCTCCTACTCCCGAACATGGTGTTGGGTTAAAATAAAATTATCAAAAATAACATTATCCTCTCTTACAGTATACAGGTCCGATTTTTAGTATCTGAAATATTTTAACCCATATGTTCAACTAACCTTATCATTTGCTTTCCAATACTATTTTTTCGTTTGCGACTCCCTAACACGGGATACAATTACCCTACACACGGGGTTAAGATACAATTTTTAATTATAGCTCATTAAAGAGAGGATGAAATGCTAAAAAATTTCCTCGCATACTGTATGCAGGCCTTTTTTTGTTTCTGAGATATTTTAAACCATCTGTAAAAAAAATTCAATTAGTCAAGCGTTAAAATCTGACACATCAATCTAATTCACTCTCCACAAAAAAGTGCAAAACGCGCCTAAAGAAATTTCCACTTCAAAAATACAACATTATTACTTTAACATTAACATTAGTACTTGATTTTCTTGGATGAGATGTTTTCCGTCCGTCAACTAAAGCATTCCTAACTCCTCAGGATTTACTCTAAATTCAACTTTAACATGACGGTTGGAAAGCTGAATTAACGATCTTGTAACTGATAGAAATAACTGTCGGATTTAATTTTTTTTCAAGCTAGAAATTAAGAAAATCTTTCTAAACATTTCATTTTATATCTTTAGTTTTAATTCGTTTACGAAGATTTGGTATATACCATTTCGTGCAGCACACAGAGGTCTAAATCTCTATTAATTTTCTTGAGGATAGATAGAGCCATTCTAAAGTTATCACAAGTTTTGTAGTTGTCCACGAAATTTCAAAGGGCCCAGCCTAGGGAAATACTTCCAATTGCTAAAGAAATAGTATTTAAGGGTTTTTTGGGAGATACGAAAAACAAATATCAACTTTGTTTCTCACAAAAAAAAATTACTCTAGATACCAGACCGGTTTTCAATAAATATTTTATGTGGTAGATAGATAATAAACCAATCTGTACTTTTTGGGATGCTGCGATTGGATTAGAGACACTCGAGAATATGACAATGTCGTTTGCGTTAGTTGCAAATAATGTCTCTGGCGTCTGTAGAATGTTAAAAGAATAAATAGAGTACAGACCAGGACCTCAAATACTGAACTGCGGCACTCCGTCCCCGATTCGGCAATAGTCGGAGTGTTTACCATCCTGATTAACAACGAAAAATCTATTCTCAAGATTCGATCTGAAGATGAAATAGTAAGTTTGCGGAAAGATTGATTTAATTTTACAAAGAAGACCATCATGCCACACTTTGTCTAAAGCCTGTGGGACGTCTAAGAAAGCTGTTCTGTGTGCAAAATCCTTCTGTTCCAATGCCACAGCAATTGTATCAATCACTCTATAACATTGTTGTATGGTAGACTGTGCCTGTAGACTAAAGCCAAATTGGTGAATAGGAATAACATTGTTTGCTTCTAAGAATGGGTAGAGCTGTTTTAACAGCAATTTTTTCAAATATATTGGAAAATAAGTGTAAGACACCGTAAGCCTATATGACGTAACGTAGTATGAAGGTTTGTTTGATTTTGGTATCAACTTTATGGTTTAAATTCCCATACTAGAGGAAAGTAAGTAAGTCGAAGAATAAAATTGTAAATAGCTTTCAGGAAGATTAACACTGTTTTGGGTAGAAGTCGTACAATTTTATGTGTGATAAGGTCAAAATCAGGAGATTTCTTAAAAGGTAATTTTTTAATACAAAATTCTATGTCTGAAGGAGTTATAGGGGGACGAGGTAGGGAAACAGGAAGAGAAGAAGTTAAAATTTGTTGGACGTCTGAGCAGGGCTGTTGGACAGGTAAATCTTAATATTGGCTAGAGAATATTGTTACTTGTCTGTAAGTTGGTCAGATATTTTTTGTTAGTTTTCTGTATGTATTATTGTATAAGCTTTCTAAATTTATATGAAAAAGCGTTTAGTGGCTTTTTGTCACTGGAATAGCGAGATCTTTTCCATTGGTTGAGAGTACGTCGTTTTTCAATTAAAAGTGTTCGTATTTCTGTAGGTAAGTACTGTTTGTTGTGGTTTGTTTCGTACTTGTTTGCTGATTGCCAAACTGCTGTTTGTACCATCTTACTAAGCGTCTCTCCTGCGTTGTCAATATCATTTCTCGTCTTTAATCTTGTGTTTAGGTCATTTGTATTCATAATAATGGAATGAAATTTATCAATTAATATTGTTCCAGGTGTTAGTGTAGGTGTGTGGTTGGTAGTAAACATGTGTCTAGGGAGAGATAAGTCTGCTGATAGGTCGTTACTAACAGAGATATGATGGTGTAGTACATGCAGGCTAGAAGTTATAAAGAAATCATGTAATTCTGGCAGTTCATGTCAGTAAGCCAGTACGTCGGTTCAGATGGTGGTATGGAGTTAAAGTCCAGTTCTAAGCATGTATTAAAGATAGCACTTCCTCTAGAATTATGAATCCTATGTCGAAACGGGGATGTTGGGCGTTTAAATCTCCTCTACACAAAAATTTAGGTCCTAAACTGGCAAGTATGTTCGCAAAGGTTTCCTGTGAAACTCGTTGTGTGGCAATAGAAGTTTTGTTGAGATCGATTTCAACCGAGATAGATAATAATTGAATATCTGGTAAGGCAGTCATTTGAACAGAATAGTGGCATAATGTTCGTTTTACGAAAATTGTCGAGCCACCACGGGCAGTGCTCCTGGGATGGTCAGCGCGGTGCACTCACTACTAATGTTGCCCAATCGCAAGACCAAGACCGCCTCGGTCTGCGTATTGATCAACAATCCGTGGTCTTGGTCTTGGTCTTGAGCAAGAGTCTTGCAGTTACCTATTAGCTTATTACTATTTATTTTATTTTATTTTTTTTTTTATTGAATAATAATACAATCAGCCACTGTTGGAGGGCTATAAGTATTAAGGCTAGAAGACTATTTATTAAATATGTTACTTTAAATCTTAGAAAAACGCTAACAAATAAGTACATTTGGTTGTTTTAATGACGTAAACATAGTATAGTTCAACTAAATCAATAAAATTAAGAATTAAGAAAGATAGTGATAATCCACCTCCATCCCTGAAATTATATGGAATGAAAGAGTTGTAGAGTATAGACAATTTATATATATTGTTCTCTATGATTTTAATGAAAAATCGAGTGTGGCCACTTGCATGACTTTCTTATCTATTCAAACTTTAAATGTGTCCATTAGAAAAAAACAACAATTGAATTAGATTCATTTTCCTAAAAACCAATCAGTTAAATCATTAGGGTACGATTTTTTGGATAAACCAAGCAATGTAAGCGGGCAACTGAACCACCATTAAAATCAGCTTATAAAATAACAATATACTGTAACTTTGCTGAAACTGGTCCTATTCAGATGATTTTCGACAATTTAGTCATAAATTTAATGACCTTTCAAAAAGTAGGCTTCAAAACAGACTCAGAAACGTTTAGAGCTGTTGAAAACCGATAGGTTGTATACGTGATGGGTTAGCCCCCCTCCCTCCCAAAACAATTATCTTTTCTTATAAATTTCTTTGATGAATTGTCTCGGGGATTCACTAAATATAAGAAAATATTATTTTGGATACTTAGAGATTATGAACGAGTGCCGCGCGTCCTTCGCATATAAAACAAAACGCATTTAGTAGCTGAATAAAACAAGAATTTGTAAGGCTCGAAAAAAAAAAAGTTTTTAATAGTTTTCTAAATGTAATTTTTTTACCATGTTTTTTCTTATTTTTGTAAAATGGACGTCTTTCAATAGCGGACAACTTTTGATTCCCCTTGAGTGACCACTTCTTGTGAAGAGAGGAATATTTCAAGGAGAATCTTTTAGTCCATTACTGTTTTGTCACGGATTAAATCCATTAATTGAATTATTAAATGACTCAGGTATCGGTTACAGACTCGATAAAAATGGAAGTAGATAATCTCATGCTGTATACATGGAAGATTTAAAATTGTACTCTAAGAATGAAGAGGAACTTGCGAACATGATCGAAATAGTTAAAACATTTAGTAAGGATATAAGCATGACGTTAGGAATGGATGAATGTGCTATAATTCATGTTAAAAGAGGTGAGGTAATGAATAAACAAGATACGAAACTGTTTAACAATGGAACAATAAAAATATTTAGGTTTCGGTCAAATTTTAAAATTCAAAAAAAGTAATAACGAGAATTACAATGAAGAATTTGTGAAGAGAATAAATCTACTATTCAAAACGTACCTCTCATCTATCAATTTAATTAAAGCTACAAATACATGGGCTATTTCTATGTTGACTTTTGGCGTAATAAAATGGTCTTATACGGGGCTGGATGAAATGAATCGTTTGGTGAGAGTTCTTTTTACCTCAGCCAGGAAACGACACCCAAAATCTTCAATTGAGAGGATGTCCTTGCCACGGATAAAAGGAGGAAGAGGACTTGTCTGCTTGTTAAGAAGCTGTAGAGAGCAAGACAATAATTAAGGTGCACTTTCCAATAAAGAAACTCTCCTGTATGGTCAGCCATAAAATCATTGGATAATGCCTACACAGCTTTAAACTTAGTTTCAAAGGAACATAAAGAAGTCCCTACCGAAGAAAATCTGGTCGAAAATTTGAAGAGTAGAGCACTACATGGTCGCTTTTACAATGCTTTATATCAATCGGGACTTGACTTGCACAAAATCGGTCTTGGTCTTGCACTTTGCAAGACCAAGACCAAGGCCGCCTAACTGTTACAAGACCAAGACCAGGGGACTGGTAAAAACAATCGATTTCTTAAAATAAAAATTAAGGCAAAATAGTTACTAATACTCGACAATTTTAGTTACTATATGTGATTAATTGGCATAATCAATATACTTTTACATTTAACTCCTCCAGTTTTTCATTCGGGCTTAGTTAGGTTCCTCCTATCTAAATAATTACAGAGATGGAGTAATAAGCTAATAAGTAACTGCAAGACTGTTGCGAGAATCTTGCACAAGACCAAGACCATGAACAAGACTAAGTATGCAAGATAGATACATGGGCTATTTCTATGTTGACTTTTTTCGTAATAAAATGGTCTTATACGGGGCTGGATGAAATGAATCCTTTGGTGAGAGTTCTTTTTACCTCAGCCAGGAAATCACTCGTCCCAGATTTTTCGCATTTGGACAACACTAATTAACTGGGAGGCCTCTAATAAAAGGTTGAGAAAGGGTTTATTTTGGCAATACAAAACCAGGTGGTATCCACTAATACTTTCAAAAAATTTATATGTGGAGATGTAAGTGACCGATGTCGCCTATGTCAAAATGCAACGGAGTCAATAAAGCATATTTCGTCGGGATGTCAAGCGCTGACAGGAAAAGAATATCTGAAGACACAATAAGCTGGCTAAAATTGTCCACCAAACTCTGGCCTCATTAAATAACATGACAACAGCTGAGGTTAGTTACATTAGCCCAAACCGTTCAAAATAACGTCCGAATATCTTGGTTATAAGCAAATGAAATAAAACTGGAGACATTGTAGATATAGCAGTACCTTGCGATACCAACATGGTAACCAACAGCGCCGAAAAAAATATAAAATACCAAGAACTTGCTTTCGAATTAAAAACGCTATATAACTTGAAAAAAAGTGAAGCTCACTCCAATAATCATATCTTCTAATGGTTTAATACTCAAAAGCACATTAGAAGGTATCCAAGAACTCAGACTTGATTTGGCGCATTTAAAAGCAGCACAAAACCAGTCGTGCTCGATACGTGCAGGATTGTCAGAAAGTTTCTAAATAAGCAATTTTTTTTTTAATTATACGTTCATCTACATTCTCTTGAATGTTTTTTCCGGAATGTGGATGCTATTCCGAAAATCTGAGAAAGCTAAGATAATAAATTATAATAATAATAATAATAAGCTTTATTTACATCAATAAATTTGACAAAAAGCCTCTCTCTTAGCGAGGTTTCCAATTAATAAATATTAGTTTCAATATTATTTATTCTATGGATAATCCAAAATTAATTCGAATTCAGTATAAAAATGACAGTATAATAAAAATAACTTGCATCAATAAAATGAAACTATGTAGCCACTTTTAATAGAATAAATAGTAAGTATTTGGTCACCGATTGTTTGTTGATGACCAAGTAATCATGGCCCAGGATAGAGAGGACATCAATTTTATGTTCAGAAAGGTTATCGTGAGTTATGAAAAGTGGGGGTTGACTATTAACTTCACGAAAACAGAGCACCTTGGCACTTCATCTGATGATAAGCCAATTGAAAGAAGTATAAAAACTGTAGAGAAATTTAAATACCTAGGACCAGTATTTAATAGAGAAGGCACATCCACCAATGATATCGACAGAAGAATCGGTGAAGGAAGAAAGGTCACAGCAATACTCAAGAGTATTCTTTGGAGCTCAAATATACAGTCCAGTACAAAGAAGCTATTATACAAGGCTATATTAGAGCCAATTAAGACATACGCCTCGAAGAATTGGGTCATCAATGCAAGACACAGAAACAGACTGTTCGCAGTAAAGGAAATCCAGAATGGGAAGGATCAAAAATGAAAGAGTTGTGGAAATGATGGAGGTGGAAAAAAACATTATAGCAAATATTGATAAGAAAAGGTTATGTTGGTTTGGATATGTAAAAAGAATGAAGCTGGAAAGATTGCCAAAGATATGTATGGAGCTGGAAGTAGAAGGGAGGAGGAAAAGGGTATGACCAAGAGTAAAATGGAAAGACGAACATGCCATGGATAGAGAAGGATGGAAAAATATCGTAAAGAATATTTAGGTCAAGAACAACTGCAGTAGTGGAGAAGTCCTTAAAAAGTCCTTTAAAAAAGTCCTTAAAAATTTACGTAAGTAAATCTAATTGAATATTAATAATATTATACTTTTTTATTTCCTTTTCTTTTTTTAATATTTCATAGAAAAATTAAACTTATATTTATTATATTATAAGGATTATGCTTATTACTATAATTATGATTAATATACCATTTAAAATTAAAGGCAATTATATATCTAGTAACTATGTTAGTTCCAATCACTTTCTATTTCTATTATTAGCTGAAACATTAAATATTTTTTATTATCAAAATCAAGATTATAATTGTTTTAAACACTACTTCTAGTGAGAGCTGTGTATAATTTCAGCATTACATATAAGTTATTTCAGTCTATTTATTTAAATTCTGTTCTATTCTCCGATATTTAATATTTTTGCCAGCAATGAAAAACATTTGCCAGCAGCGTGCTTCAGGGTTAAGTGGCCAAACTGCAAAAATGAAATAAGAACCTCAAAACAAGAAAAAAAATTCCTCTGAAGGTATGTTAGCAAACGCTTTGTTTAGAAGATATTCACACCTAAAGAAATTAGTTGTTATGAATTATTTACGTTATATAAAATAACTAGACCTGAATGAATGAATGAATGAATGAAAAGATATGTATTTTGTAATTAGTATATACAATTACAGCAGGTCTGACTCTATCAAATACATTACTGCATAAAAAAGAATAAAAATAAAGTACTATACAAATATAGAATTAAATCGGAGAAATATTCTTTTTTCGTGAATAAGATAAACTAGATACATAAATTGTGGTGTAAAAAAAAAAAAAAAAAAAAAAAAAAAACAGAAAAGGAAAAACAACTGTATGACAGTATAAATAAAAAGTATTCACTTTGAAGATATGTAAAAAAATCCAATAAATATACATTCAAGGAATTTTAAAACTAACAATAATATATTCTTACAATACAATGTGGCAGATTGCAACAATACATATGCTCAACTTCTTAGTCGAAGATAACAATGTCTTGTGGCAAACATAAACATAGAAATAAATATTGCTGGCATTTAATCATTCATAATGAATGATCTTATTTTAAGGCTCCCTACTGTAAAATAAAATATATCGTTCACCTTTGCGAGATTTTCTATCGTTAACAAATTACCGAGCATTGAATTGTTGTCTTCTGTAATATATTTCTCAATGTAATGTTCCCTCAAGTCCCGCCATACATCGAGCATTCTATTAAGATAAATAAACCTATTTATTTGTTCTAACTACTTTATTAATTAAATGTAAACATTAACAGTCATATTAAATGTTGTTCAAAGTGAAGTTACGTCCTCAAACACTTTGTTTAGAAGATGGGTTAGATAGAATACTAATATGGCATTTTATCCCTAACTGTATAAATACTATTGGCAACATAAGAATTAATTCTATTTGGAATTAGCATTGGGAACTCTCAATAACATTTATCAGTTTGCAAGAGGCTTTCGCCAGGCTGCAAGAGTACTCATCATTGTGCCTTCCATCTTCCTCTTGGAATTTCTTAATAATTTCTTAATATGCAAGTCCGGTCAATGAACTTCATTCCTTACGATGAAGGATGATTGAATCTTGTGAAACAATAACACATAGTGCCGTTCTGCCACTGCTGTTGTTAAAGAAAGATGCTGAGCCTCTTCTTCGTCTTAATGCTCAAGGAAATCACTTTGAACAACATTTAATGTTTACGTTTAATTAATAAAGTAGTTGGAACAAATAAACAAATTTTATTTACTGAATATAACGTACATAGCAATGCAAATCTTTATTTGTGAATATCACCTAAGCAAAGCGTTTGTGGATATACCTTCTAAGGGATTCTTTTACTTATGTTGAGGTCCTTAATTCATATTTATAGTTTGGCCACATGGCCCTGAAACACCCTGTATAATCTTTATTATTTTTAATTTTATCGAGTTTTATTGAATACTCAATGGTTAACCGACATACAGTATATGAATAGTGAAACGATATTTTATTTTAGCCAACGTTTCGACCTAAATATGTAGATCTTCATTAGGGCTAGAACTAACAAGATTCAAAGGATATATAAAATTGTTTGAGTTAACTGATATTTAGATAAAAATTATAAATAGTGTAAATAGAAAGTATATATAAGTTTTAAGAACGTGAAATATATAAACAGAGTAATTTAAGTATTAAGAGTATTAAAGTATAAAACTAAACAACCAGAACTAAAGTAGATAAAATTTGTAACAATAATTGTAGATAAGAAAAATTTAATGTAATAAAGAGGAAGGATAATATACATAATCAAGAATACACCTGTCAAATCTTAAAGAATTATTAAAAGGTATGAATAACAGGTATGAATTAACAAAAGTATGGAAAGAGAAAAAATAAAATAAATAAATAAATAATGGACATTAAAGGGGTATGAAGAAAATTCATAATGATATAAACTTACTTCTACTCTGACTGGAATTCAGGGTGAAACTGTCAAGCCATTAGAATAATCATTGAAGTAATTAGCTGACATTGACGATGGGTGGAGGGGGCAAGGGTAGTAAATGAATGAAAAAAAAGATACGAAAAAAAAAAGCAAAGAAAAATGGCATTATATAAATACATATTAATGAATAAAATAAAACACTGCAATATCTAGGAACTAATTAATTAGAAATATATGGATTGTCAAAAATTGTTATTTGCAAATATCCAAAAGCTAATAACATGAAAAGATTTAGATGTGAAATAAGTTAAAGCAGGGAAACATAGAATACATAAGATTTTCTATGTTTTATTTTAATTAGAAATTTCGAATATGGCTAATTAGGCCGGAACGTGAAATTATAAATATTTTTTTTCTTAATTAAAAGCAAAAAGGAGTTTTATAAGTAAAATTTGTTGGTTGGAGTATTAGTGGGATTTAGAAACATGAATCTGTCATTGATTAAATGTGACGAGATGAAATAATGATCACACTTAAATCAACAATCGGATAAAAAATTGTTTATCAAATAACTTATTCCTTTATTAATTTTTAATTCTATCATTCTTTTTATTTACACCTTAAAGTTTATTAATATTGTTATTAAGTTCAATATTAATATTTTTATTTATGTTTAACTGTTTTTAATGTTTTCAGTTTTACTTGATATAATATATATTTTTTTTATTTG
This sequence comes from Nezara viridula, assembly GCA_928085145.1. Lineage (NCBI taxonomy): Eukaryota > Metazoa > Arthropoda > Insecta > Hemiptera > Pentatomidae > Nezara > Nezara viridula. Next base: position 59,924,128 of record OV725081.1, on the reverse strand, counting down.
TAATATTTATTCACATTTCCTTGTCAAATACGTCTACTGCTTTATAATTTATTAATTAGTTTCCGAGGATTAAGTTTGTTATTTAATATTTCAAATTCCTTGGCTTTAATTTTTTTAATTTGTTTTATATGTTAATTATATAATTAATTAATAGTTAATTATAATGTTTTTATTTTTTATTGAATAAGTATTGATATTATGAACCGACGCAGAGTGGTCGGAAAAGGCATAAAACGTCAAAATCCCAGGAAACTTACAATTTAAGCAAGATATCTGAAAAACTGAATTTATTATAGCATGTCAGACATTCCGAATTAATATACAATACACCTTTTTTGGTAAGACCAACCGTTATTATTATTGTTAATATTTTTTCAATAATAAATAAAATATATTTTGCATGTAATATATTGTTAAAGTAAAAATTTATTGTATAAGGTTATTGACAGAATCAATTATAAATATATATTACCTACATTACTATCAAGAGGACATAGTGGTAAGAGAAGAAGAGAAAATCAACCTACAACTAAATTAAAATAAAGCCAAATATATGGTAGTGAGTCAATTATCAGAACGAAATTGGTTGAATTTCTCTTCAATATATTCTTTCGCCTTTATTTTCAGTTTTTTTTTTTTTTGTTTTTTTTTGTTTCTATACTTTTCCATCTATTTTCTATAGTTTTCAGGTTTCGTTGAGTGATAACATATCCTCTGAAACTACGATTTTTAAAAATATAATTAGAGATAACTTATTTGACTCATTTCCAAAAATTACACAACAAATCATTATTTTCATAATTAAGTAAAAATGCCAAAAATATGTTTAATGATTTATAACAAATTGCATGATTAATGTGGTAGAAACAGGCTTTTTACTTATATTTTATTTTTGGAACTGTTGTTTTTATTCGTGCCTTTACCTTAGGAATATATGAGTTAACTATGTCAGACATTAAAAACATAGAAATTTTAATTAAAATAACACCTTGAAAATAGGGGTATTTGCCGCTTTTAGACCACTGTGCGTCGTTTTGATAAATGGATTAGGAAACAAATTGGTTTGAAATGCTCACGATTGTCGTACGACGATCGTGTCAGGCGGGTTTGCCAATCCAATGTAATCACGCCCCTTCTTTCTAGCTGTTTTTTTAATATATTTCATTAAAATAATTTTAATATCAATTTCAGAAAATGAAATTAATGACTAGTTATTTTTTTTTTTTTTTTATAGAATGGTTCCGATAATTCCATTATTGATTGACAACAGCTGAAAAAAAATTAGTGAATTAATATCATAATTAATTCTGTAATTTGTTTCGTTTTTTTATTTAAACAATGATGCAATAGTCATGGATTAAAATCAATAATTTAATGAGATATTCACAATATTATGTATGAATTACAATTTATGATTATACTTGCTGAAATAAATTGCAAAATAAATAAATGATAGCTTAAAGATATTGAAACCATAGAATTAAATGAAAAAAAAAGCCTTTGGTTAACAAAAGGAGTGGATTTAATTAATCCATGAAAAATATTTTATATATTTAATTAAAATGGTATTAATATGAAATTTAGAAAAATGTAAGTAATGAATGTATTAACAAAATGTTTGGAATAATTTTATTTATGATTGATGAGGGCTGAAGAAACACGATGTGAATTAATCTTTTTAACTAATCTGGTAATATTTCCGTATTTTTAACCAACGTATAATTATTATAGATTAAAATATACAATATAATTGTATTTAAAATAAGACATTTTCTGTTAAAATGATACTTTGAATTTGCTAAATATGAATTATATGTTATAATTACATGTAAGTTACACTAATAAGCAGAATCAAAATAATATTTAATTATATTATAGAATAAATGTGAATATGAGCTGGATAAAAAAATATATTTTATCGTTATTTTTTAAATTAAAAATACATAATAAATAAAATTATCAATGTTGTATGATATTTTAGATTTTCATATTTTGCGTACCATTGAAAGTCACCATTAAAAGTCAGAATTTTCCGCTATAATGAAACTGTATCCGGTATCTAAATGATAATAATAATTATTAGTTGCTAATAAAAATTGATATTATTGTAATTTTCTAGTGTATTTTGAATTACTTATCGAATAGATAATATGGTAATTAATACTTATTAATTTTAAAACAATCGTAAACGAATTAGCTATTATTTTTTATGTGTATTAGGTGCATATAATACAATTAGATGGATGATAAACATTAAATTATGAATGAAAGCGATTCACAGGTTATGTTTTTAAGCTGAATAGTATAGCCGTCGTATCCTGTCGTGACGGATCCAATGCAACCACAGCCTAATGGGAAGTAGTCGACGGAAATTTATAAAGTCGATGTTAGACCATCTATAGTACCAATCTATTTATCTATCTATCTATCTATCTATCTATCTATATATATATATATATATATATATATATTATATATATATATATATTTATATATATAATATTATATATATATATTAATTTTCCATATATTCTTGATTCTATTCCAGACAGTTTTTTTTTCTGATTTCATCAGAACCATCATCATCATCATCCTAATCCTGTAGAACAGTCTCTATCTAGCACCACCCATCCCCACAATCCTTCTCGTAAATTAAACCGGCAGTGGCCCCGTGACCTTTTGTAACATGTATACATTGGAATGGCCAGATTCTTCACTCAAGTCTTTTGTGTTAGTGGTTGTGGCTCTTACTCAATCTTCGCTGGCTTTTAATACCAGTGAAGTGGTTGAGGGAAAAGCGCAGGGATCTCATGAAGCCTCGGGCGACAAATCTGGTTCGGAGTTCCCATGGCCCATTGTAAATAGTGTGAAAAGGTATGCCTACGTAGAGTGGGCGGGGTGGCCGAATGGGCTAAAGTTCTTTACTTTTACGTTTCTTTACTTTAAACGTAAATTTTAGACCAGAAACATTTGTTGTGACCAGAAACGTTTGTCACTTATAAATACGTATGACAGAAATCTAGAGGAAAAATAAGGTTTTCTAAACATTTAACATGGAAAATATTTGATAAATCATTATTTTTGAATTTCTTATTTCTGTGAATGAAAGGCGTATTAAGGCAATTATGTTTATTACAATACATTCCAAATCATGGAAAAACAAGCAATAAAAGCTTTATAAGAATTAATTGTAGTGATTTTTGCTGAAAACAGGAGTTCTTTTAGTTGACAGGATAAAAAATCAAATCATTTTATAATACAACTTGAAATGAATCACAACTTTGTCCCTAAAAAACTTCTCATTAATTAATAATGACTTGAAGCTTATTAAACGGATAAATTTTTATAAAAGTGGGATATGCATAGTATAGTATAGTATATCCATAATATAGTCAAACGTCCGCTTTAAATACTGATAGACATGTTCTATTTTTATTTAAAGTAACTTTTATCTAGTATACAGACAAGCAATTTTACTTACACAAATTAAATATTTTCACAGTTATCGCTTCCTATTCAACAAACAAACAAGATTAACGTAAAAACACACGGAATTCCGATTTCCTACTATTCTGCTAAAAATTGGTCTATTGTTTACATGAACTTTTTTTAGCTCCTGAGGTCTGCAATAACTCCTTTAAAATTTGTCTCTACTTATGGGACACCCTGCATATATAATAATAAGAAGAAGAAGAAGGCTTATATCCGGAGAATCAGCTGAATAATAAAACCGTTGTAAAAGAGAAAGTGACTAACAATAAATACCTTTGGGACTCCGAAGACATAAAGCAAAGCTGTAATGAAATAAATCAGATATTGTTGAGTGCTATAGAGAGGTTTGCGAGGGTAAAATAGTAGGCCAGAGACGAAAAAGAACAACCTGATGGAATGAAGAATAAAACCAAAAATAAAACAGAAAAAGGAGCTTTGGAAACGTTACCTACAAACAAAAAGTCCAGATGACTATACAAAATACAAAGAAAAGTGGTAAATCGCAAATGAAAAAGTCATGCAATCGAAAAGGAAAGCGCGGAAGGAATTTAGAAAGAAGTTGGAGGAAGATACCCATGTAAATCAGAAGTTCCTCTGAGGATACATGCTTTCGAAACATGCACAAAGAGAAAGAAACTGTCATAACACAAAGGCAATATTCTCACTAATAGCGAGGAAATAATGACTAAATGGGTTTACAACTTCGAAGAAGTGCTTGATGATTATATACGTCAAATGAATCTGACAGAACGAAATACCCACAGTAATAGAAACTCTGTCGAGGGAGAGGATAACTGCATAGGTATATAAGGAAATAGCAAATGCTTTGGATACCTTGAAAATGGGTAAATCAGCAAGTATAAACAGCATCACCCCAGATATGATGAAGAGCATGGGAACAAGAGTCCAGGAAATATTTCAATACCTCCTAAACTTAGTGTGGAAAAGTAAAGAGGTTCACAAGGATTGGTTCTAACACACAAGAGTAGGAACTACAGAGACTGTCAAAACCGCCGAGGTATCTCATTACTCAGTGTACCTTGCAAGATTTGTTCTAAAATCCTTCAAAAGCGACTAAGGGGAGTCATAGAGAGCACCCTAAAAGGAGGAAATATGGATCACTGGCCAGAAGCTCAGAACACCTAATGTTTTTAATGAAATCACACTCCGAAAAGATATAAGAAAAGAACAAAGAAGTTTATACCTGCTTTATGGACCTGACATAAGCGTTCGACAGGGTTAAGACGACAGATGTGGCCAAAGCTTTGGAAGAACATTATGTCGAAACAGGTCTGGCGAGGGCTATAATTAGTCTACATAAAAAACAAAGAAATGAGGTGAGAACCAACAACCACTCTACCAAGGAGTTCAAGAGCACCCAAGGAATAAGGCAGAGCTGAATTCTTAGCCCATTACTGCGGGCTACAGAAAACAGGAAGAATTAAAATTATTAAACATGGAAATTGACACCAACAAAGCAAAAGTAATGAGAATAAGAAGAAAGGGAGAACGTGACCGAATACTTCGATTAAAGGCAGAGGATTTAAAACAATTCAAAGATTTCAGATACTTTAGAGATTACATCAGCATAAAGACTTGATAAATGAGTAAACCAAAGAGAGACTAAAATTTCGCGGAAAATGTTTCCATTCACTCCAGTATGGTTTTATGAAAAAAAAAGAAGTTTCAAAAAATGCCAAAAAAGTAGTATATTAGACAACATTAGTACCCCTACTGAACTACGTCAGTGATTCCTAGATTCTGACATCAAGACATAGAAACCAAATATAAGCAATGGTGATGAAGTACCTGAAGAGGATAGAAGGAAAGACAAGGTGGAATATGGCCAGAATACGACAATTAGAAGTAACTTGGAAATAAGACAATAATTAACATGACATATAATTGAAGACAATAAGTTACGGTGGTTTAATTGATTAATTATTTCAGAATTAAATTATTATGTTAAAAAAATAATCAAATCAATAATAGTGACAGCCACGAAATAAAATTTGTTCTTTGATGTCTGATACGTAAAACGAGAGCAGTGATTTTCAATTTTGAGCACTTATTTTAATCTCAAGCTCGAATACAAAGCTTCTCTCGGTGATGAGGAAGCAAAATGAAAGACAAAAATAACTTGGTAAATAAAGAATACGCAAGTTGTTTTATAAAACATTTGCTATTTATTTTCGAAACACGCAAAACGCAGCATTATGTAACAAAACTCAATTCTAAAAGGATTATGCAACCATGACGTATATAAAACTAAATATTTCATATCTCTTGTTTGTTTTGTTTTTTAATCTATTAGGCCGAGGTTACAACCCAACATAGCAAGACCAGAAACCAGCAGCAGAAAAGTGCAACATTCTTCGTCCAACCCAAGGCCCTAGCGGACTATAAATACTGTTAGTTCTGGAAGACGTTGAGTAGTTAACCGAGGTAAGAGATCAACAAGTCTAAACATGAAGACCCCCTTAGTAAGTAAAATCAAAGGATATTTAACGTTAATGACAAACAAATAATGTGATCAGAACATGACAATTTAAAGTTTCTAAATTCATTAAATACATGCAATATAAAAATACTTACTAATTAATGATAAATTATTAGTTTGACACATTTTTAAATATTATTGACTTTTCAGGCCTGCCTGTTGCTCGTTGGAGTAGCCCTGGCCTACCCAAACGAAAGAGTCTATGGAGTTCATGGTTCTCTGGACCTCGATGCCGTCCATGGTTCCATCCCCGCTAGCGCATTAGGTCCCGATAGGATCGTTGGCTCCACGGCTAATGCACGTCTCTCTCACTACGTGGATCCTCAGTACGCCCCAGGTAATGTCGGCTCAGTTTTCGACCTCCCGAAGGAAGAAGGACCTGTATACGGTGGGGCTCGCCCTAGCTCTGGATACGATAGCAGATTTCTTGGATGGTCCGGTAATGGTTACGCCGCTCCAGCAGTAGCAGCTCCCGGACTCGCACCTACATCCCACGCTGGTCCCGCAGCGGGAGGCCCTGGCTCTCCAGGATACCAAAACAGACTTCTTGCAAGTGCCATAGCACGCCACAATACTCCATGGGCGCAATTGGACACGGACATACACTCAGATATGGACCTCACTACTACCAATAAACATCACATATCCTGTGATGATAAATGCATGAGGCTGTTGAAATAAACAATTTATACTAAAGTTTTTCATTTACAAATTGAATTTCCTTAGTACAAATAATTACGTTCTTTTCATTGTAATAACAGAACAACCTTGTCAAAAAAACATATGTATACAAGTAGAACATCACAAAAAATAGAATTTATGGATTTTTCGTTGCATCCATTTTACGAGTGAAATCATACCAGAATAAACATATAACGCTACTGTTATTACAAGAGATCGTATATACAATTTTACCATATATATTCTTTTTTTGCAAAAGATGACATTTTGTAGTCTGCAGCTAATGTTGGTAGTCAGCTGCTATGTATCATAACAGGTGAAAATAAAATATGAAATTACATTAATTAATCATAAAGGAATAACTATACTCTCCGGTAAAACAATCAATATTTACATAATACCTTTTTCACTAAAACTAGCCATTTGCATGTTCAGTAAGAACTGTTTTTTTTTTTTTTTTTTTTTTTTTTTTTTTTTTTTTTTTTTTTTTTTTTTTTTTTTTTTTTTTTTTTTTTTTATCACGAATAATCAAATTCGCAATCAGAAAATGTAGAATTTTTGTATATATCAGTATGAATATAGAGAGTCTTAATACCCAATGCCCTTGATTGTGAAAGACTGTAATATTATTCTTTCAATAAAAGTTTTCAGTAAAAAAAAATGTCCACATTGAAGAATTTCATTCTTACTCAATTTAATATTCGCTAGAGAACAAAATTTGTCTCTCTTAACAGCACTAAGGTGATAGAGAAAGAAGAAAAAGAAGTTTATATCAACTTTTTTTGTAGCTCTTGAGGTCTGCTATCAATCCTATACAAATTTCCCAATACATACGGGACCTCCTGTATATACATATATATCCATCGATTGATATATGTATCCAACTGAAATATTCTAAATGCCCATATTGTCGTAAGGCAAGGAGGGCTGTAAATATAAAAAAAAAAGTTTAATCTTTTACAGAAAATCAGAATTCAAGGGAACTAGCATTTAACTTTTAACTTAATAATACTATAATATAAATCTAATCTTATTTTCTAAATGTTCACAGTCTCAAACTATTCACAATAATTATAATCTTAAAAACGACAACATTGGAGTTAATTATTAAATAGAATTCGATGAGATCGGCACTTGAAAATTTGTAAAATATTCAAACAATGTTTTCTAACCTTATTTTGAATAGACCTGTTCTCAAAATAAAGCTTTTGCAGATCCGAAAGTGTTTTTTTTTTTAAGTGGTAAAAGGAATATGATGATATTGATAACTAATTGATTATTTGTTTACTATCAATTATTGTTTGGATTACTTAGAAAATTTTTTTACTAATAATGTCCCGCTAAATTTGGATCACATCAAATGACTGGTCTTGACATCTGGGCGTATCAATGAAAACACAATTAGACATTAGAAAATAAAAGGTACAATTGAGAAATCGATTACTTCTTTATTTTTATACCAGAGAACTTTTTCACCAATCTCCAACTTACCTTTAACACTCAGCCAAATCGAACGAGCGGTTTTTGAAATATTGGTATGTCTAAAAAACATATAACGTGAAAGAAAGTACAGGATAGAATTGAGTGAAATTAATATGGAAACATAAACCAACACTGAAATTTTTATGAAAAAATGAAATATGCTAATTAGTAATATTTCCAAATTTGTTCTTTGATGTTCTTGATGATACGTAATGAGAAGTAATGAGCACTTATCTTAATCTCTTGGATGAATAGAACTCTTTTCTTTCCTACCTTCCATATCTATCAATCAAAACAAAAAAATAATAATAAGATAAGTAAAAAATACGCAGGTTTTTTTTTATTTAAAATTTCCCATGTTTATTTGCGAAACACGCAAAACACAGCATTATGTAACAAAACTCATTGCAAAAGGAATATAAAAACATGACGTACATAAAACTTACTATTCAGTTCACATCTCTTTCTTTTCTCTTTTTTTTTTTTTTTGTAACACTAATAAGACGAGGCTTATTAGTGTTACAAAAAAAAAAAAAGAGAAAAGAAAGAAATGTGAACTGAATAGTAAGTTTTATGTACGTCATGTTTTTATATTCCTTTTGCAATGAGTTTTGTTACATAATGCTGTGTTTTGCGTGTTTCGCAAATAAACATGGGAAATTTTAAATAAAAAAAAACCTGCGTATTTTTTACTTATCTTATTATTATTTTTTTGTTTTGATTGATAGATATGGAAGGTAGGAAAGAAAAGAGTTCTATTCATCCAAGAGATTAAGATAAGTGCTCATTACTTCTCATTACGTATCATCAAGAACATCAAAGAACAAATTTGGAAATATTACTAATTAGCATATTTCATTTTTTCATAAAAATTTCAGTGTTGGTTTATGTTTCCATATTAATTTCACTCAATTCTATCCTGTACTTTCTTTCACGTTATATGTTTTTTAGACATACCAATATTTCAAAAACCGCTCGTTCGATTTGGCTGAGTGTTAAAGGTAAGTTGGAGATTGGTGAAAAAGTTCTCTGGTATAAAAATAAAGAAGTAATCGATTTCTCAATTGTACCTTTTATTTTCTAATGTCTAATTGTGTTTTCATTGATACGCCCAGATGTCAAGACCAGTCATTTGATGTGATCCAAATTTAGCGGGACATTATTAGTAAAAAAATTTTCTAAGTAATCCAAACAATAATTGATAGTAAACAAATAATCAATTAGTTATCAATATCATCATATTCCTTTTACCACTTAAAAAAAAAAACACTTTCGGATCTGCAAAAGCTTTATTTTGAGAACAGGTCTATTCAAAATAAGGTTAGAAAACATTGTTTGAATATTTTACAAATTTTCAAGTGCCGATCTCATCGAATTCTATTTAATAATTAACTCCAATGTTGTCGTTTTTAAGATTATAATTATTGTGAATAGTTTGAGACTGTGAACATTTAGAAAATAAGATTAGATTTATATTATAGTATTATTAAGTTAAAAGTTAAATGCTAGTTCCCTTGAATTCTGATTTTCTGTAAAAGATTAAACTTTTTTTTTTATATTTACAGCCCTCCTTGCCTTACGACAATATGGGCATTTAGAATATTTCAGTTGGATACATATATCAATCGATGGATATATATGTATATACAGGAGGTCCCGTATGTATTGGGAAATTTGTATAGGATTGATAGCAGACCTCAAGAGCTACAAAAAAAGTTGATATAAACTTCTTTTTCTTCTTTCTCTATCACCTTAGTGCTGTTAAGAGAGACAAATTTTGTTCTCTAGCGAATATTAAATTGAGTAAGAATGAAATTCTTCAATGTGGACATTTTTTTTTACTGAAAACTTTTATTGAAAGAATAATATTACAGTCTTTCACAATCAAGGGCATTGGGTATTAAGACTCTCTATATTCATACTGATATATACAAAAATTCTACATTTTCTGATTGCGAATTTGATTATTCGTGATAAAAAAAAAAAAAAAAAAAAAAAAAAAAAAAAAAAAAAAAAAAAAAAAAAAAAAAAAAAAAAAAAAAAAAAACAGTTCTTACTGAACATGCAAATGGCTAGTTTTAGTGAAAAAGGTATTATGTAAATATTGATTGTTTTACCGGAGAGTATAGTTATTCCTTTATGATTAATTAATGTAATTTCATATTTTATTTTCACCTGTTATGATACATAGCAGCTGACTACCAACATTAGCTGCAGACTACAAAATGTCATCTTTTGCAAAAAAAGAATATATATGGTAAAATTGTATATACGATCTCTTGTAATAACAGTAGCGTTATATGTTTATTCTGGTATGATTTCACTCGTAAAATGGATGCAACGAAAAATCCATAAATTCTATTTTTTGTGATGTTCTACTTGTATACATATGTTTTTTTGACAAGGTTGTTCTGTTATTACAATGAAAAGAACGTAATTATTTGTACTAAGGAAATTCAATTTGTAAATGAAAAACTTTAGTATAAATTGTTTATTTCAACAGCCTCATGCATTTATCATCACAGGATATGTGATGTTTATTGGTAGTAGTGAGGTCCATATCTGAGTGTATGTCCGTGTCCAATTGCGCACCATGGAGTATTGTGGCGTGCTATGGCACTTGCAAGAAGTCTGTTTTGGTATCCTGGAGAGCCAGGGCCTCCCGCTGCGGGACCAGCGTGGGATGTAGGTGCGAGTCCGGGAGCTGCTACTGCTGGAGCGGCGTAACCATTACCGGACCATCCAAGAAATCTGCTATCGTATCCAGAGCTAGGGCGAGCCCCACCGTATACAGGTCCTTCTTCCTTCGGGAGGTCGAAAACTGAGCCGACATTACCTGGGGCGTACTGAGGATCCACGTAGTGAGAGAGACGTGCATTAGCCGTGGAGCCAACGATCCTATCGGGACCTAATGCGCTAGCGGGGATGGAACCATGGACGGCATCGAGGTCCAGAGAACCATGAACTCCATAGACTCTTTCGTTTGGGTAGGCCAGGGCTACTCCAACGAGCAACAGGCAGGCCTGAAAAGTCAATAATATTTAAAAATGTGTCAAACTAATAATTTATCATTAATTAGTAAGTATTTTTATATTGCATGTATTTAATGAATTTAGAAACTTTAAATTGTCATGTTCTGATCACATTATTTGTTTGTCATTAACGTTAAATATCCTTTGATTTTACTTACTAAGGGGGTCTTCATGTTTAGACTTGTTGATCTCTTACCTCGGTTAACTACTCAACGTCTTCCAGAACTAACAGTATTTATAGTCCGCTAGGGCCTTGGGTTGGACGAAGAATGTTGCACTTTTCTGCTGCTGGTTTCTGGTCTTGCTATGTTGGGTTGTAACCTCGGCCTAATAGATTAAAAAACAAAACAAACAAGAGATAATGAAATATTTAGTTTTATATACGTCATGGTTGCATAATCCTTTTAGAATTGAGTTTTGTTACATAATGCTGCGTTTTGCGTGTTTCGAAAATAAATAGCAAATGTTTTATAAAACAACTTGCGTATTCTTTATTTACCAAGTTATTTTTGTCTTTCATTTTGCTTCCTCATCACCGAGAGAAGCTTTGTATTCGAGCTTGAGATTAAAATAAGTGCTCAAAATTGAAAATCACTGCTCTCGTTTTACGTATCAGACATCAAAGAACAAATTTTATTTCGTGGCTGTCACTATTATTGATTTGATTATTTTTTTAACATAATAATTTAATTCTGAAATAATTAATCAATTAAACCACCGTAACTTATTGTCTTCAATTATATGTCATGTTAATTATTGTCTTATTTCCAAGTTACTTCTAATTGTCGTATTCTGGCCATATTCCACCTTGTCTTTCCTTCTATCCTCTTCAGGTACTTCATCACCATTGCTTATATTTGGTTTCTATGTCTTGATGTCAGAATCTAGGAATCACTGACGTAGTTCAGTAGGGGTACTAATGTTGTCTAATATACTACTTTTTTGGCATTTTTTGAAACTTCTTTTTTTTTCATAAAACCATACTGGAGTGAATGGAAACATTTTCCGCGAAATTTTAGTCTCTCTTTGGTTTACTCATTTATCAAGTCTTTATGCTGATGTAATCTCTAAAGTATCTGAAATCTTTGAATTGTTTTAAATCCTCTGCCTTTAATCGAAGTATTCGGTCACGTTCTCCCTTTCTTCTTATTCTCATTACTTTTGCTTTGTTGGTGTCAATTTCCATGTTTAATAATTTTAATTCTTCCTGTTTTCTGTAGCCCGCAGTAATGGGCTAAGAATTCAGCTCTGCCTTATTCCTTGGGTGCTCTTGAACTCCTTGGTAGAGTGGTTGTTGGTTCTCACCTCATTTCTTTGTTTTTTATGTAGACTAATTATAGCCCTCGCCAGACCTGTTTCGACATAATGTTCTTCCAAAGCTTTGGCCACATCTGTCGTCTTAACCCTGTCGAACGCTTATGTCAGGTCCATAAAGCAGGTATAAACTTCTTTGTTCTTTTCTTATATCTTTTCGGAGTGTGATTTCATTAAAAACATTAGGTGTTCTGAGCTTCTGGCCAGTGATCCATATTTCCTCCTTTTAGGGTGCTCTCTATGACTCCCCTTAGTCGCTTTTGAAGGATTTTAGAACAAATCTTGCAAGGTACACTGAGTAATGAGATACCTCGGCGGTTTTGACAGTCTCTGTAGTTCCTACTCTTGTGTGTTAGAACCAATCCTTGTGAACCTCTTTACTTTTCCACACTAAGTTTAGGAGGTATTGAAATATTTCCTGGACTCTTGTTCCCATGCTCTTCATCATATCTGGGGTGATGCTGTTTATACTTGCTGATTTACCCATTTTCAAGGTATCCAAAGCATTTGCTATTTCCTTATATACCTATGCAGTTATCCTCTCCCTCGACAGAGTTTCTATTACTGTGGGTATTTCGTTCTGTCAGATTCATTTGACGTATATAATCATCAAGCACTTCTTCGAAGTTGTAAACCCATTTAGTCATTATTTCCTCGCTATTAGTGAGAATATTGCCTTTGTGTTATGACAGTTTCTTTCTCTTTGTGCATGTTTCGAAAGCATGTATCCTCAGAGGAACTTCTGATTTACATGGGTATCTTCCTCCAACTTCTTTCTAAATTCCTTCCGCGCTTTCCTTTTCGATTGCATGACTTTTTCATTTGCGATTTACCACTTTTCTTTGTATTTTGTATAGTCATCTGGACTTTTTGTTTGTAGGTAACGTTTCCAAAGCTCCTTTTTCTGTTTTATTTTTGGTTTTATTCTTCATTCCATCAGGTTGTTCTTTTTCGTCTCTGGCCTACTATTTTACCCTCGCAAACCTCTCTATAGCACTCAACAATATCTGATTTATTTCATTACAGCTTTGCTTTATGTCTTCGGAGTCCCAAAGGTATTTATTGTTAGTCACTTTCTCTTTTACAACGGTTTTATTATTCAGCTGATTCTCCGGATATAAGCCTTCTTCTTCTTCTTATTATTATTATATATGCAGGGTGTCCCATAAGTAGAGACAAATTTTAAAGGAGTTATTGCAGACCTCAGGAGCTAAAAAAAGTTCATGTAAACAATAGACCAATTTTTAGCAGAATAGTAGGAAATCGGAATTCCGTGTGTTTTTACGTTAATCTTGTTTGTTTGTTGAATAGGAAGCGATAACTGTGAAAATATTTAATTTGTGTAAGTAAAATTGCTTGTCTGTATACTAGATAAAAGTTACTTTAAATAAAAATAGAACATGTCTATCAGTATTTAAAGCGGACGTTTGACTATATTATGGATATACTATACTATACTATGCATATCCCACTTTTATAAAAATTTATCCGTTTAATAAGCTTCAAGTCATTATTAATTAATGAGAAGTTTTTTAGGGACAAAGTTGTGATTCATTTCAAGTTGTATTATAAAATGATTTGATTTTTTATCCTGTCAACTAAAAGAACTCCTGTTTTCAGCAAAAATCACTACAATTAATTCTTATAAAGCTTTTATTGCTTGTTTTTCCATGATTTGGAATGTATTGTAATAAACATAATTGCCTTAATACGCCTTTCATTCACAGAAATAAGAAATTCAAAAATAATGATTTATCAAATATTTTCCATGTTAAATGTTTAGAAAACCTTATTTTTCCTCTAGATTTCTGTCATACGTATTTATAAGTGACAAACGTTTCTGGTCACAACAAATGTTTCTGGTCTAAAATTTACGTTTAAAGTAAAGAAACGTAAAAGTAAAGAACTTTAGCCCATTCGGCCACCCCGCCCACTCTACGTAGGCATACCTTTTCACACTATTTACAATGGGCCATGGGAACTCCGAACCAGATTTGTCGCCCGAGGCTTCATGAGATCCCTGCGCTTTTCCCTCAACCACTTCACTGGTATTAAAAGCCAGCGAAGATTGAGTAAGAGCCACAACCACTAACACAAAAGACTTGAGTGAAGAATCTGGCCATTCCAATGTATACATGTTACAAAAGGTCACGGGGCCACTGCCGGTTTAATTTACGAGAAGGATTGTGGGGATGGGTGGTGCTAGATAGAGACTGTTCTACAGGATTAGGATGATGATGATGATGGTTCTGATGAAATCAGAAAAAAAAACTGTCTGGAATAGAATCAAGAATATATGGAAAATTAATATATATATATATATATATATATATATATATATATATATATATATATATATATATATATATATATAGATAGATAGATAGATAGATAGATAAATAGATTGGTACTATAGATGGTCTAACATCGACTTTATAAATTTCCGTCGACTACTTCCCATTAGGCTGTGGTTGCATTGGATCCGTCACGACAGGATACGACGGCTATACTATTCAGCTTAAAAACATAACCTGTGAATCGCTTTCATTCATAATTTAATGTTTATCATCCATCTAATTGTATTATATGCACCTAATACACATAAAAAATAATAGCTAATTCGTTTACGATTGTTTTAAAATTAATAAGTATTAATTACCATATTATCTATTCGATAAGTAATTCAAAATACACTAGAAAATTACAATAATATCAATTTTTATTAGCAACTAATAATTATTATTATCATTTAGATACCGGATACAGTTTCATTATAGCGGAAAATTCTGACTTTTAATGGTGACTTTCAATGGTACGCAAAATATGAAAATCTAAAATATCATACAACATTGATAATTTTATTTATTATGTATTTTTAATTTAAAAAATAACGATAAAATATATTTTTTTATCCAGCTCATATTCACATTTATTCTATAATATAATTAAATATTATTTTGATTCTGCTTATTAGTGTAACTTACATGTAATTATAACATATAATTCATATTTAGCAAATTCAAAGTATCATTTTAACAGAAAATGTCTTATTTTAAATACAATTATATTGTATATTTTAATCTATAATAATTATACGTTGGTTAAAAATACGGAAATATTACCAGATTAGTTAAAAAGATTAATTCACATCGTGTTTCTTCAGCCCTCATCAATCATAAATAAAATTATTCCAAACATTTTGTTAATACATTCATTACTTACATTTTTCTAAATTTCATATTAATACCATTTTAATTAAATATATAAAATATTTTTCATGGATTAATTAAATCCACTCCTTTTGTTAACCAAAGGCTTTTTTTTTCATTTAATTCTATGGTTTCAATATCTTTAAGCTATCATTTATTTATTTTGCAATTTATTTCAGCAAGTATAATCATAAATTGTAATTCATACATAATATTGTGAATATCTCATTAAATTATTGATTTTAATCCATGACTATTGCATCATTGTTTAAATAAAAAAACGAAACAAATTACAGAATTAATTATGATATTAATTCACTAATTTTTTTTCAGCTGTTGTCAATCAATAATGGAATTATCGGAACCATTCTATAAAAAAAAAAAAAAATAATAACTAGTCATTAATTTCATTTTCTGAAATTGATATTAAAATTATTTTAATGAAATATATTAAAAAAACAGCTAGAAAGAAGGGGCGTGATTACATTGGATTGGCAAACCCGCCTGACACGATCGTCGTACGACAATCGTGAGCATTTCAAACCAATTTGTTTCCTAATCCATTTATCAAAACGACGCACAGTGGTCTAAAAGCGGCAAATACCCCTATTTTCAAGGTGTTATTTTAATTAAAATTTCTATGTTTTTAATGTCTGACATAGTTAACTCATATATTCCTAAGGTAAAGGCACGAATAAAAACAACAGTTCCAAAAATAAAATATAAGTAAAAAGCCTGTTTCTACCACATTAATCATGCAATTTGTTATAAATCATTAAACATATTTTTGGCATTTTTACTTAATTATGAAAATAATGATTTGTTGTGTAATTTTTGGAAATGAGTCAAATAAGTTATCTCTAATTATATTTTTAAAAATCGTAGTTTCAGAGGATATGTTATCACTCAACGAAACCTGAAAACTATAGAAAATAGATGGAAAAGTATAGAAACAAAAAAAAACAAAAAAAAAAAAAAACTGAAAATAAAGGCGAAAGAATATATTGAAGAGAAATTCAACCAATTTCGTTCTGATAATTGACTCACTACCATATATTTGGCTTTATTTTAATTTAGTTGTAGGTTGATTTTCTCTTCTTCTCTTACCACTATGTCCTCTTGATAGTAATGTAGGTAATATATATTTATAATTGATTCTGTCAATAACCTTATACAATAAATTTTTACTTTAACAATATATTACATGCAAAATATATTTTATTTATTATTGAAAAAATATTAACAATAATAATAACGGTTGGTCTTACCAAAAAAGGTGTATTGTATATTAATTCGGAATGTCTGACATGCTATAATAAATTCAGTTTTTCAGATATCTTGCTTAAATTGTAAGTTTCCTGGGATTTTGACGTTTTATGCCTTTTCCGACCACTCTGCGTCGGTTCATAATATCAATACTTATTCAATAAAAAATAAAAACATTATAATTAACTATTAATTAATTATATAATTAACATATAAAACAAATTAAAAAAATTAAAGCCAAGGAATTTGAAATATTAAATAACAAACTTAATCCTCGGAAACTAATTAATAAATTATAAAGCAGTAGACGTATTTGACAAGGAAATGTGAATAAATATTACAAATAAAAAAAATATATATTATATCAAGTAAAACTGAAAACATTAAAAACAGTTAAACATAAATAAAAATATTAATATTGAACTTAATAACAATATTAATAAACTTTAAGGTGTAAATAAAAAGAATGATAGAATTAAAAATTAATAAAGGAATAAGTTATTTGATAAACAATTTTTTATCCGATTGTTGATTTAAGTGTGATCATTATTTCATCTCGTCACATTTAATCAATGACAGATTCATGTTTCTAAATCCCACTAATACTCCAACCAACAAATTTTACTTATAAAACTCCTTTTTGCTTTTAATTAAGAAAAAAAATATTTATAATTTCACGTTCCGGCCTAATTAGCCATATTCGAAATTTCTAATTAAAATAAAACATAGAAAATCTTATGTATTCTATGTTTCCCTGCTTTAACTTATTTCACATCTAAATCTTTTCATGTTATTAGCTTTTGGATATTTGCAAATAACAATTTTTGACAATCCATATATTTCTAATTAATTAGTTCCTAGATATTGCAGTGTTTTATTTTATTCATTAATATGTATTTATATAATGCCATTTTTCTTTGCTTTTTTTTTTCGTATCTTTTTTTTCATTCATTTACTACCCTTGCCCCCTCCACCCATCGTCAATGTCAGCTAATTACTTCAATGATTATTCTAATGGCTTGACAGTTTCACCCTGAATTCCAGTCAGAGTAGAAGTAAGTTTATATCATTATGAATTTTCTTCATACCCCTTTAATGTCCATTATTTATTTATTTATTTTATTTTTTCTCCTTTCCATACTTTTGTTAATTCATACCTGTTATTCATACCTTTTAATAATTCTTTAAGATTTGACAGGTGTATTCTTGATTATGTATATTATCCTTCCTCTTTATTACATTAAATTTTTCTTATCTACAATTATTGTTACAAATTTTATCTACTTTAGTTCTGGTTGTTTAGTTTTATACTTTAATACTCTTAATACTTAAATTACTCTGTTTATATATTTCACGTTCTTAAAACTTATATATACTTTCTATTTACACTATTTATAATTTTTATCTAAATATCAGTTAACTCAAACAATTTTATATATCCTTTGAATCTTGTTAGTTCTAGCCCTAATGAAGATCTACATATTTAGGTCGAAACGTTGGCTAAAATAAAATATCGTTTCACTATTCATATACTGTATGTCGGTTAACCATTGAGTATTCAATAAAACTCGATAAAATTAAAAATAATAAAGATTATACAGGGTGTTTCAGGGCCATGTGGCCAAACTATAAATATGAATTAAGGACCTCAACATAAGTAAAAGAATCCCTTAGAAGGTATATCCACAAACGCTTTGCTTAGGTGATATTCACAAATAAAGATTTGCATTGCTATGTACGTTATATTCAGTAAATAAAATTTGTTTATTTGTTCCAACTACTTTATTAATTAAACGTAAACATTAAATGTTGTTCAAAGTGATTTCCTTGAGCATTAAGACGAAGAAGAGGCTCAGCATCTTTCTTTAACAACAGCAGTGGCAGAACGGCACTATGTGTTATTGTTTCACAAGATTCAATCATCCTTCATCGTAAGGAATGAAGTTCATTGACCGGACTTGCATATTAAGAAATTATTAAGAAATTCCAAGAGGAAGATGGAAGGCACAATGATGAGTACTCTTGCAGCCTGGCGAAAGCCTCTTGCAAACTGATAAATGTTATTGAGAGTTCCCAATGCTAATTCCAAATAGAATTAATTCTTATGTTGCCAATAGTATTTATACAGTTAGGGATAAAATGCCATATTAGTATTCTATCTAACCCATCTTCTAAACAAAGTGTTTGAGGACGTAACTTCACTTTGAACAACATTTAATATGACTGTTAATGTTTACATTTAATCTACATAATATTGTCCAATCATCTTAATATCGGTTTTTAATTTAACAAAATTTTAAACATTTTTAGTTATATAGATAGATTCCAAAAACATCCTTATTTTATTATCTTCAGCAAAATTTAAAATTTATTGTTTATCATAATCAAAGATATGATTATTCATGGTGCTATACCTTGCTAAAGCTTTGAAATTGATACTATTCGGGGTTTTAGTATTTGTTTTATGCATATTTATTCGATTTTGCAAATTTATAGATTTTCCCCCAATGTGAAATTATTTACAATTAATTTGATAAATTACATTTCATTTAATCTTATACTTCATATTTGTTTAACTTATTATTATTTAAACAAAATGTTGTATTATAATTGCCATATTTTTTTAATACTTGTTTAATTTTATTAGTTATTCCTGGCATATATATTAATTTAAAAAAAAAATGGTGTTGAGGAAACAAAACTAAAGAAAAGAATCATATGTTATATAAAGAATATGCATGTTGATTCTATAAAACATTGATTCCGTTTATTTTCAAAACACGCAAAACACAGCATTATGTAACAAAACATAATTCTAATAGGATTATGTAACCGTGACTTATATAAAACTATGTAACTCAATTTATAATATCCAGGAAAAAAGTTTTATTTCACCCTTATACCATTATTCCATGCTTTAATTCATTTAAATTTTCCGACGACGTTTCGTATAACTTCGCCCATTTTCAAGTCAAGTATTTATTTATAATGTAATAACACAATAAATATAAATATATAAGTAAAAAAATCACATAAAATAACAATAAACGAAAATTCCAATATATCAGATCAATGAATCATTACATCATTATTCTATAATCCATATAATTATACTTTTTTATATAATTATTGTAACATTTATGACCTCAAATGCGTCAAATTATAAAATTATTTACGAAAAGTCTATTCTAAAACGACTTAAAAGAAAAATACAAAATATCATAAACAAGAAAACGCTAAAAAAGATTTTATTTTTTTTTTAATTTTACCTGTGGTGAGTCAAAAATTAAATTTACTCAAATACTACACATTGACGTCCCTAACTACAACAGCCTAATGCCAACTCTGAGAAGAGGGCTTACCTATTATTTTGTTCATTGGGATTAAGAGTCCAACATTATTGAAGTGATTTCAAGTTTCATATTATTGCCAAATCATCGTAATATCCGTTTTTATATTAACAATATCTTTAGTTATATAGATAGATTCTAAGAACATCCTTATTTTATTATCTTCAACCAAATTTAGAATTTATTCTTTATCATAATCAAAAATATGATTATTCATGATGCCTTACTAAAGCTGTGACATTGATATTTTTCGGGTTTTTAGTATTTATTTTATGCTGATGTATTTTATTTTGCAAATTTTGAGATGTTCCACCAATATCAAATTTATTTGTGTATTGTTTACAATTAATTTTATAGATTACATTTTGTTTATTCTCGCTTTTAATCTTATATTCTAATTAACATAAAAAAAAAAATAAAAAAAACGGTGTTGAGGAAGCAAAACTAATGAAAAGAATCATATGTTAAATAAATAATATGCAAGTTGATTTCATAAAACATTGCTTCCGTTTGTTTTCAAAACACGCAAAACACAGCATTATGTAACAAAACTCAATTCTAAAAGGATTATATAACCATAAGCCATAAAAAACTAAATATTTCTTTATCATTTTCTTTTCTCTTTTTTTTTTTTTTGTAATTTTAATTAGCCTTGGTTACAACCAAATAAAGGAAAGCCAGAAATCAGCAGAACAGAAATGCAACATTCTTCGTCCTACCCAAGGCCCAAGCCCAGTATATATACTGTCAGCTCAAGACGAAGTGGCATACTGAGCCGAGGTAAGAGATCAACAACTCCAAACATGAAGACCACTTTAGTAAGTAAAATTAAATTAATATATATATATACATATATATACATATATATATATATACATATATATACATATATATATATATATATATATATATATATATATATATTATATATATATATATATATATATATATAAATATATATATATAGTATAAATAACAAACAAATGATGCGGACTGAATATCTCAATTTAAAGTATCTAATGAGGTAGAGATGGTTGACCGTGATAAATACTAAATTATACAAATAATATATACTTTTTTTATGCCCTAGAAAAAGTTGATCGGGGTGTGTGGTTAAATAATTACTAAATTATACAAATAGTATTACTTATTTGCCTGAGAAGAAGTTGATCGGGGGGTGCAATCAAATAAATACTAAATTATACAAATAGTACTTTTTTTTTTTGTCTGAGAAGTTCATCGAGGGGGGAGGGAGGGTGCGGTCAAATAAATAATTAATTATACAAATAGTAATATTTTTTTTGCCTGAGAAGGAGTTGATCGAGGGGGGGGTACGGTCAAATAAATAATTAATTATACAAATAGTATTATTTTTTTTGAATGAGAAGTTGATCAGAGGGAGGGGGGTGCGTTCAAATAAATACTAAATTATACAAATAGTATTATTTTTTTTTCGAGACAAAAAAACATAAAATAATACTATTTGCATAATTTAATATTTATTTGACCGTACCCCCCCACCCCCACCGATCAACTTCTCAGGCAAAAAAAAAACACTCTTTGTATAATTAATTATTTATTTGACCGCACCCCCCGATCAACTACTTCTCAGGCAAAAAAAAATAATAATAATAAAAGTAAATAAAAATGATACTATTTGATCAAGGAGTGCGTTCCAATAAATACTAAATTATACAAATACTATTTTTTTTGGCTTTGAAAAAAAAAATAAAACTATTTGTATAATTTAGTATTTATTTAACCGCACCCCCCCCCTCTCCCGATCAACTCCTTCTCAGACAAAAAAAAAAAATTATAATAAAATAATAAAAAAAATAAACATGATACTATTTGATCGAGGAGTGCGTTCCAATAAATACTAAATTATACAAATAGTATTTTTTTTTTTGGCTTTGAAAACAAAAATAATAATACTATTTGAATAATTTAGTATTTATTTGACCACACTCTCCTATCAACTCCTTCTCTTAAAATATCTAAATTCGTTAACATTGTTTACGATTAAATAAATGAAACATAAAAACACTCAGTAAATCATAATGTGTTATTAGTTGGTGATAGTTTTATATATTAATGACTTTTCAGGCCTGCCTGTTGCTCGTTGGAGTAGCCCTGGCCTACCCAGCACTGGATGTTTCCGTAGCTGCTGGCCCTGGCTCCTTTGTATATGATAGCAGATTTCTTGGATGGTCCGGTAATGGTTTCGCCGTTCCAGCAGTAGCACCTCATGGATTGGTCGCTCCAGCAGTTACCGCCCCCAGACTCGCACCTCCATCCCACGCTGGTCCCGCAGCGGGTGGCCTTGGCTCTCCAGGATACCAAAACAGACTCCTTGCAAGTGCCATAGCACGCCACAATACTCCATGGGGCGCAATTGGACACGGACATACACTCAGATATGGACCTCACTACTACCAATAAACGCTACATGTATATATATTTATAAATCTGTTGAAATAAAAAATTTATAATAAAGTTTTTTATTTACAAATTCAACTTCATTAGTAAAAATAATTACGTTATTTCAACTATATACAACAGAACAACATTATCAAAATAAACATATGTACATAAATTAATCGTAGGAATCGACATATTAAAATTATTAAACATTTTTAAAAAAAAGTTGCAGAGTAAAATTAAATTCATTGATTTTCTAATCCTAAAAAATTGTAATAATTATTTTCTAAATCGACCCATTTAGTTAGTTTAGAACAGTTTAGTAAACAATTACATAATTTCTAAATATATACATACAAAATAAACTATATATTTAAGTATTTATATAGAAAGGAAACGACTACTTTGTAAGAATATTGGTAAATTGTTAACTATATTTCAAGACATCCTTGAAACGTTTACTGTTTTGAATGGTGGTATCACAAGAGAATTGTTTCAGATGAAATAAAACATGAAGATTTGAATATCATTAATTTTTTATTATTTATTTATTTAATGAAATTTGCAACTGTATAAACAATACAACTAGTAAAAATGCACACATTAGAAATCATGACATGAATAGATTTGAAGAGATGGTTCCAGTAGTAGCACTCCTTATTTCATTCCAGGTGAGAAGATCACGAGGCCATCTTCTTTTCAGACACCTAGGGGGATTATCAGGAATCGAGGAAGAAGAAGAAGAAGAATCAACTTTATTCTGGTACTACGCCCCTTGAGATAACAATATTGCACATAAAATTAACATTACATCTGGCCAAAATGTATATTACAATAAACAAAAACAAACAAAAAAAAACAACTAAAAAATAAGGGATAAAAGAAGTATTTACATAACTGTATGGATATAGTAAGACTTAATATGAGCAATAAGGTCCTAATACTGCAAAATAGTTGCTATACACAAATAAGCTATGGAATTATAAATGAGCGACAAATAACTTTTGTTGTCATGTCATTGTATTAATGTTAAAAAAAATAATAATAATAATAAAGATGTTATAGTAATAATAGTATGTTCGAAGAATACAATAACAGTATTGTAAACATTATACAAGTTCTATATGATCTAAATCCAAAGAAGCAAGGCTGGAAACAAGTGGATTCGGATGTGACTGGAGTTTATCATGAAAGGATGGGTATCTGGCCAGGGCTAAATCAGCGGCATATGGGACATTAAGGTCTTTATGAATGGTTTAATTTGCGACAAAATATGGGGCATTAAGGATTTTACGAAGGATTTTGGATAGAAAGGATTGAATACGATAAGAATTCGATGGTTCAGTGGAGTCCCAATTCCAATAATTAAAATATAAACACTATTTGTAAAAAAAAAAGGTACACCTGATAGCAATATTTTTAGATTTAGGAAAAGCAAATGATACTTTGTGGAGAAAACGAATCTTTATTAGTTTAGAAGCGAGAGAAATGAGAAAAACTTTTTTACTGAAAGAAGGTTTTGTTTGATTCCGGATTTTGAAACTCCAACAAGTTATATTTCAGAAAACGGAAGGGCCGAAGTCTCTCTTTTTAGTGCAACTCTGTTACTTGTTGCTGTCTATGAAGTAACCAAACTGATCCAGAAAATTTTCAAATTTCTAGTTTTTGCTGATGATGCATTTAATAAATCGCCGAGGCCGCCTTAGGTGCGGGGCTTGTAGTTGCTGGACTTAGTGGAGCTTTTTTTGTCTGACATGAACACCCATGATAAATTATTGATAGTAACTGTTATATCATATTTAACTCTGAAAAATAAAAATTATATCCATTTCTATTTATGTAAAAATATTGAATATTTAATAGTTAACTGTTGCATTATAAAGGAAGGAGATGGTCCGGGGTTGCGGTCATAAAAAGGCTAAATAGTGGTAAAACTATTTAGCCTTTTTATGACCGCAGCTCCGGACCATCTCCTTCCTATGTAAAAATATGTTTCACTTCTTAAACTTCAAATTCCTTCTTTAATATATATTTATTTAAGCTTCCGGGAACGATACATAAATATTTTTTTATTATATTGTTTATTTTTTTTTGTAACGTTAATCTGATCAAACGTCATTCGTTTCTTTGCTACTATCCTCGTAATATTGTAGAATTATATATAAAAAAATATAACGTAAGAGACTTAATAATTTCCATAGTTGTATAATCGGAGCAATACAAAATAATGTTTGTAAAAAGAGACTACCAAAAATACACCTTATAACAAAAAATCTTATCCTCAGGTGTAAAAAATGTGGTGAGATATTAATCACAAAACATGTTTTAGAAAAATTTATATTTTACACAAGGTTAAAAGAATTTAGAATACCCTGAGTATATCAGCATCCCTGAGAAACCAGCAGGAAAAATTGAGTGAAGTTATCAATTTCCTACAAATTGAAAATCTTATAAAATATATTTAAAAAGTCTACACGCAATGATTCTTTGCCAATGCTTATTTCATTTGGTTTTCTTTCATTTAGTTATTTGATGTCATCATTTATATTTTTTTGTATTTTTTTAATGTGTTAAATTATTCATTGTGTTTGCATTTTTTTAATACTACCAGTTAACTAGTTTAAGTAGTATTATTTTTTTGATTGTGCACTGATGACCAATCAACCAAAAATACACCTCTGATTAACAATAACATGGGCAATATTGATTCATTCTTTTAACTTTCACTTACATATATATGTAATATATATTATGGCAAAGCATTTGCGATAGTGAAAATCTTCGAATCTGAGTTTTAAACAGGAATACACTTTTTGTGGTCCCCTGAATCCAAAATAACCAAGTTCGCAAAATGGTCTATGTGTGTGTGAACAATATAATTCCTAAAGAGGTTCGAAACATATATTACGTATATGACTAAGATGTTATAGCGCCATTTTTGTCAAAACCGGCAAACCAGAAATGGTACTTTATATAATCGATTCAACACATTGTTACGATATTCACAAAAACGGCTATAACAATTTTAATAAAACTCGGTATCAGTGTATTATTGAGTTGTTTTTAATATCAACTAGTTCTTATCCAAATTAATGTCACTCTCATTATAATCATCTCATTGTACACAACCTTACAAGACCAAGCGAGGCAACTTTTAACTTTAGTATAAATTTAAACTTCTTTTCTAAACGTCCATAGTCTAAAATGTTTCAAATCCATTATATATTTTAAATAATCATTGGGTTTAATTGTAACTAGAACTCGATAGGATTGGTACTTAACAAATTGTACACTAATCAACAAATTTTCTCCAACTTTGTACCAATAGAGCCGTTTTCGAAGTAAAGCTTTTGCAGATCCGAAACCAGTTTTTTTTTTAAGTGGTAAAAGGAATATGATGATATTGTTAACTACTTGATTATATGTTTACCGATAACGTCCCTCTAAATTTGGGTCCCATAAAATGAGCGGTTTTGAGATCAGTGCATGCCAAAGATTTTCACATAAAAAAAAGAAAGTACAGAACGGAATTGGATTATTTTTTTTTATACCAGACATTTCAGGAGGATCTTTTCAGGGATTTTTGTAAGGATTGGAAGTAGGCTAATGGGTCTGTTGGAAGTTAAGCTGTAGGGAGGTTTGCTTGATTTTGGGAATAGGATAATAGTAGAACGTTTCCATAAAAGAGGAAAGTGGGTGGTTCGTAGGGTGCTATTGTATATGTATTTAAGGAATATGACAGCTTTAGGAGGGAGCTCTCTAAGGATCTGAGAGGTAAGGAGGTCTTATCCAGGTGGTTTTCGGGTAGGTAGTTTTGTAAGTGGTATTTGACCTCAGAAGTATTAACTACTTTAGACAGTAAGGAGAGTGGGATGGGAGAACTAAGGAGCTCCTCTACTGCTGATGTGTGGATGGGGTTGGATTCCGGATGAGAAGTGAATGTAAGGAAAAGGGGTTTGGCGAATTCCTCGGCTCTATCTTCGTCAGACGCTGCCCAAGAGCCATCACTTTGACGGAAAGGATGTGATATTTGATGGGGTTTTAGGATTTGTTTAGTGATCTTCTATAGGGAATTGCCATGAGAAGAGAAGGAAGTAAGGTAGGAGTTGAAGGATTGGGATCTGAGGGTGGCCAATTCTAGCTTTAATTGTTTGCAAAAATAATTATAGGATCGAAGATCGGTAGGGTGTCTAGTACGTTGCCATAATAATCTGGCACGGCGTTGGGTGTGGATTAGGTCTATGAGGTGTTGATGTAAGTTATTTTTCTTGGGCGTTCTTGAGGAGTGGTTTGGAGAGGAAGCAGTCCAGATTGCTTGTTGGATAGTGGAGGTAAAATTGTGTACGGAATTTTCAAGGTCATCTGGAGTTTTCAGGGTTATTTTGAGGTCAATTTTATCGGAAAGGGTTTGGTAATTGCTTATTGTGTATAGCAACTATTTTGCAGTATTAGGACCTTATTGCTCATATTAAGTCTTACTATATCTGTACAGTTATGTAAATACTTCTTTTATCCCTTATTTTTTAGTTATTTTTTTTGTTTGTTTTTGTTTATTGTAATATACATTCTGGCCAGATGTAATGTTAATTTTATGTACAATATTGTTATTCTCAAGGGACGTAGTCCCAGAATAAAGTTTATTCTTCTTCTTCTTCTTCCTCGATTCCTGATAATCCCCCTAGGTGTCTGAAAAGAAGATGGCCTCGTGATCTTCTCTCCTAGAATGAAATAAGGAGTGCTACCACTGGAACCATCTCTTCAAATCTATTCATGTCATGATTTCTAATGTGTGCATTTTTACTAGTTGTATTGTTTATACAGTTGCAAATTTCATTAAATAAATAAATAATCAAAAATTAATGATATTCAAATCTTCAGGTTTTATTTCGTCTGAAACAATTCACATGTGATGCCGCCATTCGAAATAGTAAACATTTGAAGGATGTCTTGAAATATAGTTTACAATTAAAAAATATTCTTACAAAGCAGTCGTTTTCTTTCTGATTAAATATTTAAATATACAGTTTATTTTGTAAGTATATATTTATAAATTTTGTAATTATTACAATATTTTAGAATTAGAAAATCAATGAATTTTAATTTTACTCGGCATTTTTTTTTTTAATGTTTCATAGTTTTAATTTATCGACTCCTACGATTAATTTATATACATCTGTTTCTTTTGATAATGATGTTCTGTTTACATAGTGGAAATAACTTAATCATTTTTACTAAGGAAGTTATATTTGAAAATGAAAAACTTTAGTATAAATTATTTATTTAAAAGTCTTATGCATTTATATACATGTAATGTTTATTGGTAGTAGTGAGGTCCATATCTGAGTGTATGTCCGTGTCCAATTGCACCCCATGGAGTATTGTGGCGTGCTATGGCACTTGCAAGAAGTCTGTTTTGGTATCCTGGAGAGCCAGGGCCACCAGCTGCAGGACCAGCGTAGGATGGACGTGGGGCGGCAACTGCTGGAGCGACCAATCCATGCGCTGCTACTGCTGGAGCGGCGAAACCATTACCGGCCCATCCTGCCCAGCCATGATCATGTTGGGCGACTGCGATGCCAGCCAGAAACATACAAATCTTTTGCGAAAAATTATTAATAATTAATTAGTAGGTATTATATGGTTATATGTTATATGCATTTATAACATTATAAATAATGGAAATGAATTTAGAAATTTTAAATTCAGATGTTCCGACCTTATTATACAATGTTTGTTGTTAATATAATATATCCTTTTATTTTACTTACTAAGACGGTCTTCATGTTTAGAGTTGTTGAACTCTTACCTCGGCTAACTATGCCACTTCGTCTAGAGCTAACTGTATATATAGTGAGTGGGCTTGAGCCTTGGGCAGGAGGAAGAATGTTGCATTTCTGTTCTGCTGGTTTCTTGCTTTGCTATGTTTGGTTCTAACCAAGTCTAATTAGAATTCCAAAAAAAAAAAAAAAAAAAAAAAAAAGAGAAAAGAAAATAATACAGAAATATTTAGTTTTATATGCGTCATGGTTATATAATCCTTTTAGAATTGAGTTTTGTTACATAATGCTGTGTTTTGAAAATAAACGGAAGCATTATTTTATAGAAGCAACTTGCATATTCTTTTCTTGAGTTTTGATTCCTCAACACCTATTTTTATTATTATTTTTTTAAAAATAAAATATAAGATTAAAAGTGAGAATAAACAAAACGTAATTTATCAAATTAATTTCAAATGATGCGCAAATAATTTTATATTGGGGGAAAATCACAAAATTTGCAAAATTGAACAAATCAGCCTAAAATAAATAATAAAAACCCGAAAAGTATCAATTTTACAGCTTTAGCAAGGCATATCATCATGAATAATCATATTTTTGATTATGATATAGAATAAATTCTAAATTTGGCTGAAGATAATAAAACAAAGGTGTTTTTAGAATCTATCTATATAACTAAAAATATTAAAAATATTGTTAATTTAAAAACGGATATTATGATGATTGGGCTATATTCTGTAGACATGATTAATAAGTTAGAATTAAAAAAAAAAAGTATTTTAATAATTATTTTAGCTAAATTATTATTAATAATATGAAACTTGAAATCATTTCAAAAATGTTGTACTCTTAATCCCAATGAGCCAAATAATAGGTAAGCCCACATCTCACAGTAGGCATTAGGCTGTTGTAGTTATAGGGACGTAAATGTGTAGTATTTGAGAAAATTAATTTTTTGACTGTCCACAGGTAATTTATAGAACAGAATTTTAAAATGTTAAAAAAAAAAAATCTTTTTTGGCGTTTTCTTGTTTATGATATTTTGTATTTTTCATTTAAGTCGTTTTAGAATAGACCCTTCGTAAATAATTTTATAATTTGAAGTATTTGAGGACATAAATGTTACAATAGTTATATAAAAAAGTATAATAATATGGATTATAGAATAATGATGTAATCATTCATTGATTTAATATATTGGACTTTTCGTTTATTGTTATTTTATGTGCTGTTTTTACATATATATTTATATTTATTGTGCTATTATATTATAAATAAATACTTGACTTGAAAATGGGCGAAATTACTCGAAATGTAGTCGGAAAATGTATGATTAAAAAATTAGAATTTTAAATGAAGCATTTTAATAATTATTTTAGCTAAATTATTATTAATAATATGAAACTTGAAATAATTTCAATAATGTTGCACTCTCAATCCAAAATGAGCAAAATAATAGATAAGCCCACATCTCACAGTGGCCATTAGGTTGTTTTATTTACAGGGACGAAAATGTGTAGTATTTGAGTAAATTTAAAATGAAATTTAATTTTTGACTGTCCACAGGTAATTTATAGAATAGAATTTTAAAGTGTTAATAAAAAAAAATCTTTTTTGGTGTTTTCTTGTTTATGGTATTTTGTATGTTTCTTTTCAGTTGTTTTAGAATAGACTTTTCGTAAATAATTTTGTAATTTGAAGTATTAAGATATATACCAGGAATAACTAATAAAATCAAATATGCATTCAAAAAATATGACCATTATAATATAAAATTTTGTTTTGATAATAATAAGTTAAACAAATATGAAGGGTAAGATTAAAAGCGAGAATAAATAAAATGTAAGTTATCAAACTAATTGTAAACAATTTTATATGGGGGGAAAATCTCAAAATTTGCAAAATTGAATAAATCAGCATAAAATGAATACTAAAACCCCCCAAAATATCGATTTCACAGTTTTACCAAGGCATATCATCATGAATAATCATATTTTTTATTATGATAAAAAATAAATTTTAAGTTTGGCTGAAGATAATAAAATAAGGATGTTTTTGGAATCTATCTATATAACGAAAAATATTAAATTTTTTGTTAATTTAAAAACGGATATTAAAATGATTAGGCAATATTATGTAGATATGATTAATTAATTAGAATTTCAAACGAAGAATTTGAAATTATTATTTTAGCTAAATTAATATTAATAATACAAAACTTGAAATCATTTCAATAATGTTGTACTCTTAATCCCAATCAGTAAAATAATAGGTAAGCCCACAGCTCACAGTGGACATTAGGCTGTTGTATTTAAAGGGACGAAAATGTGTAGTATTTCAGTAAATTTGAAATGAATTTATTGTTTTCGTTTTTTTTTTTTACTCTTATGCCAGTCGTTGGTCATTCGGCCATCCGACATCTTGCTGCCCAGTATAATTTAGGTTTTCTAATATATATATTCAAAAATATTTTAATAAATATGTCCCTCAAGGCAGGACATGTGTCTAGATTGTCTGCATCAATTGTTCCTTGATGACACAATTTACAGCTAGGATTTTCAGCCTTGAATTTATTGTTGTTTTATGTGCTGTTATATTTTTTACATACTATTTTTACATACGTTCAACTTAAAAGTAGTCAAAATTGTCCGAAGCGTCGTCGGGAAATTTAAATGAATTACAGCATGGAATAATTATATAAGGGTGAAATAAATCTTTTTTCCTCGATATTATAAATTTTATAATTTAGTTTGATACAGATAATGGTTATATAATCCTTTTAGAATTGAGTTTTGTTACATAATGCTGTGTTTAGCGTGTTTTAAAAATAAACAGAGACAAGGCTTTATAGAATCAACTTGCATATTTTTGCATAATCAAACGTCGGCAAGTGTTAAAATAAATTTTACTATTTATTTTTACATTTTTATTTCCGACTGATCACCCCAACCATCCTTCTCTTCATTATTAACGACATTCACCATCAACCCATATTTTTTCAATATTCTTTATTTAACATATGATTCTTTTCTTTAGATTTGTTTCCTCAACACCTAAGGTAGGAAAGGGAAGCTTTGTATTCGAGCAGGAGTTTAAAATAAGTGCTCAAACTGGAAAACCACAGATCTCGTTTTCCATAGTGTCTGGATTTGAGGTTCTTATAAATTTGGCATCCTTTGTAGTTGGACGGGTGCCCCTCCATGCATATTGTACACACTGCAGGAACTTGTATCTGTTTGGTGCACTCCACAGATTTGTGTTGTTCACCGCATTGTACGCAACGCGGCAAATGGTGACAATAAGTCTTCGTGTGGCCATACGCCTGACAATTATGGCACTGCACGATTTCTTCCTTGGGGTATGGTTTTTCTACTTTCACCATTGTGTAATATAATCTTGTGATATCGTATATTTTCTCTATACCGGATGATGGCTCTAGATCCACGAAAATGAAGGTTGTGGAATTTTTTACACCAGGCTGTTCCTTATTCTTCTTCAGAACGTTGATTACCTGACTTACTTTGAAACCAAGCGCCGCTGGTTCTTCTTTTATCAATTCAGTTGGGGTTGAGGAGTGTAAATTTCTTACTACTACTCGTAACGATCTCTTCTGCCTAAGCTGGTATGCATGAAAATTCGCATTCGTTTCTGAGAGGTACTCCACTATTATTCGGTAGGTTTCAGCAGTATCTGGTGTTATTTTTGTATCATTGGTCTTGTTAAGGCTGAATAACTTCCAGAGCAGATTTTATTTAGTTGGGTGCCGAACAACTGGAAATTTTTGATATTTTTCACAAATATCGGGAGAGGCCTCGGTTCTGTGAGGGTAGCTGCAGAATCCATTAGACTTGGTAGGGGTTTGGAGTAAAGAAAGGGGATGCTTCGATCATTTCTTGCGAAGAAGTTCCTGGTTGTGGTTGATGTTCTGGTTCTGAAGTGTTCACTTTTGTTGTTGGAGATGTTTCTCGTAGGCAGCGACGAGTTCTTTGTTTGGCTGGTGAACCACGAGATGTAATAAGTCCGTCTGACCAAGTCCTCTTGGGTACCTTACTGGACATCACTTGGTGACTATACCGCATACCATAAGATAAGAAAGAAATAAAGAAAAATGATAAAAAAAAAATATATATATATATATATATATATATATATATATATATATATATATATATATATATATATATATATATATAAACAGTAAATATTAACTGCTCCGATTTACATGTGAAATGTATTCAATGACAAATCAGAGAGATTCAGCTGAAAAATAGGCAAATACTGAGAGATCAGTTGGTAGCACAACCCTCCCATCAGCTGATCCACTGCCTTCTCAATAAATGCAACAATGCTTATTATTAATAATAATTCGATTGAATAACTTCATTGCACTCGCTTACCTAAAATATGCTCGTTTACATGTTTAAGAAAGTTACCTAACTTACTTTAAAAAAATTTAGATTCTTTTGACGAAAATATTTTTTAATTGAGTCATGTAATACACTCTAGAAGAAACTTAACATTGAAAAAATTTAAAACCAGCATATACTAAGTATAAATCTGTAAGAGGCGATAGTGAAAACAAAAAAACAAAGGAGCACTACAATAATCTACATGCTCATATATTATCAATGTCAAAGAGAAAAGATTTATAGATGTTGTATTTAAAATTACTGTTAATATAACAATAAACCCAATACAAGCAAGAACGGATAAAAACCAGAAACCAGTAGCAGAAAGTACAACGACCTTCCTGCTGCACAAGGCTCTCGTGCACTATATATACTGTTAGCTCTGGAAGAAGTGGCATAGTTACCCGAGGTAAGAGATCGACAATTCTAAACATGAAGACCGCCCTAGTAAGTAAAATTAAATGAATATGAATATATATATATATATAATGAATATGAATATATATATATATATATATATATATATATATATATATTATATATATATATATATATATATTATATATATATATATATATATAGTATTAATAACAAACAAATAATGCGGAAAGAACATCTCAATTTTAAATTTCTAAATTCGTTAACATAGTTTACGATTAAATACATGTAAAATAAACTCACTACTATAACACTAACTAATCAATGATATGTTAATAGTTGATGATAGTTTTAAATATTAATGACTTTTCAGGCCTGCCTGTTGCTCGTTGGAGTAGCCCTGGCATACCCAAACGAAAGGGTTTATGGAGCTCATGGTTCACTGGACCTCGACGCCGTCCATGGTTCCATCCCCGCTAGCGCATTAGGTCCCGATAGGATCGTTGGCTCCACGGCTAATGCACGCCTCTCTCACTACGTGGATCCTCAGTTCGCCCCAGGTAATGCCGGCTCAGTCTTCGACCTCCCGAAGGAAGAAGGACCTGTATACTCCGGGGCTCGTCCTAGCTCCCCTGGATACGATAGCAGATTTCTTGGATGGGCCGGTAATGGTTTCGCCGCACCAGCAGCAGCAGCTCATGGATTGGTCGCTCCAGCAGTTGCCGCCCCCAGACTCGCACCTCCATCCCTCGCTGGTTCCGCAGCGGGAGGCCCTGTCACTCCTGGATACCAAAACAGATTTCTTGGATGGTCCGGTAATGGTTTCGCCGCTCCAGCAGTAGCAGCTCACGGACTGGCCGCTCCACCAGTAGCAGCCCCACGTCCATCCTACGGTGGTTCCGCAGCTGGTGGCCCTGGCTCTCCAGGATACGTAAACAGACTTGTTGCAAGTGCTATAGCACGCCACAATACTCCATGGGGCGCAATTGGACACGGACATACACTCAGATATGGACCTCACTACTACCAATAAACACTACATGTATATATATATTTATAAACCTGTTGAAATAAACAATTTATACTAAAGCTTTTCATTTACAACTTCCTTAGTTAAAATAATTACCTTATGTCCACTAAACATAAACATAACATCATTATCAAAAAAAACAGATGTATATAAATGAATCGTAGGAGTCGATATATTAAAACTATTAAATATTAAATAAAAAGTTGGAAAGCAAAATTTATTTTTTTTTAATTTTATATAACAATGGAAGGGACTCCTCAACCTCTTACGGGTCATTTTAGCGCTTACAAAATATTTATGTTACATCAAATTAAATTAAATTTAACAATGAATTGAAAACACAACATATTTAAAACAAAAGAGTCAGCAAAATTTAAATTTTGTTGTATAGGTACGTTATTTGCAGAAATTTAAACACTTTTTTTTGCCAATTTTCTGGGTTCTTTCAAAATTTCGGTTATGTCATTCTCCAATTTAACTTCATTCCGTTGTGTTTCATATGCATTACACTCGGCTAAAATGTGCCTGACTGTTAAAGCGACCTCGCAGCAGAGACACTGAGGGGGCGTCCCCTTTGTCATTAGGTGCTCATCGGTTAGCCGTGAGTGGCCGATTCGGAGCCTTGTCAGTATTATTTCTTCTCTTCTATTTATCTGAAGGTCCGCTCGATTTGATACTACAGAGGGCTCATAGTATAGTGAGGTAAGCAAAATTAAAATTCATTGATTTTCTAATCCTAAACAATAGTAATAATAATTTTCTAAATCAACTCATTTAGTTAGTTTAGAAAATAATTTAGTAAACAATTAAATAATTTCTAAATATATATATATATATATTATATATATATATATATAATATATATATATATATATATATAATTACAAAATCAACAATATATTAAATACTTATTTAGGAAGGAAACCGTTGCTTTTTAAGAATATTGGTAAATTGTAAACTATATTTCAAGACACCCTTGAAACGTTTTCTATTTCGAGCATCATATGAGAATTACTTCTTCTGCGATAAAACCTGAAGATTTGAATTTCACGAATTAAAATATAGATAATATTTGTAATAAAGAAAACATGATAGCACTACTTTTAGATTCAGCAAAAGTAAATGATACTTTGTGGAGAAAACGAATCCTTATTATTTAGGAACGAAAGGAGTAAAAAAAAAAAAAAAACCTTTCTGGACTAATACAAAAAAACTTTTTAGCTGATAGAAGGTTTTGAGCGATTTCGGATTCTAAAACTTTAAAGAGGAATATGTAGTGTTGATAAAAATCGGTCTTGGTCTTGCACTTTGCAAGACCAAAACCACGACCTCCTAACTGTTGCAAGACCAAGACCAAGAGTGGCTTAAAAAAATCGATATTTTGAATAAAAATTAAGGGAAAATAGTTGTTGGTTGTTTGTTTTGTTATAGGCGCAAAACATTTAGGCCATCAGCACCTTATGCATAAAATATTATTATTATAATATTTAGCTAGTTTTAGGGGGCGGGGTAGCCGAATAGGCTAAAGCGTGTGCACAGCACCGCTAGCTGCCTGGCAACCGGATAACAGAGATTTGAGATGATATAAAAAGTACGAGTTCGCGTCCCGGTGCCGGAGGGGATTTTAAATTCCCTGCCCTCACCCTCCAGCCCGGGAAAATCCCGTATAGCCTAAAAGGCGAGGTAGGGAAGAACAAAAAAAAAAAAAAAAAAAAAATATTTAGCTAGTAGTTTTAATGGAAAGAAAAAGAAATAAAAAATATATACATATATTTAAATTAAAACAAATAAAAGAATAAAATAAATAGAAATTATTATTATTACAGCTCTTTAATTAAATTTGTCCTTGTTGCCAATAGTTACTAATACTTGACAATTTTAGTTACTATATGTGAAGAATTGGTATAACTAATATACTTTTGCATTTAACTCTTCTGATTTTTCATTCGGGCTTAGTTAGGTTTCTCCTATCTAAAAAATGATTGTAATATCTATATATTAATAAGCCAATAGGTAACTGCATGCTTACCAATCAACCTACCAATTAAAATGTTTATATAGAATTATTTAGTTGATCGGGCGCTGATGATCTGAATGTTTTGCACCCAAACATCAAAATAACCAATCAACCATAAATATACATCTAATTAACTAAAGCTCGGACAATATTAATTCATTCTTTTTTCACCAAATCTAAATTAACAATTTATTTCACTCAAGATTCTTCAATGATTAATGATGGTGAGAAGAGAGAGACTCCTTGATACATAAAATGATTGAGGAGAAAAAAACCATAATGAAGAAAGTTAAAACGAATGTGAGCGAAAAAACTATTTCCTCCATCCAGAACTATATACATTTATTTGTTTTTGTTTTTGTTATATATATAAATATATAACAAAACCACGATATATATCGTGTATATATATATATATATATATATATAAATTCTGTAAATATATTATTTTAAAAAAACAACAACAACAAAGATTGATAAAACTATTTATTATAAGCTAACAGGACTTAATTCGCTCTATAAAATAATAAGGAAAATATACTTTACATGCTAAAATTTAAAGAAATAAAAATAAAATAATTAATTTATATTTTAGGGGAAAAATGACTGAAAATAGAAAATTATAATTTCTAACGTTGTGAAATTTTTGGTAGTTATGTTCTAGGAACAACTCGTGTGAAATAAAAAAAGGTCTGCTAAGCAGGGTTTGTATAGCTTCCTCACTTCGCGTATTACATACACTTTCCATTTTATAATTATCTATTGCTCAAGGCCTATAACTTGTCGTTTGACAATCAAATCTAAGAGAAAAGCTGTTTTCAATGAATAGTCTTAAAAAAACGGAATTTTATATCTAACACTAATATCCTATATACACATATTGCAGTAAGGCAAGGTAAACTGTTCATAAATAAATTAATATTGATCATTTAGGTATATACCAGTTCAATCTGTTATAATATCTTCAAAATGAATTGGCAGAAGTTGGTGTTAGTAGATGCCGTCAAGTAGATTTGCCAACAGATTTTATGGAGCACAATTTTTTTTTATCTTGGTCTAACAAGGTTCTAACATTCCTTAGGTTAGAAAACGTCTGAACCCAATTGAAGAAAAACATTTCTTCTATATTATTTTATTTATTTATTTAAATCATAGCAATTTAGCTTTTAAAGATTATGAAATAAAAAAACTTCTGCCGAGTAAGACCAGTCCGTATAGCTTCCTCACCGTTTTCACTGGCTGAACAATATCTATATTTCTACATTCGCAAATCGCGTATTTGATGAGTTGTGGTTAAATAAAATAAAAAATTCCAGTACATACTGAAGATGTAAATACCTACTGTAAGAGCAAAAAGTCCTATTTAAAAACTTAATGTTTTATAGGATAGCATAAAAACTAATAATTTCATTATGATTTATTAGTGCAATTTTATATTTTATTTTCCTCGGCTATTTTTCCACAGTACCAGGCTACCTATATCAGTTGCATACTTTAATGGTTGAGTTGGAAATCGAGACCACTACTAGCAGGTTTAACTTCGATAGAAACAAACAAAATCACATATAAGACTTATTTTTACGAAGCAAAAAGTTATTTAAAATTTACGAAAAAATACACGAAATCTACCTGAAGGTAGTAAGAGTGATGCCAGTAGCGCTTGGAATCGATCAAACAATTGTTCCAAAAGCGGAAGTCTATTTCTTAGAGCAGTGAATATAATTTGACAAAATTGATAGTCACTTAATTATCTGTCAACAAATCCCTAACATCACTCTAAATTTGAAGCAAAGTGAATCAGTGGTTTCCAAAATATAGACGTATCAAGGAAAACTCGTTTGCGCATATGTATAAGAAAGTAGATGACGGAATTCTTTAAAATCAGAACAAAACCATTATTTTACCGAAATACCACCTTTCTTTCAACTTTGAGCCAAATCAAACGAGCCATTTCGGAAATATTGGCTTATCTATGAAAAATCATTGACGCGTGTCCATGCGAAAGTGTTCGATAAAATTGATATAGAACTCTCTAGGCAGCGTTCTGTAAATTTGATGAAAATTGAATGAACGGTAGTATGTGATATGCCCGTCACATCGATTACAGACAGACACCATAACAAATTTGATCCTCGATGTCTGAAACGTAAAACACGAGCGGAAATTTTCGAATCTGACCACAATATTTTATTTAATGTATTGCACGAACACAATTCTTTCCTACCTTCCTTATTGAAGATGAAAATAATTGTTCTCGAATTTTGATTTTTTTTTTGAGAGATTTATTTGCGCGTCTTTTTGCTAATAATCAGCAAATAGGCTGGAAATACAAGGTTAGAAGAAATACAACGTCAGTGATCAAAAATGTTTCAAAGTGATCATATTTTTTTTTTTAAACTTCAACATTAGTTTTGATTGCAAAAGGAACTCGGTGAGATTGGTACTTGACAATTTGTACTCTATTCAACAAATATTCTCCAACTTTGTATTAAATAGAGCCGTTTTCGAAAAAAGCTTTTGCAGATCCGAAAGCATTTTTTTTTCAAAGTGGTGAAAGAAATATGATGATATTAATAACAACTTGATTATTTATTTACCGATAACGTCCCTCTAAACTGGGTCATATCAAATGAGCGGTTTTGAGATCTGTGCGTGTCAATGAAAACACATTTGAACATAAGAAAAAAGAAAGTACAGTACGGAATTCGATTACTTTTTTTTATACTAGATATCTTTTTCACCAATCTCCAACTTTTCATTAACGTTCAGCCAAATCCAACCAAACCCTTTTAAAAATATTGGCAGCTTTAAAAAAATATATAATGTAAGAAAAGGTACTGGATAGATTATTATGGAATTTATAAGGAAACACATATCAAAAACGAAATTCTTATGAAATTCGAAAATATGGTGGTGAGCAATATTCTCACTAAATGGATTTGTCAGCCAAAAAAAAACTTGTTCTTTGATGTTTGATACGTAAAAAGGGAGTGGAGATCTTAAATTTTGAACAATTATTTTAACATCCTGAACTAATACAAAGATTCCCTTCTCTACACTACGCGTTAAAAAAAATAAATAAATAAAAGAGGAATAATACGGTAAGTAAAGAAACGGCAAGTTTATTTTATAAAAACATTTGCCATATTTATTTGCGAAACACGCAAAAAACCGCATTATGTAACTAAACTCTATTCTGAATGGAATATGTAACCATGAAGTATGTAAAACATACTATTTCTTATTTTCTTTTTTGTAATTATAATAAGACGAGGTTAGAACCAAACATAGCAGAACAAGAAATCAGCAGAACAGAGTGCAACATTCTTCCTCCTGCCCAAGGCCCAAG
Source organism: Nezara viridula (assembly GCA_928085145.1). NCBI lineage: Eukaryota > Metazoa > Arthropoda > Insecta > Hemiptera > Pentatomidae > Nezara > Nezara viridula. The sequence continues at coordinate 59,884,421 of OV725081.1, read as the reverse complement.
CCCACTATATATATACTGTTAGCTCTAGACGAAGTGAAATAGTTAACCTAGGTAAGTGATCAACAACTCTCAACATGAAGACCGCCTTAGTAAGTAAAATCAAGAGATATATAATATTAATAACATAAGAACATTTCAATATAAAATTTTTATAATACTTAACATTGTTTACGATTAAATGCATGGGACATAAAAATGCCTACTAATCAATGATTAGTTATTAGTTAGTCATTGATTAAGTATTAATGACTTTTCAGGCCTGCCTGTTGCTCGCTGGAGTAGCCCTCGCCTACCCAACACTGGAGGTTCGGAACGAAAGGAGTGTCGACGGAGGTTATGGTTCCTTGGACCTCGACACCCTCCATGGTTCCGTCGCTGCTAGCGTATTCGCTACCGAAAATTTCGTTGGTGCTGCGGCTGCCGCACGCCTCGCTCACTCCCCTCCTGGATCTGTATACTACGGGGCTGGCCCTGGCTCCGCTGGATACGAAAACAGAGTTCTTGCAAGTGCTTTAGCACGCCAAAATACTCCATTGGGCGGAATTGCATCCGGGCACCCAATCAGATATGGACTTCACTAATAACAATAAACACTACATGTATATAAATGGATAAGGCTGTTAAAATAAACAATTTATACATTTTTTTTTTCATTTATAAAATCAACTTCCCTGCAACACACATATATATGAAAGAGATGTATTACTTATCATTTTAAAATCCATCGCCCATTCAAACTGGGGAGCAGATAGAGTCACCCTCATCAAAATATATCGATTGCGTTATATTGCGTGAAGTAAAATGGACTAAAAGGGTGCTAAAAATATTAGGCAAAAGGATATGTACAGGAGCATACGAAACATCTCCAGTGAATAATCTATAGATTAAGTTCCACCTCCATGTACTCAGATAATTTCAAAAACAGTGCTTATATAGCTTAATTAGCAGCAAGTTAGTTACAAGCTCTATTATTTTCGACAATATAACAAATGATCATATAACATGTGTGACAAAATGTGGCCAGATGTGACCCATAAAAAGTCTTTTAGAAAAATGTCTATTTTAAACAACATGATGTGATGACCTCAATAATGCGCGCCCAAACATCAAAACCAAACACCTAACCAAAAACACATCTCTGATTATCTCTACCTTGGGCGATATTAATTCTTACATTTTATCAGTAAAAATTCTTAAATTAAAAGTTTATTTCAGTAAAAATTCTTCAATGTACACCAATCATCCACTAATCTACTAAAACCTCTAGAATATAATAAATAAAAAAAAAAACGCTGTACGTAAAGGTGTTTTTTTTTTTTTTTTTTGGTTTTATGGCTTAAAGACTTAATATTTGGTTTTGCATAGAGGCTGCATGTGTGACTACATGACGACTATTGCAGAACTCAGGATTGATCTTATCTTCTCTTATAGATTTTTCTTATTTTTCCTCTGAAATGTAAGTTTAGAGCGTTTGTATAATAAGTGTTGGAGGAGCCGAAAACGTCGAGATGTTTCTTGTCATTTCAGACATGTATGCGGATTCCAACTAAGACGTTTGTCCAATTGGAACCCTAGGTAACGAATTTGTTCAACAGGGACAGGTGGAATATCATTTAAGGATATTGTAGGACAGGAAGACAGAGGGGAAAGGTGATTTGATGGGATTTATTGGAATTTATTTTTATTCTCCAGCCCTGACACTATTTTTCATGGTTTGTGATATGTGTTGAAGGATTCGGGATGCAATTAAAGGATCATTATTACATGATAGGAAAAGTGCCATATCCATACCTGGTGATAACAGTGTTAGGATGGGTTGGGATATCAGCTGTATAAATGAGGGATGAACATCCATTGTTGTGATTAGCTTTGAATTATCGACCAGTAAATTATGAACGGATATAGTAAAAAGATAAATAAAATATTGTACTAAAAACTTAGTCAAAAGGTTTTCCTCCTCCTCCTGTTTCCAATAGAATACATTATTTTACACTTTTGTATTAAAACCTATGACTGCAAGAATCTGATAAGTTTGATTCTATGGATACTTATGTACTGAATAAAATGATTTCATCAAAATATTTATACATCTTCCGGAGTCTTGCTTTGCCTTCCGCGTGTGGAGGTAAAAGCCTGGCTCGGAGATTCTTGGGCAAATGTATATATTGTTTATAGTTATGATTGTGTTTAGAAGTTTTTATTTTATTTTATTTTATTTATTTATTTTTTTTTTTATTTTTTTTTTATTTATTTATTTACCTTCTTCATCAGTATTATTTATTTACTTCTTATATTTATATTTATTTCTTTATTATTTGTATATATTGTATGAATGAGAACTTTTAGCCCTAATGCTTATAGCCCTCCAGCAGTGGCTGATTGTATTATTATTCAATAAATAGATTTCAAAAAAAAAAAAAATATATTTATGTACCTAGTCCTGTCGTAAATATTGTTACAAGGAAATATATACAGAATTCAATAGACTAATTATTTTTTTCAAAAACATTCTCAGAAAATAAAATGTATATCTCTAGAGAGTAAAAAAAAAAAAAAAAGAAATTACTCAAAATTTCCCCTTTTGCCTTGACACATTCATTTAATATCCTTGGTCAATCATCAAGAGCAGCACGTCTTGAAATCACTCAACTGCTCGGACCAGAGATCGTTTGAGGCTTTCCAAGTTAAGGTGTGCTCTGTGGCATGCCATCCTCTCCAGTTCAGACCAAAGCCGATAATCAAGTGGATTGAGATTCGGGCTCCCTGAGGGCCAATCGAAGGCAGAGATGAACTCTGGAATGTTCTTTTGCAGCCACTGCTGAGTTGACCTGGCCTTGTGAGCTGGGGCAGAATCTTGCTGGAAACCCCAATGACTTCCAGGAAACAGAGTATTAGTTATGGGCTTGATAACAGGTTCCAAAATATTGTCCTGATACTTTTTAACGGCTGTTTTAACTCCTTTTTCACTAAAATGGAGTTCTGTGGTGCCGTCAAAGCATATTCCCATCACTGAGGAAGGGTGATTACCTCTTTCCACTCTTCCAATAACTTCCTGGGATTCTTTATAGCTGTGTGCGTACATACGATCATTTTGACGATTAAATTTTTCTTCAATTGTAAAACTTTTCTCATCGCTAAAATAAATCTTTCGTTGAAGACCATTGGTGTAACGGGCAAGAAGCACTTTGCATCTATCTACTCTAATTTTTTTTTAAGGGAAGTGGTTACCTTTTGCCCTGTCATTCTTCCAAATGCATCCATCCTAAGGTCAATTTTTATTATTCAAGACATTGATCTGACAGAGATTCCCATATCCCGAGACATGATTGGTTATTTTCGAATAGAATTTCTTCTGATTCGAGCAGCCACTACATTTGCCGCTCTCACAGTGCGAGGACGGCCATGTCGAGGTATGGTACATACAGATAGGGTCTCATTATATCTATTTATAATGTGCTTTACGAACATACGGCTGATACCCAAACATTTCCAAGAGTTGAACATATCTGATCTACATTTTCGAATGGAAGGCGATCAAAGCTATTCGTTTTTCTTTATCATCCCACTCCATCTCAACTGAGCAAAAGAAAAATACAAACTAATTGGGATTATTATCCTGACATATAAAGAAAATAACTCGATAGAGGTAAGCAATATCTAAATAAAGCCCAAGGATGTAAACCAAGTTCAACTTTTGTAACAGTATTTATGGCAGAACTAGGTATTTTGGGAGAGATATCATTATTATAAAAAGTAATAAAAAAAACAAAGTAAACGAACCTTATCGTTGCCGATTCAATCAAAAAGCAATGCCACGTAATACATTCCTTTACTTGATAAATTTACTTAATTCAGTAAATTACTTAATTATCAACTTTACAATCATAGCCATTTAACTAGACCTCAATATTTTGACGAGAAAATAAATTTTTAGAGAAAAAAATATCTCTGTAAAGTTTTAATATGGAAGAACAATCAACCCGGAATATTACTAAAGAAAAATGAAATAGATCACAGCAAGTGTAGTTTAAAAAAAAATTATAATTCTACTTTCGCTTCCATAGTTTTTGAAGAAGTGAAAAATTAACTTTCTAGGGAGTGAAGCATGTTTTATCGACTTCCGAAGAGTGCTTACTTACAAATAAAATGATCGAAGAGAAACAAAATAAAATAAAGAAAGCTCAAAAGAATGTGAACTAAGAAACTATTTCCTTCATCCAGAATAATACATATATATATATATATATATATATATATATATATATATATATATATATATATATATATATATATATAATTATGTAAACCTACTACTGTAAAAAAAAAGTATATAAATATTTGTTAATCGATTTTTGTTGTTAAATATTTGTTTACAGTACTAGGTACTCCTTTTCGAGATTTATTATTTGAAAGATTGTTAGGCAATACAATAATTATTGAATAAACTAAACATTTTAATTAATGAAAATAATTTATTCATTAATTAGCAAAATGTTGCTATTTACTATCAAGTACAAATAATTTAAGAACAGAAGGACTTTATTTTGTAACTATTATTTAATACATCTGACTAGATTATATTTATTCCATAAAAAATACAAATAAATATGAAATTAAAATACGTAATGAATTATATAACATTAAAATATTTGTTTAGTTCTTTCTGTTTTTTATGGCATTATTTACATTTGAATATTGGTTCTTCCGTCAGTAGAATAGTCTTATTATCAAAAAACGTACTCCAAAGCGGAAGGCGTCAACGAAATTTTAATATTAAGTCGATGATGGATCTTCTATACCTACCTACCTATATATATATATATATATATATATATATATATATATATATATATATATATATATATATATATATATAAATATATATTATTATAATATATATATATATATATATATATATATACATATATACATATATATCCTTCCATAGATGGATTTATCCAACTAACAGATCCGATATACCCATACTGAAGTAAGGAAAGGTAAGCTGTTGATAAATAAATCAAGATTGATCGTTCAATTATATACCATATCAATTTCTGATAATGTTTCCAAAATGAATTAACAGAAGTTGGTGTTTATACTCTTCAAATAGATTTGCCAACAGATTCTATGCAGTGCCCATTTTTTCTATCTTGGTCTAACAACGTTCTGATAGGTCTGAACTCAAATCAAAAGAAACACACTTTTTTTCTATATTATTAACATTAGAAAGATTTATCAATATTGTTTACAATTCTTTACATTTTATTAATTTATCTTATAAAGACGGTTTAATACGAACAAAAAGTTATCTCTAATTTTATATAAAATATTTTAAAGTTCGCAAAATAGACAAGGTGAAAGTGAAAGATAATAGCCTAATCGAAAGTAATAAATGTAATTTTAAAAAATTTATATGGCTACATATATCAACACTGAAGTTTTTATAGAAATGAATGGTAGTGAGTAATATTCCTGGCATATGGATTTAACAATAATTAGTGAGAGCCACGAAACCAAATTTGTTCTTTGATGTCTGATATGAAAAACGAAAGTGGTGGTTTTCAATTTTGAGAATTTATTTTAACCTACTGCTCGAATAAAAATCTTCCCTTTTCTAGTCTCGGTGTTGAGGAAACAAAACTAAAGAAAAGAATTATATGTTAATTAAAACATATGCAAGTTGATTCTAAAAAATCTTGCCTCCGTTTATTTTCAAAACACGCAAAAACACAGCATTATTTAACAAAACTTAATTCTAAAAGGATTATATAACAATTACCTGTTTCAAACTAAATAATAAAATTTATAATATAGAGGAAAAAGTTTTTTTTTTCACTCTTATACTGTTATTCCATGCATTAATTCATTCATCTATTTTCAAGTTGAACGTTTATCTATAATTTAATAACAAAATAATTATAAATATAAATATGTTTATAATACAACAGCACATAGAACAACAATAAATTCATTTTAAATTTACTCAAATACTACACACTTTCGTCCCTTTAAATACAACAGCCTAATGCCCACAGTGAGCTGTGGGCTCACCTATTATTTTGCTCGGTTGGATTAAGAGTACTACATTATTGAAATAATTTCAAGTTTCATGTTATTAATAATAATTTAGCTAAAATAACTATTTAAAATTCTTCATTTAAAACTCTAATTTATTAATTATATCTACGTAATATTGCCAAATCCCCTTCATATCCGTTTTAAAATTAACAACAGATATTTTTAGTTATATAGATAGATTCCAAAAACTTTCTTATTTTATTATCTTCAGTCAAATTTAAAATTTATTTTTTATCATAATCAAAAATATGATTATTAATGATGATATGCCATGCTAAAACTGTGAAATTGATATTTTTGGGGGTTTTAGAATTCATTTTATGCTTAATTATTCTATTTTGCAAATTTTGTGTAAAATTATTTGTGCATTATTTACAATTAATTTGATGAATTACAATTTGTATATTCTCGTTTTTAATCTTATGCTTCATATTTGTTTAGTTTATCATTATTATACGGAGAAGATTTTTATTATAATGTTCATATGTTTAGAATGCATGTTTAATTCTATTAATTATTCCTGGTCTAATTAAAAAAGAAACGTGTTAAGGAACCAAAACTAAAGAAAAAAGTAATTTTTAAAACACGCAAAACACAACATTATGTAAAAAAAACTCAATTCTAAAAGCATTATATAACCATGACTCATATAAAACTAAATATTAATTTTCATTTTTTTTTTTTCTTTTCTTTTTGTAATTCTAATCTGACTTGGTTAGAACCAAACATAGCAAAGCAAGAAATCAGCAGAACAGATAAGCAACATTCTTCCTCCTACCCAAGGCCCAAGCGCACTATATATACTGTTAGTTCTAGAAGAAGTGGCATAGTTACCCGAGGTAAGAGATCAACAACTCAAAACATGAAGACCGCCTTAGTAAGTAAAATCAAAGGATATGTAATATTAATAACAAACAAATAATGATGTAAGAACATTTCAATTTAAAATTTCTAAATTCATTAAAATTGTTTATGATTTAATACATGCAACATAAAATTTATGGTAATTAATAATTAGTTATTATTTAGTCATTTCATTAAATATTATAAACTTTCCAGGCCTGCCTGTTGCTGGTTGGAGTAGCCCTGGCCTACCCAAACGAAAGGGTCTATGGAGCTCATGGTTCCCTGGACCTCGATGCCGTCCATGGTTCCATCCCCGCTAGCGCATTAGGTCCCGATAGGATCGTTGGCTCCACGGCTAATGCACGCCTCTCTCACTACGTGGATCCTCAGTTCGCTCCAGGCAATGCCGGCTCAGTCTTCGATCTACCAAAGGAAGAAGGACCTGTATACGCCGGGGCTCGGCCTAGCTCCCCTGGATACGATAGCAGATTTCTTGGATGGGCCGGTAATGGTTTCGCCGCTCCAGCAGTTGCCGCCCCACGTCCCGTAGCTCCACCCTCCGCTGTTTCAGTAGCGGCTGGCCCTGGCTCCTTTGGATACGAAAACAGACTTCTTGGATGGGCCGGCAATGGTTTTGCCGTTCCAGCAGTAGCAGCTCACGGACAGAACAGCCCAGCAGTTGCCGCCCCCAGACTCGCAGCTCCATCCCATGCTGGTCCCGCAGCGGGAGGCCCTGGCTCTCCAGGATACCAAAACAGACTTCTTGCAAGTGCTATAGCACGCCACAATACTCCATGGGGCGCAATTGGACACGGACACACACTCAGATATGGACCTCACTACTACCAATAAACGCTACATGTATATATATTTATAAAGCTGTTGAAATAAACAATTTATAATAAAGTTTTTGATTTACAAATTCAACTTCCCTAGTAAAATTAATTACGTTCATTTCAGTATATTAACAGAACATGTATATCAAAAGAAACAGATGTATATCAATGAATCGTAGCAGACGATATATTTGATTTATTATCAATCAACTATTAAACATTAAAAAAAAAGTTCTAGTTCTTTGGCGATGCAACCCACGTTGGTTCGAGGCCTCCTTTAACAGTAGCAGCTAGTCGTTTTCATTCAAAGCAGCGGAATTCCAATCTCTTATATTAAGGATGGATCTTGAGTCAGCCGCTACATCAGCCCAACGCAATTTGGGTCTTCCAATTGCCGCTCATCGGAATAGCTGTATGGTGAGGAGCTTTTCTGGAATCTGGTTATCAGGTAACCTAGCCACATGGCCTGCCCAGTAACGTTGACCAATCCTAATAAACCCGACCACGTTCCTCGCCTCGAAAATTTCCTGTAATTCTGCTTTGTGCCTCCTCTTTTATTTCACACAAACTGGAGCAAATATTCTGCGAAGGATTCGGCGTAGGTATCGAAGTAAGACCTGCTCGATGGTTTTCGGTATAGTCCAGCATTCTAAACTGCACGTTAGTACAGCTTTTATTAGTGTCTTATACAATTGTATTTTTGTTGTTCGAGAATGGGATTTGATTTTTATGTGTCTCTGAAGTCCAAAATAGCACCGGGAAAAAAAGTTTCTTAAAGAATTAAATTTTTTTTATTTTCTAAACCTAAAAAAATGTAATTGTAACGCCCCACCTTATAACAAAAGATATTTTCCCAGGTGTAAAAAAATGTGGCCCGATATTAACCATAAAACGTGTTTTAGAAGAATGTCTATTTTACACAGCATGATTAAAATAATTTGGAATACCGCTGAGTATATCAGCATCCAGGAGAAACCAGCAGAAAAAATAAATAAACTTATCACTTTCCTACAAAATGAAAATCTTAAAAAATAGATTCAGAAGTCATTGAGTTTTGTGCATGCGTTAGATTTTATTAACCACGTTACACAGCGTCCCCCACAGTTTCTCATATTTAAGTCAAAAAGTGTACATTTTTTTACTTAAAAACTAGTAACGCTGACATAAAAACAGCAGCAACAATAATGGACTTATACCACAGTGAGTAGTGTTGATATTTATTGTGTACTTCTATAAACAGTGGAGATAGTGCCTATATGCCTTATCGCTATATCGCCCTTATCTGCTACGTCTCATTGAGGCGCGTCCCTCTAGCATTCGTGACTTTGCCACGGCGCAGGCAGGAGCTGCACTTTGTTTCTCCAAGATTAAGGAAACGCAGACAAAGTTTTGTTTTATTTATTTTTTTTATTCTCATATGCGATATTTTCATCAAGTGATGTCCACTAAGAGGTCTCATTCAGTTGGATCCACCCCTTGTAATTCACCACTTAAAGTAAAGTCGATGTGTCTGAAAAAACTAGTCGCAGTAAGCGGTAACACTCCACGGAACTCATCCAGCGAAAATTCAAGAATCTACACCTCAACCACAACCAACTTGGTCTTCACAACAAATGGTCTCTGAATCTAATTTTTTTTACATCTAATCCATACTAGGTGTTTCAAAATGACAGAGAGGAGATGGATTCTGCACCGAAACCTAGAGAACCACGGCCTCCTCCGATCTTTGTCAAAAATATTAGACATTTTCAATTGTTGTGTACCCAACTAAATAAAATCTGTCCCGATAGCTTTTCATGCCTAAATAGGACGAGTGACACAAAAATATAGTCGCCCATACCTGAAGCCTATCGAAAAATAATGAAATATTTAACTGAAACAGGTGCGGATTTTCACATATACCAGCAGAGGGAGGATAGGTCATTCATTACGTGTGGTGATAAGAAACTTACACTCCTCAACCCCAACTGAGGTTATCAAGGAGGAGCGAACGGCGTTAGGGTTCAATTTTCGATAAATAACAAACGTCCTGAAAGAAAATAGAGACCAGCCAGGAGTAAAAACTAAAATTCCACTGCCCTTATTTTTTGTGGATTTGCAGCCAACACCAGGAGTTAAAAAAATATACGACGACATTGATCGACTTTACTGTATCATTGTAAAAGTTGAAAAAAAATATCCAAAAAAAAACAAGTCGTACAGTGCAACAATAAACAGGCATACGGTCACACTAAGTCATATTGCCACCACATGCCGCGCTGCGTGAAGTGCGGCGAGTCACACAAATCTGGCAAATGTACGAAAACAATTAAAGATCCTGCAGTCTGCACCGTATGCTTGGCGAGTCATACGGCCAACTTTAAAGGTTGTGAAATCTACAAAACCCTAAAGTTAGATACTAGCCCCGGAGCAGGATGCTACACCTAAACAAAGATGAGGACTTTCACAGTATTTTTAATTTTAAATTGAACTCGATGAGATTGGTACTTGACGATTTGTACACTATTCGACAAATTTTCTCTAGTATTATAACAAATAGAGCCGTTTTCGAAATAAATCTTTTGCAGATTCGAAAGCAGATATTTTTTTAAAGTGGTAAAAGGAATATCATGACATTAATACCTACTTGATTATTTGATAAGATTGTTTAACGGGTCACAAGAGCGGTTTTAGGTCTGTGCGAATCGAAGAAAACATACTTAGACATATGAAAACAGAATGTACATTATGGAATTCGATTACTTTTTCTATACCAAATAAATGTTATACCAATCTTCAACTTTTCTTTAACACTCAATCAAATCGAACGAGCTATTTTTTAAATATGGGCATGTCTAAAAAACATAACGTAAGCGAAATAACTGGATAGAATTTTATAAAATTGATATGGGAACACAAACCACACTGAATTGTTTATGAAAATCGGATAAACGGTAGAAAGTAAAACTCCCGACATAAGGATTAGTCAATATGCCGTGACAGCTACGGCAATGTAGAGATGGTTTACCGTGATATAATATGAGACGGAGTTGGTCATATAAATATTATTTTTTTTAAAAAAAGTATTTTTAATTGATACGCCAACGTTTCGACCAACCATGCTTCCTGCAGTGCCACATGCCACGCCCTGATGAAGACCTGCATGGTGGCTCAAAACGACGGCGTAACAATTAAAAATAATATTTTTTAAAAATTTAGTATTTATTTGACCATACCCCTCGACCAACTCCTTCTTATATTATATCACGGTCAACCATCTCAACATCATTATAATTACATCTATATTTGTAAGTCAAATACGACGGGGTGACAACCTTTTCAATAATTGTAACAATGCTTATTATTAATAAAATTCCGATTGAACAACTTTATTGTACTTTCTTACCTAAAATATGCAGGTATCCATGTAAAGAAAGTTCTTACATGAAAGAAAAAAAAAATGTTCTTTAAAATATTTTAGATAATATTGATTTAAATATTTTTTCAATGAGTCATGCAGTTAATTTTATATGTTCAATATGTTTAACCAGCATAAACTAAACATAAATATGTAATTCATTAGAATTACATCGCAAGAGGCTATAATAAAAATTAAAAAAAAGATTCTGTTATGTTTAAGGAGCATTACAACTATCAAGATGTTGGGATATAAATATTACCAAAGAGAACAGATTTATGAGTGTTTTAAAAATAATATTAATATATCATAACATGCATGTTATAATATGATAATATTATACACCATAAAAAACTAGTTTTAAAACATTAATAATAATAATAATAAAACCAATACTAGCAAGAACAGGTTAAACCAGAAACCAGCAGCAGAGAAGCACAACGACCTTCCTACTGAACAAGGCACTATAGGCGGACTATATAAACTGTTAGGTCTGGAAGGAGTGGCATAGTTACATGAGGTAAGAGATCAACAACTCTAAACATGAAGACCGCCTTAGTAAGTAAAACCAAAGGACATATAATATTAATAACAAACAATAATGTGGTTACAACATCACAATTTAAAATTTCTAAATTCATTAACATTGTTTATAATTAAATATATAAGACATAAAAATACCTAATAATTAATGATTAGTTGGCTATCGCTTTAAGTATTAATGACTTTTCAGGCCTGCCTGTTGCTCGCTGGAGTAGCCCTCGCCTACCCTACACTGGAGGTTCGAAACGAAAGGAGTGTCGACGGAGGTTATGGTTCCTTGGACCTCGACACCCTCCATGGTTCCGTCGCTGCCAGCGTATTCGCTACCGAAAATTTCGTTGGTGCTGCGGCTGCCGCACGCCTCGCTCACTCCCCTCCTGGATCTGTATACTACGGGGCTGGCCCTGGCTCCGCTGGATACGAAAACAGAGTTCTTGCAAGTGCTTTAGCACGCCAAAATACTCCATTGGGCGGAATTGCATCCGGGCACCCAATCAGATATGGACTTCACTACTAATAATAAACATTACCTGTATATAAATGGATGAGGCTGTTTAAATAAATAATTTATAGTAGTGTTTTTCCAACTTAGTAGAAATAATTAATTTCCTTTCATTATATACACAGAATATCCTTATCAAATGAAACAGATTATATATACATATTAATGAATCGTAGGAGTTGATATATTTTTTTTTTATTATTGAACTATTAACATTTTAAATAAAATTGGCTAATAGAATTAAAATTCTTGAATATTCAAAACCTAAAACATTTTAATAATAATTTTATAAATCGAGTCATTTACTTATTTTAGAAAAATTTAGTAAACCGTTAATTAATTTTTAAATATATACATACAAATGAAATATATATTTAAATACGTATTTAGAAAGAAACTATGGCTTTGTAAGAATATGGGTAAATTGTAAACTATATTTCATGTCATCCTTGAAACGTCTACTTATTCGAATGGTGGTAGCATATGAGAATTATTTCAGAGGCAATAAAACCTGAAGATTTGAATTTCATTGATTGTAATATGGACAATATTTGTAAAAAAGAACACTTACTGAACACGATAACACTACTTTTAGATTTAGAAAAGGCAAATGATACTTTGTGAAGACAACGAATCCTTATTATTTTAGAAACGAACAAAATAAAAAATCCTTTCTGGATTAATACAAAAAAAAATCTTTGAACTGACAGAAGATTTTCTGTGATTCCGGATTCTCAAAACTTCGGTGTTATGTCCCAAAACGGAAGGGTCGAAGGCTCTCGTCTTAGGTCAACTCTGCCCTTTGTCTCTATTCCCGAAGTAACGCAACTTTTCCATAGATTTTTCGAATTCCTAGCATCTGCTGATGATATGTTGATTACTGTTCGAAGTAAATCCCTAGCCTCCACGGAGTGTAAAATATAGGCAAACATTCAAGAGAGATATTAAAAAATTAGTTTCAAAATATCGGTGACTGAAACAAAATTTATGCACATCTAAAAGAAAATGTCACCTAAATTCAAAATTATTTTAAAAGTCATTGAAGAAACATTTTAAAATATAAATAAATATCTGACATCAAAATAAGACGAGAAATTAAACTGAACCGATCGCATTAGATATATTCGGGAAAATGCACCAATTCACATAGCCTTTTGAAATCCACTTCCCACGCCATCTAGGGAGCAGATAGAGAACCCCTCATCAAAATATATCTATCTATTGCGTGAAGTAAATAGTACTATGAAGCAATTTTATGTGGATATGTAAAATTTGCTGATTTGATGGAAAATCATGTAAACTATTCAAGTGATAGACGAGTGTCGATGGATTAAAGTTTCAAAATAGTAGAAACTAAAACAAAAGCTACATTAATCTAAAAGAAGATTTAATCCCACGTCCTCACCCCTGACCCTGGAAAACCCCATATCATCTAAAAGGCGAGAAAATGGACATACACAAAAAAGTTAAATTTGTATTTATTTAATTTTAAAAGGCTGCCTATAATTCATACGAACAGTTATTCTAAAAATTATTAATTGAGGGCTTTTTAGTTTTGAGTTTTTTTGTTCTGCATAGTAACCCTATGCAGGAGGAGTTTATTTGCAAAAGTTTACATACACCATGCGAATTCGCATATTATATGTATGAATGTTATGCTTACATTTTATCTAGGCTATGTTTGTTTTGTTTTTTCAATAAAATGTAAAGAAAATAATATAACATAAGAAAAATAAAAAGGAAAACAAAAAAGTAGAACTAAAGCTACTATACTTGTGTACATGAAAATAAGATATATATTTTTTATAGCCTATATATATAATATATAAAATATATATATATATATATATATATATATATATATATATATATATATATAAGATAGAGTTAAATGTTTTCAAGTATTGAGAACAATTAAATTTTTATATACACCTTACATTTGTGTGATGAAGAAAAAATAATAATAAATAAAACACAATCAACTTAATTTATTATTTTAAAGAGATTATATATAAAATAAACGTTGAAGAATAAAATAAGTGAAGAAGCACAATAATTAGATAAACATAGGTAAATATAAATAAAAAATATCAAATAAACTAGATATATGTACAAAAATATTTAGCATAAAATAAAACTGTATTAACAACATTGTGAACAAATATAAATAAATTAATAAAAAGAAAAAATTCATTGAAGGTTTATCATAAAAGGTTTATCATTGTGATGCTTTTACAATTAGATTTAATATACAGTGAAATGATTTTGAATCGAATACCGAGAAATAATGGACATCTTTTATAACCATTTTTCACGGCTATCTATTAATCTGTCTTTGCTTACTTTTACTCGATTCGGTTTTAACTTGTTCATGATATGCTTCAAGTCGCTATCGCATTTGTATAATTAGTCAAAATACTTTTATGAATCCAAACAAGATCCACAAGTCTCCATACATAAACGTCGATAGTTAACTTGCTAAAGTTTCGCCAATTCAGGCATCATGAAGGAAGAAAAACGAAAATCACTTAAATGCAGTAAGAAAAAACAAAAAAAGTAAAGCAGAATAAAAAAAAATATTATTGTTGCTGTATACATCTCACGAAGCCATTAAAATACTTGCTGAAGAAAGAAGGTTCTATTAACACAGCTAAGGAAGGTTATATTGAACAGCTGATTAGCAGGAATAAAAGAAAGAAAGGAGAGAAAAATGAATACATAACTAAAATATCATAATACAAAACGAGTTAAATAAAATAAAATAACAACTTTATAAATAAAAAAAAAATAAAAAACTAAGGTATATATCTTTTCCCATTAAAACTCAGGGGATTTACGGCCATTTCACATGTAATATTACAAAATAGGTACAAAACTAGAAAAGATACAAAAGATAATTCTGGAAAATCATGGAAAAACCAAATAACGTCTACGAATTTAAATTAAAAATAAAATACTGCCACAACGTGACGGTTCAAAGGCTATTTCGAAAAATATTTATTCTTAAGATTATGTGAATACAATAATCTTCATTACGTATGTAAATACAAGATCATTTATTTTGTCACAAAAGCAAGAAAAAAAAATCTGGTGCGCGCAAACCATGACTTTCAATTACCGCTCTACTTGAATTTTCTGGCAATGTTGGACTACTATAAAATTATTGAAGTACGCTTTCAACGGAACTATAGCTTAAAGCTTACAAATAACAAATCATTAAGACAAAATTACAAAAAGTCCATTTATGGACTGTAGTATAAAAATCTAATTATTCCATCTGCTTTTATAAACTACATAACCTCAGTTTCTGAGCCTTTCAGTTGACAGAATAGACTAACCCGCATTTCACCATTTTTGAGTAACGTCATCTTTCTTAGTGGTATTTCAAGTTGCAAAACTAATATCTATACAGACAGTGAGTAAGTTTATTCCAGAGTAGGTGATTGCAGTTTTGACATTTTCTAAAAGGTTACTTGACGATTTTCTGGAATAAACGGCCAATAGATAGCTAATTATTTAAATATAATATTACATCTTGAGTTATTAAACTACAGTAAATGTATTTAAGATTATAAACATATCCATGAAATATTTTTATATTTCACTTATTCATTCACACAAGTACATTGAAATAGTATTTTAAACAACGGTATTGGCTTAATTCGGTGGATTTTAAATAAAAAATCATTTAAAAGTTTATATTTAGTAAGAAAATTTCATTTAATTTCATTGGAAACATGTGATTTACGTTAAATAATGTTAGTTTTCTGAAATTATTATTTATATTTTTTTCGTCACTCTCCGTTACCTTCCACAATTTTAATTATCTGTTATTATTTTTTCTAAAAGTATCCGCTTTCCAACGATATATTAGACGTATACATTTCCGGGGATTCACTTGCAACACGGATAAGCATTTTTCTTTTATGTGATAATTTTCAAATTATCATATTCTTAAAAATTAAATTTTTTTTTTTTTTAAATAAACCGTATTAGAGTTACTTTAGAGGAAGACGTATATGAACATTGGGCAATTAAGCCTTGTAAAGTGACATCAATGGGTATAAGACCACTAATGAGATTAAATACCACTTAATTACACACTGATCCACCGATTTTAATCAAAATCGTTTTTGAGAAAATTGTAAAAATGTGTTGCACCATTGATATAAAATGGTATTTCCGGTTTGCCGATATCAAGGAAAAAGTTGCTGTCACATCTAAGGCATATACATATACATAAGTATAGATAATATCAATTTCGTACGTTTATTTGTTTTTGAGCTAGACTGTTAACATACGCACACACAGACACACGAATCAAAATAAAAAGAAATGGAGTCAGTAGTTTTTTATTACTATTTAAACGTTTGAGAGATGCTTTGATCTATCTTCAACATCTCTTAACATCTATAAGGACCAAAGTATCCCTGGAGCATTTTAATAGTAATTTTACAAACAAATGTATGTATGTACGTGTATATATATATATATATATTATATATATATATATATATATATATATAATATATATATATATATATATACACATTTTACTCTTAGGTGAAATTAAATGTCAATTAATGTAAATTAATTAATGAATAATACTCACTAAATGCCGAAATAGTGAATAAGTTTGTCTATGAGATAAAGTATAAAAAGAAAAATTAATTAACAGATGCTGAAGAGGAGAGAGGACAACACATCCCTAAAGTTCTAATAGTATTTTTTTTCTAAGTTCTAATATATACAAATAGTTTTGGAATATTAAGCTGCAAAAGTTGTGAAGAAGAAATAATAATAGAATGTACATTTTCTTATTATTTTGTAAAATAATAAAGATTAACAATGATATATGTGAGTTGTCAAATTTTAGAGAGTGGCCAGAATCTTAAGATGATCTATGCGAAGAAAACTAAGTAGTATAACTAACATAGCTAGGATATCAATAAAGAAATAAAAAATTGGTTGGCTCATCTAAAAAAGAAAGGTAGTTAAATATTCTATCTATGAAAGAAAGGGTGGTCTATAAAAACCAGTAACAGCGAAGTGCAACGGCCTTCCTGCTGCCCAAGGACCTAGCCCTAGCGGACTATATATACTGCTAGCTCTAGAGGAAGTGGCATAGTTACCTGCGGCAAGGCATCTACAACTCTAAACATGAAGACCACCTTAGTAAGTAGATACATCATATCTTAATATGTTGAACTTCGCAATATTTCATTCAAAATAGAAAATTTTCAATAGGAAAATCAAAAGGTTATGATATAACATACTTATCAAAAATTAATTAATTAGATAATGTATCGTAGCACTAATACATAGATAGGGCTCGACATTACTATTGTAGAAATTTCTTAGTTTAAATTTTTTTAAATTTGAATATTTCAGCAAGTAATTGAATTTCAATTTAGTATTACTAGATTTTATTTACTGCAAGTAGTTATAGAAAACAAATACCTATAAGATCATTTTAATTAATAATGGAATCCTAAATACCAATTCATGATTACTATTTTTTCCAATAGGTTTGTCTGTTTCTGGCTGGAGTAGCTGTGGCCCAGCATGGTCATGGTTGGGCAGGATGGGCCGGCCATGGTCTCGCCGCTCCAGCAGTAGCAGCTCACGGGTTGGTCGCTCCAGCACTAGCCGCACCCAGTTTGGTAGCTCCAGCAATTGCCGCCCCCAGTTTGGTAGTTCCAGCAGTCGCCGCACCCAGTTTAGTCGCCCCAGCAGTTGCTGCCCCCGGACTCATCGCTCCCGCTAGTGCTGCAGGTTCCCTCTATGCTGCCCCCACAGCAGCAGGTTCCCTCTACGCCGCCCCCACTGCAGCTGGGTCTCTCTATGCCGCTCCAACTGCTGCCGGATCAGTCTACGCCGCTCCCTCAGCAGCTGGATCGGTCTATGCCGCCCCCAGTGCCGCAGGATCTATCGCCGCCGCCCCATCATCCGCTGGTTCCATCGCAGCAGCACCTAGCTCTGCCGGATCCATCGTAGCTGCCCCATCCCATGCAGGATCCATTGCTGCTGCTCCATCTTCAGCAGGTTCCATCTCTGTCGCTCCTTCTCATGCTGGTTCTATCGCAGTCGCACCATCTTCTGCTGGCTCCATCGCCGCAGCTCCATCATACGCAGGCGCAATCTCCGCAGCAGCAAATGCCGCCGGTTCTGTCCTGGCTGGACATGGCGTAGCTGGTTTGGCTAGTCATGGATGGGGAGTACATGGTCATCATTGATAAAGTGGATGGAAGATTAATGAACCTTAAATGAAAAGTCTTATAGTGAAATAAATTAATTTATTTTGAATATTTTTTTAACATTGGTGCCTTCTCAACCACTGTAGCCCTTACATAATATTTTTTACACAATGAAAAACTAAACAATAACCTTCAGGAAGGTAGGAATGATTAAACGTTAAAATTTTCTAAATGGGGGAGCATAAAAAAAAAATAACTTTGTTTATAATTTTGTTTTGTGAAGAAACAAAAACAATTTGTTTGCCGTTTTCATATTAGTTTCTAAAATTTCACCTTAAAACTCTTGCTATAATTAATTAAATCAAAGAATATCTATTTAAAAATAACTATAATAAACTTGATAATAACATTACACAGCAATAATCATTAATATAAAGTAAAGAAATAATAAGTGGATTGGTTTCCTGCCCATAGTCCTCATAAATCATTGCGTGACCTGCCGATAGAAAATAGGTGCCCGGAAACCGAACGCAAAATTATGATAGCAGCTGTGGTCAGTTAATGAAAAATATTATTCCTAGAATACAAATGGTAATAAACATGGTAAAAAAACAGAAACTATAGTGGAAAACAGAATTTTTCAAATAATAACTAAAAAAGAATTAAAAGAGGCAGGACACCGACTTAAAGAAGACAAAAAAAATTTTTTAAAAATTTCGTAATTTTTCCAAATCGAAATATATTCATTGATTTTAGTTTTGCTTCCTCACTACCAAAGGTTGAGAAGCATTGTATTTTTTTCTTTCCTTTTTTTACTTTCCGTTTTTGCCAATCTACCATTTAATAATAATCAACATAAAAAAAAAAAAATACAGAACCTGACGTTAAAACAAAATTAAAAACACACAAACATGCATTCAAGTCTATCAGGTGACTGCGTTTTGACTTTTAAGTCGGCTTAGCTCTGGAACGGGTATTTCAGCATCTCTTGAGCCTTCCACAAAAATCGGGAAATCGCAACTGCATCAAATGGACAACACCCTGAAAGAAATGTCAACTGACAACAATCTGAGACTTCTTCGAGACTTTACCTATGCGATCGATATATTGCATTCGTACACGGCGAGACTTTTTATCACTAATTAGTAACTAGATCTCGTCGATTAAAAAAGAACTTATTTTTGGTAACAACAAAAACAAAAGTTTTTAAAAAAGAAATTATTTTAGCTGAGGAAAAAATCATGATAAGGAACAATGTGAAGAATTATCGTCCAAAACATATTTTTGGCCGCCGAAAAAAACAAAACACTGTAGAAATTGTTATTTATATCTATGAAGAAAAAAAACTATTTATAATTGATTTTCATTTGCTCGAGAAATTATAAATGATTCAGTTCAAACAAAATAATTTCAACAGATCATCAGTTCTTTAATAGAAAACTAGAGCCAAAGGTTGCCCTTATAATTAATTGTGAACTATTCTGACATTTTTAAAAAAAGTCATCATTTTTAATATTATTATTAAAACATAGCTATTATCAGAAAAAAATGGCCGTGAGGAAAAAATGAATTTGTGGTCAGCAAAATAAGAAAAACAAAAATATTACATACTAATACAAAAAAAGATAATCAAAATAAAAATTGCATGTTTTGTAAGTCTAATTAAGAGAATAATATTAGCTATACAAACGTGTAATGTTTCTAATGCACCTCAAATCAACTAATAACTCATTTTTACAAAATAAATAACGTAAAAATTTGTATTACACCCAGAATAAACTGATAAATCACGGTCACTGAAGAAAGCACATTTAGTAACGTAATACGCAAACAAGATATAAAAAAAATGTAATATAAAATATTTATTTCCAAATCTACGGAAGTTACTTTATACAGATATATGTGTGTGTGTGTGTCCTATATATATGTCCTATATGAGTGTCCTATATGTTCTTTCCTTCTGAGGGTCTCGGGAGTACGAAAGGTTAGGTAATACTAGTTTCTGTCTTACGTCGTCCAATACCGCATGTTGGGTTGGCCGTAAATCCAAACTAAGCAAAACAAGCCGTAACTTTAGAAATGGTTACTTGATTGTGTCCGATGGTATTTAGATTTTTCCAATAAAAAGACCAACAAGAAATGCTTAATAATCCAAGGATCGATTTTCGCTGTACTTTTTTTTTCCTGTACCACTACAACCAATGGAGGGTCTTGGGTTCAGTACTATTTAGGGAAATAGTTTCTTGGTCCACGGTTGTGCAAGGAGGTGATTTGACCGAGATCACACTCAACCGCCACGGTTTTCCAATTAATTAATTATTTTAATTAAGGGTACCCACTTTGTAGAAGCTGGGTGTGCCGAACTTTCGAACACAATCTTCTAGGTTAATATCATTGTTGACATTATTTTTTAAGTCAATACAACGGGTGAAGTGCAGCTATCAATACTTTTACATCAATAAACACCTTATTGGTATCAATTTATGTTTCTTACTGGCAGCACTTGGCTTTTCTATAAAATTACAGCTATAATTATGAAATTCACAGGCCTAGGTATGCATTTGAAAATGCCATATTTTAATTATGAAAATTAAATCATTAGATTATTTTGTATACCTGCATTTAATTTTACTGATTTTTTTTAACTTTACAACTTTAAATAAGTTTTTAAAAAAAGTCATTAAATATCATTATGTACTTTTAGCATATTCATGTAGCATTGAGTATGGACTTTAATTTTCATTATTGTTTTTGGGCTTTTGGATCCTACTTTATCTGTATTACTATTTTTTTCAATTGACCGAGTCATCATATCTCACGCTCAGCTTGCAGAAATTTGTTTCCAGCCCAAAAAAGATGATCGTATATCCATGGCCATGGAAGAACAGTATTCATTGCTGAATGTGGAACGCTCGAGTGAAAACTATAATGAAATGAATAGCGAAGATTAGTAGGCTATTTTGTCTTAATTTCCATAATAAATTAAAAGAAGGTGGAAGGAACCCCCAAAAAACTTTTTTTGGAAACACTTCTTGGCTTCAACAAGAGGTTCAGAAATTATCCTTGATGGTCAATGTACCTTACTTAAAGTGGAAGCCCACGAGCATCCTTCGAGGAATAATACCAAAAAAACGGAGAAGAGGCGGGTAAAAGAACTTTTAGAAAGTTAGACATATGCTAAGCTAATATTTGCTACCGACATTGCCAAGAAATCTTCTATTCATAATTCAAAGTCTTCGTTAAGACGTCATCAAGCTCTATATTTATATTTATATTTATCTGAGAGAAAATATAAATTGTTAAAGTCAGTGGTAAATGGTATGCACAAGGATTGCTTTCCCTCCTTGTATGCTGTAAATTTGTATAAAAATGCCCTGTTACCAACGCAGATTACTGAAAATGTAATTTATGCTTCCATAACTTTAAATTTGATTAGTAAATCTAGTGATGAATTTGACATGATGGAGATTGGTGAAGTAAATGTAGATTCAAAAACAATAACGAGGAATATGATGAATCAGATTAAATGATGTTGATTTACGAAATATCAATATTGTATTTTTATTGTGTTGTTAGATACTTTATATTGCATATAGATAAATATACTATATGTTTCATTTTGTGAAATATTCTTTTTATTGATTTTTATAATTATATTTCAAAAGTTGGTGTTTTTAAAACTAACTTGTTTAATATTTTCCTGGTAACTTTCACACTGATGACGTTGGGATTCAATCAATTCAAAATTACTTTATTATATAAAACTATACCGTTGGGCGAAAATTCATATGACAAGATCGGGCGTTTGGCTCGAAACTTAAAAATTAAGTTTAAAATGACGGTTACGGGGGAAAACGCATTATCCGACAATTTCGGTTAGGAATATTTGTAATTTGTAAAATTTATAAGAATTAATAGAAATCAGAATTTTATCCATTTCTATCATTGGCTCGAAGCACTATGCGGCGTTTTAAACGCATATCACAAGCAACAACAAAGAAATATTTTTAAAAAATGGTTATTCTGTCGCGTACTGCAACACCAAATATATGAATCAATATATATTTATAACTAATATTATGCAAGATGTAAAATATAAACAATAATGTATTAGCAAGGATAATAGATAAATATCACGTTTTATCCTATGAATTGCAAAAATAGCTCTAGAAACTCCAATTTTAGACATGTGCTTTAGAATTAAGACATATATACATTAGTTACTGTTAAAACTAATGCCCGAAAAATAATTTTTGACCCAAATACGTTTCAAAACAGAACAAAGCCAAAAATTATAAATAAAATACAGATTTTGATTAGATGACATTCTTGATTTTTTTTTATTACATTTAACTTGCTTTCCACAAATTCCCCAACAGCTCAAAAATAAAAAAAGTTGTAATGATTTAAAAAATTACTTTTTTAATTTTTCAGGGATGCTTAAACCTTAAATCTTTTAATAAAATTATTTCTATAATTTACGTTCTCCAGAAACAACTTCACTATTTTCAGGCATATAGTAAGTGCTGTTTATTAATTAATTAACATCCTCGACCTTTCTTCATAATAGTTCATGGCATTACTTCAATTTTGCTCACAGGTCATAATTTAAAAAAAATAATATATATACATTTTTTTATTATTATTTGAATCTTTTATCAATTCTTTATCTCACTTAGATATAAATCGACAAGAGGAACTAAGCACCCATCCTACTCTAAAACAGTAATAAAAAAAACCTATAGTCTTTTTTTTTTATTTTGAGTTGTAAGGAAAGATGAGGGGAAGAAATAAAAATAACATAAGTTTTATTATTATTTTTTTTAAAGTATAATAAAAATGGTGATGAATATTGCCTTTTTGTTAATTTTATTAATTCTTGGTAATGCAGAAGAGACGAATAATATAAATAGCTGTATACATAACGAACATAGACACCACACATTAAACAAATTAAAAATCTCTAACCACACCTAACATAGACCGTTAGGTAAATATTCCATCTAAAAAAGAAAGGGTGATCTATACAGACCACCAGCTGAGAAGTGCAACGGCCTTCCTCTTGCCCAAGGCCCCAGTGGACTATATATACTGCTAGCTCTGGAAGAAATGGCATAGTTACCTGCGGCAAGGCATCTACAACTCTAATCATGAAGACCGTCTTAGTAAGTAGATTCATAAAATCTTAATAAACTTCGCGATATTCCATTCGAAATAGAACATTTTCACATTTTGGTCATAGGCAATGAATAACTACTTACAATACTATACAATCATTTTACTTAATTCTGGAATGTTTAATACCAATTATTGATTACTATTTTTTGCAATAGGTTTGTCTGTTTCTGGCTGGAGTAGCTATGGCCCAGCATGGTCATGGTTGGGCAGGATGGGCCGGTCATGGTCTCGCCGCTCCAGCAGTATCAGCTTATGGATTGGTCGCTCCAGCAGTTGCCGGTCATGGTCTCGCCGCTCCAGCTGTAGGAGCTTATGGATTGGTCGCTCCAGCAGTTGCTGCACCTAGTTTGATAGCTCCAGCAGTGGCCGCCCCCAGTTTAGTCGCCCCAGCAGTCGCTGCCCCCGGACTCATCGCTCCAGCTAGTGCTGCAGGTTCCCTCTATGCTGCCCCTACTGCAGCTGGTTCTCTCTATGCCGCCCCATCTGCAGCCGGATCAGTCTACGCCGCTCCCTCAGCAGCTGGATCGGTCTATGCCGCTCCCAGCGCCGCAGGATCTATCGCTGCAGCCCCATCATCCGCTGGTTCCATCGCAGCAGCACCTAGCTCTGCCGGATCCATCGTAGCTGCCCCATCTCATGCAGGATCCATTTCTGCCGCTCCATCTTCAGCAGGTTCCATCTCTGTCGCTCCTTCTCATGCTGGTTCTATCGCAGTCGCACCATCCTCTGCTGGCTCTATCGCCGCAGCTCCATCACACGCAGGCTCGATCACCGCAGCAGCTAATGCCGCCAGTTCCATTCTTGCTGGACATGGTGCAGCTGGTTGGGCTGGTCATGGATTGGGAGTACATGGTCGCCATTGGTAATTTTCATAAACCACCATGATAGAAAGTGATAATAAAATTAATTAATTTATTTTAATATATGTTTTCCTTTATTATTCCCTCCAAACTACCAACTTCATAATTCCTAAATAATCCAACCAAAGAAAAGGAATTATATTAATAATTATTATTAAAACAATGCGACCATGAAAATGTTCAAGAATTGATTTTTTAAGAATTCATCGGATGTAGCTAATTTAATTTTAACCAGATAGAAATATATTTATCTCTAACTTTTTTTTTAAACTTTTATTATTATATTTACAATTTTATTAGTACGAATACATCAAGTAAATGTGTACAGAGGAATATAATCACATGAAACACGCTTGTTGAGAAACTACCCATTGGTAGCACTCTAATATCTAACTATTTGAAATTAGAAATTAATAAAATTCAATTAAGTGATCAAGTCGCCGATCCTTATCTTTACCGATACAAAAAAAAACATGAAGCTAGAAATGTAATAAAAGAGAATATCATACGATTTGCAAATAATGGAAAAATTACTTTTTATTTTTTTTATTTTTTATTTTATTTTTTATTTATTTTTTAGAACAGAAAAAACTACAATTTACTAATAAGATAAAATTGCAAACAAATATAAAAGTTGTTAAATAAAATAATTTCCAAGAAATCAAATAAAAAATTAGATTGAAATTATCCTTACAGCTTGTATATATTTCCTCAAGATTTCTGTTCGTTCCTCTATTTGTCTCTTATATTTTTGGTTTTCTTTCCGTATATTTCCAGTTTTTTTGGAATATTATGACATCTCAGGAGTGAAAAAAAAAACTGCGACAAGTAAAACTTCGTGAAAAACAAGGTAACAGTACAGTCAGTGGGTCACCGATTGAAATAAAAATTTTCTTCGTAACACTAAATCGAATAATATTGGGCACATGCCTCCTGACGTTCTCTCCAATTGACCTTAGGAGCCGAAAAGAAAAAATTTATATAATTTCAAAAAGAATGTATGTTATTTATTTTTGCATTTACTTTAAACGGAATTTGAAATTGCTATATACCAATCGATTTATTTTTAGAATAAGAAAAAACTAATGACTCTGCTTTTAGACATATCATAAATTACCAAAATCAATAGGTGCTATTAATGAATTAGACCAAGTATATATTTGTTATGGAAACGCTTGTTAGATTCGTTTTGAGGGTATTTTAAATCTCTTAAATACGATTTCTTATAGAAATAAAGGAATATAACCTTTTGTACTTAATTTCCTTGATTTTTTTTCCCCAGCCGGCACCAAAGCACTTATAACTCCTCGGGGTTTTCTCCAACTTCAACGTTAATGTTAACTTTGGAAAGCTGAATTACAACTCTTCCAACTGACATCAATTACTTTTGGATTTATTTGTGTTCTTGCCTGAAAATCCACTGATTGTCAATTATATATAAGACATGGATGAAAAAATAAATGAAGTTATATATATTAAAAAAATCCGTTTTAAGCAAGAAAAAAAAATAGAAAAATTCAAATATTTTTGTTTTTTATCATTGGTTCGAATTTGATTACACAGGTCGGTTTTATGGTATTTTTATTAACATATACAGCTATAAATTTCTAAAAAGTTTCATGGGAATTGGTAAAGTTGTCTTAAAGTTATCAATAAGCTGCCTAAGGAAACATACGCAAAAAATTCTTTTCGATTACTATGAAAATTCGTATTTAAGAGCTTTTCAAAGGACAAAAAATGGCTATAATTTTTTTTTTCTGACTAAAAAAATATTTACCCCCACTATCCTACCTCAATTTGTACAAGTAGTTCCCATAATATAATTTTCTGAAAAATATATTTTTTCTGAGCTAGTATCTATTTCCTGGCCAAGTATCTAGAGTAATGATTTTTCAAGATAAAAACAAAGTTGATATTCGTTTTCCGCACATTGAAAATTCATTAATATGAGCGTACAGAGCAATCAAACAATTAAAAATTTTTCCGCGATATATTTTTTTTTTGCTTGACCCTACGAGCTTTGGTCAAAACCACAAAATTTGGGATAACTTCAAGCCAATTCTACTGATCCTCACGAAAATTGTTAACTAGTGGTATAAAATAAAAATGAGAAATTTGGCTTTGAAAATCTACATAAATAAATTAAATTAAATTGCGAGGAGCTGACTTACATAATTAATACTCAATACTGAAAATATAATAAAATACTTTTCCAGTATAATGAACTTAGATGATTTCAAAATACTCAAGGAACCTCAGTCAGACTTATAGCTTGAAAAATGTCTTCATACGTACAGATAAAACACGTTTAATACAATAAGTCATAGTTATGAAGCTCAAATCGTTTTAATACAATTACAAGATCATGCAAGGTGAGGTCACTTATTTATACCGAATTTTTGTTGGTAATTGTAAACGAAGAATATTGAACATAGATTCCGGCATTCCTTTCAATTTACAGAGCTTTCCAGTAAAGAAAAAATATTTTATTTTATTTCAAATTTTTTTCTATATTATTTTCTTTTACCCTCTTCTTACCAGAAATAAGTATTTTCAGACGATTCTTAGCAGAAATAAGTATTTTCATACTTTTTATTATAGACGCTATATTTATTTGCATTTCATTGCGGATATTTTTATTTGTTTAAATAACCTTTTATAGACTTATGAGCTCGGTCTCGCTCGTTTTCCATTTGCTTCTTTCATTACAACTATTCTCTGTTAAGATCTCATGTTTCTCCATTAGTTAATTTTCGAATTCTTTCATATTTTATATTTAACTATTTTTTATATTAGAGATAAATGTGAAATGGTTGTTAATTGTTTCAAATAAAAAAAATTAAAGGTACTATAGAGGAAGCTAATATTGAAAATTAGCCATTTAAGAGCTGTTAGAGAACATCAATCAGAATAAAAACTACATTTTATTTAAAACTGCTTAATTTTACACTGATATAATGAATCTAATCAAAATCGCTAGAGCCGTTTTAGATAATCGTAAAAATGTGTTTAGTCCATTATATAAAGTGCCATATAAGGTTAGCCGATTTTGACGAAAAATTTGCTGTAACATTTTTAGCATATAAAAACGTTTAATATGCAATTACACTTCCGTTTTCGTTTTTGAGCTAGATTGTTAACACACACACTCACAGACATACACAAACGCATACACACACAAACCATTTTGCCGGGCTAGGTTATTTAGATAAAGGGGACCTTAAAACGTTTATTTCCATTGAAAACTGAGCTTCGAAAATTTTCACGATCGCAATACTTTCCTTTACTACATATTTCATATATAGGTAAGTGAAGTGTAGTAAAAAAGGAGAAATGTTTAGCACTCCCCTTGACAAGGATGGAATATACAAACACAGGCATAGGCCGTGTGTAACAAGGTCAACCCTACTAATTTTTTGGGGGTGGGGTGGCCGAATGGGCTAAAGCGAGTGCACAGCACCGCGAGTTGCCCGGCAACCAGATATATGAAGTTCTGAGGGACAAAAATAAGTACGAGTTCTCGTCCCGGTGTCGGAGGGAATTTTAAAATTCCCCCGCCCTCACCCTCCGGTTCGGGGAAATCCCGTATAGCCTAAACGGCGAGGTAGGGAAGAACAAATAAATAAAAAAAAATAAAAATAAATGAAAATAAAATATATAAGTAAGTGAAAGCTAAAAAAATATGTAAAGTGGTAAAAAATTAAGGATAATACAAATTATATCGCAGTTATACTTAATTCCTTAATTTTTTTACACAGAGTGTTATATCAAATTCCGAAGTATAACAAACAACAAAATAACGAGGGTCCATTGCGGTGCTAAAGCCAGTTTTTTATTTATTTCTAAAATAAAAACAGATTTTTTTTTTTTAAAGATGTATACTCACATTGAAAATGGAGCTCTAACAAATAGGACTAACAAAAAAAGTTAAAATTTATGTTTTCATTAAAGTGCAGAAAAGGTATTAAATCGTTAGAATAATGACGCGATAATTCAGAAATTATAAATACCGTTATATTTTGAATAAATAATTATTTAGAAAGTAAAGCATTGAAACAGGTCTTATTCTAGGGTTAACCTTTATTTTTTTGTTATAATCAAGTTTCTTTGGAGGACGACGTGAAAAAGACAAAACGGGCAACTAATAACAAGTATACGATTATAACAGGAACTAACGACGAAGGTAATATATTAATTTTAATCTTGAGGTAGGCATAATTTTAATATCTAATTAGGTACTAAAAACTCATATCACCCATTAGAATCGTAAGATAATTTGATCAAATCACCTATTAAAAAGGTGATCTACAAAAATATTTAGTCGTTCGGCCTTGATAACTTCGTCATCTTTACGTGAGTAACGCCAAACGGCCTAATAATTTTGTAGGTCACCTTTTTTTCTCGATTATATGAACAAATTATCTTACGATTCAAATTAAGAGCAAATGGGTATTTGTTAGTTTTTAGTACCTAATTAAATAATCCAACTATGCCTATCTCCAGATTAATAACGCCCCAATTCTCAAAATGTTATGAAGCTGTTCACAAAGTTTCTGGTTGATGTCAATAATAAATGGGAGGAGGGGGATAAAATGGGGTCTGTACCACGGACTATAAAGAAATAGTTTTCTCAATAGAAATCTTCAAATCATAGAACCGTAGATAACGTTTGAAGAAGAATCTGCTAGGACAGGAGGCGACAACGTGAATCCAGTGTCATCTTACCAGAACAATAAGGTACATTCTTGTAGAATGTAATACTTACATTAGCCGAAAGCAAAACCTGAAGATGGATACAACAATGGAATAAATCCTCCAGAATCACGAAACAGAAATTTTAAAAAAACATTATGAAAAATATAATTCAAAAAACAGTTATAATCATAAACATAGTTGTGATTTAATAAATAAACTATAAATGTCAGAATCACAGGTATTGGTTCTCTGGAATTTTTTTCAGCACAAACTGAACCATGTATTTCAGCCCTGGTGAATGTCTCTACCTATTTGTTCAAATCTCATGATCGATTCTCTTTTAATGCCCACTAGCTTCTTACGTCTATAAAAATTGATTTTATAAAATTTAAATAAATTTTCTTTTTCCTAGTAATGTTTACAGCAATTAGTGAAAGTGACAGCCAAAAAAAACCAATAGGTACAAAAGAGTTCGAAAGTTCCCTATTGGTTTACATAGCCTAATTCAACAAATCAGCTTTACCCATCTTTCGAGAATTCATCTTTGTATAGTTTCTCTAAAGTATCCCATTGCACTTAAGCCTACAGAGGTTGTTAGTAGAGCTGTTTGATGTTTCGATAATTGGATGTTATTAGGATTTGAAATCGATAGTTGAAAAAATCTAAATACAAAGTCAAATCTGATCAAAATTTTTAAAATGTATTTCATGATTTTTATTAAGAGCTATTTTTATTTTTGATCATAAGCGATAAAACTCATATCCTGTTCATCATTTCTGAACAAGATGTTTACAATTAACGATAATAATAATTCTTGAATAATACTTTTTTGAAATCTGAAATATAATGTTTTTTTAATCTCTATGATATAAGTTGAGCCTGGAGTAATAGAGGAGGAATATTAGTGTCAAGAATTAGAACATTTTTTTCTTTATTTTTTTAATTTACTAGAGATTATATATATATATATATATATATATATATATAATATATATATATATACTCTTTTTTATGAACTATTGGCTCTTGATTGATTACTGTGAGTTATTGATCCTTGAATAGCGATTGATTCTAGATAAACTTAATAATTTTTTTTGTTAAGAAAAAACACTGAACGTTGCTGAAAAAATCTTCAAAATATCTATTATAAAATGTAAACATTTTACTCAAGAATTATTTAAAATTTGTTATTATGATTTTCTAATGATTGAAATTTTTTAAGGAGTGCTAATATCCTTTAAGGTAGAGCTAATTTTATTTTATAACAGGAAACTGTGTTTTGGACTTTTGAAATACAATCCTAAAAATAAAATTGAAATATATATTTCATTGTTGAATACCACAAGGGAGTATGATATCACATTTCATATCGAAATATTCAACGTTGAATACGACCCTGAAAATGATTATACTGTAACACACACCCACACAAAAAATAAAACAATTCTTCAAAGTACTTCAGGAAATCGTAAACCGACCACCAAAAATTATATCCATTCACATTGGTCGTTGTTAAATAAAAATTGTTTATGTCAATGAAGGTCAGTTCTGATATATCTGTTCACTACATCATTTAGGAATGGATAGGTTTTACTTTCACCAACTGAATATTCCCATTGAACGGTTTTTCCTTACTTCTCTTATTGAGACTTAAAATCAACACTTTAAAGTTTAATTTAAATCGATTAAGTCGTTTGAGTAAATGATGGTTTTAGAAATTGGCGATAAAAATACTTTTTTGATCTGTAAGGAACGTGGAACTAAAAGATGTACTGATATAAAAAAAAAAATTACTTGACGATTACTGAACGAAAATGGGGAGAAAAAGTTTAGGAACTAAAATTCCTAGAGACATGTGAAGTTCTTAATTATTACAATAACTGGCCACATCTTTTTTTTTTCTCTCTCTGCTGTAGTAATCCTACAGAATAGTCGAAATTTCTTGTGTGCATGCAAAAGCATATTATAAAGGGGATCCTACACGGTCAATCGGAATTGCACTAATGACGTTCCGAATTGTCGTGTAAGGTAGTGAATGAAGTACTGATGGAGGTGCGCTGCGGATTTCCGAACATCCGGAAATCAAAGGTTCATTCACGAGAAGTGGAGGGGGGACAGAGGTAAAAGTAGAGCGGAGACTAACCATACTGCTGGATAGGTTAGGTTACCTAGGCCTCACAACCATTATAAATTTCTGATTTTTATTATATGTAAATAGTTAAATAATTTTTCATATCCCTTGTTCATAATTTTAACCCATCTTCAACTATTTCATTAAATAGTCAAGTGGGCAACAAATTAAAAAAAAAAATGAGGAAACTTCACAATTTACTTTAGGAAAAAAAAAGCTTTAACGTTGTGTATATTTATCAGTTCTTTTCCCATTTTCCTCAACAAATTTATTATTTTCGCAATACCTTTTCTTAATTTTTGTAAGTAGTAGACTTATATTTTACTAACTTTTGTCAAAACGATATGAGACTAACATTACTACTAGATAGGTTAGTTTACCTAGGTCTCGTTATTAAGTAAATAATTTCATAAAAGTAAATAGTTGTTTATATCCCTAGTCTATATTATTATTAACCATTTTCAACTATTTTTTCTTTAAATAGTCAAGTAGGCAATAAATTGGAGAGAAAAAAAAAGTGGAAACTTCACATAAGTAATGATCAGTAATGATTGAACGTGTAAGGGTCTTCATGATCAAAGCGATAGCGGGCAATCTTGGAACTTCTTGTGACGTTCATTCATGAATTACCGTCTAGGGTCTGCTTAAGCATTACATTGTTATTCAAACATTTTTTTTATATATATATATATATATATATATATATATATATATAAACTAGCTTATGTGTTGGCTAATGATATTTAAAAAAGAATGGTACATAAAATATATTACAAAGAGAAAATTAAAAAATAGATGATTAAATGATTAGGCATAAATAAGCAGAGGGATAAATAATATGCATAAATATATATATATATATATATATATTTAAGCTAATATAGATAGATATTTAATCGAAGAATAGTTTGATCACTTATCAGTACAGCTCAAAGAAATGATTTACTTATTGCTGAGTATATATATATATATATATTGAGCATATATCAAACAATTCTTAGATTAAGTATCTTGGTTAAAACTCCAATATTCGCCAAATGAAAGAATTATTTTAATAGTTTCCATTTCATTTAGGTGTTCCCTCTATCTTGAATATGATAATGCCAATAAAGCTGAAATGTGAATGGAAGTTCTTGTTCACTCATAGGTGATAAAAAAAGATCATAATATAAGTGCTTACAGAAAATGTTTCAAAAACCAACAAATATAACGTGTTTTTCTCTCATGGAAAAATATACGTACTCAGTTTAAAACTTGATTAATTAATTTGCATAATAATATTTATAAAAATATAAATTTAATAATTAATTTAATAAAACTTCATTAAGTGCTCTTCAAGATAAAAGAAAACTCATCTAAATTAGAGCAGTATTAGCAATAATACAGCTCATTTTACTTATTATCCAATTTTTCACAGGTTAAAAAAGAGCCTTATTCATATTTATATGAATATAAGTAAAGGAACAAAATACCGCTCGTTGGCACATTTATCAATTTATCTAAAATGTTTCTGCCTAAAACATTCATGAAAACATTGAAAAAAAAAATGAAAACATTCATACCAATTACTAATTAATAAAGCGTTTTTCTGGTTTAGTGAGTTATAAAACTAAAAAACGGAAATATTTCTTAAGAAATTTAAATCTGTAAAACAAGTTATTAAATGAATTATAGTTACCTTCAGCATAAACATAAAACCCTTACGAGTCTTTTAAGACTCTTGTGGGACAAATAAAAAGTAATGGCAGGATATATTTGCGAGCTAAGCAGCGGTTGGCAGCTAATAACAAATGAACTAAATCTAAAACGATAGTGTTTCGAAATATTTTACATTATCTGTATTATTTTATATTTTAATGCCTCTGTTAATAAAATAGCAGGATTTATAACGGCAAGGCGATTAATAAACTTAAAAAAAATGTTTCTAATAATTTATAATATTTGTTTTAGAAGATGTTATTTGAGACATGTTGTTAGCAAAGTACCTGAAGTCGTTTTCCTATACTTTCTTTCTTTATAATAATTAAACAACATTACAATAATATTACGTACAAGATATTATATTTAGCCAAGAATATCCACAGTTTTTATCAAAGAGACACTCATCACAAATTCTTTGTTGATATGATATGAAAAAAAATTGATTCACTTCTTGAGCAATTAGTTAATAGCCATAGATACATTTATGGTCAAGAAATATCAATATTATGGATCTCTTTACATAGTGTCATTACTGGAAATTAAAAATATGAAGAAGGAGCAAAGGAAGCAGCCAGAAGTCCTGACACACTCTTTTTAGGATCGATATTTATCGACGAATGGAAATGAGAAATTATAAGCAAAGTTAATAAAAATTGGAATGTACAATTTGCACGTCTGCCACCTAAATCACCTGCGTCTGTGCAAAGAAGATAATCAACTTCGGCTGCTTCAAAAACACCTCACATCAAAAGAATATTCCATCAGCATGAGGCTGAGGGCTGAACACACAAACCAACATATCTCCATATACGTCTTGGCCTAAATCGACCAACATGTCAAAAACAAAGTGAGCAACGACTAGAACAAAACAATGAAGATATAAATCCCTACAAAGAACAGAAGGGAATTGAAAAAACTCTAAAGTTTATTAAACAATGAAAATTAATGAATTATATTTAAAAAGAACGATCGTCACTGATGGCAGTCAAAGGGAAGTTAAAAATCAGCAAAAGAAAATGGTGCTAGTTGCATTCATAAACAATTATGTAGATGTATAAAAAATTATCTATAACATAATAAAGTACTCTATTACAGTGGTCAATTTGTATTAAAATAAATAAGTTTCATATAATCAAAAAATAATTCATTGACACTTCTACATTTTATAAAATATGAAGTATATCAAAATAATGAATTACTCTTTATAAATGCAAAGTTCTAAAGGAAATTATTTTTTAGCAATACCGAAATAATACCTTGTGATCATTGAGAAGAAAAGGCTATCGATGAAGTCAACAACTAACGGAAGGACGGAAGGTGGAATATCATAACTAGTCCCAGAAATACTAAATCAAAGCCAACCCGATAATCAGCAGACTGGCGTACTAGCCCGGCTCCCTTCCTTCTGACCAAGGCCTCCCCGGACTATATATACTTTTAGATCTGCTAGGAGAGGCATAGTTACCTCTGGTAAGTGATCAACAACGCTAAACATGAAGACCGTCTTTGTAAGTAAAATAAAATGATATATAATATTAACAACAAAAATACTATAATGTGGTCAGAACAATTCAATTTTTACTTTATAAATACATTTCTAATATTTATATTTATTTTAATTTTTATGATGCATAAAAAATACTAATTAATGATTACTAATGTTTGAAATAGGTTTGTCTGTTTCTGGCTGGAGTAGCTGTGGCCCAGCATGGTCATGGTTGGGCAGGATGGGCCGGTCATGGTCTCGCCGCTCCAGCAGTAGCAGCTTATGGATTGGTCGCTCCAGCAGTCGCCGCCCCCAGTTTAGTCGTCCCAGCAGTCGCTGCCCCCGGACTCATAGCTCCCGCTAGTGCTGCAGGTTCCCTCTATGCTGCCCCCACAGCAGCAGGTTCCCTCTACGCCGCCCCCACAGCAGCTGGTTCCCTCTACGCCGCTCCCTCAGCAGCTGGTTCACTCTACGCCGCCCCAAGTGCTGCCGGATCTGTCTATGCCGCCCCAAGTGCTGCTGGATCTGTCTATGCCGCCCCAAGTGCTGCCGGATCTGTCTATGCCGCCCCATCATCCGCTGGTTCCATCGCTGCAGCACCTAGCTCTGCCGGATCCATCGTAGCTGCCCCATCCTCTGCAGGATCCATTGCTGCCGCTCCATCTTCAGCAGGTTCCATCTCTGTCGCTCCCTCTCATGCTGGTTCTATCGCAGTCGCCCCATCCTCTGCTGGCTCCATCTCCGCAGCTCCATCATACGCAGGCGCAGTCTCCGCAGCAGCTAATGCTGCCGGATCTGTTCTGGCTGGACATGGTGTAGCTGGTCATGGATGGGCTGGACATGGCCACTATTAGAGACTAGGAGCTCATCAAGCAAACTGTAAATAGTGACGACTGATGTATACAAAATAAAGTTGATTTTACCTCATATTTATTTGTTTTCGTTAATCATTTTTATGACTAGTTAATGCAATTATTCAACATATTTCTTTATGGGTGAAAAACGAATAGTTTCCTACACTAATAAAGAGAAAACTGAAAGTGGAAAATAATGAATATAAAAACTAGTGAACGAAAGATATGCCTTGTTCGGTAAAATAGTAAAAATCTTGGATTTAGTGGATCGCAACGCATGAGAGTTCTAGAAGATTGTTTCCTTTGCCTTAAAGTAGATTAAGCATATAGATAAATGATTAAAGCTAGAAATGAAATTTTAATATCCCGGGATCTAAGGGTAAAAAATACATTATGCATTGTACCTACAACAAATATTACGGTATAGAGGTTGCTAGATAATAATACACAATTGTGGTATTAAAATGTCTAATACAAATAAAAATTACTGCCATATGTTTATAACGATTATAGCGGTAAAGAGGTCCGGTTGGTAGAACTCTAGAACCTTGAATGTCGGACATAGTTCTGAGTCACTGCTAATGTAGAAAACTATTTATAATTTCGATCAATCAGCCTCAATTGGGAAACTCAATCTTTCGAAAAAAAATAATGCTAAAATTCTTACTGTACATAGTCTCTAACAGCCATGCATAAGGTGAAGCGGTATTTAATTTATAATGTTATTTAATATTTATTTTTTGTTTCTAATATAGTAGTGAAAAGATACCGAACTACAATATGAACTGGAAGTAATAGCTTGCTGGATGATGCTATATCATTCATAGCATTATTGTTTTTCAATTTTTTTTTATTGACGAGGGAGAGAGAGAGAGAGTGAGTAAATTTGAATTTCTAAATTATATCACGGTTAAAAACAATCTTCAGTTTTACATTGAATAAGTGGGAAAAAACACATTGGGTTGCCTATACAAAGCCAGTCCACATTTGACATTCAAAAGTCATTGGCAGAAAATGAATAACACTTTTTTAGACGAATCCCGACAACGATCTTGTAACCTTATAGTTAGTTGTGATGATGCATTCACTGTCTTATATTTCTTCTTCTAGTCAAATATCAGTAGCTGACAACAGCTTCATCATCGCTCGAAGACGACTTGAACCATCTCCAGCTAAATCTCATCACTTGATTATTACCACGATAAGAACAAACCGAGCATGTCTTTAGATAAATATGATATAATATTGGCGAGATAAAATATGTATCTTGTCGATATGGCGTGAACGCAGCTAAAAATTAGCAAATGAGATATAATAAATCAGGATTGATAGTAATGAATAACGATGACCGAGCCAAACAGCAGTGTTTTGCTGCAAGTCCGAAAAAACTGAATCCCTTTACCCACAATTGATTGACTATAGAATGTTGCTAGTAAAAGTATGATCCATGATTTAAGGGAATGTGAGGACATTTTTTTTTTTTTTTTTTTGTTCTTCCCTACCTCGCCTGTTAGGCTATACGGGGATTTTCCTGGACCAGAGGGTGAGGGCGGAGAATTTAAAATCCCCTCCGGCATCTGGATGCGAACTCATACTTTTTTAATCTTCTCAAATCTCTTATCCGGTTGCCAGGCAACTCAGCGGTGTAGTGCACACGCTTTAGCCCATTCGGTCACCCCGCCCCCTGTTAATGTGAGGACAATATACTCTCATTAATATTATATTCTTATTAAGTGAACATGTTATGTCTACTTAAACAGATTACAGAATTTATCAAAACCTTATCCCATCCCGACAGAATTACATCCGTCACTCCAATACGCTGCCCACCTTTAAATACCACCTATTTAATCACTTCTAGTTCATCCAGTTCCCAAACAATTGTAAATAGCTTTTTCTGTAAATTTGTAAATAAGTTATTAGTTTTTTTAGTAGTTAATCCGGTTATGTTAAAATTTAAGTTATATATATATATATATATATATATATATATATATATTATTAAATATTTCTATTTGCTTATTTTATTATTTATTCTATAACACTCTGGGCCTCTCAAGATCACAATGGTATTGTTATATATTATTCTGAAGGGACTTCTTCCAGAATTAATAAAGCATATTATATTTATTGCTAGATAGATAATAAATAGAAATTGTATTTGTTTTAGGGGAGGGGGAGGGTTCCCCATACAAATAGAGCCTAGCTTGGCTACTGTAGAATAATATGGTTTTACAAGTTACATACATATCATTTAAATATAAATAAACTTTTATTATAATTATTACTATAAACCAATTATACCAACCTAGTTTTTTTGCTGAAAGCTAGTGACTCGCGAGAGAATGGGATGCCTGATTATGATGGCTAGATACACATCCACGTTGCGATGCATTAAGTGGAAAGAAAAAAAAGAAGCATGTGATTTCTATTAATAGAAAGGAGAGTTGCCTATTATATATAATATAGAATAATATACCTATGGGTTATCGTTTTAAACACAAAAAATATATACATAAAAATTAAATAAAAAAACAATTATTTTCACAATTAGAAATACTTCATTAAAAAAAAAAAGTCTATGAAATACTTCAATATAGCTTCCTCTATTTCTATTGGTTATTTAACCAAAAACATACGAAACAACAAATTTGTGAAGAAAAACTAATTACATATTTTAATTGCTTATCTTTAGGATTGCAAAAAAAAAAAAATAATAATTGAGTGGGGAAAAGGATTCTAATCAAAATAAAAAGAATGTACTTTTTTATTTTAAATTTATTTTTTGAATTGTATTAATGCAATTTCAAAATATAATTAGTAAATTTGCTAAGCAGCTATATTCTAACACTAAGTCTGCAAACTAAGGCGCGCTGGCCAAATTCGGCCCGCCTACAATACACCTACAATCTGACCCGCCAAAATTTCATTGATTACATGTTGAAATTTTAAAAAATATTAAATAAAGGAAATTGCTCACACAAGAGCTTATTGCATAGTTTTTTCTTTCTCATAAAGCTCATTTCACCACTGAACTATCGTTTATAGACCAACTTTTTTTTTTCATCACAAGCCATGGACCGCGGGATGCGGAGATGGAGATCTCAATGCGGCTCTTGGCCAAACGTTTGGAGACCTGTTCTAACATGATGACAAACCAAGAAAATGTCGGAGAAATCTACTTATCAGACGCTTCAGAAAACTACTGGGACACAAGTCAAAAACCTCAGAATTTTTGTATGTATGGAGTTTGTAATTAATGAATATATAACTCCTTGTGGAAGCATGTGGGATATTATATTTTATAATATATTATATATTATAATCTTTCGATTTTTTTTTTTTTTTTTTTGACTAAATAAAGAACTTTGAGGATTACCGGAAATCTTTTTGTGGGTAAAGATTGAAGTTATGAAAAGCCCCATACTCTTTTGGGATCGAATGTTCAAAGACTAAATCATATGAAAATTGATTGAGGACAACTCATCATAGTTCCTAACTTTTGAATCATCTTCTCTAGCATACAAACCAAAATATTACATTTCTCAACGAAATGTACAAAATATTGAAAAATAAATAACTAATAATTCTAAAAAAAGGTTAACATACATCAATTTGATAATATAAATTATTTGTATTATATTTTGTAAGAAATAATGTTCACTACACACAATCAGATATTTAATTAACTCCGAATCGTGTGTTTATACGTGGTAAAATTTATTTGTTTAATCTAAAATTGTGTCTGATATTCGACAAAAAAAAAAAAAAAAAAAATGAAAACAAAAATCGTATTTTTAGAAGATCATAAAATTAAACGACAATTTACACAAAAAATCGTTTATAAAGTTAAAAAATATATATAAAAACGTAAGGCACTTAATATTTGCAGAAAAAAAACCTTTGGCAACTAGAAAAAACTTTTTTTACCGTTTTTGTTATATTTAAATAAAAATAAATAAGCAAAAGCAGGATGAAGATCCTTCCATAAAGTTAATTTATAGGATAGTTTCGATTAATTATAACCAAATTTAGCTAAAACCTAATAAATATCGTATAGAATAAAGTTGCAATTGAACTGGGCGTTTCCCTTCTGAAAGCTGTAGAAAATTACACCTTCCTTATTTTCAAGGTCTAAGTACAGTATATATAGTGCTAGAACCAGCTCTAGTGGCATAGTTACCTGCGGTAAGGGATCAACACCATTACAATATGAAATCCTTCTTAGTAAGTATTAATATTTATATTAATTTGTAGTAAGAATTGTAAACGCAAATTAAATAAAATGGCGTGTTTAAAATTCAAAATTAAAATATACCTAGTAATTCGTGGATCATATCAATTACCAAGAATCATGATAAAAAAAATGACATTTTGATTATTTGCATAGGTCTGCCTGTTTCTGGCTGGAGTTGCAGTCGCCCAACATGGTCATGGTTGGGGAGGATGGGCCGGTCATGGTCTTGTCGCTCCAGGAGTAGCAGCTCATGGACTAGTCGCCCCAGCATTGGCCGCCCCCAGTTTGGTAGCTCCAGCAGTTGCCGCCCCTAGCTTGGTAGTGCCAGCAGTCGCCGCCCCCAGTTTAATCGCTCCAGCAGTTGCTGCCCCTGGACTCATCGCCCCAGCTAGTGCTGCAGGTTCCCTGTACGCTGCCCCCACAGCAGCAGGCTCCCTCTACGCCGCCCCCACCGCAGCTGGTTCCCTCTATGCCGCCCCAAGTGCTGCTGGATCTGTAGTTGCCGCACCCACCGCAGCTGGATCAGTCTATGCCGCTCCTAGCGCCGCAGGTTCTATCGTCGCCGCACCTTCAGCCGCCGGTTCCATCGCAGCTGCCCCTAGTTCCGCTGGATCCATCGTTGCCGCACCATCTTCTGCTGGATCCATCGCTGTCGCCCCATCTTCAGCTGGATCCATCGCTGTCGCACCATCCCACGCAGGTTCAGTTGCTGCTGCTCCATCAGTTGCAGGATCAGTTGTTGCTGGACATGGCGCTGCAGGTTGGGCAAGTCATGGATGGGCAGGACATGGTCATGGTCATTGGTAAAATATGAAATTAATTTGAAATCTTAAAGGCTGATGATAAATAAAACGCAAAACAACTTTGTACAAAGCAATGTCTTCACTGTATTCACCTAGTTCCTTCATACATACATTTTATAGTTGAATATATAAACCATCAATTTAACCGATAACTAAACTTGATATGAATACATTTTATTGTAATAAACGCAATATAAAACGTTTTGAAAAAGCTTTATATATAAAAACATATAACGACATTGTATAGTTATATATTTATCAAGAATTTAACCTTTAAAGAAACTCAATTTTAATAAATCTTTTTCTGCCATAAACTGAACATAAAAGAAGTTTTAAAATGGATCTGCAAAACAATTTATTCGGATTTTTCTGCAGCGAAATTTTTCAAAAACATCTGATAAAAAAAAATATCGAAGATATAATAAACAGGGCAATATTATACATCATAAAATGTATTGATAACAATTTAAAACAATACATCATACCTCATAATAATTATAATAAGTACAACTTCTATTTTCCCTTTTATTTAGCTTTGAATCTGCAGAATATTTTTGCAGCTAACGTTGATAAAATTTAGAATAATATCCAATTTAGCTGTAGGAAAAATGAGTAAATTTAATGTTATTAATTAATTTTTTTTCTATTCCAACTCTAGTGACAATAAGTGGCTGAATACACCACATATGTACATAATTTGATTTATATATCGAACAAATTTTACTTATTGAGTAGGTACGTGAATATTTTCTGGTTTGACGACCGTTGCCATATCAAGTCTATTATCATAAAATACCTTGAATGATACCCATACTGGGGTGCCAAAGACAAACATGATTCAGTCTAACGCAAAGAGCTACCGTAATTTGTACGTTATATAGTTCCTAATCATACAGTTGATTTCTCACAAATAACAAGCAGAATGATTCTTTCTTATTAATATTTGATTCAGCATTTAAATTCCGAAAAAAAAGAACTATTAAATTAAAATCGGATAAGTATTAGGTTTACACCAATTAATGATTTCCGCTTGCTCTTTGAAGCTCATTTAATAAAATGCAAACAGACATTGACAACCAAATGGTTTTACAAATGTGGAGTTTAGTTCGATATGCTACAGTATGCAAGATAGTGACTTTGAGAAAATCGTGCAGTAAATCACTTGCTCAACAATTTTCAAAAATTAACTAATATTTTCTTCAACGGACGATATCGTATTTTTTATTTAAATAATAGCATAAAAGTTGGGTGAAATAAATAAAATCATTTACGTATATTAATCCTCAGGAAAAAACGATATCCAGGTAGATGTATAGATTAACATAGATGAATATTGCACCTAAAGCTTCTAGAAGCGTGAGAAATTAACATGAGACCTTATAAATGTCTATATTTTAAAAATAAAACAGAAAATCGACCTTCTATAAATTTAATTCGTATGGAAATCTATTTTTCATTACTTAAATATTCATATTTGCTTTATTATTAAAATGTTCTTACTCTAAATTATAAAATCATTATATTTTATTATACTATTTCTTATTATTTTATTATATTACTTTATTTATTTATTTTACTTAATATCGATGAAGGTCTTAAGCCGGATCTTCAGAACAATAAAATAAAATTTCTTTTTAGCGTGTTATTTCATCAACGACTAGTGCTGCCAGAATGCGAGACCGAGACGTGTCTTGGTCTTGCAAACTCAGTCTTGGTCCTGGTCTTGGTCTTGCGCAAGATCCTCGCATTTACTCATTAGCTTATTAATATAGAGATATTACTGTAATATTTTAGATAGTAGAAACCTAACTTACCTTGAATGAAAAATTTAGATTTACTGAAAAGAATGAATTAATATTGCCCGAGCTATAGTTAATTATTAT
This sequence comes from Nezara viridula, assembly GCA_928085145.1. NCBI lineage: Eukaryota > Metazoa > Arthropoda > Insecta > Hemiptera > Pentatomidae > Nezara > Nezara viridula. The sequence continues at coordinate 59,842,191 of OV725081.1, read as the reverse complement.
GTTTTCGGTTGATTGGTTGTTTTGATGTTTGGGTGCGAAACATTCAGATCATCAGCGCCCTATCAACAAAATAATTCTACATCAATTTTTTGAATGGTAGGTTGATTGGAAGTCTTGCAGTTACCTATTGGCTTATTAATATATAGATATTACAATAATTTTTTAGATAGGAGAAACCTAACTAAGCCCGAATGAAAAATTAAAAGAGTTAAATGCAAAAGTATATTGGTTATACCAATTATTCACATATAGTAACTAAGATCAAGTATTATTAACTATTTTGCCTTAATTTTTATTCTGAGCTATGGGACTCCACCAAACCTTCAAATTCCTCTCGCATCCAATCCTCACAATCCAAAATCCTTCGTAAAATCCTCAATGCTCCTTACTTTGTTACAAATAAAATTATCCATAATGACCCTTATGTATCAGATTTGGCCCAATCCAAGATATCTGTCCTTCCATAATAAACTTCATAACCATCCCAACCATCTTGTTTCTAACCTTGCTTACTATTCAATTCATGATAACCCTCCGAGGCGTCTGAAAAGAAGATGGCCACGTGATCTCCTAATATAGACGTATTATTAGAGTGCTACCAATGGGTAGTTTCTCAACATGTGCTTCATGTAATTATATCCATGTGCGAATTTACCAGATGTATTTTTTGCATAAAGTTGTAAATATAATATAAATAAAAAAAGTAATAAAAAGATTTTATTCAAAAAATCGATTTTTTTTTACCAGTACTGGTCTTGGTATTGCAACTGTTAGGCGGCATTCGTATTGGTCTTGCAAAGTGCAAGACCGATTTTTGGCATCACTATCAACGACTGTATCCCCTCTTCCTCTCTTCCCCACCAAATTCTACGACAAAATGATTTGTGAATTTGTTTTTTTCATTTATCTGACCTTACTTTACAATACTTTCTTATTTTGTCCAAACTGATTTCATTATTTATTCATATGTTATAGCTAATAAAAGATCTGAATAAAACCGTAGGAAGTACACGAAGGTCGTCAAAGAAACCGCATAACCACGAGCACATAGGAGACCTTGCATGACTTTCACACTGAACTAGACACACTCCTGATCAAACGGGTTTCTAGAACAAAAAATACTATTTGAACCTATCCGTCCCCACGTCCAATTGGACATATATAGGAAACAATTCGCGCTTATATACTAAAAGGAAAATATTTTAATATAATTTTTTTTTTTTTATTGACAAAGAAAGTTTTAGGAACCGAAAAAGGAAATCAAGCAGGAGGAAGCAGCGTTTAATGTGATACGTATATTAAAACATTTAAATAACAAGGAATACATGGGATGCTAATTCGTAGTTATTTTTATTTTTAGTAAGACGTTTTACAACAATTTTCACGACTCACTTATTGGACATCCAAATCCCCTTGTACAGACATTACTAACAGACACACTACCACAGAATTCAACAAGAAGACTCAAACGGCTCTGGATCAGGGATCTGCTACATTAAGAAGAGTCAGTCATGTTAGGGTACCTTCGCTGGGAGGTTTCTCCAATCACGCATTCATGTTAATCCTACAGAGGAAGTTGAGGAATGATGGTCACATTTCCAATATATGCCAAAGGTATTTGTAAAGTTTTTCAAAAAATAAATTATCATTATTAAAACAAAAAAATTATTTTCAGTAATTGTTAAAAACTGTTAATTACTCAAGACATAATGAGATAGAATACATAATGATCTACATCAAATCAATCAATATAACTAAATGGGTTAAACAATTAAAACACATTTACAACAAATTAATATATTTATTTTTATTGTATTTTAAGGGTATATTAACTGATTAAAAAAGAATTTATAAGTACATTTTTGATAACTTCATACATTGTAATTTCCCAGTTTTTCAATCAATGTTTCAAGGAGTATAAATATTTATTCAAATTAGACATAAAGGTAATGCAGTATCTGCAAAAAAAAAAATAAATAAAATAAAATGATCCTGTTGCTTATATGATTCTGAAATGTAATGAGTGACGTCATATTAAGTAGTTTGAATCCTAACACACACGAAATATATAAATTTATTTTGTTCAATAAATGTCGTCTAATTTATCTTAGACCGTGTTATGAGGTTTTTAAAAAAAATGTTATTCATTTTATTGTAAAGAAAAAATAAAAAAGATTTTGAATCATATTTACTATTTAATACATTTAGATGTTTACCACCGTTACAACAATGACTGGAGTATAATAATTCGTCTCGTAACAAATTAAAAAAATTGCCAAAAATTAATTCAATTTTTTTTCAAATAAGATAACACAAACTCCTACAAATTATGGCAATATGCATCAGAGCAGTAATTATTCCTTCATACGATATGTACAGTCCGAAAACAAATAAAATTATTGTATTCAAAATATAAAGAGTGTCTCGTAAGTAGAGGGAAATATTTTAAAGGATGATAGTAGACATCACGAACTACGAAAAAGTTCATATAAAAAATTATTCGATTTCCTGCGAGGAAATTTAAGATTTTTTTTTTTAAGCGTTATGGTTTTTTGTTGAATAGGAAGCGAAAACTTAAGAAATAATTAATTTAAGTAATTTACAATTGCTTCATTGTAAACTAGATAAAATTAACCTTCAACGAAAATATAATTTATCATCGTTAAAACCAACTAAGGCGGACTTTTGAGTGGCTAAACTAAGCTAAAATCTTTTTTTTTTTAAATCATAAATTATTAAGGATTTTTTTTTTTTTTTTAACATCATACAACTTTTACGGAAACTTCTTTATTTAATAAACTTTAAGTCTGTATTAATTTTACGGAGGTTTTTTAAGGGAAAGATTCCGTTCAAGTTAAAAAAATTATCTTATTTTTATTCTCTCTGTAGAACCTGTACCATTAGAACACGTTCATTACTATTTAGGGAAAGTGCCCTACCACCATGGTCGTAGCCACTATGGTAAAATATAAACATTTAATAAATGTTATGGCACTGGACAATATTAACGCATGTATAAAACTTCATTAATACTTTTGTATAAATATGATGAGATAATAATATAGACATTTGTCTTCCTTGTAAGATAATTTTTAAAAAATCATGGTTAAAGGATAAGAAAAGAACTGAAAATCGAAACATTTTCCCTACCCATAAATATGTGCGCAGTCTCTGAAAATGTGTTGTTCTTAATGCTACAGGAAAACGGATAATACAGATATATTAATTTATCGATCAAAGCGTAATCTCCATACAGAAAATTACTTCACTACACATAACCTTCCGGTATTACTCAGCAATGATAGGATTATTCGTTTCAAAATTATATTCTTGTTACACAGGAAATATCAATAAGGAAAAGCGAGTCTATTAGAATAATTATGAAATGGATATAGGCTGTGAAACAAGAGCGGATTCATATATTTTGCAGTTCTAAAATTGGCTAATATTATATTACTTGTAAATATCAAAACAAGAAAATGTATTATAATGATACGTATACTATATACACCATTTATAATTACTTATATATTACAACTAGCAACATGACAAACATTTTCCGGGATAGGCGTTATCGTGTTTCCATTCTGTGAGAATAAAGTTCGATATAATGAAAAAAATAGTACCATTATGAAATAAATATTTTTTTGTTTAGTATATATTGCGTATTTGTGGATGATATATTGCGAAAATATTCCAACAATGAAAATTTTACTTTCTTCTGAGGTAACTGTGCCCCCTATATTGGTAAAAAAAAAACACCATAAATCTGGAAAACTTAATTTAGGCAATGCAACAAAATATGAGAAATATTTAAGAATATAAATTATAAAAGGTGACGAAAACTAAAATCTGAGTAAACTTACAAGCAATATTAGAGTAAAATTTTGGCATCTTAATATTTTTGTTATGTTTTTCTTTCGTTTTTTTTTTTTTTTTTTTTTTATCTTTTTGTTAGGACTGTAGATTTTACACGCGGGAGGTTTATTATTTCACAATCCTTATACTTTTAGTCCGTGGTACAGACACTTGTTTATCAAATTATTAACATCCGCCTGAAACTTTGTGAATAGCTGAATCTCATCGTAATCTACAATTGTTTTATTTACGAAAACTCATGGAATTGGAGCGTTTTCAGTGTGGAGATTGGCAAACTTTATCTATTCAATTAGATAGTCAATACTCGTAAATACACATTTGCTTTCCACATAGATTGTAACATAATTTGATCACAAAATCAAGAAAAAGAAGTGGCCTACAAAAATATTAGGCCATTCAGCCTATATAATCTCGTTATTGTGGGGATGTATATAACGTCAAACGGCTAAATATTTTTGACGGCCATCTGTTTTCTCGATTTTGTGCTCAAATTATCTTATGATTCAAGGAGAAAGCAAATGGGTGTTGAAAGGTTTTTAGTACCAAATTTAACAGACAAAGTTAGTCAATCTCGAGATAGAAAACGCCCCAATCCCGAGGATTTTCGTAAATAAAACATTTTTATGTTACGATAGGATATAACTAATTACGAAGTTTCAGGTGGGTGTTAATAATTTGATAAAAAGGGATCCACGGAAACAGACTGTTTTGTTATCATCGAAAGTATCGAGTTGATTTTATTATCTAAAACGAAGCAAATATTTTCAAAAAAAGAAATAGTTAATTGATGTAAGTTCAATATGACTTTTCTATTTATCAACCTAATAGATCCGTCACACTTCATTAACTCCTCCATTTTTTCAACTATATTCTTGTCTCATAAGTCATCGAAAGCACGGTTTTAAATAAATGGCCAAAATATAATTAAGAACTTAATGTAAAAATTACATCAATAAAAAAAAATGAAACATTTTATTTTTTTAATAATACGTGAGCAAAAATTCAACAAAAAATTGAAATTTATGATGACATCGATTTTATATCAATAGTAACTTAAAAACTAAAATTTTCGCCCCGGTTGATTTTTATCGGCAGTATCGGGCGTTTAGAATTTCAACCCACCAAAACGTTTCATCGTTTATTTTTTATAGAATACGGTTCAGTAGGTTAGAAGAACAAAGGTTTTCTAAGAAACCAGAGTTGTTTTTTTTAAACTTTTTTGTACTAAAAGAACCTAAAAAATAGTCATAACCCAGATATAAAAAAAAAGTCAACTTAATTTATTATTTTACCTTATATTTTTGAATAGGTAAAATTAATATTAATATTAAAAATAAAAATCAATTAATAATAATATTTAAAATAACATTCATTTTATTTATAGTGAGAATGATTAAATCCAAGAGGGATCGGAATACGTTATTAATATTCCTGATACTACTACTGGATGAACTATTAGTAGAGTAGTAATCTCTAGACAATAGTATTATTGTAGAGTGGGTGGACCGTCTATCATTGAAAAGGATTTGGAGATGGTCCAAAGCAATACCCATCAATTGTTTTCTTGTTCTATGATTTGCATTCAGATGTTGTAAAGCCTATTGTATATTACTGTAAAATAACTGTATCATTTGTCATTCAGGGTTCATTGAACCAAAATTGTATTGTACCTCCAAGCCCCTCGAACTTAAAAGTGGGCTTCACCTAAGTTCGCGGACGTGATTTAAAATCGTTAGAGTCGTTTTTGCGTTAGAGTATATAGAAAAATATGTCATTCACTTATTGCACAGGGAGCATCCAATTTGTGTCACACTCGTCAGTAGACAAAACTCTACAAAATAAAAAAGTAAACGAAAAAATCCGTCAACTAGTTCCCGAAATAGACAGACAGAATGGCTGGAAATGTGTTTTTCGGACTCTGAAGCGTATAGATCCGTCGAAAATCGCACATCGAATATTTTACCAGATCGCAATACTTTCCTCACCAAGGTAGGGAGGTAAAATACTCTGATTTATTATTGTACTTCCTCAATCTTGATAAAAAGGTAAGAGGAAAACGGAATACAATTGGGTCCATCCGAACATGACAGCATAGGCACAGACTACAGGGGAAGGGGAGTGAAGTAAGCTTCCCCCACCACTAATAAAAGTTTATCTTCCCTCCCTAATAATTTGAGGCAAAAAAATTAAAAACAATAATAAATAAAGTAACTCGATTAAGAAAAGTTGACTAGCTATCTAGGCTAGAGTATAATTCCAGAAAAGAAACATCGTATTTATATCAGGAGCACAGCCAAAACAAAAAAATGATAAATTAATAATTTCCGGATTTATGAAAATTCCGGAACATTTTCCGGGGTTTTTTTCCTGCCTTAAGAAATTCCCGTACGATTCCCAGTAGCTGGACACCCAGGTAATACAGCAAGACACTTTTGATATTTTTACTAAATTAAAAAATATCTAGCTTTGGCTTTTATTCTCTAACAGATCTCATGCGAAAAAAATACTTCTTCAGCCAGAAAAATAATTAATAATAATAAGTTGACTGAGTATTGTAGCTTAACTACTAAACTGGAGAGATATTTTCCAGCGTTGCAAGCTAATCACATATTAACTGAATTGTTACATTAACAGCCGTGGTGAAGTATGGCACATCAGCTACTATATGTATTGAATAGATTATCTTCATGATACATTATATCAGATATACATATATAAATGTTTCGCTGTTTGGTATGATATGAATGAATATGATAACATAAAGGCTATTTATATGAATGAATATAATAAATATTAAAAATTTTTACAAATAAACAGGAATAACCTTAATAAGGTTGTTTATCATTAAATATACTCTTAAATTGGAAAAAAACAAAAAACAAGAAAAAAGCAAATTTAAAATTAAAACTTAAAACTGCTTTCGTTTCAGAAAATATAGTTCAAATATAAATAATAATATAAAGACGTTAGTGATGCAAGAGTTGAACATAAATATGTGACCAACAAGAATGACTCCACAGCCACACCCTCCCTCCTTGTTCTCAGTAAGGCGGAAGAAGCAGTTCTTGCAACGTCTCTGGAGGACATCGGTGAGTTAAATTTAATCAAATAATGATTGGTCAATGTTTAAATAATGTTTTCTGTTATTCGCGCTACTAGATTTTCTATCTTTTGTTTTTAAAATGCCAATTTACACCACCAATCAAAATAGAGAAAATTTCGAAATAAATAAATTTTAAAATACGTATTTATTCTTGGTTTACCATTATCATAAGTAGAAGTGTGTATGTAAGAACATTGAAGTAATCAGAAAAAAATTTTGATATATTGTTTTACTAGTTAAAATTTCCGTTTGTAATTCGTATTTATTTCAAATGAGTATCAATATTATTTATTACAACATTCAACAAAAATGTTTAGATTCTATCTTAATTTTTAAATAAATAAAGCAACTTATAAAAATACGAACGTTTTTATTTTATTTCTTTATCAAATTATATTATATTCTGCCACAATAAAGGACATTTTGAAAAGTAAACTGCTCATAAAAATAATCTGAGGTTAAAAAATGAAGAAGAATGATTTAATCGGAATAATAAAAAAAAAGTTTTATGCACGAAGAAACTCAGAAATCACAAACGAAACGAGAAAGAAATACTGTGAAAAATTCTCATAACCTCCTGATTCAAATACTTCAAAAATTGTATGTTATTTTTTTTGCATTTTTACTTAAAATAAAATGTTTTAGGATCTGTCAATACTTAAACCGAACCAATACGATGGAAAATGTCTTTCTGGTAATACTATACAAAATATAAACAAATTTCAAACCAGTTTATTGGTGAACGGTTTTAATATCTAAACTGAAATAAATATATATTTTTTTAAGCAAGTAACACTCGGATTGAAAGCATTTATTATAAATTGACCGTACGAATCCAAATAATGTTTATACTATCAAGATTAAATAATTAGAAATAAATTCAAGAATACAGGAGTTTATCATATGATATAAAAAGTAAAATTTTGAATTTACCTTGAAAAGATTATTTATTAACTTTTTTCTTTGTTCCTTCAAAACCTTGAGAGGATGAATTCAAACTGTTATTTTCGTTTTGTTTAAATATATAGTGTTGATATCCTAGATGATTTGAGTACGCGAATTTGTTTACATGTATCCGGTTTGGTCGTTTTTTTATTTGTTTTTTAAGACCAAGATAGCAATATTGGAAACATAAACCGAGTATCACTAGCGCTGCCTATAATAAAGCTTCAAGTACATAAAAAGCTTTGTCTCCAGAGAAGAAAAAAAAACTGAAAAAGGAACTACAATGAACCATGCAGTCGACGAAGCACAGGGGCTCAACTATCAAATGTGTTGTATATTTCAATTACTAGGTGTTCAACTAGTGAAAGAACAGTAAGCAATAAGGAAAAACGTATTCTACTTCTTTCCTCGTAATAATATAATTTCAAATTACAACTGTTTTTTATCTCGATTTTTTAGCGAAAAGTGAGACAAAGTAAAAAAAAAAAAAAAAAAAAAAAAGCATTAACCGTTTTCACAATACCCAAACAAGTGATTTTCAATTTGTGATGATATACATCTTGATTTAATTTAAAATATAAAAATAAAAAAAAAGATATTATACACATTTAGTAATTGCTTATTATAATTATTTATCTAAAGACTAAATTTTAGAAAATATATACAGTAAAGAAAGAATGTTTTTTTTCCTATTTTATGGAAAGAAAAGCATAGTCGCCAACAAATAATTATTCACTGGCAAAAAGAAAAGTTTTTATTTTGTCTGGATAAAATTAACAAGTAAAAATTTTTGCAAATACAATGTGCATAGGTGGTGTAAACATATGTAATAAATATGTTTGTAAATGACCAAAAAGGCCGAAACGTTATAATAAACTTTGAATGTATAAAAAAATGTTTTAGTGTAAAAAAATGCTCATATAATTTGGCTTTGAAAAAAAAAATACTGTAAAATTAAATATTTTTTTTTTTATTTCTTAATGACATTTACAACTGTATTACATAAATACATATAGTAAATTTGGACATAATAGATATAATGACATGAATACACTAGCTGAGTAACTACCCAATGGTAGCACTCTAATGATATGACTACATTAGGAGATCACGGAGCCATCTTCTCTTTAGACGCCTCTGAGGAATTGAAGAGGAAGCAAGGTTAGAAACGAGAGGGTTGGGATGATTCTGAAGTTTATTATGGAAGGATAGGTATCTGGATTGGGCCAGATCTGAAACATAAGGAACATTAAGATCTTTATGGATAATTTTATTAGTGACAAGGTAAGGTGCATTGAGGATTTTACGAAGGATTTTGGATTGTAAGGATTGGATGCGAGAGGAATTCGATGGTTTAGTGGAGCCCCATAGCTCAACTCCGTAAGTCCAAATAGGTCTTATTATAGTCAAGTAGATGAGTCTTTTGTAATTAATGGGAAGTTTAGAGCGTTTGTCTAGTAAGTGCTGAAGTAATCGGAAACGTCAAGCGGTTTCTTGTCGTTTCAGTCTAGTATCAGGATTCCAAGCTAGTCGCTTGTCCAGTTGGAGTCCTAGGTATCTAATTTGCTCAACAGGGATAAGTGGAGTATTGTTAAAGGAAACTGTAGGACAGGCAGTAGTTGGTTTACGAAAAATTAAATTTTAAAATATGGTTTTCTTTATATACAACATTGTTTTTTAAATAAGGGCATTGCCAATGCTGCAATTACGTTAACAATTGCTGGCACGATGGTGTACTAATAAAATATAATAGATAAAGCTTTACTGTTTTATATTTCTCCAAATGTGTTAGTGTAAAAAAAAAGTTTGTGAGATCCCTTTTTTATTTCACAAACGTTTTGTTTTAGCATAACTATAATCATATATAAATTAAATATAATAATTATATATATATATATATATATATATATATATATATATATATATATATATATATATATAAATATTATATATAAATATAAATCTCATACAATAAAAAACGAATAACATAAATAAGGTTGTTTATCATAAATAAATATTAATAACATCATAATATAAATGTAGATTTATTAGAAACATTGAAAAAAAAATTAAGACCTTTCTGGTGCGGATTTCATTTACATTTTAACATGTTATTATTCTCTTACTTCTTTTATAAATTTTATTCTCGTTGTTTATTAAACGGAACCTGGTAATAAAAATCGAGAATGAATAATATAGTGTAATTATTAATTATATCATATTATTTTATGTAAACATTTAACATAAACATATCTAAATATAAACATTTAAAAAAAAATAAACCCCTTTCTGGTGCGGATTTTGATTAAAATTTAACATATCCTTTTTTTTTTATCTTTACCAAATTCAGAATTTGGATCAGTGAGGCGAATCTAATCGACAAGGTTAAAGGATTCCATGGATGTAAGGTTGATGTGTAGTAAAATATTCAAACGGGACTAAACTGAATAAACTGTTCCGGGACTGAATTCAAAATGAAATTTGCTGCAAGTTCCGTTAGCTGCATGGCGTTGGGCGTAGTCCCCTTATGCAACAAAAAAAAGGTCCACCTTCATGGCTCTTCAAGGTCTGAAGAGAATATATAAACACCCACCGCTAGAAATAGTCAACTAGTTACCTCTCACAAGGCAACGGCGACGTACTAGATGAAAATTGTTTTAGTAAGTACATTAAGGGATCATAAAACTCATAAAATATCGATCGAAGTAATTGAACGAGGCTAAAAAAATAATAATAAAATATTCTCGTATAAAATAATATACATATTATAAAAATTTTGAATTGTATATATTTTTCTAAGAAGAAAGAACTCTAATTAAATATTATTATAAATAATTAAGTGCAAATTTATATCTAGAAAATTAAATGAGAACCATATTTGTCATAAACTAGATAAATTTATAAGATAATATAAAAAATTCATAATCGACACGAATCTCTAGATTTAATTTCGAAAAATATTAAAGCTTTTTTACAAAATTTCAAACCAATTTTTAAAGGTGAAGATACATGAGCAACGCACATTATGTTAAAAATTAGAATAAATTGTATAAAGTATAATATCCAAAATAAAAAAAATAGGCATTAAAGTTTTAACAAGCGTTGAAATATTGGTGAATAACTATTATTCAGGGATATTAAATATAATTCAGTAACAATTAACGTAATTTATTTTTATCTTCCAATATTTATCAGAATCAGTCAACGACTTTTGACAATCTGACCTATAGTATGACCAGAGGGTATTTTTTAAGAAGTTATGAATAGCCATACAATAATATGAAATTTAGACAGATTAAAATTATTTTCCGGGATCAATTAAATTTAGTAAAATATTAAAAAAAAAATATTTTCTTTGTTGATATCAATTTTATTATATTTATTTGTACACATTTCATTGAGTAAAATAAATATTAAATGCATAAAGCTTATAATTTATATCAATTATAAAATATAATTAATAAAAATTTATTTATATATATATATATATATATATATATATATATATATATATATATATATATTTAATGTTTTTAAACTTAGGTAAACTCAAACAAAAAAAATCATAATGATCATTAAGTGGCTGATATTAAATTTTACTTAATCTTATATAAAATAAAGTAAAATTAAAATTATTCAATTAATTAAAACAAATAGTTTCAATTAAAAATAAAAATATATACGAATATATTCGAAACATTTTAACAAACAAATATACATTTTTTTTTTTTTACTGCATCATTGACAGCGTATTCTCAACGCACCATGCTGGTACAAGTATATTCCTTGATTTTTTTCTCCAGTCCCTTGTAAAAGGGGTTTCTTTAAGAAAGGAAAAAGGTAGGGAAAAAAGAATACCTCGACTTTCCTATTCTTCCATAACAACCCTTTCTAGTTCTAGAAGGGTGTTAAGGTCAAGATTTCGTCGCCCTATACAGAATCCCTCATGGTCAAGTCAAACTTATTCGATAGGATTAAAATCTAAACCAGATATTAGGTGGTTACAACTCTTAAAAACGAAAAACAAATATTTTTTTCATGTGAACAAAATAAAATAGTTTTAGAAATAGATGTAGAAATTTTATTAATTTAACAGTAAAATCTGTAATAGTCCTAATATCCGAGTAATGCAAAAACTTAAATAAAATGTAAAAAGACAATGTAGGATTTTTATTTATTTTTCTATTACTTCTTTATTCATTCATTTATTTGAGTTGAGATTTAATTAATAAAAAAGAATACTAGATGTTAACCTATACAAACAGTACATCTTTACGTACGGAGTCTTTACCCATATAATTATTTGTCCATATACTAAAGCAAATGTATTGAAATTAATTGTTAATATAGTTGAATGTAATGAGCAATACTATTGCATTCAGTATGTTAGCATTATTTTCACATTCTATTTTTAAAATAATATTCGTGGATTCGTGTAATCAGTTATTTTACTTATTTATAGATATATTTTATAGATCAAATAAACTAAAAAGTTTATTTAAACAAAAGTTGATTCGAAAAAGACCTTAAATAACTTATCATAAAATCCACTAAATCACTCAGTGAATTTACCTTACTCACAATTAGTGTGACTATTTTTTAATACACTTATTGTATTTTCAATCGATGAATGTGATCAAAATTCACATAAACGAACTTAAAATATCAGCTCCATAAAAAAATGTAATTTATGTCGTATTAAAAGTAAATTAATTAAATTATGTTAATTTAAACGGCAACTTATCGAAAGGGTTCATAATGTATGAAACTCAAATTTGCTATATTGCAATTATTATTAAGAATATTTTGTTAAGTAGTAGATAATTAGCAGAATTCAGTAATTAATTTTTTTAATTATTTCTTAATGATATTTACATCTGTATTAAAGAAATGCATCTAGTAAATTGAACCCATTGGTAGCACTCTAATGATATGTCTACATTAGGAGATCAGGGGCGTCTTCTTTTCAGACGCCTCGGAGGGTTATCAGGAATCGAAGAGGAAGCAAGGTTAGAAACGAGAGGGTTGGGATGATTCAGAAGTTTATTATGGAAGGATAGGTATCTGGATTGAGCTAAATCGGAAACATAAGGTACATTAAGGTTGTTATGGATGGTTTTATTTGTAACAAAGTAGGGAGCATTGAGGATTTTCGATAGTTTAGTAGAGTCCATCGGCTCTTTCTAATTTACATAAGTCTCTCTAAAACCTTCTTTCTCCTCAAGATTCTTTCTACAACGTTCTTCGTTTCCTCTATGTTCTTATGTTCAATCCATCGTTGCACATTATATTTGTCATCAAAACCGGGCCATCCTTTCCTCTCTTCCTTATATATATCGCACTCTACTAAAACGTGGGTCAGATTCTCCACCCGCCCACATTGACACCTATCACTATCATTGAGCCCTCTCTTCTTTAAAAAACTCTTAAAATCTCCATGTCCACTAAGGACTTGTGTTAAAAAATGATTCGGTTTCAGCCAGCCCATTTCTATTCTATCTCTAATATTAGGAAATATGTATTTGGTCCATTGACCAACTTCTGACTCTTCCCGTCTTTTTCGCCACTTTTGCTTCTTAATTTCTCTTATTTGCCCTTTCAGTCCAATCTTGTTTAATTGGATGCCTTCCCACTCTCTTATCTTATTGTTCTTAAATTTGAATTGGATCGCTCTTCCTTCAGCCTCTATATCCAACGGTATCAATCCCGCAATTATCATAAGAGCCTCACTTGAGACTGCTCTATATGCTCCTGTCAAGGACATAGCTATCACTCTTTGTCCACTTATTAGCTTTTTCGGACCTTTGCTTGGTATCATACGGTCATGCCATGCCCCTACGCCATATAAGACGATTGGGACAAATACTCCTTCATATATTCTATGCATTTCCTCTTGTATGTTGATATTCCAAGCCATTCTTATCGCTCTTACTACATTTCTAAAAATCTTGCAGCCTTTAGCTGTCACCTCCTCAATATGGGACTTAACCTTCCATCCTCTTTCCCATCTAATACCCAAATATTTAATTTCATTTACCCATAGCTCAACTTCGTAAATCCATATAAGGCTTGTTATAGTCATGTATATGAGTATTTTGTAATTAATTGAAAGTTTAGAGCGTTGTCTAGTAAGTGCTGGAGTGATCGGAAATGTCGAGCGGTTTCTTGTCGTTTCAGTCTGGTATGAGGAAGTAATTAGTCAAATAGGATAATTAATAGTAGTTAATATAATAATTAATAGATGTAATTAATGTAAATAGTAATGGCATACTAGAGTATTTTTATCATGTTATATATTTATTCAGAGTATCATATGATTTAGGTGAGCTTGTTGGTGGCGGGAGTGGCGCTGGCCTCGCCGATCTTGGTGCGGGAGCCAAGGAGCTGGTACGGCGGCCCCGGACTCCTGGGGGCGCCGCAACACGGCCAAGTGACCCTGGGCAACCCCAATGACGCCGCATCCATCCTGGCAGCCTTCCTAGCCAACTCAGGTGCCAGCGGCGGCTTCTTTCTCCCACAGCCTGCTCCTGTTACTGCCGCACCGCCCTCTCACAACGACTACGACTACGATTATTCAGACGACAACATAGCAGTCCCGGCAGTCCCCGCGAGTTCCGGGCCGACTGCGGTAGCACCAGCGACGTTTCCTCCACTCGATGAGCCAGGCACCACTCCGGCTCCTGCCCTCGCGGGACCGACACTCGACGGACCTACCGTTCCTGCACTGGTGCTACACGGACCATCCGGAACCATCAGAACCGGACCCCTGTCAACCGGAGCTGTATCTCTGGCTGGCCATGTACCTCCCGCCCACCCTGCCCCGGTACATTAAACCCCCTCAGGAAGGTTATTTAAAGGTGTTCATATTAATTTTATTTGCAAGACTGTGTTAAGCAATAATAAAACAACATGTAAATAAATATTATATAGAACTATATCGAATAGGAAGGCACCTTTTAAAGTAGAAACTTAAATAAACCGTTATTTATTTACTTGTTACTTAATGCATTAGTTACCAAATAAAAAACGAAGTACGATTATAATGATAAAACAATCCATAATTTTAATTTATAAACTTATTGAATGAAAACCTACCCCTCCCACCTTATTGAATGAAAAACTACCCCTCCTATTTAATTTATAATATTTTCTTTATGAATAAATACAAGCAATTAGCGCAAATAAGAATAGTAAAAAATATTTCTAAATAAATATATAATGATATTATTACAACCATAATCTAAATAACATCTGAAGAGGCAAGGTAAAAAAAATCCCTATAAGGGCAATAAAAATCAAAGAGTATTGGCGCCCATCTATATCAAAAGCTTATATCAAAAGCAGATGGACATCACTGTGGGAGGGGTGGCCGTGCGGGCTAACGCGTGCGCACAGCACCACATGTTGCCCATATATGGAATAAAATAAGTACGAGTTCACATCTACGCTTTTAACTCTAGCATTAATCTCCCGCCCTAGCCACCTGTCCCGAGAAAACCCAGTACAGCCTCAAAGGCGAGGAAGGGCAGAAAAGGAAAAAAAAAAAAATATAGAGATCACTCTTACTTACTCGGACATCTCCATTTTGACCAAAACTGAGGTTTTTACTAGGTTTGGGAATGTCGCAAAACTTTACTTCTTTATGTACTTTCCTTCTATATAAATATATTTTCCCAGTATAATAATTAACAGGTAGTTTGTATTCGCAGGAAACTAAACATTCCCAAATGAAGAACAAGAAACAGTTTTTACTATTGCTTGTTTTTTTTTAATTAAGGCATTACCAATGCTATAATTACGTTGAAAATTGCTGGACACGATGGTGTACAATAAAATATATTTTATTTGTAAATATTTACAATCAAGCTTTATTGTAAATATTTAAAGTATTTGTAATTTGAATATTTGTAAATATTTAATATATTGTAAATTATGCGTGAAGGATTTAGGAAAATGTATCAGAATACTAATATATATAAATATATATATATATATACATATATATATATATATATATATATATATATATACATATATATATATATATATATATATATATATATATATATATATATATATATATTCTTTTTTTTTCAGTTAGCTCTACATACCTTGTAGATCTTTGGCGCCTATCTTGGGCTACTGCTTTCCAGTTTTCGGCATCAAGCTCAGCCGTATCTTTGTTTATCCTATTTATCCATCTGGTTTTCGGCCTCCCATTTGGTATCTTGCCTACTACTCTGGAATTCCTTGTCGTGTAAAGGCGTCCTGATGGATTGCTACGAGCTACATGCCCCGCCCATCTTAACCTCTTTGCCTTCATGTCATGAGATATTGCCTGAACCGTTTCTTTCAGCAGTTCTTTCTTGTTCCTTCTCTCCCATGTGTCAAGGTTCTGGTCCCATATCTGTCCTGTTATCCTACGTAGAACTTTTACGTAAAATATAAAATTTATTTGAGGACTAAACATCAATAAACCGAACTTGGTTGCCTACATTTTATTTATTTTTATTTTTTTTATGGTTACATATATTACAAGTAAAATAATTATGGATCATATAACTTATTACTTATACAATTTGAGTACAAAAGAAGTTGCTTTTCAGGGTACTATAATCTTGAAAATAATCTCACTAATCATTTAAAATAGTTATTTCTATTAAAATAAAACCATAAGTTGAACAAACAAATATTTTGACATTGAATTTAATGATTACTTTAAAAATAACTAATAAATTTACTGAGAAGCATATTTTCTGTGTAATTATGGAAATTTGAAATAAATTAATGTTTTTTAGATTTAAAAAAAAGGTAATTAATTAATTTAATTAATGAAATCTCATTCTATCCCTTGAAGATCTTTTGAAAACTAGTCTCCGAAAAGGGATTTTTTTTTTTTTTTTTTTTTTTTTTTTTTGTTTATTTAGCCTCTACCCCTAAGGGTCATTGGCTTAATGTTTCTATTTTATATTCGTTGATAATAGTGAATATTCTTTAGATATTTGAACAATTTTTCTATTTCATTCTCTTCATCTTGCAGAATTGTTTTCATTTCCGTTCCCATTTGAAATTTTTTCCTTATATTGGTGTACCTTCTACATTCTAATAGTATATGTTTTACTGTTCTGGGTACTAGGCAATGTGTGCAAGTTGGAGCTTCTAATCCTCGCAGGAGGTATCCATGGGAAAAACCACAGTGGCCAATTCTTAGGCGACATAGTATCACTTCTTCTCGTCTAGACTTTCTGTTTGATGTGTTCCATTTGATACATGTTGTTTTTATTTCCTGAAGTTTTGACGAACTCATTTCCCATTCAATGTTCCATTTATTTTGAAAGGAGCAGGCAAGTTGGTGTGTCCAATCTTCTCGAGGAATAGCATCAATTATTGTGGTTTGTGCAGTTCCTTGACGCCGGGCAGAGTTGGCAGCAGCATCGGCTCTCTCGTTACCCAGGATACCACAATGTGATGGTGCCCAGATAAGGACTATGTTTTTATTTTCTTCCTTTAGTTCACCATATATGTTAAAAATGTCTGTTATAACAGGATGCTGGTTCGTTGATTGTTCTATGGCTTCTATTGCGGACATTGAATCGGTTACGATAGCATGGTTTTTGAAGTGGTTGCTGCGGATGTGTAAGAGTGCTTCTTTTATGGCCGTGGCTTCTCCCGTAAAAATAGAACATTCTCCTGAAAGTTTGTACAGGAATTCTTCACTGTCTGTAACGACTGAAAATCCCACTTGGTTTTCGGCTTTTGATGCATCTGTGTACAATATTTTGTAATTGCAGTATTTATTTAATAATTCAAGAAAATAAGATTTTTTTTCATCCGAAACTAGAGTTTTTTTTGAGATGTGGGACATATATTTTTCTGTAGGAATATTCGGAGGATTCCACCTTGGAAAATTTTTATCTGGGAGCTTTTGGATGCAATTTAGGTTCATATTGAATGCTAACGCTGTTTGGATTATATTTCGCTTGAAACTGCTATTGATTGAAACTGTTTCTGGATCTAATATGATGTCTCGTAAGGGATGTCGTGGAAGTGACATTATTTTGGCCCCATATTTTGCAATCATAAATGCTCTTCTTGTCTCGAGGGATGGTTCGGCGCATTCTGCATATAGACTCTCAATTGGCGATGTACTATAAGCTCCTGAGCATATCTCAAGGCAGCATTATGGATTGGGTCAAGAATTTTTAAAATACTTCTTTTTGAGGTTCCATATACACATGCTCCATAATCTATTTTGCTTCGGATCATCGCTTTGTATACCTTTAATAGACTGCTTCTGTCAGCTCCCCAACTAGAATGCGAAAGACACTTTAGGAGGCCAAGTCTTTTTAAACATTCTTGTTTAAGACCTTTAATGTGGTCAGTCCACTTTAAGCTTTTATCTAGATGGATTCCTAGGTATTTTTGGTGATCTTCAAACAAGATGTCGGCCATCCCTAATTTTAGTTTAGGATTCGTAGAGCATCCTCTAATTCTGCATATATGCATGGCCTTTGTTTTATTTATCGAAAAATTAAAACCGCTATTTCGTGCCCATTTTTCTGCTTTTCTCAGTGCTTTCTGTAGTTTCCACTCAATAAAATAGAGAGATTTGCTGCGAACTAATAATAATACATCGTCGGCAAACATTATGATTTTAATAGGCCATTTGAAATTCGGTGGTAGATCATTCATAGCAATCAAAAACAGAGTTACACTTAGAGGTGAACCTTGGGGCGTGCCATTTTGAGAAACGTGGATTGACGACAAGGAGGACCCAACTCTGACTTGATATTTTCTTTCTTTAAGAAAGTTCTCAATGTATGCCTTCAATTTTCCCTGAACACCATAATTATCTAAGATTTGCATTACGCGGCCTCTTAACATGGTATCATAAGCCTTTTCCAGGTCCAAAAAGACAGCAACCAAATGTTCTTTTTGAGAGAATGCTTCGTCTGCTTCATGTTGCATTAACAAAAGTGCATCAGTTGTGGAATGTCCTTCTCTGAAACCAAATTGGTGGGGGGTAAATAGTTTGTTTCGTTCCATGTAATCAACAAGTCTATTGTTTACCATTTTTTCCTGTAATTTAGAGAGGCACGATAGTAATGAAATAGGACGAAAGTCATTTGGGTGGGTTGGAATATCTTTTTTTGGGACCGGAGTGATAATTGAGGTTTTCCATAGCTTAGGGAGTTCACCAGCATCCCAGATCTCGTTGTATATTTGAAGTAAGTATAATCTACCTTCATCTGGTAAGTGTTTTATCATTTCGTTAGAAATTTCGTCTATACCTGTTGCTGACTTTCCACGACATTTTTTAATTACCATTTCCATTTCTTTCAATGTGAAAGGTTCATCATAGCAAACATTAGAACTTGGCACTTGTAGCCTTGGCATTACTCCTTGGTTTGCAATGTCCGCTGGTTCCTTATTATTGAGGCAACTAATCAATGGTTTACAAAATTGTTGTGCCAATGTCTCTGCTATCTCTGATGGATTTGTTATTATATTCCCTGCTACATCTATCCCTGATATTGGTTTTTTTTGTTAATTCCACGAATAGATCTAATTTTGTTCCATACTTCTGTAACTGGTGTTTCACAGTTAATAGAGGAAACGAATTCTCTCCACGATGACTTCTTACTATCTTTAATAGTTCTATTTGCAATTGCTCGAAGTCTCTTAAATTCAACTGCGTCATTGAAACTCCTACTTCTTTTGTACCTGTTGAAAGCCCGCTTTTTTGCTTTCACTGCTTCCTGACATCTTTCGTTCCACCATGGAACTCTTTTCTTAAGGAGACCATTACTTGTGATTGGAATGTTGTCGTAGGCTGCTTGCAGAATAATATTATTCAAATTCGCTACCTGAAGATCTATGTTATTAGCTGTTCTTTCTAGATTATCCTTGGCCAATATAATTGATTTCTGAAAAGATTCCCAATCAGCTGCCTCATACTTCCAGTGTCGCTTTATATTTTGTGGAAGAGACGGCCCATTAACCTGTATAACGATGGGGAAATGGTCGCTTCCATATAAGTGGGTTTTAGTTCTCCAGATGCATTTGGGGGCCAATCTGACGTCCGCGATGCTTAAGTCAATGGCAGAGAGACTATTACTTCCTGAGCCGAAGTGTGTAAATGAACCGGTATTAAGAAGAGTAGCAGTGCTGCTAAATTCTAAAAATTTAATAACGCTGTGTCCTCTATGTCCAATGTCTGGTAGTGGGGAGCCCCAAAGAAAACTATTTGCGTTAAAATCCCCCAAAAGAAGATACGGCCTTGGTAGCTGATTAACAATGTGTTCAATGTCATCCTTTGAGAAATCGACAGCGGATGGTATGTAAATGTTACAAATTGTCAGGGGTTCAGCTCCTTTGATTACTGTTGCGACTGTTTCTATGTGTGTGTCTAAATTTAATTCCTCGGAGAATAAGTCAGCCCTCACAAGGGTTAAAACACCACCCCAAGATCTCCCTGCTCCTTGTCTATCCCTTCTGTAGGCTCGATATCCTTTGACATTTAAGACATGTTTTTCATTCAAGTGGGTTTCTTGTATGCAACAGCACAGTGGAGTTTCTTCATTCATTAATTTCTGAAAAAATTCTAAATGGCGAAATAACCCATTACAATTCCACTGAACTATTTGCTCCATGGAGTTAAACATTTTTTTATTTTTTGGCCTGAAGATCAACACTAGAAAGCGTTGAATCGTCAGAGTCTGAAAATAGTTCTGTGTTGGGACTAGAAACAGTACCACTTAGTTCTTTAATAATTTTTGATACTCTAATCTTCATTCCTCTGTTGGGTAACTTGTGCCTTACATCAGTCAGCATAGTTTTCAATCCATCGATATTTTTTGTAAACTGTGTGGCAAGTTGTTTGATGTTACTGGCTTTTTCATTATGAGCCATCTCAAGAAAGAGGCATAATTTTGAGTAAGCTAAGGGATATTTGTGGTCATTTGTGACTAAAATACGAATTGGTTCTAACATTTCCTTCATTGTTTGATTGTTGTTTTTTCGTTTTGCCATAGGAACTAATGTTTTCGTTATTTTATACTTTTGTTCAATATTTTTTCTTGTTTTATACTCTCGGTTTGTTTATTTTTTAGTTTGCCTGTTTTTAATGAGGTTATACTGAAAGGAATCTCAGTTGGAGTAGCAGACATATGTTCTGTGATTACTGTTCTTAGGTTAGTTTTATTTTTAGTGTTACTTTGTTGTGTGTTTTGGATTGTTGCACTGTGTTGTGAATCTTCCGATTTAGCAGGGCATGGGTTTGCTACAGGGCCATCTTTACTCAGGATTGTAAAATCGAGATGCTGAGAGATATTTGTATTATTGTCATTTGTGGTAAACGAAGTGTTTTCTCCCCTGTCCTCCATCAGCTCTTCGTGGGCTTCAACGAAACTGTTAACGGCTGACGGCAAAACGGCCAAGTTATTGGCCTCATCGGGATTTTTAACTTCGCTGAGTGGACAATTTTTGCTTATATGTGGCAAGAAAAGCATCTAATTTCGCCACCATCTAGGAACAACCTATAGGTATCTCCTTCGAATTCCACGAGAAAGTTAGCAGGTAAGGTAGGTAGTGTATCCGGTTGTGGAAATGTGTGTCTTCTGGAGCTGAGGATATGCTCATACCCGGGTATTTTGATCCCTGCCCGAAGATAATTTACTGCCGAGTATATCTTGATACCTATCTCTTTTAACTTATTTTCTATTAGAATACTGGGGAGATATGGAGGGACATTGGATATGACAATTCTTTTTGATTGTACAATAAGGGGGCGTGCTGGAATGAAATTACCATCGACTGTAATACCCTTGTGTACTTGAAGGAAGTCTAATACATGCTGTTTGTTTGACAGAAACAAAACGATTCGGTTATTAGAGATCTTAGAAGAAAAAATTATATTACCTGGGCCTATCAGTTCCCCAACTCCTACGATATATTTCAAGATGGAAGTTTTTTCAATTGCAGTGAATACAATACCCTGGTCTTTCTTTGGAGTCAAGGTTGATTTTGCAATTGAGGCAAAAGATTTTCTTGTTGTGACTTCTTTAGGTTTTGAGTTTTCAACGTTCATGGTTAGGACTTCTTCTTCGGGTGCCATTCTTCAGAATGGTTATACCCACAAAGTTAGAACAGACTTTGGAGGTCTGTAAATCTCAATTTCTCGAGTTTTAATAGGTTGAAATTGATATAATTAAGTGAATAATTACTTAAGAATTAAAGTTAATAATTACTTAAAAATTGGATTTTTTTTATTCTCCCCTAACGGACCCTTCTTTAGGGCGGAATAAAAACTGCTAAGTGAGGTAAAGAAGGATGGGATGTTGATTAAAGAGGAAACAAGCAAAAAATAGCCGAAAAGTTTAATTTGAAAGTAGAAAGCTCATCATTCCTCAGGAATAGAATTTAAGCTGACAAATAAATCCTATTAGATTCATTTATTATTACCAAGAATATTAACACAAACACAACCACACACGAGAGAAGAGAATTTTAATCATATGTTTGTGTGTGTTATGTAAAGATGCTTCAGGTTCTAACTAATCCCTACATTTAATGTTAATCAGTTAATTTAAAGACACATGGTTATAAAAAATAACCTAATGATACTGTTTTAAAACAATTCAAATTTATTGTGTTTTATTGTACCAATACACACGAGAGAGAGAGTTGGAGAGAGAGAATTTTAATTATATATGTGTGTGTGTGTTATGTCAACATGCGTCAGGTTCTAACGAATCCCTACCTTAAACGTTAATCATTTAATTTTAAAAAAACGTAATAAAAAAAACCTAATGATACTGTTTTCAATTAATTCAAATTTATTAAGTGTTTTATAGTACCAATATAAAGACTATAAAAATCGACTTATAATCTGCTTTAGAGTTCACTTTTGATGAACTATAAACTTCTTCTGCTACAAAACAAAATCGATTTTTGGTACATTAGGTACAATAAAACGCTTAATAAATTTGAATTCATTAAATTCATTCATTAAACAGTATCATCAGGTTATTTTTTATAAAATCATGTGCTTTTAAATTAGCTTATTATTTTTAAAGGCAGGAATTGGTTAGAACCTAAAACATCATTACACATATGTATAGTTTCTTTTATTTTATAAAATAAAATAGATTCCTGAACATTACGAATGTCTATTTATCTTGGAAATAAATAATAGACTTCATAACAGAGATATTGAACAAAAACGAAAAATGTTAACTTATCATAAATACACATAAATGTCTCTGTTTTTTTTTTTTTTTTTTGCTATAAGTATTTTTAAATTATTTTATTTTTCAATTACTCTATATATTGTTTGATTATTATTTAGTTGTCATTTTTTCACTGTCTTATTTTATTTCTCTATATTTTCGGTAAAAATGGTGTGAATGCACTGTTTTTAATTATAACCATTGTACATTATTGTGACACAACTTTATATTACTCAACAAAATAATTTTTAAAAAACAACATATAAGTGAAATTAATTAATTAATTTCACTAATATAGTAAATCAAATTAAAAAGATAGGATTAATTTAAAAAAAAATATATCGCTCAATCAGTGAACCAGTGAAGAAACTGCAAATATTACGTTTTTATAAGAGAAGCAAAATAATTAGAATTATTATTATACAAATCATTTACTTTTTTTTTAAATTGATTGTGCCATAGTAAAATCATTTTGTCCAATCAAATTTTGCTTAAAAATATGGGTCGATTCGATTACGCGTTGTTAACATAGTTCAACTGGATGAGGAATATACCAAATCATTATTGCTGTCCTGAAGATGAAAATAGTTTCAATGACTAAATTGCTTTATGTTATAAAATAAAGACATCAAAATGTACGTCATTACATTTTCTTTTTTTTTTTTAATAAAAACATATTAAAGAATTTATGAAATTCTTCTGGTCGTTAACCTCGAGCATACATTCTTTATAAAATTATTTTAACCACCTATAGGAAAAAAATATGACCACGGCAAAATTTATCTGACTTTTTTTTCCAAGAATTTTCATTAAAGTTGAAGGACAATACGGCTGTTTCTTCATTGTGCGGATATTAAAAAATAAAATAAAATAAAAAAAATAAACCATGAACTGCAACCAAAGGAGGGATTCGAGTTGAGTAATCCGTAAGAAAATATTGTTTTAAGACAAAAAGTTGTGCGGAGAGGTTAGTGAGCCGATAACGTACCCAACCCCCAGGTTTTCCCCTTCATTAATTATAAAATTAAGATACCAACTTTATAGAACCTGGGATTGCCGTAGAGTTCATATAACAGAATAAATGACTATCTTTCTCAGCCGAAATAGAATCCAAAACCTTGATAATAGGAGCTCAGTGCATTACTCACTGAACTAAACAGCTCCTATTTTTTTATATTATAAAAAAATGCAAATTAACAAAATATAGCTCGTTACAAAATACATGATAATACATTATCCATATTTTTTAAATTTAAATATATCAAAAAATATGCGAATATTTTTTGAGGAGCTTGAAACGAAAAAAAACTTGTGTTTAAAAAAAAAACGGTATCATCGGGATTTTTACTGTCGACAGTTTTTCAGTTATTTTGGAACCAGAACTCTTTCCCTTGTAATTTATCAAAATTTAAACTTTTTTTTTCTAATTTCACAGAAGCTGTTAAGTTGGAACTTTTTTCCTTTTTTTTCCCTTTTTTTGCTATCTGATCCAGATAACGCAACATTCAAACCATTGCAAAAAAAAAAATTCAAATAGGATTGATATCTTCTTATTTAAGCGCATTCGAGCAAGCAAACTCCTTAATTTTTTACTATGGAAACAAGAACTCTTTCGTTTGTAACTTCTCTTTTAAAGAAATTTTAATTTTAAAATACTTTTATTTAAAAGTTCTGTCGATTTTGCTAAATAGTCGACCTAAAATGGCTTCTATTCATAGCTACTAAAACAAACGGCACATTAGAATCATGTGTAATTCATGCAAGACAAATTATAACGCTGATTTAAGCCCAATTATTGTTTATTTTTCATTTAACAGAACTTTTTCTAAGAACTTGAATAAATAAAAGTTAAACCTTTATCATTAAGCTCAAACTTTATTACAAAAAATTGAGAACTTTTTTTTCTAGTTTCACAGAAGCTGTCAAAATGGAACTTTTTTTTTCAAAAAACTATAATGGTAACTGTTAAAATAATACTTATTAGAAATGTTCCATAAAATCCCTGGTCTCTCGTCTTAGATTTATTATACGGGTAGAGTGTCTTTATAAAATTATTTTAACCAATTTCAGAGAGAAAACGACATAAGTATCCGTAGTTCCTCAACAACGGGAATGGTATTTATACCGAAGTTGAACTACAATATAGTAGACTCGTCATTGTGTGAATATGTACAAAAAAAATAATAATAATAAATACCTATACTATAGCTATCTTTCTTAGTTTTTATTTTTGTTATATATACATTATTATCTTTTATATATCTATTTTTATGTATTTCGTGATTTTTATTTTATTATATTGTAAATATGGTATGGTACCTTACAGCTTTAATACTCAGTACCCTTGAGTGTGGTAAAATGTATTATATCACAATAAAATTATTTAAAAAAAAAATACCTATACTATTAGAATCTACTCAATACTTGCAAAGAAGTACTGTTTTAAGACAAAGAGTTGTGCAGGGAGGTGATTGGGCCGATATTATCTTCAACCACCAAATTTGCTCTCTTAATTAATAATTTAATTACGAGTGCCCTAGGAAGATCTTCTGGTCTCAGGGTTGAATCATAGCTGATGTAACAGAATGCAAGATTAAATAATTATTTGCCACAGCCGAAATCCCGTGACCTTGAAAGCGCCTTACTCCCTGACTGACAAATTTGCTCTCTTAATTAATAATTTAATTACGAGTGCCCTAGGAAGATCTTCAGGTCTCAGGGTTGAATCATAGCTGATGTAACAGAATGCAAGATTAAATAATTATTTGCCACAGCCGAAATCCCGTGACCTTGAAAGCGCCTTACTCCCTGACCTATCTCGATTCCTTAATCCCGAGGATATTAATATTAACTTGAATAACAAAAATCAAGAATATAGCTCAAAACTATACCAACTCTTCACGTAGTCATTGATGAAAACGAGAAAAAAAATTCTAAGACATTTTCTAACAAATATTAAACAGTCTGTA
Source organism: Nezara viridula (assembly GCA_928085145.1). Classification (NCBI taxonomy): domain Eukaryota; kingdom Metazoa; phylum Arthropoda; class Insecta; order Hemiptera; family Pentatomidae; genus Nezara; species Nezara viridula. The sequence goes on along the minus strand of OV725081.1, from coordinate 59,816,065 downwards.
AAATTTATTTATTTGATTTCGTTTGATAAAAATATGGAGTACCATGTTATATAACTTGAAGGTAAAATTCCTTGGAAGTACAATTGTTGGAGACTACAACGCTATCTATGAAACGTGACTCGAGGCGACCAGCACTGCTTCCGCCTTCCATACACTTTCACTAGAGCAACTAGACGCGGATAGTTCAATGTTAGAGCGGGTTCAAGGCTCAAAGACATAAAGCGGTCTCCTATAGAGGAAGTAATGATACCATTATTCATGAAATATCGACTAGCTGGAAAATTGTTGGAGCAGTTCCACTTAATTACATATATCTGCGTTGAAGGTCATTTATTAAAATGTGCAGTCCTGGCACATGTTTCATTTTTTTTTTAATCATACATGTTTAATTTAATTTAATAAAATAATGGGTGATAAATATTCAGGACGTAGTCTTTTTTTTTTTAATTTAAATTTTTTTTTTTTATTTAGACTCATATACTTGACTAAAATAAGGCCTATTTGGGCTTACGGAGTTGAGCTATGGGACTCCACTAAACCATCGAATTCCTCTCGTATCCAATCCTTACAATCCAAAATCCTTCTTAAAATCCTCAATGCTCCCTACTTTGTTACAAATAAAACCATCCATAATGACCTTAATGTTCCTTTTGTCTCAGATCTGGCCCAATCCAGATACCTATCCTTCCATAATAAACTTCAGAATCATCCCAACCCTCTCGTTTCTAACCTTGCTTCCTCTTCAATTCCTGATAACCCTCCGAGGCGTCTGAAAAGAAGACGGCCCCGTGATCTCCTAATGTAGACATATCATTAGACTGCTACCAATGGGTAGTTACTCAGCAAGTGTTTTCACGTAATTATATCCATATGTTCAAATTTACTAGATGAATTTCTTTAATTCAGTTGTAAATATCATAAAGAAATAATAAAAAAAAATTGTTATTTATGTCAACTTTTCAACCCAAACATGTGGGTCATATTCAATGTTTGGTTTGAGCACTGAGGGTGTTCAAGTACTCAAACACCCGTGAGTACTAAAATGAAATGATTGCATAAATAAAAATTAAAAAGTTTATTTAAAAAAGACTGCGTCCTAAATATTTATCACCCATGATAAGTAGAATAGTCGACTAACTTCCTTCAATATATCTCATATGCATAATTCTTTGATTTAGGTAAAATTAATGGCTAATTTTTGTTGAAACATCAAACCTAACACTTATTTTAAAAATTACTTCATCATAAAGTAGTCTTCAAACTTTTTTACCCACGGGCCACATTGAGACCTTCTCCAAGTCTCAGGAGACATGGTTTATGAAGAAAATAGTCCATCACAGAGAGGATGAAATGCTGAATAATTCCCTCGCTTACAGTATACAGATCAGATTTTTAGTTTTTGAGATATTTTAATCCATTTCATCAATAAACCTAATAAGTGGTTGTTACATGGTAAGGCAGCAATATGATATTACCTATCTTAAATACGTAATATCAGTTTTCTACAACTTTTCGTTTTTGAGCTAAACTACTAACACAGACATACACATACACAGATCATTTTGTGCAACTCGATTTTTTACACTCAGGAGACTTCAAAACATGTATTTCGGTTAAAAAGTCAGATTCGAAAATTTTCACGATCGCAATACTTACCCTTAGTATATATTTCATATAAAGGTAAGTGAAAGTAAACATATAAAGACCATATAAATGAATGTATATCCCTGAAGATGCACACTATATGCTGAAACGTATGTATACCTACTACAGTTAACACTGAATTTTTAATAACTTTTGATTAGTATTTTAAAAATAATTTTTATATTCAAATATTCTATACAAAAATAAATTATTCCCACAGTCACGGATTGCTGAAATCTTATTCCATTTTTATTCTCTTTTTTTTGCAAATGGAAAATTATTATTGATAACTATTATTTAATGATTATTTTAAATTGTTTTGTCTGATTTTAATTTATTTCATTCTACTTCATAGAATAATTTTTAAAACGTATGTTTGATGATTAAATTTTGTATCTCTACTAGAGCGCCTAAAAGCCACAAATCGTTTGTAAGAATCGCTATTACATGCCCTTACGATGTAAGGATGGAGAATCTCTTGGACCTACAAAAGATGAGGGCACAAATAAGGGCCCTTATTCGATCCACTCCTAGTACTTTAAGGGCATCAGACATAACCCTAAATTGGGAAGATGTCCCTCCCCTTCTTACATAGTAAGGATTTCCTTTGAGTTAAGTCTTATTATATTTTACGTAAACAGGATCAAATAACCCCATTTTCAATGATGTACTTTAATTATTTCATTTAACCGGTAAAAAAAACGAGATTTATCAATAAAAAATAATTTAAAAGATAAGCAGAAAAGATTTAAGAGCAAATTTAAATTAGGAAAGAAATAACGAAGAAACAGTGCAAAAGTAACTGGTAATAAGTACTAGAGCTGATTTTGATAAAAATCAAGAAGAGAAGAAATTATATTGTACCGAAAACAAATTGGACACTGTTGGACACAATAATACAAAAATAGAGGTCTAGAAGAACTCAGCATTGAATGTAGCCAATACACCAAGACACTGAATAAAAATTTGAAGTATTCATTTTCTATTTTTACTTCCATTCGGCTATATATGGAATATATAGTAAAGGAAAGTATTGCTATCTTGAAAACTTTCGAATTTCAGTTTCCAACGGAAATACATCATTTGAGCTTCCGTGAGTCGAAATAAAAAAGTAACGCAAAATTGTGTGTGTGTGTGTGTGTGTGTATGTGATCAGCCAAGTTCAAAAACCAAACGTCGTACGAAACTTAAATTGCATATTTAAGGTTTGTATAAGGTTCCGATATGACAGCGACTTTTTCCATAAAATCGGCTAATCGGAAGTTCTACTTTATATCAAAGGTGATAAACATTTTTACGATTTTCTCGAAAACGGCTCATAATATGTTGATTAAACTTGGTTTAACAATGTATAATTAAGTTATTTTTTATTTTGTTTTTCTCCTTTATCAAACAATCGAACCCTTTCAAAAGTTATATTTGTCATTTTTACAGTTATTGTCAATAAGAGAGGGTTATTTTTTAAAAATAAATCTAATTAAAGGTACTCTACAGAAAGACTTATATGAACATTGGGCATTTAAGCTGTGTAAAGTGACATCGATGTGGATAAGACCTAGCTGATATTAAAAACAACCTAATATAACACTGATATATCGAGTTTAATCAAAATCGTTAGAGCAGTTTTAAAAAAAAAATCGTAAAAATGTGTAAAGAAGATGATATAAAATGTTAGTTCTGGCTATCCGATTTTAACTTAAGCAATTTAAGTTTCGTACGAGTCAGAGAACCTCAATATGTATATTTCCGTTGAAAACTCGGATTGAAGATTTGAAAATTATAGGTAAGGGTAAGTAAAATGAATAAGAACTATTTTTTCCAATATTGATAAATAGATTAAACATAGAAAACTCGGAGGGATGTTAAAAAAATGATTATTTCTAGTCAACCTAACTACAGGTTGAAGTATTCTTTTTACTCATCACCAGGCCTTTCAAGTAGTAACTGCTAAATCTGGCATTTTTAAGTTGTAAATTAAAAGTTACTAAGGTTTGAAAAGTATAATTCCTATAACTATAATTCCAGATATGACACTTGAAATGAAAAGTAAAGGCATCTCTTCTTAAGAAAGAGCTGACTATTGCTTCTTCAAGTTTTTAATGTCGACATTTTACAATATTTTAACTAGTCGTCCTATTTTCACGTCACTAGTAGTCCGTGGTATAGACCTCTTTTATCAAATTATTAACAACCGCCTGAAACATAGTAAATAGCTTCATCTGATAGTAACCTACAATTATCTTATTTACGAAAATTCTCAGAAATAGTGCGTTTTCAATCTGGAGTTTGCCAAAATTTGTCTATTTAATTAAGTACTAAAATTCGTAAATACTCATTTGATTTCCACTTGAATCGTAAGATAATTTTATCACCCCCTGGCCCGGGAAAACCCCGTATAGCCTAAAGGCGAGGAAGGGGAGGACCGAAAAAAAAAGATGTCACAGATATATTATATCTTCAACTGTTATTGTTAACTAACTAATAATTTTGAGTATAATCAAATGTATGAATGACTCATCCGCCACAATTTGTTAACTCAACAAAAAACCTTGTCTACATAACAATAAGGTTTGGTCAGACTTACTCATGATATTATTTGTAAATTATGTATATGAATTACGTCAACTTTGAGGTTAATTTTAAAAACTACATTTTGTTTTTATAAATATAAGTTATTTTTAGGAAATACAATCTCTATTAAATTATAAAATATATTATTTCGTAACGTGTCGAATGCCAATTTGTATTCAATAATATTTTTAACTCATATCGCAAACAGGAAAATTACTAATGTTAAGAAAACTTTTTTTTTTAGATATCTCTATATACAAAATAATTGATATGGATTAGTGAATGCATAGACATTGGTCAATATGAAATTTTTAAAATTGTAATCATACCTCAAAATTCCGATTACTTAATGTAAAAGTAATATTAGTATATTTAAATTGAAAAATGCAAAGTAAATTTATGAAATAAATTGTAAAGTAACCTGATATGAGCGAACGAATAAATCCCCTTTTCCGGAAAAAGATAAAGTATTGTTTGAATTGTATATTTATATATAAACTGAATAATATAACCGATACTTTGTTTAACGCTCAAAAAGCTTTACCTCAAAATTCTTTATACTACTGAAAATAATTTTTAAACCACTTTCAGAAATGAAATTTACGGATCACCGGTCATACACAATGTTGAATTCGGAAACGTGATTTGATTTGGTATAGTACGCCAATTAAATAAAATAAAACTAAGACTAAAAATAAAACGAAAAACAATCACTTTGTACAAACATTGAACTTGAGATATTTCAAATATATTTTTGCTATGCGTTTTAGCTGTGTTTTCCCAGTTGTGCCCAGTTTATTTCCAATTATTATAATGTGATAAAAAATTTAATATTTTGCATATACCTGAAATGTACACCCAGATAACATAATTCATTCTATTCATTTTGAGAAAAAATAATTTAATGTTATTTTAAATCGATGGGTAAAAGGAAAATATTGAGAAAATATCGTTTGCGTAAAAAAAATAAAATAATACCTCAAACAAAAATGTAATCGTCCTTAGCCAAAAACATCCTCAAGCTTACTTTTTTACACCGCAATAAAAATTCTTCTTACCTAAAACAAATAAAAAGATCGTAAGAATAATAAAATTAAAAATATATACATATTTCAACTAAAACAATTATTGCGATCATACATACCAGTAATATTTAATTCTTAAAATAATTTTAATTTATGAGAATAGTATCTTTAACGTTATATATGTCGAAATATAAAAGAAAAATAATCAATAAAATATGTTTTTAATCAGCTTTTAACATTTACTTATTTATTTTAATTCTATGAACGTCAAATTCATTCATTCAATGATTTATTATCTATTAATCTTATTATTATCAATATAGTAGTTGCATAAATAACATTTTGCAAGATGTACATGAAGATTCTATTATTATTATATTTTTTTTTTAATAACAAATAGATTACTTTCACAAGACCGATTTCCTCGGAAAAGATAATTCAATGCAGATGATATAAATCAGATCTCTTTTTTACATCACGAACGCAGCAAATGTCCATTATCAGATAAAGAACCTTGGAAAAAAAAATCATAAAAATTCAGTGTTATCACAAGTCGATGAACTACATAAGGCAACTATCAAGTAGTGTCACCACAAATATTTGTGAATAAACATCAAATAAGAGTTGCACAGATGCTGGATTCACAAAATTTCTTTTAAATTTAAACTAATAAAAAAGTATTCAAAAATATATTTTTTTTTGCATATAAAAAACACGTATTTAAGATTAACACCTTTTAGGAATAAAAACTACACTGTATTGAGAGCATACAGGAGCTGAAATACAAGAATACAAAGGATGTGGAATTTGAAATGTACTGGGTAGGACCACTTAAAATGAAGATATAAACTTGAGATGTACATCATAAAGACGGAACTTGGAGATACGGCCCCATATTAAGGGGCAATCCATTTCAACCAGCACTACACCTCCACCGAATAAACCCTTCCTCTCCTTACCTTACAGGAATTTATTGTGCCTAATATACGGTCGAGAACAAGATTTTTTTTTTTTTTTTTTTAATGTAAATAAAAACATATATTACCATAATTGTTTATTTCTTTGTAATATCCCATAAAATTAAAAGTAAAAAATAATCTGGTGACGTGTTGGCATCATACATCTTTCACTTACCATACTCTCCTTAGCATACATGACTATTTTCAGGCAAAAGAGAAGTGAATGTAAAAATTAAAAACGATATATTGATTTATATTACATTGTGGATATTTTTATTTGTTTAAGTACTCTTATATATACAAAATTTAATATTTATATCTCTATAACCTAAACAAAATAATATTAAATAATACCAACGAAAACATTTATGAACATAATAAGTAATATGTATATGTACATAATATTGTAGGAATCCACTTTTTATTAAGCTCATGTTACGTATGGAAGACTGTTCTTCTAACCTTTCTTTATTTTCCATTTTGTAATTAAATTATCTTAGGATTCATACGGAAAGCAAAAAGGCGTTCATGAGTATTTAGTACCTTAGTAAATTAAAAAAGACCTATTTCTGAGATTTTTTTTTAGATAAAAAATTTGCTGGTTACGATAAGATGAAGTTATAGGCGGATCTTAATAATTTGATAAAAACGGGTCTGTACCACGGACTATCAACAAAAGTCATATTTTCCGAGAATGTCATATTTACATCACAGCTCAAAACGTTCAGATTTTTATTTATTTATTTAGAAATATAATAATCTGTCGAGTTGACAATAATTATATTGATATATGAACACAATCACACCATATATACAGAAAATATAAAATTAACAAAAGTTTAATAAGTAAAAATAAAAAAACTTAAAGATAAGTAAATTAAAAACATAAAAACACAGTCAAGCATATATACAAATTTTCAGATTAAGGTCCGATTCAGCGAAAGCCCTAACATATAACAGATAATAGAATACAGCAATAGAATTAGTCTTTATGTTTTTTATAATCTAATAATGTGTTCTCAGAAATATGACTTCGAATAACCATGAGATTATTAGAACTTAAGTTTTAGAATAATAAGAAATTAGAAAACAATGTGCTTGACGTCCAATGAAATTTGACGGCATTAAGGAATAATGAACGAACGAATATTATTATTTGTATATTATATATTAGTGTATTATATCACCGTATAAAATATTATTTTATTTCTAAATAGGTATCTGTTTGTATAAAATTTACTTTAAAGTGAAAAAAAATAAAAAAAATGATCCATTTTCATGAAAACCAAATAATAATTTTACACGTATATTTGAACGCTAAGATCAACAAAACTGAAAAAATATCCTATTATTTTTAAAATGTATAAATTGTTTTAATTTATATGCTTCTAGCGCATCGTATTGATACTGGTTAATCAATTTCTGTTTCTTAATTAGTAGCAATTGATATGAAAACTCAGTTTGATATCAAGCATGAATCATCGGTACGTAGGTTTTCATTTTATATTTTTTCTGTTATCTTTGTTATTATTTTTTTTTTATCTAGTCCTTTTGCTCAATATTATTCTGTTCATTGGATTTAATATTGACATATATCTAATCATAATAATATAATAATCCAAATACTGTAGTAATAATAATTTGAAATAATTACTGATTAGTTCACTTGAGTACTTTCCGATATATTTAGAAAGTAACCTACAGATATGTATTAATCACATGAATTACCCAAATAGAAAAAACAACATTAAAAACTGAAAGTAAATTGCATCTTCAAGTAAATGTTTTTTGTTTAAACATTTGGAAAGCCCCTTTAGGCCTCACGTTTGTAGGAGACCGAAATCTACTTACGGAAACGATGTGATTCCAGAGGCCTAAGAAAATAAACGCCTTTTTCCGTACAAAATAAGCAAACATCGGAAACAGGAAAGGTATTTATTTATTTATACAAAAAATAAATAAATAAATCGAGGCACATCTATTTAATGGTGACTTTTAAATAAAGTGTTATTATAAATAGACTGACTATTTTCATATATACCTAACTAATGATTCTTTTTTTCCTTTAAAGTAGATTTCATTATAAATTAAATAGATGGCGGTTAAAATAATTGAAGAAAATTCGGCAGAGTGGCGATCGAAATTCGCAATAAATATACTAAATAATGTTATCGTTTTGTATACCTTCCTTCACCAAGCTCTGCGAAAAAAAGAAATAAACAATAGAAATGGCAATCATAGAAATATAGCAAACAAAAATACACTGCCCATCGGATGGAAAAAAAAATTAACAATGATGCATAACTAAATATTGAAATTAAACTAAAAACAAAATATTAAAAAAAATAGTGTAGTTATATTGGTCTAATAAATGGTATATAAAAATAAAATTAAAAAAAAAAATAATTATATGCTGGACGGAATATCTCCTAAGAATAATCACCTAAAGATATTTATTTGAATTTAGAAAGTATAATAAATAAAACAAAACTACCTTTGTTCCTGAGATGAAAATACATTAATATTAAGCAAAGCATAACTTTATTCTGGGATAAATTCACCAAAAAGAAAAACAAAATTAAAAGACTACATCTGACCTAAACAAAACAATAACAAAAAAGAAAACATTAGTTAAAGAAGATATATACAAAACAAATAAACCTATATACAAAACCCTTAAAATTATGTGCAGTAGTATAAAATTATAATTATACACTTTTGAGAAAGAAAAAAAAAATTAAGTTCTTCTTTATGCTCTGCATTTCTGCTAACAAAAGGAAGTCGAATCTGACTATATAAAATGTCAGAGTATTTAAATAATGAATAATTTATTTTTAATTTAATAATTATTTTTTCACTTGATTTCATTTCATTTTAAATTCATTTGTTTATTAATCTCAATTCATTTATTGATTCTACTGCTATTTTTTAAAGTTTATTTATTTATACATTTTTTATACATCTTATTACCTATAAATGTATATTATTATCCTTATTTATTTATTTTATTCTATCAATCCATTTATTTATTTATTTTATTTTATTTTTTTTTTTTTTTATTATTTTATTTTTATTTTATTTCTTTTTTTTTTTTTTGTACCAATCATCCAAATAGTATTAAATGATGTTATTTAGTTGATCGGGCGCTTATGACTTGGATGTTTTGCGCCTAGCCATCAAAACAAACAAACAAACATCATTATCTTATTGGAACTATAGGTACACATTTAGTTGTAAAAGTATAAAAAATAACATAAAATCTTATATTCTTATTATATTGTAAATACATATATAATAAATAATAATATTAAATAAATATATTATTATTATAAATATAATATTATATTTATATTCGTTTTAAAATTAGATATTTACTTATTTTATATATTTATAAAAAAAAAAAAAAAACTCACAAACAAAAGCTATATTCTTTTCAATCCGAAATTTTAGGACTATTAACAGATGCTCTCTGCTAAACAATAAAACACTACCAAGCGACCTACAACAAACGACTATAGACCGAGACGGACACAAGAGTCTAGTACAAATCTGGCTAACATGCCAGTCAGAAGGTGACTAAAATACACTGGATGAGAGATTTCCTTTCCTGAATTATATGTATGCGCTTGTGTGTGTTTGTATTTATTTTCTTTATTTTTTTTTGTCATCAGGAACCCTTTGCCACAAATGTGGCCGAGAGTCAGAAACCTCAGCTCATGTACTGGGCAAATGTCCGAAATAACATGTTTGCCACCCGCCGGCACAAGCATGTTAAGCTTAAATATATTTATATTACACTGTATTATATTAAGCACAAGTATAAAACATCGAGTTGCCGAGCTCCTAGATAAGAAAAAGTACAGGCGCTTCCTTGAAGTACACTGCATAGATGCGGAAGGCTCAACAAGATTTGTAGATAACTTCGCCTATAGTGCGAATGGTAAAGAGGCTCAGATAGTACTACAATCCTACAATTCGATTTGAAACAAACGACTAGGATCTTAAAATAGGAACAGAAAAAGAGATCTAAGAAAAATGCATTCGTACCTGCAGGAGAAATATAGAGATGAATTTGGTGAAAGAGGATACTGATATATATATATATATATATATATATATATATATATATATATATATATATATAGTAAAAATTTTGTGTTTTTATGTAAGATAAATGTTTAACCCATTCAAAACATTCTAAGAGATGACTAACAAGTATCCAAGCAAGTATGAGAACTAAATATGTATGAATTTGAAAAGAAGAATGGTTGTTGATGATCAGTCAAAAAAAAAAAATAGTAAAAATAAATAATATGTTTATGTTTATTTTTACGGACGTTTCGGTGCAAAGTTCACGTCTTCGCCAAGGCTTAGTAAAAAAAATGAAGGCCGGAACTGTGGGCCGAAAAGTCGAAAAAAATAAATATAAATATAATTATTTATTTTCACAATTTTTGTTACTGATCACCTCAACCATTCTTCCCTTCTATTATTCACTACAGTCAACCATTAAACCCATAGGATATGAACTTGGTTTGCTCAACGATCTCTTAGGCAACTTCCATTGTCGTGATTCATTTCTTCATTGTTTTTTTTTTTTTTTTTTTTTTTTTTTTTTTTTATTGAGTATTATAACAATCTGTCTGTTGGACATTGGTTATAGTGAGGTAGGATGACATTCACACCATATGTACAAAAAAATAAAATAAATAGAACAAAATAATAATCAAAAGTATATACAATAGACAATAAAATAAAATAACCTAAAAAATAAGAAAATTAAAACTAAGGAAAAAAAAAAAAAAAAACATGCATACCTATATACAATCAGGCGAGGGAACTCCAGGAGAACCCTGCGCTACTCTTCCAACCGCGTCACTGGTACTAAAGCCAGCGGAGATTGGTCGAGAGCACTTTAGCCACATACACACATGTCTTGAGTGAAGAATCTGGCCATTGCCAGAACTCCAATTTATATAATTTACAAAAGGTCGCGAGGCCACTGCCGTTTCAACCTTCTTGGAGGATTATAGGGATGGGAGATGCTTGATAGGGATTGTGCAAGAGGATTTGGGTGGTAAGTAAGGTTCTGGTGAAATTTGGAGAACTTTTCTGGGATAAGGTCTAGGACAAATGGGATGTTAAGGTCATGATGTAGGGTTTTGTTGGATACATAGAAAGGAGCATCGACTATTGTTCGAAGGACTTTAGACTGGAAGGATTGGATGCGCTTGATGTTAGAAAATTTTGCTGATCCCCACAGTTCTAGTCCGTAAGTCCAAATAGGTTTCAGTATTGTCTTGTAGATCAGTAGCTTGTTTTCAATGGAAAGTTTAGATTTTCTGCTTAGTAGTCGGTATAGTTGGCCGTATCGTCGGTTGAGTTCTTGTCTTTTGAGTCTAGTATGCGGGTTCCAAGTTAGTCTTCGGTCTAAATGAAAGCCAAGATACCGGACTGTGTCTGAATAAGGAAGCTGGATGGAATTAAAGAGTACTGGTGGACAGGAATTGCGTCGGAGTGTAAAAGTAATGTGTTGGCATTTAGATTCATTAACTTTAATGCGCCAGTAATTACACCAGTGCTCAATCAAGGTGAGATGACTTTGGAGATTTAAGGATGCTATTTCGGGATCAGAGTTGGATGATAAGATTGCGGTGTCGTCAGCGAATGTTGCAAGAAAAGTATCGGGATGAACAGGGATGTCAGCAGTAAAGAGGATGTAAAGCACGGGACCCAAGACGCTGCCTTGGGGAACACCGGCTTTAACGGAGTAGATATTGGAAAATTCTGTTCCACAGCGAACTCGAAAGGAGCGGTCAGAGAGGTAGGATCGGAGGACTAGGTACAAGGACTGAGGTAAATGGATTTTAAGCTTGGAGAGCAGTCCGGAGTGCCATACCCGGTCAAATGCCTGTGCAATGTCCAGAAAGGCACCCGAACAGTATTCCTTGTTTTCTAGGGCTGAGGAAATATGATCAACGACTCGGAGTCCTTGTTGAACAGTAGAATGTTGAGAGCGAAAACCAAACTGATGGGAAGGGATATTTTGGGATTCTATAATGGGTAGGATTCGTTTCAAAAGGATCTTTTCAAAAATTTTTGAAAGGATTGGGAGTAGGCTGATTGGTCTATAGGATGTTGAGCTATTGAGAGGTTTTCCTGGTTTTGGGAAAAGGATAATAGTGGAGTGTTTCCATAACAGAGGGAAGTGGGTGGTGCGTAGGATACAATTGTAGATATATGTAAGGAATATGACTGCTTTGGATGGAAGTTGTCGAAGGATTTGAGGTGTAAGGAGATCATGTCCAGGAGCTTTACGGAGGATTAGTTTTTTTAATTGAAATTTTACTTCGGAAGGATGAATAGCTTTTGGGGGCAAGGAAAGTGGGATTGGTGATGTAAGGAGTTCTTCTACTGTTACGGTGTGGGCAGGATGGGATTCCGGATGTGAAATAAATGTATTGGATAGGTGAATGGCGAACTCCTCAGCTTTATCTTCGTCAGATGCTGCCCAGGAGCCATCACCTCGTCGGAGAGGATGGGAAATGCGGTGAGGATTTAGGATTTTTGTTGTGGTTTTCCAAAGGGAATTGTCGCGAGAAGAGAGGGAGGATAGGTAGGAGTTGAAGGATTGTGATCTGAAGGTGGCTAATTCCAGTTTTAATTGTTTGCAGTAGTAATTATAGGAGCAGCGGTCGGTAGGATGTCGGGATCGTTGCCATAATAATCTGGCACGGCGTTTGGTGCGGATTAGGTTAAGGAGGTGTTGGGGTAGAATGGTCTTTATAGGAATTCTGGAGGAGTCTTTTGGAAAGGAGGCAGTCCAGGCGGCTTGTTGGATTGTGGTAGTAAAGGAATTTACGGCACTATCAAGGTCATCGGGAGTTTTGAGGGATATGTTGAGATCAATATTATCGGAGATTATTTGGCGGAAAAGGTCCCAGTTTACTGGGCCCCTAATGAATGACGGTGGAGAAGGTTTGGGAACAGGTTCAAGTGAAACATTAAGGATTAGAGGACTATGGTCAGAGGAAAGTTCATTTAGACGTGTAATGGAACAATTGAGGGGACTTAAGCCGCTGTGGATAAAGAAATCTAGAAGATCAGGATTACGGTTGGGATCTGTGGGCCAGTAGGTAGGAGAGTTGGGGGAAAGGAGGTGAAAACGTTGGGAATTGAGTGCAGACAGCAGGGTTCGGCCACGAGAATTCGTGGTTCTGGAACCCCATTGTTGGTGCTTGGCATTTAGGTCTGCACCCAAGATGAAGTGATGTCCTAAGGAGTCGAGGAGAGAACTGAATTGGGCATTGGATATGGATCGGTTAGGAGGGCAATACGCTGATGCAAGAGTGACCGGAAAGGAGAAGGTTTTTATCACGATAGCGGTGGACTGTAGGAAATCATGTATTGGTAATGGGAGTAGGTGATGGGAGAGGGATTGGTGTACAATTACAGCAGTACCGGCATGTGCTTTTCCGTCAGGGTGGTCAGTACGATATGTCAGGTATTGTGGTATATTGAAGTGCTGTTTAGTGGTTAGTCGAGTTTCAGTAATTAGTGCCACATCAATGTTCTTGTCAAGTAGTAAAGTAGATAGTTCGTCTGTATGATTTCTAACACCATTCGCATTCCAAAGGAGAATGGATATGGGTTTAGGGATGTGAGTCATTTAAGGATTTTTCAAAGGAGGGATGAGGTGAGATACGAGATTCGTGAGGAGTGATATGAGTGGAGTAACAAGGGATTTGAAATCGGTGAGGAAAGATGCTAACAAACTTGTGAGATCTGTTGCATTTGAAGGAGGAGGAATATGAGGAATTTGTTGTTGGTGGTTAGGTATATTAGGATGAAGAGGATTTTGAGGTTGGGTTTGAGGTTGTTGTTGTGGCAGGGCTTGACATTTATCGGTTAAAGTCTTACCTCTAAGTAGTTGGGAGAATGATACATCATTGTTTACAATTCTGGAAGGCTCTCTCTCTCTTCTTGTTGTTAGTGCTTCATCTTGAATCCGGTTTTTCTGGTGTCTGGTTTTGAGATTCTTGTAAATTTGGCAGCCTTTGTAGTTGGCCGGGTGTCCCTCCAAGCATAGGGCTGGATACTGCTGGATACCTATACTGCTGGATCTTGTATAGGTTTGGTGCACTCTACAGATTTGTGCTGTTCACCGCACTTCACGCAACGCGGCAGATGGTGGCAATATGTCTTCGTGTGGCCATAGGTCTGACAATTATGGCACTGCACGATGTCTCTCTTGGGATATGGCTTCTCAACTTTCACCATTGTATAGTATATTCTTGTGATATCATATATTTTTTCGATACCTGGTGATGGCTCCAAGTCCACGAAAAACAATGGTAGTGGGATCCTATTTCGTAATCCTGGCTGTTCCCTGTCCTCCTTCAAAACGTTTGTTACCTGGCGTACATTGAAACCAAGCGTCGTTAGTTCTTCTTTAATAACTTCAGTGGGGGTTGAGGAATGTAAATTTCTTATCACCACTCGTAAAGCTCTTTCCTGCCTCAGCTGGTAAGTGTGAAAATTCGCATTTGTTTCTGATAAGTACTTCACTATTTTTCGGTAGGCTTCTGCAGAATCAGGTGTTATCTTGGTGTCATTGGTCCTGTTAAGGCATGAATAACTGCCAGAGCAGATTTTATTTAGTTGGGTGCAGAACATCTGGAAATTTTTTATATTTTTCACAAATATCGGAGGAGGCTTTGGTTCTCTGGGTATTGCTGCAGACTCCATTACTTCTTTGTCATTTTGAAGCACTTGGTAGGGGTTTGGAGTAAAGAAAGGTGATTCTTCAATCGTTTCTTGTGCAGACGTACCTGGTTGGGGCTGAGGTTCTGGTTCTGAAGTGTTCATTTTGGTCACTGGAGGTATTTCTCGTAGGCAGCGACGAGTCCTTTGTTTGGCTGGTGAGCTAACTCCGTCTGACCGAGACCTCTTGGGCACCTTACTGGCCATCACTTGCTGATCATACCGCATATCATAAGAGAAAAATAATAAATAAAAAAAAAAAAGAAAAAAAAATTTTTTTTTTTTTTCTTAAAATAACAAAAAAAAAGATGCCAACAGTAAATATCAACTGCTCTGATATACACTTTAACTGTATCACGTGAATAATCAGAGAGATTCCGCTATAAAATTGGTAAAAACTGAGAGAGGAGTTGAGGAGACAACCTTCTCATTGTAAAAAAAAAAAAGTGGACTATAATTTCCGTAGGAGTTTTATCAAGATGATAAGGAGATGCAGTGAGTTCGCGGACCCCTGACCCTAACGTTGTTCTCAGAACAGATTCCGCTGATGTCGATATAGGCCGATAATATCACTGTTCCTGGCGGCTCGGTTTAAATCGGCCTGAAATCGGTCTTATTTTTGTTTAATCTCGTTAGACTTACCTCACTTAGTTAGTTGTATTAATCATCTGGTCAATTGATCCAGTGAAAGAAGTCATTAAGTACCAAATAGTGACTTTTTGCTATGCGAAGTCAGAATATCTTGCATTCAGTCAAACTATTTGCACCATTAGTTTGTGAAACTAAACTAACAGGATTAGTATTATTTTCATTCCCTTAATGAGTTTTTGTATCGATAAATATGATCAAAATCAATAACTACGTACCTTCAGGTAAAAACGTGTACTGAGTGACTTGCAATAAACCTACGATTATTATGAGTCCGTATCACGGTGTCTTAGAAAGTTGATGAAACAAAATCCAATCTTCAGTGCTAATGTGTTTTTTCAACAGTTTCAAGAGCCCGTCGCGATTAGTGTTACCCAAAATCGGACTTGGTCTTGCACTTTGCAAGACCAAGACCATGGACTGGTAAAAGAAAATCGATTTTTAATATAAAAATTAAGGCAAAATAGTTACTAATACTTGACAATCTTATTTAATATATGTTAATAATTGATATAACCAATTTAACTTCTCTAATTTTTCATTCAGGCTTAGTTAGGTTTCTCCTATCTAAAAAATTACAGTAATATCTCTATAGTAATAAGCTAATAAGTAACTGCAAGACTGTTGCGAGAGTCTTGGGCAAGACCAAGACCATGACCAAGATTGAGATTGCAAGAACAAGACTCGTCTCGGTCTCGCATTTGGGCAACACTAGTCGCAATGATAAAAATAAAGAAAATTACGGGATATATACATAGCGTTTATCATCTCGATAAATGTAATTGTCTATTCTTATTGGGGGAAAAAAAAAACACAAGAATTTTTTTAAATGCCATAGGGCTGTGTAAGGACAAAGCAACAAGATATTTATATATTTCATGTACATATATTGTAATAGTTGAAAAAATAAAATGGAGGATAAGAAAGAAAAATAACACCATTCCACATTTTGTATCTGTTCAGGAAGCCGATTTTTCATAACTTGAAAAATGTATTCAAATTTGTTTCGTAGTTACTAAATTATTTAATAAAAAAATGGACATGTATTTCTTTACCTCTGGGCACAGATATTTGTTTTGATTTTAAAAGTGCATTCTCTTAGATTCGATGTTCGGCTAAATTAGTCTTTTGCGCACTTTAAATATAATAACATCAAATCTGAAAAAATCAAACCCTATAATCCCTTGAAAACTAGACCAAGAAACATTTTAATCGTCACTTAATGAGGGTCAACTCCCATAATATAGATGTGTCTGATAAACACTAGTTCATTATCACATTTTATAACATTTTGAAAGAGAACCTTTTTCATATATATTTTGTTATAACTTTTTTGGTTTATTTTTGAAATTATTTTTTTTTCATGAGCACCCCAAGCAATGAAGCACCCCAAGTCACAGAATTACTCTGGAAGAAAAATAAAGTTACTATATAAAATGATAAAAAAAAACTGAAAATAATGCTTCAAGGGATGATTTTTTAAATATTTTTTTCTTGAAATTTGCTTAAATTTAGTTCCTGTATATGCTATTCATAGTTGTTTGAGTGTTTAACTCAGTTCATCCGCATTGACCTTTAGAAAAGAAAATATTTTTCTATTTTGGGATCAGCTTGATTAGCCATTAATGAGAAATTTATGAATTATTATTGTGGGTTATTTTATTTGTTAATTAATATACAGAGATTCGGAACCGGGAATATGGTAAACGAGATGCTGGAATTTCGCTTACGAAGCTACGCGAATCAAATCAGTAAAGTTTTCCCTATCAGATAGGATTTATCCGTTTAAATGGGTCTCAATAAAATAAATATTTACTCGAAAATTGGCCGCACTTATCTACGATGGCCCAGTTTACATTTCTAGCTGCGAAAATAACTTTTGAGCTGGCGTGAGTGGACTGGGGTAAATAAACATAACGACAGGGGATCTAAATAGAAGTGAAAACCCGAGGCCATCAGGTGAAGTATACTGTCACTGCCAGGTGTAACCTTACACATTTACTTTTCACATTTCGTTCCGCCCGCCGGTATTTGCCTAACTAACAACATGAATAGATTTTCATAAAGTGTAAAAAAAGTTTTATCTTGTTTGTTGTGATTTTTATTCTCTCTTTTTATCACAGGAGAAATAAAAAACAATACGTTGGGGAATACAAGTTTTTTCCAGCGAATCTCTTTCCTCATATAACACAACGGTATCGCTTATCAAAAATTTTAATTTATTGTTTACTTTATTTATCTTAAATTACATTTTCAATAAGTAAAATTTTAATTCAAGGATCGACCACACCTCAAGAGAAAAAATACAATAAAACTGTACAGCTGCTCGATTATGTTCAGTTGCTACAACACCCAGCATACTCATGTTGCCCAAAATCGGTCTTGGTCTTGCACTTGTCAAGACCAAGACTAACTAACTGTTGCAAGACCAAGATCAAGACTAGTAAAAAAACATTTTTTAAAATAAAAATTAAGACAAAATAGTTACTAATACTTGACAATCTTAGATACTACACATAAATAATTGGTACAACCAACATACTTTTGCATCTAACTCTTCTAATTTTTCTAATTTTAATAAACTGCCGCAATATCTCTAAAAAAATTAGCTAATAGGTAACTGCAAGATTTTTGCGAGACTCTTCCGTAAGGCCAAGACTAAGACCAATATTGACTTCGCAAGACTCGTCTTGGTCTCGCATTTGGGCAACACTACCTATTGCCCTGTATCTTGGTTAATATTTTAATAAATATATATATTTTTTAATATTGATAAATTTAAAAGGACATAATAACAGATTAATAAGAGACATAGCAACAGCTGACATATCCCTGGGTATGAGGAGGAGACTAAAAAGGCGTTGGATGAGAGTTATCCTTTCTTAAACAACCTAAGTAATTGAAACAAGTCAGGTTAGAGTATTGCTACCCAAATCCGATACCGAGACGAGTCTTGGTCTTGTAAACTCAGTCTTGGTCATGGTCTTGGTCGTACTTGGCTTATTACTATAGACATATTGCTGTATTTTTTTAGATAGGAGAAACCTAACTAAGCCCGAATGAAAAATTAAAGAAGTTAAATGCAAAAGTGTAGTGGTTATACCAATCATTAACATTAACTAAGATTGTCGAGTATTAGTAACTATTTTGCCTGTTTTTTTATTCAAAATTTTTACCAGTCTCCTTTCTTTGTCTTGCAACAGTTAGGTGGCATTGGTGTTGGTCTTGCAAAGTGCAAGATTAAGACCGATTTTGGGCAACACTAGGCTAGAGGTGCTGTTGATTATAGTATTTCCTCTTGCCTGACATGTCAGCATTTCAACACATTTGCTGATTGACACACGTTGACAGGTACAGCTAAATATTTAAATCAAAAAAAAAAATAATAATAAAATTATATAATATACACGTAAATAGCGAATAAATTAACAAATGAAGTATAATAGCTGTTAGTTACTGAAGAGACTTCCCTTTAAGTAGTGAGGGTTGTTAGATTACAGTTTCCGTGACGAAAGTTGTTTAGTGTACTCTCGGCTCTAATTAGTGGCATTAAACTGAGAATGGTATTATCTCAACCCCTTAACTCTTGGAAGAAGTTTTCAAGACAAAATACTTCTCCGATGGCCAAGTTCTCTTGAACTTACGTTTCTTAGACGATGGTAAAGGATTGTGAATCGATTTAAAAGCAGGAGGGCTGGTTGAGCATACTCCTAATATACGATTCTTCAAATTTTGAACGGTATATTTTTCAAAACAGGAATTATTAATAAAATTTATAAATATTTTTATAGATTATTTTTTTTTTACATGATTCTTTTTTTATAACAACATAAAATTATTTGCCTATGATAAGAACTTATAATTTACTACGTTGATATTGATTGTTAGATACCTATGTTAATATTGATGTTATTACAATTTTATTAGAAATATCATTAATCACCCGTTTTATTCGTGTTCAACGATTTGGTGATCATTTTTTTTAAAAAAATTTCTGTGAGTACACAAAGTATTATTTTCTTGCTTTTAGAAGATTAAGGTGAAAGATTATACGAAATATTTCATATTATTTTTTAATAGACATTTACAAATAAAATTCAGTTTAAACAATAAACATCTCAATAAAAAATCTTTCCACATAGTAATGAACAATTCATTTAGGGAATAAGTACGACGTTACAAAGAATAAATAACACTTTTTTATTTTAAAAACAAATTTTTTTTGTAGCATTGCTTTGGGGTATTTTAATTTTTTTTTTCATATCTTGGATAATCATTCAGTAATTATTCCCCTTTCCGAAACGAGAACATTCATAGGATTGAATTAGGCCATCTAGAATATCAAATTCATTAGATTTAAGTTAACACTTTTATATTTCTGGTTATCAATTTTCAATTTGTAATCTTGGATTTTTCAGTAAATTTATATGTTGTAAATAAACTAATTTTCCTCATTTTTGTTTTTTAATTACTTATGTACTGAAAAATACCTTGAGAACTTGAGACGAATTTTCTTATTTGCTATCCAATTATATGATTTTCTTCGTTTGAAAGTACGTTTTGAAAAAATATATGTTAGGAGTACTATATAAAATATTAAAATAATCTTCATAAACTATTCAGACATTATCTCATGTGGTATATTAATCTCGAACATTTTCATCTCTGTGTCTAAATTCAATTATAAATGCAGTACCTGACAAATATAAAGTGGACAGTAGAAAACTAGCTGTTTTATGGACACGATGGTTAGATATATTGGATAATTTCATAAATTAGTACAATATTTATACAAACAACATAGAATATGAACGAGTTAGTGCATGAGATATAAAAAATCTGTTAAGCGAAAAAAAAATTAATTGTTTTCTTTAAAATCTCTGTTTCTATTTATTTTTATTTTTAGTAAAACCTTTGTAGTTGTAGAGTTTCCGACTTTGATGGGGGACTAGTTCAAAAGAACTGGAGTGCTTCTTAATTTGTAGTGACAGTAAAAATTAGTTTCGTTTTCTTTACGTTATGCTCAACTCCTTTGTGAAAGTCATCAGTTTTTTTTTTTTTTTTTCCAGTTCGGTATAACCTTTGTGTGACTAACTTTTTTTTATAATTGAATTTCGTTTGAGTTCTTTCTTTTTATATTTTAATTTTACTTATTGGCCGATATATATAAAAGAAGTGTTTATACATGTAATGAAAATGCTTGGTTATTGTGAAATTTATTCTTTACACATAATTGATAATCTGGGCAAATTTATTTAATAATTATAGTTTATATTAAAAATTAATACGACTTGTAACAAAAGTACCTCGATACTGACTTCTATATACTTGACTACATTTGCAGTTGACCAACACACAACGACCTTCCACCAACGATTTTATACAAATTATATAAGTTTTATTGATTGTCCATTGTGATGAATAAGTAAGATGTGTCTTTAGGAACATAATTTAATTGAGAAGCACTCTTTTATGAAAATAAAGTATTGCTCTCTCAAACGGATATAATAAGAGACCTGGTTACACCTGAATTACGTGTGGGCAGGATTACCCAGAAGGAGGTTTTATGGCGCAAGTTGTGCCATCAAAATCTTTGAAGGGAACATATTATGACCGGTTTATGATTTTTTGAAGGGGTGCATTTCAACGGGGTTATAAATTTTCGAAATTAAAAGTTTCAGAATGAGAAACAAGGAGGAACACATGGAACAGACTGCAGTGCAATTGTATATGATCTACGATTTTTCTAATTCTACTTTCCTTTTCTCTGTTTTTAAGAAAAGGTGATCAATAAAATATCTTGGGAGAGAAGGGGGGAGGGGAGAGGAGGTATATTCTTGCAACATGGATCTTCGGAGGAATGGCACCCACGCGCCTGGATATGGCTGGAGTCTGAAAAACCGCTGGATCTTCGTTATTCAACTAAAATAATTAAATCAAGCCAGGAAAGAGGTGTTAACGATAACCGTCCTTCCTGTTTCTATCATGGCGTCTTATTTTCTGAATACCTTCAGTTTATTTTGTTGGTTGTGAACAGACAACCGTTTACATGCACCATTTTTTTTAATGGAATAAAATTTTTGTTTACTTAAATTACTATTCATTACGATTAAACATTTAGTATATTTATGATAAACAACCTTCTTTAAGTTATTTATATTTTTTTGTGTGATTTTTCAATAATTATTATATTTAATCTCTCTCTCTCACTCTCTCTCTCTCTCTCTCTCTCTATATATATATATATATATATATATATATATATATATATATATATATATATATATGATCATTTTTTTATTTTAAAACTGTTTTAATCTCACCGTCTTTTATTACATTTTTACAGTATTTAAAAAGTATTATTTTTTAACGTTTCAGCCTCTGGCCACAGATGCAAAATACGCATCTATTACTGTAGAAATATTACTGTAATTTTTCAGATAGGGGAAACCTAACTAAGCACGAATTAAAAATTGGAAGAGTTAATAGCAAAAGTATATTGGTTATACCAATTCTTTCCATATAGTAACTGACATTGTCAAGCATTAGTAACTATTTTGCCTCAATTTTTATTCACAAATACGATTTTTTTTTTCTTCAATCAATCTTGGTCGGTCTTGATCTTGCGAAGTGCAAGGCCAAGACGGATATTGGGCAACACTAGCAATAGATATTAGTAAAAAGTATGCACATTAATACTATAAAAAAAAAAATCTGATGTGGTATTCGGGTCACACAACTTTCACTTACTTATTTGAGCAATAAAGTACTTTTTATTTTTTTCCATAAAACATTCATAAAATCCTTGCGAGGGTGTGGGTGAAAGAAATCTAAGATTTAAGCAACAGCGATAAAGTATTTTCTATTATTGATAAACCTAACAACGATTATCGTTTTGTTCAGACAAAAAAAAAAAAAAAAAAAAAAAAAAGAAGATAAATACTTGTATCGAATAATAAATAATAAAGATGCCAAACAGGCAATCAATTTTCATTGAGCTATATTAAGAATAAATCGAAAAGAACAAATGCTAATTGAAAAATGTGGACAATTGTAGATAATAATAATGAGAAAACTCATTCCAATGCCACGTTGAGTAATATATTGCATGCGATTTCGAATACGTATGATCTAAAAATATGTATATAGCCATATCACAGGCGGATATACGGGGAGGGGCTTTCAGGCTGAAGTTCCCCCCTCCCTCGAAAATGGTAAAATATAAAAATATTTTATAAAAATAATTATCTCTAAGAGTATTATTGTTCGTCTAATAACATTTAATAGAACTTAAAGAATCAGTTAAACACCTTTTCACATAGGTTGTTGGTTTTTTTCTTTTTTCCGAAGTAATTATCCTAATATATCCACAAAAAAAAAATTCGAACTGAAGCCCCCCCCTCCCTAAAATTAAATCCTGGATCCGTTAGTGAGTCATATCAATAAATCGTTGCATTTAGAATTTGGATACTAAGCGATACATAATATCTCTTTCATTTCCTTTGACAAATCAAAAGTTTGAACATAAAACTTGAACATAGACGGAGAGGAACCTGTGCAAACAGTAACGATCAAAAGGTATCCATCCCTTTTATATAAGGAATCCTTCACCTTGGTATACCAGTATGCTAAAACCACATCACAGACAAATTTGTTTATTTGGATCAATCAGGTTTTAGCCACCGAATCTCAAATATTAAATTTAGCATTTATATGCTAATAATAATAATAATAATAAATGATATTCCTGACTATATTTAATTTTCATGGCTATAGAAAAAAATTCTATATGATATAAATTTCATTATTTTGCTTACCCTCATAGAAGACTAAAACGAAAAGAAACCGTTGGACGTTTTCGGCTTCTTCAGCACTTACCAGACAAACGCTCAATATTTCCAATTAATTTCCAAAAACTCATATACAGGACTAGAATAAGGTCTATTGGGACTTACAAAGTTGAGCTGTGGGGCAACAATAAACAGTAGAGAAGGAATTAGTCGAGGGTGCGGTCAAAAAAATAAAAAAAATTAAAATATATAAATAATTTTAATTTTTGCCGACGTTTCGACCCACTTTGCAGGTCGTCTTCAGGGCGTTGGATGTGGCACTGCGGGAGAAACACTGGCAGTCAGTCAATCACTGCCAGTGTTTCAACCGCCTCCCGCAGTGCCACATCCAACGCCCTGAAGACGACCTGCAAAGTGGGTCGAAACGTCGGCAAAAATTAAAATTATTTATATATTTTAATTTTTTTTATTTTTTTGACCGCACCCTCGACTAATTCCTTCTCATATCATATCAACGGTCAACCAACTCTACATCAATAAACAGTAGAGTTTCTCTCGTATCCGATTGTTACAATCCAAATTCCTTTATAAAATCCTCCAATTCTTCTTACTTCGTCATAAATAAAATCATCCCTAACGGTCTTAATGTTAAATATATCTTAGATTTGGTACAATCCAGATACCTATCTTTCCATAATAAACTTCAGAGCCATCCGAACCATCTCGCTTCTAACCTTGTTTCCTCTTCGATCCCCGATAACCCTCCGAGGTGTCCGTAAAAAATATCTCCATATGTAAATAAATTTTAAGTTTACTACCAGTGGATATATATTCACTAGATATATTTTCATTTTAATATATTTGTAAATTTCATGAAAAATAAAAATATCTATTAAGCAATCTGAGGTAAAATGGGAATGAAATGAATAGCTCTTCAATTTAGTTAATATAATCATAAATATTAAACCTGTATATCTCCGATTTAAATGGTTTTAGTATATTAATTATAACAAATAAGTAGGTACATTAAAAAACTATATGTTTAATTTTTTTTCGTCAGCAGCTTTTTTATAATAAATTATTAAAAATGTCATCATGTTTTTTATCAATACAGTGTTCGTAGATATACCATTTTTTTAAGTATAGATGTGTGACAAATCATTACAGAGCTTACGTATTTCTTTTTAGAAATTATCATTCATTTATATATTGTTAAAATAAACTACATAATGTTAATGTTTACATACTTGTGGTTATAATATACACCGCATTTGGTTATTGTCACTTTTATCAGCGATGGGTGCAATGAGAAGAAAAAATGCTTATTTACATTAATTAAACTCCGTCTAAGAGACCTTTTATCCCTATGAGGTACAACCTAAAACGATTTTTTTTTAGTTTTAGCATCTTACACGTATTATAACCATGATAATAATAAACAGTAAAAAAACATAATAAAAAAACAACAATATAATTAGACAAAAAGCCAGTAAAATAGGTAAAATAGAATTATAATGTATTATCACAAGAAAATTGGGAATAAGGTCACTTAATTATTATTTAATAAACTATTGAATATTCATTTCTTCTGTTTATTGACGTTTCGATCCCGGTATTTTCTTTTTATTAGTCAACCATGGGATCCTCTTCAGAGTTAATCCCCTAATAAACAGAAGAAATGAACATTCAATAGTTTATTAAATAATAATTAAGTGACCTTATTCCCAATTAAATAGTTAAGTTTAAATATATATATATATATATTATATATATATATATATATATATATATATATATATATATATATTATATAAAAAGATAAGGAGCTTCTTCGAGAAATAGGTGTTGATGTTGAGGAAAAGAATATTATTCTGAACTCCCTAAGGATCATCCATTATCGCCTATATAGTAACTTACCGTGAATTGAGGATGTCTTTTATCATTTATTTATTCAATTTAAAATTTTTAGTATTGTCTATTTGTCTATATTCGTGGAATTACTCTGATGTATGTGTGTGCGATTTAGTGTTAAATTCTTAGCTTTAATTTATTTTTGTTTTAATATGTATATCATGCAATATTGATGGGTTAGTGTAGTTTATTATTAATACTTTATAAAACTAGAATTATGAAAAGGGAGAAAGAAAAAAAATAATAAAAAAGATATATATGTAGTAGTGAAATAATGTAATATAAGAATTAATATAAGATCGGTATGCTGTGTGTAAAGCAACACTATGGAATAGGAAAGCATTACTTTCAATAAAGTATTTCTCTTTGTCTCTCTCTCTCTCTCTCTCTCTCTCTCTCTCTCTCTCTCTATATATATATATATATATATATATATATATATATATATATATATATATATATATATATATCAATTTAATACATAATGCATTAATTAAAGTGGAAAACTTTGCTTCTTCTGATTCGTCAATAACTTTTTTGGACAGTATACATAGCCTTTCCTTTTACTCCACTTGAATTTTCCATGAGAAAAAAAAACTTTCATGAAACTCAATGTAAAAGGGGTTCTTTCATCCAATTTAGGGTTTGTTTTTCACCACTATAGTCTTCCTAAAATTATTTGATTATGAAAAAAAATATTTTTTTTTTAATAAAAAAGAAGAAGAATATCTAAATGTATCTTAAATAAATCTAAGATAAGAGCTAATTTTATTAAACAGTGGTAGACTTGTCGGTTCCCCGCTCTAAAATGTGACCATTTTCACTCAGGAGGGGGGAAAGAGTTGTGAACCCGGAGTAAGGAATTAAGTAGATCCTGGTATTTGCCTGATTTAGAAGTCCTCAGGGGATAAGGGAAGATATACAACTCCTATTTAACACGATGGCTGCACTACTTCTTATTACACAAGAGCGGAGGCTCTTTTTCACTTTATCGTTTGTCTTTTATTGTGCGCCATTCCTTTTAGGGCCCTTTTTTACTTTCTTCTGGAGGCGAGGGAACCTACGAAGGGGGAGAGAGAACAAGGCATTGTAAAAAAAAAAAAGTTGACTTCCAGTACGTCATAAATTCGCACGTTTTTATATCCGGCGATTTATTTTCACCGAAATGGCCTAGCAGTACTCTCATATACCGGAATACATATAGCACCAGTTGGAGGATTGTATGGCAACACGCATATGGCACGAGTGATAAAAGTAAATGAAGCAAAAATTTAATTAAGTTGGGCTGAAAAATGCCATTTTATTTGACCAAATTCGTTTGGTTACTACAAACAACTCCATTGAGAGTATTAATGGATAAATAATTCACAGATTATATCAGTGATTAAATAATGAAACTGATTCTGTAAAACATATTGTTTTGATTTCATACATATTTACTTATTATCACCTTCAATATAAACCCCAATCCTGTCACTACAAAGCTCTATGCGAATCTTGTATTGGCTGAAAAAGTGATGGAAATCTTCTATTAGCTCCTTCAGGACGCGTATCGCTTACTGTATAATCCAGTTCCTTTTAATGCAGATGGACACAACGTGATTTTTTACTGATGATCCTGAAACGAAACGTCAATACTTGTATTGTAAGTGTCCAATTTTACCTAGATTCATAAAAGCTCGAATGACCTTACGCAATGACCTAATGTGTATCATTCGACCTAATGACCTTCCTGATGATCCTGAAGATCAAAAAATTAATCAACATTATTCGATTCACGTTCTTGCTGAAAAGGAAGGCGGTAATGTTCCGCGAAACACTTGGCCTAAGAAAACTTCCATCACTTCTTCAGACAGTGGAAGGTCCATACAGAGCGTTTTAGGTTTGGAGAAGATCAAAATGAAATATTCTACATCATCAGTCTCGTTATTAAATAGCCACATTTATCAAATTATGGTTGTGCCACTAATTATAAATCGAAGACTTCCTGCCTGACTGTAGTATGTTTTAATATTCAGTTTATCCCTCTTGAACAAATCCGTTATTAAAAACTTAGCATAATAATTGAAATACCCATACAAGACCGCAGAAACAATCCTTTTCTAACAAGTTAACAAGAATCCATAAATAAATCCCACACAATCAATAAATAACAAAAGGATCATTTACACCAAAATAAACAGGCGACTTTGGACATACTGTAACCAAAGGCTTAGCGAACTTAAAAAAATATGCCCCAAACGAATTAAATTGGTAATTTTTCTTCTTTTTTTTTGTAGAAGATAGCCTTTTTTTCAATCAGTTGATCAGAAATATATTTACTATTTTTATTTTTTTTTTTATATGTTCGAAGTTCTTCAACTTAGGTTGAATTTCTCCCAATTTTTTTTTCGTATTTGATTAGATTGAAAGTTTTTTTTTTTTAATACATTGTTCGAATGATTTTATTTTCAACCGAAAATGTGGTTTTGAAAACAATTGCAGACCGAAACAAATTTTTAAAAAACACAATCCCTGTTAAAGACATATTTTTAGTAAACTATTAACATCCGGCTGAAACTTCGTAAATAGCTTCATCTCATCGTTACCTACAACTATTTTATTTACGAAAAATCATGGAATCAGGGAGTTTTTAATCTGGAGAGCGTCAAACTTTGTCTATTTAATTAGGTACTAAAAGCTCTTAAATACCCATCTGCTCTCCACTTGAATCGTAAGATAATTTGATTAAAAAATCGAGATAAAAAAGTGGCCTACAAAAATATTAGGCCATTCGGCCTATATAACTTTGTTATTTTGACATTTTGGGGATGAAGGTCATATAAAACTGCTCACTATTTTTGAAGGCATCCGTTTTCCTCGATTTTGTGCTCATATTATTTATGCATTAACGAGTTTTCAGTAACTAATTATACTAACAAAGTTTAGCGATCAGATTGAAAATGCGCCATTTTCGAGGATTTTCGTAACTAAAATAGTTGTAGGTTACGATGATATGAAGCTATTTACGAAGTTTCAGGTGGATGTTAATAATTTGATAAAAAGGGGTATCATGGATTACAAGTGAGTTGATCGAGAAATATATCTCTCATATACCTCAACATATAAAGCAGGTTTAATATTTATCCAATATAAAATATCTGAGGAATTTGTAGCTATTGATTTCAATACAGAATTTCATCTCAGAACGGGTTATTCTTTGCTCAAATCTAAAAATAATATTCAATATAAATATTCCCAGTAAATAGAAATAATTCACGCAAAAACTGTTGTTAAAATGTACAAACTTTTACTTAAACATATGCTAATAAAATATTATTCATAATGATATTCGCAAAGTTGAATTATTAATTATATGAAATTTTATTCTCTAAGGCACTTAACATTTCTATTATATTTTCTTGAAATAAAGGTCGGATCTTATAATTTAATATTTATTTTTCATTTCACAAGAAGAGGGCTTACAATAAGGAGTAAGACGTAAGCCATATTTTTCTGTCTGTGTTATTGCATTCCAGTCTGAGGGCAGTATTTCCTTTAGGGAAGAAATCACGGGATTGGTTTTGTCCCAGCAATTTTCCGTCTTAGAACTTTTCTAACAAAATACACCACCGCTTTGAACTATTATAAATATTATATAAAAATAAATAAATACGTTTTATATGGTTTTTGGAGGCAAATAATAAGTGTGAGAAGATAAATTGTTAAAATTTAGCGATAATTAATGCTCTTCAAAAATTCACTGGTAAGATAATATTATTATCATTTCGCTTCTAAACAACACATTTATTTATTAATAAATATAATTTATGAATTTTTCATCTCCATTATTTTTTCATGATAATAAACTATTTGATAGGTTTTCTGCTCTTATACCTTTCGACATTACAATAGATATTTACTTTACCAATTAAGTAAAGTACCACAACTAACCAAATAAACAATAAATGCTTTCAGCAAAGAAAATAAATCAATATTTTATTTTAGACTTGGATTTTATAAAACGTTATTTTTATAATAACGTAAGGATTTGGATTCGAGATATTATGTAAAATATCCTATGATATATTATTTTTTTTTTTTAAATATTTCCTTTATATATACATTTTTTTTTTCCTGTTAAATATTTAATTATATTTTTAAACAATTTTTTTAAACAAAGGAATTCGCTATATCGTTCTTTACTAATAAAAGGCTACTCAGTTCAAGTTTATGGTTAACTAGTTGGAGAAATCCATTCTTATTTTCTCTCTAGTTATAGTCTACAAAAGAAAAAAAATTTGATTTAAACTTCAATAATGTTCTGAACCAACATATTTAAACAATTTGATTAAGGTGTATCTTTGCTAATAATTGTCCGATCAGGATAATGTTTGTTTCGTTTTCTTACAGAATTTAATACTCTTTAAAATAACTATAAGTACAATTAACAAAAATGTATACTTTTTGAGTTATTCGCAAATGAAGGTTATTTTTTTTCATAACTTTTTTCCTGTAATTTCGGAAGGATGTGACTGTTTTTCCAACCTCAAGGAGAAGGAAACCTTTAAAATGATGGCTCAATCTATCCCACTACAATTGAAGTGCCAACCAACCAATAATCAAGAACCAAGCCGTAAATATTTTTTTACTGAGCTTGGATACTTTTGTTATTTTATAAATACTCAATAAAAAATTCATTTATTCATTCATTCATTCACTACAATCAAAGTGAGGTTTTGTGACTGCGATCCCTTTGCCTTGCATTATCTCGTAAATGGTACATTTTTGGGCTTGAAAACGAAGAGTCCAAGGATTTTAGTGTCCGAAATTTGAAACCTCAATCAATCCACTGACCTACCACCGTTCATTGACATTGAAGCCTAGAAAAATGGTTATAACGACTTTATTTATTTTATAAAGAAAAACAAAAGCGGAGAGAGAGTAGTATTAGATAACCCCACACACACCCAAAAGTTAAATATTAAAATTATTTCTTTGATTAAGCTAGTTTAAAATTGTTCTATTATTATAAAACGTACCTGGCCGACGAATAAGCACTTCACCCTAAATATTTGATAAGTATTCCATGGCAACCGCAGCACCATCGCTCCAATATGGCAATCTAATATCCAATATCCAATATGGCAACAATATCCATCGCTCCTCAGAGCCGGAAATGGAATCTATACTAGCATAAATAATACAGGTAAGAAACTGTGAACTCTGTGAGATAGCTGATGCCTCAGAAGGTTTTTGCTCGATATTTATTAATGTAAATCTAGTATTAATTAATATTTTAAATTAATTATTTAGGTTACACATATTTGAAAATTAATAGTGTTAAGTTGAATACATATATACATATATGGGTGTGTAGAAAAAAATTAATTGACATTGGAAAAAAAAAAAAGTAAAAAATTGGAACGAATATATAAAAAAATAATGCGACTCCATTAGCACTGCTCAATATCGACCTTCAAGCGTTTTTGCGCGATAATTGTTAATCTAGTGTTAGAATTAATTAATATTTAATTATTTAAGTAACAGGAATTTTGAAATTAATAGAATTAAATTGAATGTAAGTATGTGGATGAATGTATTTAGAGGCAAAGAAAAATAGAAACAAAAAATATAAATACCTGTTGCGGTTTACATTAACACTGCCTTAAAACCTTACTGCGGCGGCATATAATATCGTAAAGGTTCCCATGACCAAGGGTATATAGCATAGATAGGGAACTGCGGCCTCGGAGGCCGCATGTGGCCTCTATGACTTAGTTACGGCCTTGGGGACTACATGCGGCCTTCAAACGTTTTTGCGCGATATTTATTAATCTAGTGCTAGAACTAATTAATATTTAATTATTCAAGTAACAAAAATTTTGAAATTAATGGAATTAAATTGAATGTAAGTATATGTATTTATTGACAAATACAAATAGGAACAAAAAAATATAAGAAATTGTTGCGGCTCCAGCAGCACTGCCTTAAAACCTTACTGCGGCGGCCTATAATAAAGGCTCCCCACCATGGGTATATAGCATGGGGGAGGGGGAGAAGTGCGGAGGCCACATGTGGCCTCTGTGACTTAGTTACGGCCTTGGAGGCTACATGAAGTTTTTGCGCGATATTTATTAACCTAGTGCTAGAATTAATTATCTAAGTAACGACTATTATAGAATTAGCATGAATCTATATTTACAGGTGTATCTATTTACTGATAAAAAAAATATATAAACGGTAAAATATAAAGAATTATTAAGGCCTCCTTTAGCACTGCCAAACCTTACTTCGTCTTGTGATGGTAAAAAGTTTCCTCACCTATGGTACATAGCGTAAATAATTATAAAATTAAAACATTACACCAACTAAGCCTACTTAATCTAACCCATCAACTATAAAAAGTAAGGTATACTACCTTCGAACCATTTTTACTTTATGAGTTCGATTTCCAAACCATAAATTTTATAACTCATATACTGGAGGAAATAAACTATTTTATGTTTATTGGTTTTCGTATCATATGTTTTAATGATATTGTGGCTTTCACGATACGATAAGTACCATAAATAATTCAAAGCTTAGATAAACCCCCCAGATCGAGATAGGTTGCAATAAATTCCAGATAAGGGCTACGGATACTAGCCGTTGAAGAGCGAAGGCACATCGAGCTGCGGCCTTTGGCATTATTGCTAAACGGAGCGTAATATCTTTCCTATATACAAATGCATCGATAACCGATTTGCAACAAACGGGCATAGTGATGACCACACTGTGCCCAGCATACTAATGTGATCCCCTCTGGGGTAAAGCTAGTTAGTCCCGGGTCTCTGCACGTCCCTTATAGGTAATCCTACCTGGGCTGTTCTCCAGGCCACTGCCTTAGTGGGTATTATACGGGCACTGGATTAGGTGCTATAGGGGCAGAGGTCTTCTATGGAATCTGTTACTTTTGTAAGTCAGTTACTCGAGCTTTCCTATATGTTTATATGTAACCGGCTGTTGTAAGAATATGCCATTTGTCATTGTTAACGCCGCGCACACTGATAACTTTATTTTTTTTTTATTATTACTTTTTCTCACCATCCCTTTTTTAATGTTAATGAAATCAAATGTTTATTTGTTTTGTAAAAAACTGAGGAATAATTTATCTAAAACGTGTCTTGGTGTATATTTCGCTTCCATTGCGATGTATTATCGTGTTGTATATATACACCAGCCCGGCAGTAATACTGAGTCGTAAGGATTAAGACACAAATTGCGATAAGACTGCTGGGATGCGGTCTAAAGTCAGTCTGGAGCCAGCTCTTCTTTGTATTAGATCCATGTAGTGGACGTCTACATCCACCATTTTCACCAGCTCCAGGCTCGGTTCGTCTCGTCTCACTTCAAATCACCTGCGCCAGCCAAGCGCCATTTTGAAGATCCTAGCTGTGTCATCGGTAAGGATCGGTATGCATATCGATTCCCCCCTCATCAACTGCTGTTGTCATTAGCTGCATAAGGTAACCTGGTTAGAAGCAGAACCTCCAACTCGGCTTGTTTTATTTCATTCTCACCATCACCAAGACATTTATTATTTATTTATTGTTACGTTCCGCATCTACCCGATCGGGTCATTAGCGGCTTTAGAAGTAATCAAATTAGGTGTACAAATTTAATGTCTTTTATAAATTCAAACACTTTTTGTATCTTTTCTTCGTCATCTGAAAGTGCTTCAGATATGTTGGAAGGTATATTACGTTTTGTTCTGGTGTCAGAGTATAGTCTGCAAGTTGTTACAATGTGTTTCAGTGTAAGTGATGTGTTGCATGTTTTAAAAAATGGTGGTTCCAGGCCTCTTATTAGGTAACCATAGGTAAAAGCTGCATGTCCAATTCTAAGCCGAGTTAAAATTGTTTCTTCTTTCCTGTTCTTTCTGAAAGAGGTCGTCCACGGTTTGGTATCTTTTTTTATTTCTTGCAATTTATTCGTAGATTGGTTCCACTTGAATTGCCATTTTTCATTTAGGATTTTTTTTCATTCAGATCTTCAGTCAGTAGTGGTCGTTAAATTGATCATTGTGGTTCCATTAGTTTTTCTTCTTGCCAGGTTCGCAGCTTTGTCTGCAGCTTCGTTTCCAGATATGCCACAATGTGAGGGTGCCCATGCGAGGACGATGTCTCTGTCCGACGACTCCTTCATTTCCCAGAGGCAGTTTTTGATTACCAAGACATTTAAACATTAATTTAATTTTCGTTTCCCCTATAAATTAGTTTTTTTCTTTTGAACAGTTATGGTTTTCTCTTGCTCTATTTATAATTTTAGAAGTTGATTTTATTTATATTTTTTTTCTAATGTTTAATTTGTTTTTATTTTCTCTGGGTATTGCCTCACATTGCGTGGATATTACGTTTTATTTTTCTCGTAACTGTACTCCATTATTTATTTTAATTTGATTATATATTCGGATTTGTTTATTCAATAAATATTGTGAACATTTAAAAGTGGATTTCTTTATTTGTTCATCTTAACATCTTTAGTTGGTTGAGTAATTTATTTTAATATTTTCATGTGCATGGATTTTTTTTTCTCTCTTCTTTCACAGGTCTCATATTCACTTATTTTTTCCACTTCTTTCCCAACATTTAATTTTGCTCGAATTTTTCTCACCTTTGAGGAGACTCGCCGGGGAAGGGTTTGTGTTTTAATTTTGAAATGCCACCGACCCCAACAATTATACCGTTATTATATTATAATCCTGACCGGTCAAGATAAAGTGTCAAAAAAATACACCACAAAAATACCTTCAATCATAAAGATCATCAAGATGCATGATGCTTAAAGTACTTTATTAGTTGCAAGTAAATAGACGATTTATAAAAATTACCAATACTTCAAGTGTATATAGATTTATATTGAGATAAAAATAAAAATTTTACATTACATCTAAAACATATAATATTATTATTATTTTTTTTTTTATAGTTAAGGCAATAATACTCATTTTCCTTCAGATCCCTTTAATCACATTTATTATCTCTAACGTTTCGGGACAACTTTTCCCTCATTAGAGCAATTCTTATCTTTACTGAAACTTGTTTTTTTGATATGGCACCATATGTCAAAAATTCAAATATTTGTCACATTCATTTTATACTTTTTTTCGGTGTTATATATCTTTTTTTATTCATTGTTACACTAAACAACATCTGGTTTTCTTCAGTTTCATTACTATACTTTGTGTCTGTCCTCTTATTTCTTACTATGGCTGTTTGGTGTGTTTTTTTTTTTTTTGTCAATTGTTGTTTTTTGAATTTCAATATTGGATACTAGGTCCGAATAGTCTGTACCTAAGTGTTCTGTATCTGTTTTATAGTTTACTGTTCTATTATTATTTTTTGTTATATGTATATGTTTGTATGTAACTGGTTGTTGCAAGAATATGTTATTTACTATTGTTAACGCCGCAATAAGTACCATAAATAATTTGTATAACATTCAGCAATTTCCTATTGTTTTTTCCTTCTATTGCTAATATTTGTGAGTTTTTGAAGTCAAATGTGTGTAGTGATTTAATATTATGGTTTGCTAGGGCTGTTATGTACATTTTTTTACAATTTTTGCAGTTTGGTGTATGTTGTGATATTCTGGTTTTTAATTTTTTTGATGTTTCGCCTATATATATATATATATTTGTTGACAATGTTGGCAGTCTAACTTATCAACAACATTTTTCTTGTCCAGTGCTTCTATTTTGTATTTTGTGTTTGTCAAGCATTTACCTATTTTTTTGTCAATATATATGCCAAACTGAATTTCCGGTAGGTTATAGTTCATGAATACTTCTTTGATTTGTTTTGTAAATTGTGGAATGTATGTAATTTTGTTAAAATTCTTTTATTGTATATTTTGTTTATTTTTAGATTATTGTTTATTTATTGAATATTAAAACATTATTTCACTTGAAAATTAGTTATAGTGAGGTAAGATAACATTCACACTTTAAGTACAAAAAAAAAAAATAAACAAAAGCCAAACAAATCATAATCAAAAAGTATATACAATAAATAAAATGAGGAAATTAAAAAAAGCAAGAAACACATATAACCATTTTTATGTTTGTGCTAATCAGACAAGGGAACGCCGAGGCAAGTTTGTCCTTCTAACTAAGGAGGGAAGAGCAGGAATCAAGGAGATCCCTGCGCTACTCTCTCATCCGCATCACTGGTACTAAAGCCAGCGGAGATTGATCGAGAGCGCTTTAGCTATTAAATCATAGAATAAAAAAATATTTTGAACTAAAAATACTATTTTAGAGATATCTATTTATTTATAAATCTACAATTATAAATACATCATCTAGCTAATTATAAATAAAATTATTGCCCAATAAACTTTTACGCAGTTAAAATACGTTGAAGGCAACACTTGCTTTTATTAAAATCAAATTTAATTTGGTGCGTTTTTTTTTCTCGCTTTGAAGAGTAAATATTTCCTATAACGAGAAAATTACTACCGTATAAAAAAGAGAGGAAAAGTTATTGAGGAAACAGTTATGAATTGAATCTTCGATAATTAAAAAAAAAATGATGAGGAAAAAGAAAATTATTCTAAAACATTGTAAACAAGCAAAGATATTAAAGTAAACAATTTTTCACAGATTTTCTCCAATAATTCAATTTCTGAAATACAGCACCTTTAACATCCTTATTTGCTCGCTAACCTCAAGTCAGTTCAGGTTCGATGCCGCACGCACGATTAAGTAAATGTTTAGCAAGTAAACAGTTTGGTTACCTCAGGGTGGGTATGCCAGTCAAACACCGTCTTCTTTGTAGCTGTAAATTATGATTAACTTCTCGTTTATACTTCGAATTTTAGTAGAAAATAAAGTATTATATACCAATGCAGTTTATTTTTATTTTTGCTGTTAACGCTATCAGGGACATCCCTGTTCATCCCGATACTTTTCTTGCAACATTCGCTGACGACACCGCAATCTTATCATCCAACTCTGA
Organism: Nezara viridula; assembly: GCA_928085145.1. NCBI lineage: Eukaryota > Metazoa > Arthropoda > Insecta > Hemiptera > Pentatomidae > Nezara > Nezara viridula. Next base: position 59,779,775 of record OV725081.1, on the reverse strand, counting down.
TCCCAACATAGCATCCTTAAATCTCCAAAACCACCTCACCTTGATTGAGCACTGGTATAATAACTGCGCATTAAAGTAATGAATCTAAATGCCAACAATATTACCTTTACACTCCGACGCAGTTCCTGTCCACCAGTACACTTTAATTCCATCCAGCTTCCTTACTCAGACACAGTCGGTATCTTGGCTTTCATTTAGACCGAAAAGACGAACGTGGAACCCACATACTAGACTCAAAAGACAAGAACTCAACCGACGATACGGCCAGCTATACAGACTACTAAACAGAAAATCCAAACTTTCTATTGAAAACAAATTACTTATCTACAAGACAATACTGAAATCTATATGGACATAGGAACTTCAACTGTGGGGGACAGCAAAAGCTTTTAACATCAAACGTATTCAATCCTTTCAATCTAAAGTCCTTCGAACAATAGTTGATGCTCCGTTCTATGTAAATAACAAAATCCTACACTTTGACCTTATTCCAGAAAAATTCTCCGAATTTCACCAGAACCTTACCTATCATCCAAATCCCCTTGCACAATCTCTATCCAGCACCACCCATCCTTACAATCCTCCTCGAAGGTTGAAGCGACAGTGGCCCAGAGACCTTCTGTAAATAAGCATCTATTGGAGTTTTGGCAATGGCCAGATCCTCCACTCAAGCCCGAGTGTGTATGATTAGGTTAGTTCTTTTGTTTATATACATTTATTTTATTTTATTGTATTTATTTTTATTTTATTTTATTGTATTTATTATTATTAAGTTTCTGTATTATTTTTTTTTTTATTGTAAATAGAGTGTGAGTGTGCTTTCTCTGAACACTATTATAAATGTCCTTGATGTGACAGAATGTAATATTTCTAAATAAACAAATATAATAATAAAAATATAACGCTATTAGGATTCGATTGTATTTTTTTATGAACTTGTATATCGCAGTGATTATTCTCTCATTAAATAGATATACATACATTTAAAGTATAAACCACATCAGCGAATAATTCATTCTTTTATCATTTATTCGTTTATACAACGATATATTATCATGATAATCTATTCAAAACGCATTATTGGTAAAGTTTCAAACTTCATCACAAACACTAAAATGATAATTTACCTAATAAATTATTTTATATTTTTATTTAATGTTGTCTCATGCTTATTTTTTCTGTTTTGCTAAGTTTTATTTTTATTTTATTTTGTTATAATTTTTCTATTGTTTTTGTTATTCTATATATGATATGAATGAGTCTCATATAGTGTTGCCCAAAATTGGTCTCGGTCTTGCAGTCTTCATCTTGGTCTTGCACTTTTGCAAGACCAAGACCAAGACCACAACAAATTTTTCAAGACCAAGACCAAGACCAGACCCTACTATTCTTGCGCAAGACCAACACCAAAGCCTGCTTAAGTCAAACTGAGACTATTTCAGTAAAGTTAAACATTTTTATCGTCTAATCTAAACAGCGTTGTTTTTTCTTGTGAATTGTATATTTGATTATAGCTTTCCAAATAATAATAAAAAATTATTAAATCTTTTTTGGTTCTCTCCCTAAGTCGCCTTTTAGGTTATACTGGGGTTTTTGCGGGCCATGGATGAGGGGGGGGGGAGAGATTAATGCCACAGTTAAAAGACCCCCCAGTGGCTACAACAATTATTTTATTGTCTCTAGCTTCGGTTTAGAGTTCAGGTTGCCGGGCACCGCGCAGTGCTGTGCACAATCGTTTTGCTACATATATAAGTAGAGTTTAGATGAGGAATGATTTACTAATGGTTTATTTATAAAGTTTATTTGAAAATTGCCACCACAGAATGGAGATATGTCTTGAAAAACTGTCAGTTAAATATTTTCTCTATAACGAATACAATAAATTTTTAAATGTTATTTTTTTTAACAAAACCTACATCAAAAAACCAGTAAGAACCTACGATAGGAGACGATAAAAACAAAAATAAGGAGAAGATGGAATTTTAATAGTGCACTATCATTCCTTGAGAGAGATCATCACTCTTCGGTGCCTGCACGTGGCAACTCCTCTATATATCATAAGTCCCCTCACCCCCTTCAACACTTCAATTAACGCTAACTCTGTTAGTTCATCTTAAATAAATGATCTCTTCTTTATAATTGTTAACAATAACTTTCTACCACGAGCGAAAATTTTGGAAAGTATAGATACAATCAGTTTAGCAACTTTAACATACAATACGACAGACTAGATTTTAATTAATTTGACAATGGAGTTTTGAACATATCAATAGTTTACCGCTTACAACAATTCTTTAAAAAATGTTTAAAATATCTTAAAAGCTAAAAATTAATACTAGTTTTAGTTTAATTTAGGTTTTTCTTTTTTCTTTTTATTTGTTTATTGAGAGATAATACAATCTGTCTCAATCAAGGACACCTCTAATAGAGTTCAGAGAGCACTCATAAATAAATAAAATAATATACAACAAATAAGAAAAAAATAAAATATCATAATGAGGGAAGAAAATAATAATAATAATAAAAACGCTAGGCTTCAGGAGATAATTTAGTTTTATCTATATCATATCTTGGTTATAAATAAAACTGCAGAAATTATGGTACCTTGTGATACCAACAGGGCCGAAAAAAACAAAAAAATAGAAAATATCAGGAAGTTGCTCGAGTTAAAAACGCTATATCACTTGGAGAAAGTGGAGATTTCTCTAATAATCATATCTTCTAATGGTTTGATATTCAAAAGCACAGTAGAGAACTTGGACTTGATTTGATGTATTTAAGTGAAGCACAAAAAGCTGCCCTGCTCAATACGTGCAGAAGGTTTCTAAACAAGTAATTTTCGTTCTTGATTGTTTACTTTCATTTACATTCCCTTGAGTGTTTTTTCCGTGATGTGGATGCTATTCCGAAAATCTGAGAAAGCTAAGCAAATCAAAAATAATCAAACAAAAATAAATAAATAAAATAAAATTTTCTTAAAAAGTAAAATAAACATGTTAGACTCGAGCATACAAATACACAATATGTATATAAATATGTTCCAGGCATAAATAATAAATACCAAAAGCAGAACAAAGTAAATAAACTTCAAAGTTTTGGAAAAATATATGTAATTTTGTTATTCATTGAAAATAAAGGACCTCAATCTGCAACATTGCCTCGTGTAATAAAACAGGTCCTTGAGGAAGACTTCATTGTCAGTTTTGAATAATTCCATAATGCCATTATTTATAAATAATGAATAATGCCATTATTTAACTCTGGACATATCTCTCACTTTCTGGGAAATATAAAAATAAAAACGGATACTGTAAAAAAGAATTATTAATAAAATGTTTCCATGCTTTAACAAAAAATCTAAATTAAAGACCTAAAATCTAACTTATTCCATATTAATCTGTTATTGGTAATCAAATTACTTAACTTCATCTGCGTGGATCTCAATTTGTTGAACCTACTTTTAAAAATGTAACGTAAAATTCCCAGGTTTTCGGCACCCTTAGAGAAACTTGAAAATGTGTTTGTCCAGTTTTCAATCGTTTGGATACTTGGTTCAATAATTTCCGTTCTGTTCAGTCAGTAATGATCTCTAATATCGAAATATATATGTGAAACAATGTGTTTCATTTATTTTTTATAGTAAAAAGGAAAAATGTCCGTATGCGACAGTTTTCGGCACCTCTTGCCCAATTTTCGAAAACTTCAGAATTAAATAACTTCAAGGATATTGTGCATGGATGTGTGTTTCTTTCCAAAAAATTAAAACACGTCCTTCCTGGGCGATATCTGTCGGGTTACTTCAGCGATTTTTTCGAACAATAAAACTATATAAATAGAGGAATATGCTAAAGTAGGCAATTGAAGCTTGAAGAGTTTTTCGCTTCCAGTGAGCCTCTTTCGCCTTCAGCCTCCACTGGTTTTTAATACTAGTGATGCGGCTGGAAAAGTGGCACTGGGATCTCTGGAGTCCTGCTTTGTCTTCCACATGTCGGGAGAAAAGCCTGGCTCGGAGATTCCTGGGCGAATGTATATATTGTATATAGGTATGAATGTGTTCGGGGCGGGGTGGCCGAATAGGCTAAAGCGTGTGTAACAGCACTGCTAGTTGCCTGGCAACCGGATAACAGAGATTTGAGATGATATAAAAAGTACGAGTTCGCGTCCCGGTGCCGGAGGGGATTTTAAATTCCCCGGCCCGGGAAAATCCCGTATAGCCTAACAGGCGAGGTAGGGAAGAACAAAAAAAAAAAAAAAAAAAAAAAAGGTATGAATGTGTTTAGAAGTTTTTATTTTATTTTGTTTGTTTATTTATTTTTTTATTTGTTTTTTCCTATTGATTTACATTTTTTAATAAGTATTATTTATTTACTTTTTATATTTATAGTTACTTCTTTATTACTTGTATATACTGTAAGAATGAGAACATCTAGCCTTAATACTTATAGCCCTCCAACAGTGGCTGATTGTATTATTATTCAATAAAAAAATAAATAAAACAAAAAATTCTCGAATAACTGCAGTCAGTAACGAAAATTGGGTAGGATGCCGATAACAGGAGGTTTTTATCCTGTTTTTTCATTGTATATATTGATATATACTGTGTTTTGAAGAGATATTTATTGTATTGTTTTGTTACTATTATACTTCCTGACAGCACACTCATAGGATGTTATTACATCTGACAAATACGAGTGCAATACAAGCAGAATAGGATAACAATAAAACTTAATAAAAAGTAATTTAATACTAAACACCCACTCGCTGCATCCTTTCCTGTCCTGATTTCCTTATTGCAAATACTACAACATCGCGAGGATTGACTTAATCATGTGAAAATATGGATATTTAATATGTGTTACAATATAGGTTTGAGATGTAGGCTTCATTGTATTATTATTACAAGAGGCAAAGTGGAACTGACATAAGCGAAAGTTTAGCAGGTGCCACCGGCGGGGAGGCAAGAGGCAATCAAGAAGTTGAAGGATGGAACTAACTAATGGTTGGGAGTTGCCCATCAAATTCTGTCCTCCCTCCCGAATCCCCCACTCTCTCTCCTAAAGGGTACGATCCGATAATTCGCCCGCTGATAACCTCACAACGGATCAGATTAATAGAAAGTACATAATCATTCAGGGAAGTCAATCCGATAACTACCCTGTATCAAAGCATCATTTAAACGAATGAAATGACAAAAAAGTAATCTTTTAAAATTTGTTTTCTGTTTTGGTCTACAGTGTTAATATTACAAATGTACAAACATCCCTTTTGTTAAATATTAATCGTCTACAAGCCAATCAGAACAATTGATCCGTTCGGCCGAATAACGATCTATGTTACATTTTCGGGAATTTGGGTGTTTTACTGAATAATGGACTATGTAACATCTCTTAAATATCCCTTAAGAATGTTCCTTTAAAAAACAACATATTTCGTTTGCTTTCACACCTGGAATCGTGATCTGTGTGTTCGGAACGGTCTATATCGCAGTTGCCTTTATTGAAGAAGGTACGAATTCACAATTCGTACACTAATTGTTTATGTCATGGTTTATTCTTTATTTCTTAAATCCGTCAAGATATTAAATGAACTGGAAGCCAGAAATCGAGCCGGAAAATTTAATGAATTTTCGATGACATCGATAAGCTCAACGCTGAATTTAAGAACACTCTCTCTGGAGTATTTTTAAGGGCATATTATCCCCAATTCTCTAAACTATTTAAAAAAAAATATATATATATATATATATATAAATATATATATATATATATATATATATATATATATATATATATATATTTTAACTATTTTTTTGACAGATCACCTCAATCATTCTTCTCTTTAATTATTCACTTTAACCATCAATCCACAATGAAAATATATATATATATATATATATATATATATATATATATATATATATATATATATATATATATTTGAGTTAAACAGTCCAATTTTTAGCTTAAACACTATATATCAAAATGAAAAATATCAGAGTAACTGTACACGTACCAAAAAATTCTTTTTCCAAATACTCAAAACCATGAATACTAATTTGTCTTTCACTTAAATCGTAAGATAATATGTATACAAAATCGAGAGAAAAAGGTAGCTTACAAAAATATTGAAGGGTGTGGTTAATATGATTTTGTTATTTTGACATGTGAGGGATGGAAATCACGCCAAAAGGTCTCATATTTTTGTAATGTTTTCGTCATGTTGGTGATTAAATCATCAACTTAGGATTCCACTTCAAAGCAAATAACAAGCGTTGCCCGGCGACCTAATAGACAGAAGTTATCATGATAAAATACTTACGAGTTCACGTCCCAGAGTCAGGAGGGCTTTTAACTGTGGTACTAATCCCTCGACCTCTTCCCTAGCTCGAAAAAAAAGGTATAGTCTAGAAAGCGAAGAAAGGAAGGACAAATATATATCTTTTTATTTTATTTTTTATAAACATCTGTCAAAAATAGTATTAACAATCAGTGAATACTATAGTAATATTAGATACAATGGCATCAGAGGTATGAGGAGGAACAATACCCAGGGTGGCGTTTCCTGGCGTGAAATCTACATTAATTCTTAGGCGAGCAGGACCAACATCAAGTTCCTCTTTAACCTTCTGCGGGCAGAAAGACGTTACCTGGCAGGCGTGTTGTGGAAAAGCCATTTATGAGTATGTTAGGTTGTCCTTGTGTTTGTCATGGATAATTTGAAATGGTTACTTCTTGCTTCGTTTACGTACCATATAAAATTTAAAAAATAAGAATAAATGGAGAAAAAGTTCCTAAGGAAAAAAAAAAAAAAACTGTAGGGGAAAAAAAAACTTAAGAGAAGATACGGCTGGCTCAGGTGAAGAAACGACTAGACAGGTTATAACTTATTCAGGCAGAGGCAAGTTGAGGTGTCTCTCAACCTTCGTCTTGGGATAGACAACGTCGAGGCTCTTCAAAATTCTTCTGTAAATGCTAGAAATAATAGAATTCCTTACCGCGGGAGACAGCTATCATTCCCCTGTCACAGAGAAAGAAAACGGATGTTCAGGTAACAATTTCCAGTGAGCTTACAAATTTATTTTACCATTCCACTTTCCAAGAACACTCTGTAATTGTTATTTATTTATTGCAAATATTTTAGAGATAAGCAATTTTTAATGCTTCTATAAAAAAAGTTTAGGTTTAAGTTAGCCGTAAGTGAGAGTTCTTGAAATTTTTCTTAGCAGATTCTGGAATTGTTGAGATGTCCAAGCCCATATATTTCGTTTGAAACTAAAAGAATGTCGAGTTAATTATTTTCCGTGATTGTAGATAATGTATATAAATAAATATGAATAAATTTTAGATGATATTTTTTTATCCATGTATAAATACTTTATTTTTTAATTTATATTCAACTTTAATTTAATTTTGTTATATTCTATTCTTGTTGACTTTTATTTGTGAAGCTCCTATATTATTATTACTTATTATATTATATTTTGATAGTTCATTTTCGATTTATTTTATTTATTATTATTATTTTTTGTATTATTATTATTATTAAATAGTTCCCAATATTTTTTTTTGTATGTATTGTATCAATGGCTACTTACTTTTAGCGCTAATATCTATTACCCTTGGGTGTGGCAAAATGGCAGAAATATTATTATTCAATAAATAAAATATAGATTACATACATATTCTGTAACAGTCCCGCCTCTTTGGGTTTTGGAGTTTTAGCAGAATCCAACAATTATACATAAGTCAATATTTATTTTTAACAAAACTTTATAAGAAGTTTTATAATTAATAATAATTTTGAGCATCTATAAAGTAATAAAAATCCGTATCGACAGTTAGGTTCGTATTGAAATAATGCTGATTCTCCATGTCATTTTTCGTGGAACGATAGAAACAGCTAATTTTATCAGATATGAGAATTTTAATGTTAATTGCGAGCAATGATACATACTCTTTTTTTAATTCCTTAAGACGCAGTCAATAATATTGCGACAATGATTTTAGAGAGCCTAACTTTTTTTGATGATATAGTGATCCATAGTTCTCACCCTTTTCAAACATCCAAGAAAAATATTTTGTTTTTTTTTATCTATAATATTTGTTATCAAAAGCTTGATAATATTAATTTTACAATTCCAAGTTCCAACCAAAAGGACTTGATCCTCCGACCTGTGAGAGCTGCAATGTCGAAAGGACAGTAAAACACACTATTCCAGACTGTTCTACACTAAAAAATATCAGAGATAAATTGGACATATCACCAAACCTATCAAAAACCTCAAAGACAACGAAAAGACATCAGAATTTTTAAAAGCTCTAAAACTCCATAATATAATTTAATTATAAGGTGTTGTCAATGATCCTGCAGGGTAGAGGCGACAAAAAAACTAATAAAATAAATAAATTACAAGTTTTGCAAGAATTGATAATTCAAATATATATCCCATTACTAGAAGCCAAAATTCGTATTTTTTTCTCGTCATTTAGAATTTTTTTTTTTTTGAAAAATATTAAACAATCATAGGCTGACAAAACACAGCGGATTGCGAAAAGAAAAAAGTTGAAAAAAAATGTACATTAATGGCAATTGAGGAAATTTCTAGAAAATATAATTTGTTTCACTAATCGCCATGAATATAACATTGCTTGGAATGATTAATATTTATTTCACGTACACACATGAACAAATGCACTACATAATATTGTACAATGGATTGTTATATAAATTGAATCGAAGCTAGTTTGAAGTGCAATACAGTACACGTGACATGACTCAAGTGGAAGTTTTCATGAAAATTTGAAAAGTTTAAATGCAATATTGAAAATTTATTTCTCATGACAAAGATTTATATTTATTTTGAGAATGGAATAAATAAATATCAGCGACAATGTCGTAAATACTATGCGACAAAACTTTCTTAATGTTGGCTGCGGCAGGCGCGAGAGGTATACAATACCGCATCACAAACCTGCTGCGCAGAACATGGTTGGTTCCCAACTATAAAGACGTGTTCAGATATTTCCCAAACTATAGCAAACACAATTATCTAACTTGATTAACAGCGACTTCAGTACTAAGCGAAACCTTTCTTTATATTACTCATGTTATCAACATCACACGGAAAACATCAGAAACAAGAAACAGCAAGCATAGAAAAACATCTATTTAGATATTTGTATTTCCCATATTTTGTCTAACGTCTAAACGTATCTTGAGGGAATCATTTTTTTTTTTTATCTTGAAAAAATAATATATAAAAAAATTAATTTAAAATAATAATTTTGCGAACTAAAAACATATTCAGGCGCGTTTCATACTTTTTTTTTTGTAAAGAGTGAATTTAATTAAGCCGTCAGATTTCCGGTGTGTAACACTTAGGTAAAGTCTGCTAGAGTCCAATAATTGAACTGTTTTTGCATATAGATTAAAATATCTCAAAAACTAAAAATCAGACCTGTGTATAGTTAGCGAGGGAAATGCTCATCATTTCATCCTCTTAGTAGTGAGCTATTATTCAAAATTGTAACATAACGCGAGGCAGTGTCAGAGAGGTGAAAAGGGAGAATATAGTGTCGAAAACCAAATGATAACAAGTTTTATTGAAGCTATGGATTAAAATATCTCAGAAACTAAAAATCGGATTTGCATACTGTAAATGAGGGAATTGTTAAACATTTCATTCTCTTTGTAATGGGCTATTATTTGAAATTGTATCTTAACACGACGCTGTGTTAGATAAGCGAAAAAGAAAAATAATGTCAAAAACCCTATAATAACGAGTTTTAAGTAAGATATGGATTAAAATATCTCAGAAACTAAAAACGGACCTGCATCCTGTGAGTGAGGACAATTTTAAGCATTTTTTTCCATTTATAATGATCTATTATTTATAATATATATTTCATATTATTAATATCGCCTTATAGATGTTTTCATTTTTATCGTGTGGTCTACAGCACATACCTAAGTTGTTTTTTTTTATTATTTAAATCATTCGTTTTTTTTTAAATACCAATAAATTTATCTTATCAGGTGTTTTTTTTTATTTTGTTTTTAAACTAATAATTCATCCATATCAACTCCTTATACCGTTGCTATTAGAAATAATAGTTATGGATTTAATTGTATCTAATGAATGCTTTGGCAGAATATTTTAGTCTAAGACGCACTATTAGTCCGTGGTACAGATTCCTTTTTATCGAATTATTAACATTTGCCTGAAACTTCGTAAATAGTTTCATCTCATCTTAATCTAAAACTATTTTATTTACGAAATCTTAAATTTTAAAAAAATGTTCAGCATTTTATTCCCTTTATAATAAGCTATTATTTATATTTCATATTATTAATGTTTTTACTTCGATTGTGTGTTCTACAGCACACACTTTAGTTTTTTTTTTTTTTGTATCTTCGGATCTCCATCCGCACAGGTCAATATAGTGCCAATCGAAAAATATTAATAATAATACTATTAATAAATAAATAAAATAATAATAAATAAAAACAATAAAATATCTTATGTTCAATAATTCGTAAGGAAGTACTGTTTCTCGAACAATGGCTACGCGTACACGTTTTTATCCCACACTTTTGAAGAATCAGATACTCATTATAAAATTATGAATGCAGGGATGGACTCAAAATATTTTCTCCTATTACCTAATATGAAATTTAATAATTATTTCTCACACCCACAATCTCTAGTTCTGTATCTAAAGCAGTTTTTATTATCGTTATTTATTATTTGTTATTATTATATCACTGTTTATTTATTGTACGTAGTAGTGTGAATTATCTACTCTTTATCACTAGTACTATTGTCCTTAGATGGGACAGATTATAATATATCTCAGTAAAGGATTTTTGAACAAAAGAAAAATAATCTTAAGAACCGTGTAACGAAAATCCAATTAAAGAAACCTAAGAAATCCTGATTCTTCAAACGTGTACACTTAAGAACAAAAAAAAAAAAAAAATAGCTTTGAAACATAAATTTCCTTAAGGCTTCCAAGAGAACCGATACTAGTTCCAATATCTTTTAACTGTTAAAATTAAAATAATAAATATTGTGTACTTGTCCTTAATACATTAGTAGTTGGCTTTGTGAAAAGTAACGGCATGAGATTATTGGAATTGTAATTAACTATTTCATTAGCAATTTGAAACAAAGTAAAACGAATTCTAGTCACATTGTATATAAAGACATCGTTTTATACGCTTACCTCTAAATACTAACTTCTTTTTAATTGCATCCTTTTTTTTATAATTAGTTACGAAACTCCTTGCAAGTATTGGAAGTTTCAGAAATGGCTTATTTTGCCGATATTCACATGATTATTATGTGAGAAAAGAGGATTTATAAAGCAGTGATATACTTATGCGATTTTTTTTTCAATTATTTTACTTTTCAAGCAGAATATAATTACAAGTCATTGGTATGAGATGCCAGGCAGAATTGATGGAGGGAGGGAGGGAGTCGGTAACTTATGGAAGGAGCTTTATCTACATCATGGCATACCTGGGGGAGAGGGGGAAAAGGAGTGAAAACGGCGATTATAACCTTAAGGGACTATAACGGCTTAGCTAACTTACTTAAGTAAATTGTAACCGGGATCGTTATTTTATATTTAAATTGAATTATAAATTTTAAACTTCATCATAAAACGCTTGACAAAGGCGGGAACGTAACTGTAATATACATGTAATATTTTTTTTTTTTTTTAAATAATAAATATACCATTATATAATATAGTATTGTTAGACCGTACCCCAGACTACCTCCTCCTGATATTAGAATCTAACGACAACCATGCCTATTATCAGTATGTTTCATAATTTCCTTGTAACAGTTTTGCTAAGAGTATGTTGAACATTTATCTTCTCTTATCTTTATTGTTATTTTTATAGTTAAATAAAGATTATAGATTGTTTCTGAGGTATGTCCATTAGTGGTACCGATCCCTTGGATATTACTAGAGCAATTGAATATCAGGATGTCCATCACTAGTGCAAAACGAAGTTTCTTGTAAATGGAGATGATACATGCATAACTGAATATTTTTCCAATTTTAAAGTGTTAAATAGAAAAAAGAAACCCTAGAGATTCTAAAAGTCAAACGGAGAAGTTTATAGCTATAATAATTACGGTGATATAAGCCAAAAAATATATAAGTTCCTTAGATATGCCCATCACTGGTGAGCTTACCCTCGACAAATAGATGTTTATTATTCTATTTGAGGAGGGTTTTATGACTTTACACAATGCATTATTTTTCTATAACATTCATTTACATTTACTGTTATAACAATGCAATATGTATAGATATTTTTTTTTCATATTCATCCGTAAATCCTGAGAGTTGGAGGTAGTGCAAACATAAAAATAAACTGAGGGGGAGATGTCGAATATGGCCACGTAGCTGCCTGTTTACCGAACAATATTGGTCCTCCTCTACTGAGCGTGACATTGCAAAGTGAAAAGAGGTTGTCAATAGAGCTCCTAGCATCCCTCTATATATTCTATTTTATCAAATAATACTCCAGACCTGTCTATTGTAACGGCTAACTTAATAATATGAATATAGGTTAATAAATTACGAACATGAATCGGATGTCGAAACAGGACTGAAAAAATAAATAATATTAACTTATGTTTTTGACAGGTGGGAATTAAGAGTATCAGATAAAAACACGTTGCTTATTATATCACAATGGTTTATTATTTCCAAACAATTATACATCTAAAGAACCTTCCTAGTGAAAATTAGAAGGTAATTTCAATTGTTGGACTAAATATATTTTTTTTAATCATTAGTAATAATGCTAAATAAATTAGTATTACTTTAGTAACACATTCAAAAACCAAAACAAAGGATATAACCTTTGACGTAGAACATATAAAAAACAACTAGAGACCATATCTTTGCTCCTAACTGTCCGATTTTATCGATTTTTTTTTTATGATATTCCGTAGACTTTTAAATAACGTAAAACCTCAAATTTTGAGAAGGGGTTAAGTTTTTGAATTTTTTGATCGATCACAACGGTTCATTATTGAAAATAATAAACCAAAATATCTTTACTAATATTGCTTTGATTTGGATGAAACCTTCTTCATTTTTTAGGAAATTTAAATACCTTTGAAACATCCCATAACAATATTGACAAATAAGTTAACACTTTTTGAGTTATACGGAAATTAATTTTGACATCCCTGGTAACTAAGAAACAAAAAATAAGAAACCAAAAGACTGCAGGTCAAACTGAAAACAAATTACATTAGATATTTATATACTTAGATAGATTTTTCTGTTAGACGAGGTTTAGAAATGTCCACAATTAGACCAGTATTGGCAGGAGTAGCACAAGGATCAATAATGGCTCATTTACTCTATATATATATATATATATATATATATATATATATATATATATATATATATATATATATACGCATTTGATACCCAGCAACTCTAGAACATTTACTGATACCTACGATGACTATACAACAATTTAAAAAAAACAACATTACCACAGACAAGCCTCACTGAATTTTCAAAATCACTGACTAAATTTACTTACTAACTTTAGACACTCACTTTATATATTAAATCATGACAAATCACTCCGAAACATTGACCGCCACAATTTTAACAAAACACCATATCCTAGACTAGCCTCCATAAATTTATAAAATCATTCACTGACTTTACAAAATTGGTACTCACTTTGGAAAATAAGATTAAATCATGTCAAGTCACAAGATCCCCACAACTATCCCCACTTGTTTCCAAATCAATACGGAAAATCAGACAAAAACTGAATTCATACACATCACAGATTTACGATTCGACAAAAAAGAGGCAGAAAAACAACATTCTTTAAGACTAATAACAACTATTCATACCGATTTATGAAAACCAATTATCGATCAACACATACGTACTTTTTATTTCCGATTTCATATTAGACTACTAGAACACAACATAATTCTAAATGACATGATCACGAATTTTATGCCCATTAGCTGGCGACTGAAAAAGAGCTAGATGGCAGATCTTCTTTCTTGAATTAAGGAAGTAAAAAATGACCAAGAAAAGGAACTACTGGGTAATATTCCTCCTCATGCTTATAATGCTGATTATTCAAAAAAAAAAAAAAAATCTGCTGATTGTCACAGATGTGGATAAATATTTAAAGAGAGAGAAAATAAGAATACCTCGGAAAAACTTATTTTTGATAAATAGAATCTAATTATTTTTATAAAAGAAATCGTGAATAATAGAATATTGACGAATATGGCGGAGGTCCAGATTTGTCTCAGTGCATTATGTTCGGTATAGTTTCAAGAATTTGTACAGATTTTGTGGGAGTATTCCAGGGATCAATATTGGCTCCATTACTGTATATTATATAGATAACTTAGTATCAACCTATCAACTTCGAGACTTTGATGCCTACGCTGAAGGGCGATCAACATCCAAAACAGGCTTTCCTGATTTTATAACATCACTTCAAAACTCGCATCAACTACGGAAGTTTCCAATAAATCACGGAAATATTTTTACTGAATAATAATCCATCAGTTTATTGATGAAAAAATTCACGTTACTCTAACGAAAACATTTATTTATATTTGTTCTTTTATAACTTCTTTACTGAGAAATATTGCATTATTTCTCAATTAAAGACATTTATAACATAGATCAAATATCACACCATATTAACATAACATAAATAAAATATGAAACATAGAAAATAAGGTATCAAAATAAAGAAAAATAAATATAAGTTAATTTTGGCAAGTTCAGAAGTATACAAATGAATTCAGATATAGATTCAATAACAAGTAATTTTTATTAATACAAAATTAAAAATGTTTACAAAACGTTGAAAAACAGATAACAGCTAACATATGTTTTTTTATTTTAAAATATGTGAAATGATATCAAGCCTTATCCTAATTATTCACAAGCTAGTTAAGCACCCTAATTAACATATATATAATTTGTAAAACATTATATAATAATAAGATAATTTATGTATTAATTTTATAATTTCTATCTCTATATTTATTAGCATATATCATAATAGATTAATAAAGAATAATTAAATCCTCAGTTAGCTCTAATATTTTTGTTCACAAAATTCCAAAACAAATTTTATTATACTAAGTATAAATATAAAAGTAATAAAACCTTTACTTGTATTTTTATTTTTGTCATTTTCAAACATCAAGGTGTTTTAGGAGGTTTATGGTGCTAAGCACATTTATTAAAATCGCTAGATCATACTTATAATACCAAATATCTTTTTATTTCACCTCAACTCACCCACCATATAAGAGGGTTGTTTATATTTATAAATTTGACAGATTTTATGCCGAAAGACCTGTCAGTAATATTTTAGTATATTTTGATGTGTTTTTTAGATTACGAAAAGATATAAAACAAAAAAAAAAATATTCAAGGTTCACAATTAAAAAAATAAAATTAAAGCTAAAGCTAAACGAACTAATTGAATATATTTAATTTGAAAACTTCCCGTTTTTTTCCCGTTCGAGAAATTTCCTTTTTGTGCCGGTCGCTGGACACCCTGATATACACAATTAATTAATTTATCGTTTAACTCATCATAATAAATTATAATTAATTCTGATATTATCAAAAAATTTGTTTTTGTTGTTTTTTAATTTGTATCAACGGTATCTGTAGTTATTCGGTATTTTGTAATATTTAAGTTCGTCGTTACTATTTCCATTTGTATAGTCCTCATTTTTAAGTAATAATATTCAATACAATTTTATAAAATTAAGTAATAATTGTGAAAATTTGGGTTTTAGTGATGAGTATTAATAGCGATAGATGGAATAGCAGCTTGTTAGGAAGTTGTCAGGAAGATAAAGTTGACACAACAACCCATCGTCAAAAGTTCTCAAATGAAGCTGTAGCAAACGTCACCAACTACATACCCCGTTAACAAGCTGTTTAAACATCTATATGCAACTATTAATAGTCCTTATATTTTTGGTCGTTTTGTTTCAAAATATTTTTTTAATAAATTAACATTAAAATATGTCAAATTTATTTATTTCCAAAATTGAACAGAGAAAATGATTCTTTTTAGAGCCATGACATTCATAGGTTGCTTTCTGCATAGTCAAAATAATGGAAAAAAAAAAACATATAATACTTACATTACAAACTGAATGATTTATAGTCACTAGCGAAATAATCATTATTTTCTTATTTTAATTCAGTTTGTAAATTACTTAGATACCTACCCAAAAATTGAGAAAAAAAAAACAAGGATTTGCAGATTGTAAGGAAGGGTTACAAGATTATTGGGTTTGATGAAATAAAAAGTTTTTATCATTTTTTTTTTCTTTTAACTTTATACTTAAAACATACGAAATATTAAAACTATGAAGGAGAAGAAAAGAAAGGGATATTAAATATGATGTTCAGAAGATGGAAAACACCATGCGAACGATGAAAATAAGTTTAAATATAATTTGAATTATAAATAAATTGTTTTTATGTATATACACACAGGATGTCCCGTAAAGAAAGGAAAATACTAAAAGACATGATAGCTACAAAGAAGTATATAAAAACCTCGATCCGATTAAACAAAGAAAACCAAGAAATTTATGTTCAATATTCTTTTAAGTGAAATCATACCTAATAATTATTTTTTTTAGTTAACTTATTTATTGAGAAATATTAAAATCTGTTTCAATCAAGAACAATTTTAATAGTGTCCAGAGAGCATATTCATACTCTATTTACAATAAATAAAAATAAATTATAAAGCAAAATAATAATACTAAAAGTAAATGTATATAAAAAAAATTAATCAAAATAACAACATTAGTGTTCCCCAAAATCGGTCTTAGTCTTGCACTTTGTAAGACCAAGGCCACCTAACTGTTGCAAGACCAAGACAAGGGCTGGTAAAAAAAATCGATTTTTGAAATAAAATTAAGGCAAAATAGTCTAAACTAATACTCGACAATTTTAGTTACTATATGTTAATAATTGGTATAAACAATATACTTTTGTATTTGTCTACTCTAATTTTTCGTTAGGGCTTAGTTAAGTTTCTCCTATCTAAAACATTACAGTAATATCTCTATAGTACTAAGCTAATGAGTAACTGCAAGACTGTTGCGAAGCTCTTGCGCAACATCAAGACCATGACCATGACTGAGTTTGCAAGACCAAGACTCGTCTCGGTCTCGCGTTTGGGCAACATTAAACAACATGAATACAAGCATGCTTTTATAAAATATTATAACTGGCTTAACTGGAAAATTCCGAGTTAAGCCTCCTCCACTTTTGGAAGGAAAAGTAAGACCCTAGGATATCTCAGTGTCGCTCACTCAGCCGCATTATTGGTATTAAGATGGGTTGATTCAGTCTGCAAAAACGTGCTTTGTGTAGGTATATGTAGTGCGCTACTACCTTGTGGTAGTTTCAGAACCCTAGTTCACTACACTCGTTCTGTAGTTAGGTCTAGTTTATTTCCATTGCTTTTTTCATAATTCTTGTTTATATGAAACTTTCGCTTGTGCCTCAAGAGTAGTTTGCCGCCATGTAGTAGAGCAGTACATGCGCTCTCGATGCTGACTGAACCAACACAGAGTTAGTAATTAGGGTAACTAAAATTCCTTCATAGTAAACTAGACGAAATTTCATGCAATCGCAAGCAGTTTTTGTCTTTTGTTTAAGCCAATTACAGGGTACATTTAAGAGTTACCCTAAGCGTTTTCAATAAAATCTTGGATTATTAGATTTTTTTTTAAATCACCCTACAATCGTACCTCAGAAACACCAATTTAGAAAAAAATCACTGCTTATTATTTTTTAAAACCATGTCGATCAAGTAGACGTTTATTACCGAATAACCAGAGATTCGCCTCCTACAAATGAAAAGGGCATTTAAAATTGTATTTACGTTGAAAATTCGATTTCTTTTACGACTAATCGAAATTTTTACAACTATTCCGAGTACTTAAAATAAAACTGATGGTATGAATAGCTCGTGTTACCCTAATGCGAGACCGAGACGAATCTTGGTCTTGCAAACTCAGTCTTGGTCATGATCTTGGTCTTGTGCAAGAGTCTCGCAACAGTCTTGCGGTTACTTATTATTATAGAGATATTACTGTATTTTTTTAGATAGAAGAAACCTAACTAAGCCCGAATGAAAAATTATAGGAGTTATATTCAAAAGGATATTGGTTATACCAATTATTAACACATAGTAACTAAGATTGTCAACTATTTTGCCTTATTTTTTATTTTAAAAAATATTTTTTTTACCAGTCCTGGTCTTGCAACAGTTATGTGGCCTTGGTCTTGGTCTTACAAAGTGCAAGACCGATTTTGGGCAACACTAAAAATAGCCGATAAGACTTCCGATAAAAACATAGTAATTAATTATTGATTGGGAAATTTATTATAATATTTTGTGACTTGAGCGAATTTCAATCAGAGGACAGCGGATGTTTATAAAAAAATTAAACGCTTCGTAACAGAGCCTATCCCTTTGACGGCGGCATGGTTTTATTACCAGTCAAAGAGCTGGGTCCTGTAATTAATTCCCTTTGGTCGGCTATTATTAAAAACTTAATGAGCCAATCAGAAGGGGGGGAGGAGGGGGATGAAGATGATACCAATCAACATTTTCCAAGTGGTTTCAATTTTAGTAGGCACAGAGTCGACCTTTGACTGAAAATTTTTACTTTAATTATTAAAATATGATCTTTAATATTCGATCATTAGTTGTACATCGTATCTCATATACACAACAGAAATCTAAGTGCATTAATATAATTTTAGGTATGCATTGAATAAAAAAAAAACAATGCCATAAAATAATCATCAATTCCGCTACTAACTGACAGTAAAAAGTTGATGAAACTGATTACTAAATTAGTTGTTGTAATTAACAAAATTCCGATAGAAGGTTGTTTGCGAGATATAAAGAAAGAGTTGAGGAAAATGTGGCAGGACAGATGGCAACAAAAGTAAGCTAAATTAAAAAAAATAATAAGCCACTGTTGCAAATGGAAAACCTATAACTGACTCACTAGGAAATCTGCCGATTAAGAATTAGGCATTGTTGATTTTTCCACGCCTATCTACCAAGACGACTGGAGTAAGGTGCAAAGAACAATCCAACACATTATCCAAGACTGACTTATATTTAAAAATATGAGAAAATATGAAATAGATATGGCTCAGAGTCTAAAAGAAATTATAAAATAGATATAGCAGATAATAATAAAATTACTTCTAAAATTCAACAGCAGAGTATAAGCAAAAGGTAGTACAAATGACCATACAGGGTAGAGGTACAATAGACACAAATAAATAAATCAAATTTTATAGACCGTACAATATGCAATGAGAATATTGTAGCTGTGCATATAGGAAAATCTTAAGCTTTTTTTTAAAATTAATTAATTGAAAATTAATACATTCTGTCACATTAGAGGGCAAAAAGTCTTTTTTAACAAACCTGTATTATATAGGTATGTGCATTTTAGATTTATTTAAAACTGTTATGTACCAATTTCATTATGATGTAATGTTTGAACACATTCAACAAATTATGAAAACATATTTTAATAATACCTTAAAGATGATGTACACCGATACTGATTCGTTTATTTATAGAGTTTTAACAGATCATATATTTGATGGTATAGAAAATATGAATAATTTTTTTTTATTTTTCAGATTGTCCTAAAACTCATCACTGATTCTCAGAAGAAAATAAAAAATAAAGTTAGGGAAATTAAAAGATGAATTAAATTCCAAGATAATTTTAAAATATTTGGGATTAAGAGCAAAAAAAAATTTTTATTTACATATATATATATACAACACAATATGTCATAATAATGGTTACATGCTTATGGCAACATTATCCTACACATGTTACTATAAATTAGTGTGATTGTTTTTTTTTTTTATGCAGAAATATATTTTGTGCAGCAGGAAAAAAAAATTGAATTATAAAAATGAATAAATAATAAAAAACTATATACTGTTATTAAATGTATACAAGAGCAAAAATGTACCCGCTTACGATATAGAATGATGTAAAAAAAAAACGAATAATTAATTGATGATTTTAAATACAAATAGAGTGAATATAAATAAAATGAAACTGACTGATGCTCCAACAGTAACAGTATTTTTTTTTAAATTATAATAAATTGAGATATTAAGAAAATTTCATTTACTAAAAAATAATGACACATTTAATTCGTATTAAGTATTTTAAATCATAATTTTAATAACTCTGTATGCTTATTATTAAACAAAAATAAATAACCAAACAATTCATTTAAAGGTAAAAAGCATTCATAATAGTTAATTATTGTACATAGGTGTGAATGTGTTTTATTTATTTTATTATCATTCGGCATTAATTTGTTATTTTACTTATCTTGTATATTACTTTATATTTTTTTCTTACTTGGCTGTTTATATTTATTTTCCTTTCTTATGTACATATTGTGTGAAATGAATACTATAGCTCTAGTACCAATGATTTTAGTGTGGCAGACTGTATTAATAATCAATAAAAAAAAAATCAGTTAATAGCACTGAAAAACAAATATAAGAAGTTTTACTTAACTTATCAATGATTTATACTTTATTTTTTACAGCAAAATATGTAAATTAAGATTTAATGCATAGCGATTTCTAAGAGCCGTAGAAACATAATTTTAAATTAAATAACACAAGGAATAGAATGAAATTTTTCAATTCCTGAAACTTCAGACTCAATAATAAATTCCGCATGACACAAAGAAAGTACTCCCAACTCCCTCTCATGGAGTGATAGGCTCAAAAAGGTAATATTCAGACAAGTGGCTTTGATCAGGCCCTTCTAGGAAAAATCCTTTTGAGAGGTGGCAAGTGGATCTTTTTTTCTTACCTAACAATAATGGAGACACGTTGGAATATTATCAACAATGAATTTATTTGTTTTCTTTATTTTAATCGTTCTAAAAACAGAAACAATAGAGAGTCCATATTTTAATATTTATAATTGTTTAATTATTCGTCGAATTTAGTTCATATTAGAAACGGAAAAAAATATATACGACTTAAAAAAATACACAAAAGTGTAAAAACAGTACCAAAGTCAGGGCTTTGAAATAGTTATGATTATTGAGGTTTAAATGTGAATTTCGAAAGTGTCTTTTTTTGTGTTTCTTAAATAACGAGAACCTTATTCGACATTCCGAAGCTGCTGATTTCACAAATGACGGTTGATCTTAAAAATATTAGGCATATAAATTGAGAATAGCGACAGGAAAATGAGAGTAAAGTTTATATTTTTTGAAATATTTATACACAAGATGCAAACATTCACTCATCCATAAACCAGCTCAAACAATAATACCCACATGCGTCCTGCGTTCTTTGTCTCTCTCGACAAACCGCAGGCTACAGACCACTAACCAATGTCTTTGAGGGGTAGATGAAACCAAATTCATTAATTTAAAAAATCTATAATTAATAAAAAGTCACGAAAACATTTTGACTATACATTCCCAAACATCTTATAGCTCATATAATTCGCAAAGTAAAAAGAAAAAGGAATCGGGAACAGGATCGAATTAAAAATTAAGGTCATTATTTTTCCCACACATGCCAACTGGTAACTACCAAATACGTACACACGACAAAAGATTTCACGATAATTTACACCACGTCTTAACATTCTCGATAACATACTCGATAACAGAAACTTAGAAGACTAAAAAGAAGCTGGATGAGGGATCTTCTCCCTTGAAAATCCGAAATAAATTCAAGACAGATAGGGAGGGATGCCGCTGAGCACTCCACTACTTCAAGCCGATCAGTCCTAATAATCATATTCTTCTCGATAGCAAACTCACTGCTTGTCAATAATTTTTACAGATAAGGCGTTTGTCAAGAAGGAGTCGAAGGTAACGGATCTGTCCGACAAGGATCAGTGGAATATTGGACAAGGATACTGTGGCACAGGAATGTTTTTAAGATATAATTTTGAATAATATCTTAATATAAAGAGGATGAAATAATGAACATTTCCCTCGCTAACAATATGCAGGTAAATGACATATGCAAAATCACTTCTATTAATCGACTCCACCCGAGCGTCACTCATAAGAGATCTGACGGCTCAATCTGATTCACTCTCGACAAGAAAAGTGCAAAACGCACCTGAAGAAGTATACACTTCAAAAAAAAATTCTATGAAAGCCCAAAACACGAGGGGGAAAAAATGTAAGCAAAATAATTTTACAAGGATCCAGAGTATCTTGAATGTTCCCTCGTTGGGAGAGAGAGATAAAAATAGAGCTGGAGTTGAGAGTTATGAAGGAGAGGAGAAAGAGAATATTTGACAACTAGAAGCCGCTGTGAAACTGGCTAAGGACTGGAGAAGATCCTAATTCAGTGCAATTCCCTTCCGCTTGGCCACTGCGTCGAGACCTGCTGCCTCTTCACTGTCTCGTAAGCACCGTTAATTGGACGTCCAACTACCTACTTCCCTCGACGATTCTAAGGCACTCGTATAACAACCAAGGGATACGAAATAAAATTAAATATATAACGTCATGATATTTTAGTCGATTTTTCAATCATATTATTTTAGGAATTTTACAATTTTACTCGCATGCTATTTACCTAAAATTCGCCTATATAGCTGGGATGAAGCGTAGTTTGTTTGTTTATTTAGGCATTAAGGCGTAAAACTCCTTAAGAAGACAATATTTCCTAGGCACATTCCTTTGTCAAATCATTACCGATCATCGTCCTTCTTATGCCTACAACCTTCTCCAATTTAATTCCTCAATCCATTCCCTCACTACAAGATCTCGACCCTCTGACCTATTCATCCCTTCTCATAGATCTGCCTCATTCCAAAATTCCTTTATAGCCCACTCTGTCAACTTTAGGAATTCCCTCCCGATCAAAATTCGACATGCCCCTTCCCTATACACATTCAAAAACCTCCTATTCCAATTCCTGTTCCAAAAACAATCGGATACAAGCTAACTATTAATACTATATAATGTATTGTGTAGCAATCATATAATCATATGATAACACTTGGTAAGCGATAGTGCATTTCCTACTATCTACGTAGGAATTTCAAAGATTCATTTTTTTTATTATTTTTTTTATTCAATTATAGCTAACTTTTTTTTTCTTTTTCTTTATAAATATATACAAGTAAATTTTTTTTTATGAAATGAAGTTATTCTATCTCTTTTTCGTCCTTCATTTCTCAAAAGTTTATGTTTATGTTGTTCAACCCTTATATATAGTTTTGTTCATAGTTTCAAGTGATTCGTTCATAGTTTTAAGTGATTTGTTCATAGTTTTAAATACTCTGTACATAGTTTTATCTGTATTGTATATAGCTTGTCCACCTAAGGTTTTCTTTACTTTTTAGTTTATTTTATCAATTTCATTTATTGTTCCAAACTTTTAGGCCAGTAATATTCTATTCTTTTGTACAATTTTGTTATTCTCAAGGGACTTAGTCCCAGAATAAAGTTTGTTTTCTATCTATCTTTCTATCTAAAACCGTAGGGTCATCAACGCCCCTCCGTGGACAATTCCACCAATCAAAAATGAACTAGGACTGAACAATCTTCCAAACAACACTACCCCAGAAGAAATTAGACATAGTTATCATGAAATTGTCCATAAATTATTCCATAATCATGACATAATTTTTACGGACGGTTCAAAATCAGAGAAAGGTGTAGGATGCTGTATAGTAACCCAAAACAATATAAAAAAATGGAAATTAAATAACAATAATTCAATTTTTACAAGTGAAACGTGGGCGATTCTCAAGGCATTTGAATACGTTATCGACACCAATATTGAGAAATCAGTAATTGTGACCGATTCCTTATCTGTAATCAAGGGACTGCAAAATGCATGGACATGTAACACATTGCACAAAAAAATTCAGCTAATGAACTTGAAACTAAATAAAAATAGTCAAAAAATAATATTGTTTTGGGTACCCTCACACATTGGCATAATCGGCAATGAACGAGCCGATGAAGGAGCAAAGGAAGCCGCCAGAAGCACAGATTCACTTGTTTTAGAATCTCAACGAATGGAGAAGAGAAATTTCAAAGAAAGTGAACGACAGTTGGAATGCACAGTGGAGATTAATGCCGCGTAATCACCTTCATCTGACCAAAGACGACAATCGAGCTTGTTATCCTCCAAAACACCTGACATCAAAAGAGTGCTCTATAATAAGCAGGCTCAGAATTGGACATACCAAACTGACCCATCTCCACCTACTTCTTGGCTTACATCGACCAACATGTGAGGCATGTGAAAATGCTAATCTGACAGTTGAACACATATTCCAGTGCAAAAAGTTCCGGAAACAGCAAATCGAACTCCAAATTGAAGACAAGGAAAACACTGGTATTGAAAAAACGCTGAAGTACATCCGAAAAATAAAATTGATAAGTTATATTTAAGAAGAACGATCGTCGCTAATGACCTTGGCAGTCGATGCGACGTTAAATAACAGCAAACAAAAAAAATATATATATATATATATATATAAATAAAATAAAATATAGAACTTCGTAGCAAAAAAAAATATATATAAGTAATAAAAATAAATAGTACATAATTAAATAGACAAAGATTTCGACCCCTAGATTGAAATCGTCCCAATTTTTGTTAATAATATATTTGTAGATTACGATGAGATGAAGCTATTCAGGAAGTTTCAGGCGAATGTTAATAATTTAATAAAAAGGGGTCTGTACTGCGGACTATAGGCTGATATACTTTTAAAAATAAATACGTATTTATTTTAATTTTATTATTTGATTATGCAACCCTATAGTGTTTAAAAATCTCGTTATTTTTATTTTATCATTTTGTTGTTATTTTTCTTCTGTTTTATTTTTTATTCATATTTTCCGTGGGTACACCGCGATGTAGTGTTACCTCACTATAACCATTGTCCAAGTAACAGAATATTCTAATACTCATCAAAAAAATAAATAAATAAAAAATAAAACTATTTATTTATTAGCTTCCAACCTTCCTCCAGCAACAAGTATCGCGCTAATGCTTCCATTTATTCTCTAATTCTTCGACCTTCTTATTTATTGGAAGAGATTGAAATGACAAATCCCAACTAATCCAATCCGCCCGTACAGGGAAGCTTCAGTTCTCATTTATCCTTGCTTACTAGCTGAGGGAAATCGTTCGTCGACCAACCAAGACCTTCGAGGCATTGTGATACCCAATAATCAATTTTGAATTTTATATTATAGGAACATATGTGACATTAAATTACCTATTCATGTTTTACAGGATATTTATGTATTTCAAAGTAAGTATAAGAATTATGTTATGATATATAAAGTGTTAGATTGAAAAAGAAAAATTGGGAAAAACGATCGTTTATAAAATAACAAAGTGATAAGAATGGAAAACTTAGATGTTTTTTTTTTCTTTCAAATGACATCGTTATCGATAAGCATTTATTCATAGAAGTCAGAAAATTCTGGATTTTATTTCTCAGGTTCCTTATTATATGAATAAAATAAAAATACCTTCGCTTATGGTGTGTTGAGATTTTAGTGATTCATTATTGTTTTTTTAATTCAAGCAAAGTTAACTATGTAGATCGGTCTAGAGCATAGATCATCTATTTCATCGACTATAGAACAAAGAAAAATAAATGGATGTATAATCTGTGGATTGCGGTACCGGAATCAATTTTGAAAAGTTAAAAAAAAAAACTTTGAGAAGTTTTACTATATATCATGTCTTTCAGCACGAAAAATAATAAAATCATAACAAAACAATTTATTATACAACGATCTAGTAAATATCAAAAGATAAAATAAGATCTTA
This sequence comes from Nezara viridula, assembly GCA_928085145.1. Classification (NCBI taxonomy): domain Eukaryota; kingdom Metazoa; phylum Arthropoda; class Insecta; order Hemiptera; family Pentatomidae; genus Nezara; species Nezara viridula. The sequence continues at coordinate 59,753,841 of OV725081.1, read as the reverse complement.
CCAACAACCAAGAGAAATTGTCTTACCTGAAACAAACAAAAAATAATTACATTAAAAATTATATGAATTTATCAAGATATAATAAAACACATTTAAAGAAGAAATACGATTATTATGATAATTTTAATTTACGCTTTTATAAAATATCAGAAAAAAATGTCTACTAAATTTTCTTTTTATTATAACCAAAATTGCCCTTTAAAAACATGTATAAATAAATAACATGCGATAGTCTAATAATAGGTGAAACTTAAAACAATTAAGTAGATAAATATTTGATTACATAATAGTTTCAATTTTCAACTTATAAAAAAAACAGAAATTTATCATTGAGAAAAGTAGTCCAAAGCTCTGTTTTAAGAATTATAAAGCTCGGATTAAAGAAGAACAAAGAATATTCTTGGAAAAAGCATTATGCTGAGAAGTTTTAGAAAGAACAAAACCTTTTGAACTGAAGAGACTTAAAAGAGTACTTATAGGCTTTTTAAGGGGGAGGGAGAAGAGGAAAGGATGAAATGGAAAAAAAATATAATTTAAAAAGAATGACTAATAGAAGAATAAAACATTATGAATTAATTCTTCTAATCTTCAAACTTCGGAAAACAACTTTTAAATAAATACTTTTGACCGAGAAAAAGTAAATTCTACGTTCTATGTTCGCCTAGAACATAGAATATTGAATAATATTTTTTTTTTATATTCCTGTAAGAATAAAACAATCAAACTTTCAAGATGAATATTACAAAATAATTTAAATTAAAGAAATCAAAATTTAACTTTAAATTAAGACGCAATTACAAAAACTACTGTCATTTCAATCCAAAATTTTACGACTTATAACAGAAGCTCCTTGGTACATAAACAGGGAAACTTCACACAACGACTTACGAAAAACAACTATCTACCTACATATAAGTACTATCTACTTTCGTCAATTTCATGTCACAATACACTGACACAACAACAGACTTATAAACGACATAGCCACGACTGACATGCTCATCAGGAAGAGAGTAAAAAGGAGCTGGATGAGAGATCTCCTCACCTGAATCAAGGAAGTAAACAATGACCAGGAAGTGCTATCCTTCCTCATTCATATAACGTCATTCATTTTTTATCACAAACAATCTAGTGATTGTCAAAACCATGACAGGCGTGGGTAGATATTTGAAGTGAAAAAATAAAACTTTGATTTGAATTTAACATTTTTAAAATTATATTTTTAATAGAAAATTAATTTTCATAAAAACAAATTTAAAAAAAAAAGTAAATTTAGTGGCCGTTTAAATATAAAAAATAAATACTTCAATTGGCTGCCTTATTTTAAGTTTAAAAAAATTTATCTTAAATATATAACAGTTAAAAATTTAAAAAAAATATTTATATATATATGTATATATATATATATATATATATATATATATATATATATATATATATATGGGTTACAGAAATTTCATTAATAATATGAAATTTTGAATCGTTGCCTACAATTAACAATGTGTTAGACAAGCCATATACAGATTTAAAATTTGTAGTAAAATAATTTTATTTTAATTTAATTTCAGCTTCAATTTTATAGATGTTTGTTGATTTTATATTTTTTTATTTCTTCGAAACTTATCGTTAATAGGTTGAGATAAAAACTAAAAAATGCTCTCTTTAAATAATTTTATAAGTTTAAATAATTTTATAAGTAAAATAATTTTATTTTAATTTAATTTCAGCTTCAATTTTATAGATGTTTGTTGATTTTATATTTTTTTATTTCTTCGAAACTTATCGTTAATAGGTTGAGATAAAAACTAAAAAATGCTCTCTTTTCAGCGGCAATTTCTACAAAAGGTAAATTAGAGAAAATTAGTCTCGTTTAGGGTCATTACTCTTTGAGCATCAAGTGATAATTTCATCCTTCTCAAGACAAGGCTGCTAAAATGGCTTCACGTTCAAGAGAAAAAAACTTCTTTAACTTGACTTTTAAAAATATTTTGGACAAAAGTACCTCAAGTCATATTTTAATCAAATGAGCAGTTAGATGCTTTAATATCTTAAAAATTTAAAAAAGCATTTATAAAATTTATAATTTCTCTACATCTTTATTGAATTATTTCAGTGGTTTCTTAAAGCAAGTGCTTGAAAAACGATGGGAAGTTGCTGAGAATGTGGATGACTAATTTGTGGATTTCGAAGCTGTCCATGATTCCGTGAAAATAATGTCTTCGGAAGATCATGACTGAACTGGGAGTTCACGGGAACATAGTGAGATTGATAAAAGCATATACAAATGATACTAAATGTCGTTTTTGTTGTTGTTGCTAAATTGGTACGTAATAGGGACACTCATGAAAAATATGGCTCACGGTGAGAATACTGTAGCAGTGTTGGCATTATGCTGTTGGCTGCTTACTTATCAGGTAAGAATGTGTCAGGTTCGCATGTCCTATCCTTAGTCTCGCTAAGGCAACCTCCTGTCTACGAATAGAGTGGTTCGAGGGAGACCAAAGATTTTTTTATTTATTTCAATTTGCTCGGAAGGCTCTCGTTCTTCATGAATTGCCAATTAAGAGCTATTTCCTTTTTGAGGATAAGGCTTGTGTCACGTGGTGTTAAAATAGTAGCGCCTGGTCCTGGAAGGGTGGGTGCTTGGCTGCCGCGTCCGTGAGCTCATTTCAGCATACTAAATGTCGTGCACTGCAACAAGGAGAAGTGTACAATATATACAGTACACAAGGAGAAACCTTCGAAATTCGAATAGGTTCGCGGTAGAGAGATGGACTTTTTAACCATTATCGGAAAAGTTGATGAGAACGCGTAGAAATTAATCATAAAATCCTTCGATACACAGATGAAAGGGCTTCCACATAAGCAATTAAGAGTACTTTGATAGAACTCTGTTACTCTAAGATAGAAGAGCAATCGTGTGCGAGGGCAAACAGATTCAAATAAATCTACAGAATAACCTCAATCGTCAAAAGTAGATAATGCCAGTTCTGATGTACGGCTACGAGACATGAATACTGACCAAGTACTCTAGTCCTAGTATTGAAAGATTTGCTAGGAAAATACTCCATGTGATGATTGGAGTGATCTAGGGTTTTAATACTGAGAAGAACATACAGTGTGGAAGAAATACCATTAAAGATCTTTTTACAGAAACAGATCGCACTATTTATCATGAGATGAAGACAGAGAGATGAAAACGAGACATGTAGCTCAAAGCAATCCACCCGAAAATCTCTAAACAAAAATAAATGCCTCAATAGTAAGAAAAAGGCCATGTGGGGAAGTTAAAAATCAACAATAATTACTAAGATGGCATGGCATCAGGCTACCAACAGATCTACAATGCCATTAGGCCAACTAGGAAAAAGAGGAGAAAAGGTAAATCAATTCAAGAGCAGGAAAAAAATAGTTATACCAGATAAAGAACATATTAATAAGAAAATATTTTACGCAAATTAATGAAATTATATTTTCTTCTTCAACGTTTTGTAAACGATATTCCGAAAACATAACCATGTTTTATTACATAAAAAAAAAAACACGTACCACAACCCATGAAGGCTTTAAGGGTCTTTTCTCAGTACTATTTAAGGAAAGTACTGTTTTTTGGTCAAAGGTGGTGCAAGGAGGTGATTTGACCGATATCACCATCAGCCTCCAGATTTTCCCCATTAATTACTGGATCACTTGTTTATCGATAAATATTACAGTCTTTCTCAATAAAGAACATTTATAATAGAGTTCAGAGAGCACATTCACACCATATTTACAAAATCAAAAAATAAATAAGATAATTTCAAAATAATATACATCGAAATAAGAACAAAATAAAATATCACAATGAAGGAAGAAAATATAAATAATAATAAAAATATAAATAATCCGCAGTACTTCTGATGCGATCGGAACAAATTTAAACAATGGATTCATGGCAGAGTTGTATTGGGCTGCCAGGAGCCGAATGGCCTAATAGCCAACGGCAGAGGCGTTTAATAAAAAAAAATAATAATAAACATCCCCCATTAATTAATTATTTAATTAAAAGTATCCACTTTGTAGAGGCTGAGTGTGCCCAAGGAGATTCTCCTAAACCCAGGTCGATCCACAGCTGATGAAACAGAATAAATAATGTGATCTTCCGTAAGCCGGGATTCGAACTAGGACCTTGAGCATTGGAAGCTCAGCGTCCTACCACTGAGCTACCCCACTCTCTTTCTAAATATTATATGAACATAACACTAAAAATAAAACAATTCCTAAGTTTAACATTATTATTAATAATTTCATCTTATCAAAAAATATAAAATAAGGCATAATCAAAAGTTCCAGTTTTTGAAATATGAAACAATAAATGGTAATTCAAGTTGCCAGTTGTGGCCAGTTGTTACTCTAGTTGACTTTCTTCTTTTTTTATCTCTTGTTTAATTCATGTCATTAGCCTTTGAAATTCGTTCAATAGTGAAAGAAGCCCTCTCCCTTCCCTCTACCAAACTCAAACTTCTAAACAGAGGCCAATTTCTTCAAAATGGAATTTTCGATTTATACCTCAACGAACATTCTTTAAAGCAACTACGTTGCAACTTAATATATATATTAGCTATTTTTATTTATTCTCCGAACTATACCAATCATTGTTTCGATTAAGTGTTATTTTTAATTATTACTTTGAAAAATAACCGGGCCAAATAAGACTGAATCGAACAAATTTCAGATATTAAAATCTGCCAACAGATGGACAACACATAACGACCAAACATTTTATATAATTTTAAACAGACATAGCTTAATAAAAGACATAGCTTCAGGTGACATATCCCAGAATATGAGGAGGAGGCAAAAAAGGTGCTGGATGAGAGACCTCTTTCCTTAAACAACCAAAGTATAGAAGAGATACTACTGTGCACTGGGTCCTTCCTCATGCAATACATTTCATTATTTCATGAAAAAGTTTACTTGAGATTAACTATCCACTAAAAATCATCGTTTTTAGAATAAATATTTTCTCTGTTTTTATTTATTTGTTATATCAAATATGATTTTATGGTAACGTTAAACTATTATTTCCATTAAAATATAAAACAAAACTATAACATAAAATGGATTTTATTTTATTATAAGAATTTAATACATCTTTTTCCCTGACTAAAGAGAGAAAGGGAGAAAGAGGTTTTATACAGATAACATAAGTATTACAAGCAACTGAAGATGTTACAACCTCCACAAGCACACTGCTTTTAAAAAACAACCCTTAATTCTGGTTGAGCAGACATTTCTTTTAAAACCTCTTTGTTTAGAAAGAATCTTTTTTTTAAGTAAAGAAATATAAAAATGTTTTGTAAAGTGATTTATTCGTAGCTTAAAAATCAATGAGTACATTTCACAATTAATTTTTTTTAATAGTTGTATTAATTAACCCTACAGCATATAGTCCTTTAGAAAGACACCTTAGTTTTTTTTGTATAATTTAAATCATTCATTTTTTTTAAAAATAAGAACAACTTTATCTTAACAGGTGTTGTTTTTTTTTAATTTTATTTTTAAACTAATAATTCATCCGTATAAAAATATACAAAGTTTGCCCTCTTCAAATTGAAAACGCACCAATTCCAATATTTTTCGTAAATAAAATAATTTTAGTTTACGATGAGATGAAAATATTTACAAAGTTTCAGGCGAATGTTAATATTTCGACAAAGAAGGGGTCTGTACCATGGAGTAATAATGCATCCTAGAATAAAATATTCTGCCAAAGCATTCATTAGGTACAATTAAATCCATAACTATTATTTCTAATAGCAACGGTATAAATGATTTTATATGGATGAATTATTAGTTTAAAAATAAATTAAAAAAAAAAAAAAACCTGTTAAGATTTTCGTCTACCTAAAGGCTCGGTCACACAGAACGCGATCCGACGTTACGTTACAATAACGCGCGATACTCACGGCGATAACTAATCCGGGGCAGTCACACAGAGGGCGTTACTTTGAAAGCGATACAGCAGCCCCGTCGCTCTGCCTGGCCTAGTCGACTAGAGAGCCTGCTTCCCGCAACTTGTATATTAATAATTTGTTTTCAATATTTTTCTTATTCATTTTTTTGAATAGAAAATAAGTGATTCTGGCTCATTAGTTCAGCTCTTCAGCATAAGGTAAAAAAAAAAAGAAAAAGGATTCATGAAATCAAAAAGCACATAGACTGATTGGTAGAATACCATCGCCTCGGCCGTCTGCTTCAATTTTACGAAGATAGATTTTTTCAATATTTCCGAATTTTATTTTTGCTTTCTTTACATTTATGTTATTTTTTAAACATAGATTATTTTATTATGAAATTGTGATTGAATGTTTTGTATATCGCAAGATTATTTCATGTTTTCAGTGTTTTTTAATCTAATTTCATTAAATGTATTTGATTTAATGACTTATTTATTGTATATATATTATTTTTCTGTATAATTTATTTCATTTATTGTATTTATCTCTGAACACTATTATAAATGTCCTTTGAAACAGATTGTAATATTTTTCAATAAATAAGTTAAATAGAATAAAAAAATTAATGAAATTAAATACCAAGCATTTTGGCCAAAATTAAGTTGTTTCTTTTTTAAGTTAAATTAAAGTTATTTTTCTATTCTATTCAAGAGGGTTTAACAATCGTGATTTTATTCATATGCTTTAAATAATCAGGAACTCTAATTTTAAATATATGTTAATTTCTATTGTCTTGATCGTTAAATAATAAATATTTGGGTCTTTTTACATAAGTATCGCCAGTAACTTTTAGTAGAAAAACAGTTATAATCTCATATGCCATAAATAAATATATTTTTTTAAACATTAATATTAGAAAAGCAGATAAACACAAAACGGGTTAACTTTATGGAAAACAAATATTGAAAATTTAACTTAATTTACACCTCTACATAGTTTTACCATTTTTAGAAAGGTAAAATTTCACATCATGTACTCGGAAACATTTCATTTTCTGAGTAATATTCGTTTCTCCTGCATCATTTTGTTACCCTTTAATTGTGATGAAAGAATGTTACTTAATTTTAAGAAGTGCATTAAAATTTCAAACGCTCAATAAAATAATATGTTCATAATTCAGGTTATAACTTCATTTAGGTTTAACTGAAGTTCGTGCATGATGAAAATCTTATAAAAAATATATGGTGTTTATGACTAATGATCCTTAGCAGAACTTTTATTTTATATTTTATTATTATTATTTTTTTCATTTTTAAAAAAGTTCATTTATTTATTTTATTATTATTATTTTTTTCATTTTTAAAGTTCATTTATTTATTTTATTATTATTATTTTTTTAAAGTTTATTTATTTTATCTTATCACTAATATTTTTAAGTGTATTTATTTTATTTTAATTATTTATTTAGTCTTTTTGGTTTATTATTTTCAATAATGAACCATTGTGATCGACCAAAAAATTCAAAACTTATCACCCTCTTAAAATTTGAGGTTTTACGTATCAGGATACGTAGATTCGAAAAACGAATTCAATTTTTTTGTCCGTCCGCCGTCCGCCGTACGCCATCCTCCTTCCGCTCATTCTCCGAAACTACTGGACCGATTTTTTTTCAAATTTGGATATAAAATCAAAAGTCGTCCGAGGATGATCTTCCTTCTCCGACATTGCCATCCGCCTTTTACTTTCAAGATGGCGGCCGAAAAACCTAGGTTGCTATAGACTATAGCGCCTAAACGAACTAGCGATTTCAATGAAAATCCTTTAGTCATTTTCCATACGCTCTTTAAATTTATTTATACAACATATTTCAACGAAAAGAAGCTGGGAAGAAAGTTACGGGGGATGGTAAAATTAAATTTCGAATAACTCAAAAAGTATACACATTTTTGTCGATGTTGTGACAAGATGTTTGAAAGGTATTTAAATTTCCTAAAAAATGAATGAAGTTTCATAGAAATCAAAGCACTATTAGTAGAGATATCGCGATTTTAATATATTTTTGGTTTATTATTTTCAATGATGAACCATTGTGATCGACCAAAAGATTCAAAAACTTAAACCCCTTTTAAAATTTGAGGTTTTACGTTTCAGGATACATAGAATACGAAAAACGAATAAAAACTTTTTTGTCAGTCCGCCGTCCGCCATTCGCCTTATGGCTATAATGATTTTTAAAGGTTTAAGGGATTTCCTAAAAAAAAATAATTCATTACAACCGGATAATTAGGAACAAAGATATGGTCTCTAGTTTTTTCTACTGCAAAGATATATATATATATATATATATTATATATATATATATATATATATATATATATATATATATATATATAAAACCTGTACCACTACAACCCATGAAGGGTCTGGGGTTCAGTACTATTTAGGGAAAGTACTGTTTCTAGGTCAACGGTTGTGCAAGGAGGTGATTTGACCAGGATCACGCTCAACCGCCAGGTTTTCCCCCTTAATTAATTATTTAATTAAGGGTACCCACTTTATAGAGGCTGGGTGTGCCCCAGGAGGGACTCTCAGACCCAGAGTCGCCCCACGGCCAATGAAACAGATAAATAAATTTTCTGCCATGAGCCGGGGTTCGAACCTGGGATCTTTGCATTGGAAGCTCAGTGCCCTACCACTGAAAAGTTTTAAATTACTTTTTTTTTAGCATATTACTAATGATTAAAAAAAAAAAAAAAAAAAAAAAAAAAAGTTTAGTCCAATAATTGAAATCACCTTTTTTCTTAATAACTAGGAAGGTAATGTTACTTTAAATGTATAATTGTTTGGAAATTGTGCAATAATTTGCAGCGGTTTTTTTTTCAAATTAATTATCGTTGTGTATATGAAAACAAAATCTTACAGCCTGAAGCCCTCCACCCAAAAATTAAATCTGGGTCCGCTACTGTATATTACTACAATTAGTGCAAAAAAGTCGTATGTAAAATTTTTCAAATTGTATTCCATTTGTATTAAAAGTAACATTTTGTAGTCTGCAACTGATATAAGTAGTCTGCTACTATGGATAGTAGCAGATGACAATAAAATATGAAATTATACTAATAAAGCATAAAGAAATAATGAGTTTTATGCACTCTTGTAAAACAATAAATTATTACATAAGACCTTTTACACTAACAGTATTGAAATTCATGTTCAGGGTGCATATTATTTATTTTTTTTTTATTAAGGATAATCAAATATGGGATCTTCAAATACAGCACTCTTTTGTTGAATGTTGAAGGGTAACTATATTTCCGAATCGGCTTCTCCCAGAGATTTTATTCTCATACAAAAAATGGTATACATTGTAATATACAATGACAACGGTGAGGAAGCTATACTGACCTTACTTGGCAGACGTTTTTTTTATTTTGAAACTACAACCTGATTAGTTTAAAAGTAGTGTTATTTAATTGATCGGGGATTGATTGATAACCTGGATGTTCTTTATCCAGAGAGACAAACCACCAACCAACTTCATTTAGGTCAGTAAAATCTAAATAATTTATTAAATCTTTAAACAGCTTAAACAGTAACAAAAAAAATCTGGTGCGGGTAACACATAACTTTCACTTACCCCACTACTTTTAATAGAAATAATTTTGTGGCAATGTTGGGTTATTTAAAAAAATTTGAAGTGCATTTTAAACGGAGCTAAAGTTTAAAGCTTAGAGATAACAAATCTTTAAGACCAGTAAAATTACAAAAAGTCTATTTATTATATCGACGGTAGCCAATGAAAATCTAGTTTTATAAACCACATAACTTCAGTCTCTGAGGTCTCTCAGTTGACATAATGAATAACTATAATTACAAGATTTTTGAGTAATGTCATTTTAGTGATATTTCTAGTTGGAAAAGTTGTACCTATACAGACAGTGAGCAAGTTGATTCCAGAGTAGGTGATTTCAACGTTGACATATAGAACTGCCAATAAAGGCATAAAGTTCGCCAATAGAAACATCACTAAAATTAATAATGAAGAATGTTGAAATTGAAGTTAGTTTTTCTGACAACCAAAAGGTTCATATATGCCTAGAGAGATTTGAAAGTACATCTAAATATTTAACATATAAATGATTATGGATTGTAGGACTGAAAGTTATTAAACTGTCATTTTCCATTATAAAATTTACTAAAATGAAATTACGAGATTTTCGTTGCCTGCCATGGTTAGGTTAAAAATTTTCACACTAATTGGAAGTCGACAATGTTGGTGCTTCACAAAGGGAAAATTCATAAAATTATTCACTCATTTAATTTCCTAAAAGGTTACTTGACGATTTTAAGAAAGGGCTAATAAATACCCAATAATTTAAATATAATATCATATCTAGAGTTATAGAACCACATCAAAAGTATTTATGGTTATAAATATATACATGAAATATTTTTATATTTCACTTCTTTCACACAAGTAGAATTAAATAGTATTTTAAACAATGACATTGGCATGAATCGATGGATTTTAAATACTTTTTTTCAAACTTAGAAAATTACTTTAAAAGTTTACATTTAGTAAAGGAATTTCGCTTAATTTCATTGGAAACATGTGATTTACGTTAAGTAATGTTAGTTTTCTGAAATTATTATTTCTATTTTTTTTTTTGTCACTCTGCGTTACCTTCTATTTATTTATTACATTTATTTATTTTATTTTATTTTTTCTGAAATTCTTCGCTTTCTAAGGATACATTATACGTATACCTTCTGACTGTTATTTCCGGAGATTCATTTTTAACCAGGATAAGCATTTTTCTTTTTTCTTCAGTTTCCAGTTATCATATTCTTTTGAACATCATATTTAGCCATATTCTTTTAAACTTCATATTTAGACATTTTTTATAGTTACTGTCAATATAAGAGAGTTGATTTTTTCAAATAATCCATATTAAAGGTGCTTTAGGGAAAGATGTATATAAACATTGTACATTTAAACTCTGTAAAGTGAGATTAATGGGGAAAAGACCTAAATGATATTAAAGACCACTTAATTATGCAATGATACGCCGAGTTTAATCATAATCGTTAGAGCAGTTTTTGGGAAAACTGTAAATATGTGTTTCGCTGTTGATATAAAGTGATACTTCCGATTAGCTGATTTTATATATAAAAACCTTAAATACGCTATTTAAGTTTCGTGCGAGTTTTCGTTTTCGAGCTAGGCTGTTCACTTGCACACAGACACAGACTAACAGACACACAGACCCTTTAGCAGGACTTGGTTATTTGGGCTTAGGGGACCTCAAAACGTGTATTTCCGTTGAAAACTCAGATTCGAAAATTTTAGCGATAGGAATACTTTCCCTTTGTTATATATTACATACATAGGTAAGCAAAAGTCAAAATACCAATATATTTTCTTATAGTTTTGAGGTTAAGCCAATTAATTAACAACTGTTTTGGTGACATTTCAAAATTTAATTTTTCTATTAATAAATATGAGAGGACGATTGGTTTGATTTTTTTGTTGAGATGACTATTGACGTGAACCACTAGTCAAAAATTACGAATCACTCCATTCAACACTAAATAAATGGGGACTTGACAATCTACAATCGAAAAACCAACTATTTTTTAATAATATAATAAAAAAATTAAATTAACAATAAGGCCATAACTTTATAGACAAATAAACTATGTTTCAATTTAATTTGTTTTTATTAAGAAATTGTTTGCTTTATATTTATTAGGTTTTTCAACAATTTTTTGCTAGTGTTTGAGTTTTTGCTACACGTTTTTCGAATATTTACTGCCGGTTTCTAGCGATGAAGCTTGTTTCTCTTTAACAAAATTGTATTACATTCCAATTCTTAAAAATTGTGCTAATGAACATAAAATTATAAAAAGATATGTTATTTGGTTATTCCTGTATTTCTTGCTTTGAAATATTAAAAAAATTAAATATATATATATATATATATATATAGAAATAACCAAATATATATAATTTTTTAATATATTCCAGAAGATATTTTAATAATGAACTTTCGTTCTCCTTTTTTTTATGTAAAACCAGATTTATTTCAAATTATTATTTACTTCAAATGACATATCTATTTAATATTAATTTCGTAGTAACGAATTTCTTTTATTGCCATATATATCTTGGATAGTTATTATCTGTTCCTCAACCGTTTTAAATATGCAATATACACAGATTTTTTTTTTTATCATTTATTTCTTTAGTATAGGCAAAATTAAAATTAGCAAAAGAACGTAAGTATAATTTTTAAATGATTTCAAGATAACAAAGTATAGAACATATAATTATTATAATGTTCAATAATTATAATAATAATATCAATTAATACATTATTTGTGATATTTAGCTCTTCCACAATTTTTTTCCATGTAACCTCCTTTTTAATATTTTTTTTTAATATTTGCTTGAGGTCTCATATCAAATAAAAATGGAAAATTCCTCACTTTTAATATAAATAATTCGGTGTTTAACATATCTATATGAATACTACCACTAAATAATTTCAACTGTAATTTGTATCTATAATATTTTTCAAACATAACGCCGGCCCCGGCGATACACTTGTAATATTTTTCAAACGTAACGCCGGCCCCGGCGATACAGAATGTATCGCTGAGGTGTAACGCCCTCTATGTGACTGCTATAGTGGAAAAGATAGTAACACAACTGTAGCGCTGTAGCGCGACGCTAAATAACGCCTTCTGTGTGAACACGCCGTTATAATTCTGCAATAATCCTATTAACTTGGGTATTAGCTAACTTTTCTGCCTACATTAGGTAGAGAATAACGCCGAAGGAGGGCGATATTTTTGTAATTTGTATCAATTTATCGCCGGCCCCGGCGCTACAGCATGTATCGCTGTAGCGTAACGCTCTCTATGTGACTGTTATAGTAGAATAGATAGTAATACAACTGTGGCGCTATATCGCCGCGATAAATATCGCGTTCTGTGTGACCGAGCCTTAACACTTCGTAGCGTTAAGATACATTTTTTTTATAATAGCCCATTATAAAGAGGATAAAATGCTGAATAATTTCCTCGCTTACAATATGCAGGTCCGATTTATAGTTTCTGGGTTATTTCACCCATATTCAAAATCACTTTAATTAATCGACTCCAGTCGACTTTACCTGAGCGTTACAAATCGGAGATCTGATGCACCAGCTCAATCTAATACACTTTTCGCAAAAAAAGTGCAAACTGCGCCTAAAGAAGTTTTCACTTAAAAAAAATGTAAATAACACTGAGTTATGAAAGAATACAATAAATGATTCATCCCTGATTAATTGATTGTAAACTAAACCGCTCTTGACTCAAAAAAATAAATTAACTAAACTAAAATAAATAAATAATATTTAAAACATTTTATACTATTAAAAAACTTTTAATAAAACAGTAATTCAAAGCTCAGACATTAAAAAAAAAAAAAAAGAAATAGAAGAATAAATAAGTCTACAAACAAAAATAACTAAAAAAATATTGAATATTTAATAGCTGACCGTTTCATTATAAATGAAGGAGATGGTCCTGGGTGGAGGTGGTCATAAATAGGCTAAATAGTGGTAAAATTATTTTATTAAAAGCCAACGTTTCCATTCGACTTTGCAGGTCTTCTTCAGGGGGAAACTACTAGCTGAACACACCTCCCTGAAGAAGACCTGCAAAGTCGGATGGAACCGTTGGCTTTTAATAAAATAGTTTCACCACTATTTAGCCTATTCATGACCGCAACCCCGGACCATCTCCATCCTTTAACTAAAAAAATAAATTAATACAAATAAATATTTAACAAAATATGACAAATCCATTCATACAACCATAGTAATTTAAATAAAACTTTTTTTTTAAGTTTTTACTCTACAGGAAAAATAAGAAGTTATATATGAAAATGTGTGATGAAGAAGTGCTTAAACATTTTTTTTTTTTAAAGTGAACTGTTAAAAAAAAAAATACTGCTTTAACGGATAATTCATTTTACATTTTAGATGTTAACACGTGCTTGCATTCAGAACCTATCCATATATTTTTATTTAAAAATAGTACGTATTGTGAATATTATAAGTATATACGTCAGTATATAGCCACATAAGTATGTACACATAATGTACGTCAGTATATAGCCACATAAGTATGTACACATACAGATCATTCAAACACAAATATGTACAAATGAAAAAAATCCAGCAGTAGTAAATTGCTTAACTCAACCGAAGTTAATCTTTTCTTAAACTAAATAAATTAGAAAAAATAAATAAGATAAGCTTCTTTTTTAATTAGCAAAACAGATAATGAAACATGAATAATTTACAATGAGTACAGAGTATTTCAAGTCGAATAAAATGATCATAACCATCGGTAAAATTTTGTTTCAAATCAATCTGAAGAACAAACTCTACAGTTAACATAATTTCCTTCGTTACTGTTCAAACATACACAGAAGAGCCCTTTCAATATGAAATCCGAAACAATATTTAATGCTACCCGTCCTTGATCCCCCTCCGCTCCCCCACCCCCTCGCCATCCAGTAGAGTAAATGGAAGAGGAAATTTGTACAAGCCCATTTTCCGATTTCCCTCAGACTGATGGATGTATCAATCGCAAAGAGCAGGGGCTTAGGAGAATGGAAAATAAAGCTGGATGTCTTCCCGGATACTTCCTTTATCAGCGAGGAACAATAAAGGTTACTCCCATTCTCGGGAGCCATCATCTCAGCCAGAAATGTGTAAGCAAATCCTTATACCCTTCTGCCTCGTCGACTTCTCCCTTTTATTTTTATATACTTTTCATCAGGCGTATTCTTCCGATCCCAAGCTAGGGCTTTTAAAATAAAATAATAATAATAATAATAATGCTTTATTTATTCTGGGACGAGTCCCTTTAGAATAATATAAAAAGACAATAATGTGGGCTAAGGAGCCTTAGAGATACATAAACAAAAATATAGAGTAATTAAATAGTCAAAATAAAAAGAAATAATAGAAAACATTATAAGTTACTTACTAATTTAGATCAGTTAAAAATAAAAAACAAAAAATTGAAAATAAACATGAAATGAAAATAATGAAGAACGCTCTAATAATTTATATACATCTTTACAGTAGTAACTATTTACAATTTTACTTTTCTATACTATTACAATAGTAGGAAGGAATAATTGGGTAGGGAAATCAGGGAGGAAGGGATAAAAGGTTTTAACTAGGTTTCGGATATTGCTATTATGTGGTAAAAATTATCAAGGAAATGTTCCTGAAATTCATCTTAGTGTGCAGTAAGGGATTGTGCATTGACGTGACAGGAATTCAGGATATTAGTCATGACTGGAGAGTTGGGAAGTAGGATTTTGGAAAAAAAAAAAAATGATCGAGGATGGTGGATAAGATATTACATTTTTTAAGCATTATGTCAAGTTTAGAAATATAAAAAACAATGCTAACATAAAATAAACTTTGAGATGAAAAAAAATAAATTTTCGGTGTTTCGAAATAAATATTCAGTTAAAATTAATTTATAACATAAGAAAATATAAATTTCTCCTTGGACTAGATAAATTGATAAAAATTGGCAAGGAATCGAATAAAGTTCTAAATAATTTATACAAATATAAAAGAAGCTTAAAATTGAAATAATAATATTTCTGATCAGTAAAAATTGATACAAAAATAAAAAAATAAGAGAAGCTACATTTATAAAAAAATCAAGAAAGCTGGAAATGAAAAAAAAATATAATAAATATATTTCTAGGGAGAGAAAGTAAATTAATTGCAAGCTGAAGGTAACTTATATACAAAGTTCAGCTGAAAACGTCCAGATATATAATATAATATAAAAGAATATATTTTAATATAACAACATCATAGAATCCTTTTAACTCTTCGCATTATTCATTACATCCTCCCAACTAAATCTATATAATTTTTTTATTATTTATCCATGTTATTTACAACTGTATTACAATATAAAATCTAGTAAATGTGTACACAGGAATGTAATCACACGACAGCGCTTGTTGAGAAACTACCCACTGGTAGCACTATTATAATATGTCTACATAAAGAGATCACTAGACCGTCTTCTTTTCAGACGCCTCGAAGAGCTATCAGGAATCGAAGAGAAAACAAGGAAAGAAACGAGAGGATTCGGATGGTTATGAAGTTTATTATGGATGGATAGGTATGTGGATTGGACAAATCAGAAACATATTGGACATTAAGGTCTATATGCATGATTTTATTTGAGACATAAAAGATTTAAGATGATTTACAATTTTCTAGCAATTGTTCAAATGGTAGTAGTTAGCACCTTTAGTACGGGTATCAACCATTGCTTGGGTTACAACGCCGACAAAATAAAAATCTTTCTTTTTTTTCAATTATTGAATTTTACAACTTTAATAAATGATAAATACAACAAGTAAACATGAAACAAGTAATAGAACATGTAGAACATGAAGAGAAACCATTGATAGCACTTAAATTATATTTCTATATTAGAAGGTTCCGAGGACATCTTCTTTTCAGACGCCTTGGAGGGTTATTAGGAATAGAAGAGGAAACAACTTTGGAAACGAGAGGGTTCGGATGGTTCAGAAGTTTATCATGGAAGGATAGGTATCTGGATTCAGCTAAATTGGAAACATATGGTACATTAAGGTAGTTTTGGATGATTTTATTTATGACGAAGAAGGAATCATTGATGATTTTACGAAGGAGTTTGGATTGCAAGGATTATATACGAGAGGAATTCGATGGTTTAGTAGAGTTCCATAGCTCAACTCCGTAAAGTCAAATAGATCTTACGAGTCTTTTGTAATTAATATGAAGGAGCGTTTGTCTAGTAAGTGTTAGAGTAAGCGGAAACGTCGAGGAGTTTCTTGTCGTTTCAGTGTTGTATGAGGATACCAAGTGAGACGTTTGTCCAGGTGGAGTCCTAGGTATCGGATTTGTTCAACAGGGATAAGTAGGGTGTTATTAAAGGATACAGTGGGAGAGTAATTCATCGATTTACGACAAATCAGTAGAAATAGAAATGTACGTTTGTAAGTAACAGCTAATCTCCGAAAATTATTTACACATTGCTTTGAAATTTTGATACAACCTTTCTATCGGATTTAGGAGTGTTTTATAAACATTTAGTTATCGTCCGCCCTTTCGTTTTGGAAAAGCGACAGAAAAAACATGTGTCGCTATTGACTGTAGCATAAACAGTTGAAGTGATTTTAATGAAACTTGGCTAAAGTCTTCTCCTTGAAGCTCTTTTAATTTATGTATACATCATGCTTAAACGACAAGAGGAATAAATTAAGTCATAGTTTCAGTTCTATTTTTTTTAATTAATTAAAAAAAGTAAAAATTATGAATTAATAAAAATTCGAGTTACATTAAGGCTCAATTTTTATTTTATAAGTAATCATATACTGAAGATAAATTTTGAAAAATAATTACAGAATAATAACTTCTGCTTAACGTAATAATAACGCTCGATTATCCGCAGCTCTGAAATTCAACTGAATAAAACTGATTTGCTACCAATCATTGAGCGTTTATCAGGATCAAGCACAATGACCATTCATAAATAATTGTCCAGTTCCGGAGGGCGAGTATTTCTTTCAAAGCGGATGAGAAGAACAGTAGAAAACGATGAATAGCGGAACGGGGAGATTGATTGGGCCTATTGTCACCTACACCGCTTAAATATACTTAATAGTCTCCCCATTCGTTCCAGTGGGTCCGTGTAGAAGAACATCATAGCGATACCTGGACCGATTCTCGCATTCGAGAAGGAATATTCTTTTGTTCGGTGGCGGGAAGGAATGAATGATGAACAAAGTTTCTACCTATCTTTTCTGAATTTTTATCTTGTCACGTTAGTCAGAAAAAATGGATTTTTTTTTTTTTTGGAGTAATAAGTTTTTTATTTTAGTTTTATTATTTGGTTTAAAAAAGAACTATTTCTAGAACGTGTGTTTCAAGGTGTCCAGTTTTAAAATTTTCGAAACATTTAAAAGTCTCCTTGAATTCAAAATTTTGATATGGTCAAATAAAGATTTCTCACTGAAATGGTTCTGTTCGCACAATTACCTATAAACATCCAAGGTAAAATAAATTTATAACATCATCATTTCAAGTGACACACTGTACGGACTATTGAGAATAATTATATTGCAAATTTGGATTTAATTTTATACATAAATGTTTTAGATATTATAAATAATTATTCATATCATACATAAAAACTTAATAATAATATGTTTTAAAAAAGAAGTAAATATATGTCAGACTCAGACAGGAAAAATTTAAAAATTGAAGTTAGTATTTGCCTGGATAAAAAGGACTTAATTCAATCAAATCAGATGATAAACATAATTAGTTGAGTAAGTGTAACGTTTTCGATTAATCAAAAACCAAGATTATCAAAATCGCTTTTTCCATATGAAAAATTACGAAATGTTTAAAAAACTATGTCTCAGAAATATAAATAATAGAAATAGAAAAATAACTTTATTCTGGGACACAGTCCCTTGAGAATAACCAAATAAAACAAAATTAAAATATTACATCTGGTCAAAATAAAATCAATCGAAAAAAATAAATAATGTAAAAAAATATAAGGTAAAAATTCTATATACAAAACAAACTAAACTTTATACAAAATCATTAATACTATGACAAGACACTTAAAGCTATTTGCTCTTATAGACCAGTAAACACTTTTACGAAAAAAATAAAGAATTAAAAAATAAAAATGTATCAAATTCTCTATTAAAATCAGCTCGAATGGTTAGCAACTATCTGACTGTTTTGGGGATAGGAATTGGAATAGGAGGGTTTTGAATGTGAATATGGATGGGGAATGTCGAATTTTGATAGGGAGGGAATTCCAAAAATCGACAGAGAGAACAATAAAGAATTTTGGAATGAGGCAGATCTGTGAGAAGGCATGTAAAGGATAGAAGGTCGAGATCTTGTGAACAGGGAATGGACTGAGGATTTGAACTGGAGAAGGTTGTAGGTGTAAGAAGGACAATGGTTGTTGATGATTTGGTAGAGGAACGTACCTAGGAAATATTGTCTTCGGAAGGAGGGGAAAAGCCACTTTAACTCAGCGTAGTGGTGAGAAACATGGGAGTATCTTGGGGCCCCGATCACAAATCTTACGCAGCTGTTAAATCGTAATTAATCAGCACTAAATCGTCTGTTTTCGATGATTATTTTTAGGTTGTAGAGAATTCAGAGAGCTTTCAAATAATAATAGATATAAGCAATAATTGTATTCTTCTTGAGTTATTAAGAAATATAGTTCTGAAACCAACGTAATGTTTTGAAAAATGAGGTTGGCAGCACTTATAAGATAATGTGTAAAAAAATATATATTTCTGTGGAGAATAAAGGGATGATCCATAAAGTTATTATTATTATTATAAAATAAATACCAGAGCTGGAAACGGAAAAAAAAATATTTCAAAAATTTACAGAACCTCCGGAATTTTTACTATCGATTGTTTTTCAATTCTTTTAGAAGGAAATTTTCAAGTAAAGGTTTTAAAGAATTTTTATAAGAATTTCAAAACGTCTATCTAAAAAATCTTACTTTTACCCATAGTTTCTCAAACCAATAACACATTAAAATCATGTGTAATTCGTTTAAGACAAATTATGACTCTAAGTTAAGCCAAATTGCTATTTTTTTTTTTAATTTTAGTGAATTTTAATAAACACAAGTTAAACTTTTACTATTAATCTGTAACTTTATTACAAAAAAAGTTCCTTACAACTTTTATTTTACAATTTTTTTTTTCTGCAAAGTTTCACAGAAACCGTTCGAATGCAACTTTTTTCCTAAACTTTTTCATAGAAATTTGATTAGATATGAAGAAAAAAAAAACGTATTACAGTAATAAAATAAATGATATCTGTATTTCGGTAAAGAATATCATTTTTTCATTAAATAGTTTCGTAACTAAAATCTGGCAATGACCAGAATTTGCACTCAAGCTATGTATGTCCGGTTATAGCGCCTCTTCTCAGCCTCCACTGCTCCTTAATACCAGTAATGCGGCTGAGTGAGAGGCGCTGGGATCTCCTAGAGTTCTGCCTTTCTTCCACGAGTGGAAAGGAAACTTGGCTCGGAGATCTTGAGAGAATGAATATTCGAAATATTGTATAAAAACATGCGTGTATTTAAGTAGTTATTTTGATTAGTTAAGTTTCTTTTTGTTTAGTTTAGTATATTTTTCTTTAAATACATTTACTTTTAGTTTTAATATTTTGATTTTGATTTATTGTGTATAGTGTGAATGAGCTACTTTTTATCACTATTACTATTGTTTTTAATGTGCGGGTTGTAATATATCTTAATGAAGAATATATAAAATAAAAGTAACTACTAAACAATTTTAGTATCTCAAAATTATGGAAGATTGTCTTCTCTGAACAAATAAAAAACGGATATGGTGTCGCTTACTTCCGGAGTACAGATATAAGGATGTTGGTAACAATACCTACTTAAATTAATACACTTTATTTAGAAGAAAATTCTGTCTATTGAGTTCAATACAGTAAGAGAATCCGATAAATATTTTATTATTTTAATTCCTCAACCATATTATTACAACCGTGAAAACAATATCAGAAATGTACAAAAACGAAAAAGACAATGAGGGAGGAATAAAAAATGTCAGAGCTCATAATTTAAAAAAAAAAATCATTAAAAAATGTACGACGGCGGAACTCGGAGATATTCAGATTATTTTCTTACGATTTGAAACATTCCTTTCATTCCACGGCAGGTCCTCGAGGAAATACCTTCTGGTATTTTCATTTTTTTCCTTAGAACACAAGAACCGAAAGAAAAACCTCATCACGGTGTACCAGGAAGATATACAGCGGTTTTAATGAGTTTTCTTTTACAGTTCCTTAAAGTTTCTGTTTGGTCTCGGAGTGAAAATGACTTCTTCAATATTTCTAGCCCCTCCCCCCACCCCCGTTGATTAAATTCCACCCCCAATTGCTTTTCAAACTTCGGAGGCGGCGGAGACAAGCGGTATGTACAGAAATTCGGAGGAAAGCCCCCACCAACGCCAAGAAACGCCATTTATCAAAATCTTATTTCGAAACTTTTTTTTTAATCAAATATTTCGCTTTATTCAACTTTTTTAATCCCTCTATTCATTTATCTATTCCAGAGGAGGGATGTAAATTTTCTTTATATTAAAGATTCCTGATGCTTTTCATCGGTATCGTAACGCCATTAGTGTTGCCCTAAATCGTTCTTGGTCTTAGACTTAGCAAGACCAAGACCAAGGGTGCCTAATTGTTGCAACACCAAGACCAGGACTGGAAAAAAAATCTATTTTTTAAAATAAAAATTAATGCAAAACAGTTACTAATACTTGACAATCTTAGTTACTATATGTTAATAATTGGTATAACCAATGTACTTCTGTATTTAACTCCTCCAATTTTTCATTCGGGCTTACTTAGGTTCATCGTATATAAAAAATTACAGTAATATCTCTATAGTAATAAGCTAATAAGTAACTGCAAGACTGTTGTGTGATTCTTGCGCAAGACCAAGACCATGACCAAGACTGAGTTTGCAAGATCAAGATTCGTCTCCGTCTCACATTTGGGCAACATCAATGAGGACTTAGGCAATTATATTAATTAAATATTTCAATTAATTAATTATATATTTAACATTGTAAGAGACAAAACGTTAAATATATGAAATCGATTTATCTATGATAAGTTTCGGTTAATTTTTGATTTATTTTTTTACCTTGTCCAATGACAATAATGTACATTCATAAGAAGCACAGAAAACAGAAATAACAATTTAAGTGGAGGATCCAACCAAGGATAGAAGGATTAGCAAGGAAGAAAAGCGATGTTTTTGTAGCAGAGGGTAAACAGAACATTGATTTGCTCAAGCTTTCTTCTACACTCCATTAATAGCTCGGGAATTAGCCGGTATAAAGGATATTACCGTCTGTCTTCGCATAAACACAATCCAGTTTCCAGTCTAGTGATTGCAATTAACTTGTGAGGAAAAAATTAAGCTTTTAGTTCTAAAAAAGCTTTCAGAACCAATCATATTTCGGAGACACAATTGAGTAAGATTTTAATCAGCAATTGCCTATAAAAATAATAGAAAAATCAATGCCTTCATGTTAGAATCAATCTATTTATTTAGATTGGGGTATCAATCTATACCCCCAGTGTACTCCGGCTAACAAAAATGTGAGTTGTTCATCATAAAAATAATCCACTATAATTTATTAAAAAAAAGTAATGAATTAATGAAAAATTATTTATTGATAATAAAAAAAGTTGTTAAGTTTTTTGTTAATGTGTTTAAGAAGATTTTTTTTTCAATTTTTTTTACTTTTTTTATAATTGTTATATTTATTTTTTTAATATGTATAGTTATAGTGGTCCACATCAGAATGATTTATAAAATCCTTGGATACGCAGATGATACAGCTGTTCTTGGAAGTAATCAAGAGGACATTCAGAAACTCGCTAAGATTCTGATAAGAGAGGCAGTAATGAAGTAAATGAAGACGAAATAAAATATATGATAATAGGCCGAAAATTCCATCCCAATAACAGGACTTGCGTAAAAGGAAAATCATTCCCGAGAGTAGAAAAAAAATTTAAATACCTCGGCTCCACAATAACCTCAGTGAATGACCAGCGTTTAACTAGCGCAAACAGAGCTTTCTTCTCCCTTTCGAGGGAGTATTGAATTCCGAAAAAATTCAAGAAATCTCAAATTAAGTGTGTACAATGCGATGATAAACCCAGTTCTAATATATAGATGTGAGATGTATACACTAACCAGCAACTTAGAAAAAAAATTCGAAAGATTTGAGAGAAGAATCCTCCGCACGATAACTGGAGCCATCTGAGATCACAATACTAACACATGAAGAAGAAAGCCTAATAAAATACTGCTTACAGAAGCTGGTCAGTCAATATCCCATGATATGAAGGCACGGAGGTTAAGATGGGCGGGGAATGTAGCTCGTAGCGATTCATGTGGAAGCCTCTACGTTACAATGGATGGCTCAATAGAAGGAAGAAAAAAAATGTATAGTTATATCTATTTATTTATACATATAGTCTCAATGAGAACTTTTACTCTTAAAACTTATTTCCCTCCAAAAGTGTCAGATTGTATTATTATTCAATAAAGTATTCAAATAATAAAAATAAAAATAAAAATATTATTTATGAACTGTAAATAACAAAAATGAGTCGTTTATTTACAAATTGAACCCTAATTATTATTGACATTTTTTTTCAGGAAACTACTAAATGTTCTATTCCGATAAGAATATCAAAACAAATATTTTTTAAATAATAAATTGAGAAATTCTTTATTTCTAAAATCTAAAATTTACTAAAATCTCTGATTGTTTCCAAAATAATTTTAAAAAAAACATTGAAACTAAAATAGAATCCCTTTTGAAATGAATTTAACGTCAAAGGCCTGTTTTTTTTATTTTTAAAAATGTGAATTGGGGTTTGATTTGGATAGAAAAAAATGGTGTATGGTACGAAGGAAGGAGAGGGGAAATATAAAAATTGTTCTATAAAAAATTAAAAAGAAAGGAATTTTATTTATTTATTTTAATTTAATTTTAAAGTGGTTAATTATTTTTGGTCCGGGGTGGCGGTCATAAATAGGCTAAATAGTGGTAAAACTATTTTATTAAAAGCCAACGTTTCGACCCGACTTTGCAGGTCTTCTTCAGGGCTAGAACGGACAAGATACAAATAGATAGAGAATTGTGGAAGTTACATAATGTTTAGACAAAAAATTATAAAGAATGTGAATAAGTACCTTATTCACATTGTTTATAATTTATAATGCAACGGTCAACTATTGAATATTCGATATAAAAAATTAACTTTTTAAAGTGGAATTCTCAATAAATTCTTTGAAAAAAAAATTGATGAATAAATGTATTCAAAATTACATTTATTTTCACAACATTTTTTTTAACATTTAGATTCGTTATTGAAAAAAAATTATTGCACCATCGGATTCATTTGCTGCTTATACAGAGAAGTCGATATATATATATATATATATATATATATATATATATATATATATATATATATATTATATATATATATATATATCGATTTCTTTAAAAATCGATTAACGGTTCACTTAGGGAACAAGCAACTCAAATAATATAATAAAACCTTAGATACACACGCACTTTCACACGTGGTGATTTATTTCAGTATTTTAAATCATGCGTCGGTTATCAGCAAACATTACGCAGCTTGCGTTATCGCTGTTTGCATTAGAGGGGTTCTCTGCTTCGGGTTTAGTAAAGTGAAAACTAAATATAGGGAAAACCAGCGATATATTCAACTGTTTATTCATTCAGAATTAATACCCCGTTATTTTTTTGAGCCATTAGAAAATAGCTACAAATAGATAGTCTATTAAAACATGACAACCCGTGCGAATAATTCGCATTCAATATTCATCAACGAACAAATGGAAATATAAAGTGAAAATATGGAAATATACTATAGAATAATACGAAACGGAAAATATTTTAATTTTATTATTATTTTTTTTTTTTTTGTCGATTACAATGGTTCATTAATAAAAATAATAAACCAAATCATTTGTACAAATTAAATTATTATAATAGTAGGATATCCATGATTTTTTTATTTATGTTTTTTGTTTTGTAGCGAATTAAAAAGCCATTCAAATTATCATAGATGTAATCCATTATATTTCTTTTCTTCTTAATTTTTTTTCTAACTTATATATGGAGAAATTAGTGAAATTATTGTTTAAGGTTTGGATTTGAAAAACAAAAATATGACGTACCAACAAAAAAACAGGTGTGAGAACGATAATATATAAATACATTAATATACAATAATATCCTATAAGATATAAAAATGTCGTATTAGGAGATCATGAAAAGGAAAAACATGAAAATTAAGTTGGTGAAAATAATAATGATAACCATGTTACATATTACTTATCTTCTTCATTAACTATGAGACTTATTTTAAAAAAAATGTTAAATCTTAAAAATCATCAATACAAATTTTAAAATGTTGGTAACACCCATAAAGTTTCATTGAAAATGTTTAATAAATATTATTTTGACATTAAAACAGTTAAAACTTCAATAATTTATCTTAAGTGATTTTTCCCTTAAGTTATAATTCGCATACGCCCCCTTTTTTTAAGCTAAGGTAATTTTATTAAATTCCGTACAGTAAAAAAATACAAATATATTTTAAAAATCATTTTAATATAAATAAGATACATTAAACGAAGACATTATTTATTTTGCATTTCATTACTTTAAATATAAACATAAGAAAAAATTACCATTTATTATCATTTTTTTAAAATTTGTTCATGAAAAAAAATACACAAATACTTATACTTCATTATCTTTGCTGAGCTCTAGTTAAGATATAACACAGACACATACGCTCATATATTTAATTTGATTTATATTTAATTTTGGTTTTAGGTTTGTTACTAAGTCTATTTCTGTTTGATTTATGGCGAATATCAGTTGTTTTTTTTTTTTTTAATTTTTACATATAAACCAAAATGACAGTTAAATAAGGTTTTTTACCTAGAATCAGATATATTCCCAATTACCTGATGAGTAACTGAATAATTCCTACAGAACTAAGTAATTGAATATCTAAGAAATAGAGAAAACTTAAAATGCAAACAATTTTTTAGTATTTTTTTTTTTTATCAACGGTAGCATTTAATTATTTTTAAAGTACGGGGACCTAATGCTCTTAATTGGGTCTTTGCAAATATAAGTAGGTTTTAAAAACTTTTCCTAATTTCCAGTAACTCTAATAGCAAATTTAGCAGCTTTAATAATGCTAAAATGAAATCAGTAACTTGAATAATTAACGAAACAACTTGATTATTTACTCAGAGTTCACATTCTTACCATCAAGGCAATTGAGTTTTCATAAAATAAGGTCAAAGAACTTGATTCATAAATAACTGGCCTTCGTATCTCTCTCAATAGGCTTTATAAAAAAAAAGTTGAATACTCCAAATTGTACTGGCATGCAAAGGGAGGAATGTCAATTAATTAAGAAATTAAAAAAAATAAATAAAGTTTAAATATTAATTAAAAACAATTAATAATAGAAATACTATAATTGATCTTGAGGCTTTATTTGCTCATTAACTCGTACAATTAACCGTTCAATAATACCGTATTAGTTTATTGAAAAAATGCATCAATAATAACTATTTTGACTAAAAGCATTTGTTGTTATAATTAGTTCATTAGTTCAACCAATTTGAAATTTAATTACTACCTTAGATATTTAATTAAAATCTATTTAATATAGTAATTAAATTAATTATCTATTTAAAAAAAAAGTACACAGTAATATCGTAGAAATATATATATCTCATTAAATTTAAGAATTTTTTTTTTCAGAGTTATCAATCACATCATATATTTTTTTCATTAACAATTTAATTTTTTTACATGAAAATCCCTAGGAAAAATTTCGGTGTATTGGTAAAATAGAACGTTTCCACATTATAAATTTACAAAGAAATTTTGCTTGAAATTATCCCTCTTTGAATAACAGCCTTTTAAAATTTTTATTTTCTTTGTATTTTAAATTTTTATTTTCTTGTCTGCCGTGGATCCACTCTGGAGTTGGGACATTCTTGGGACACAGCCGGCCTCTTTTATTATGAATATACTTTATAGAAGCCGCACAGCTTAGTTTTTTTTATAATATATTATATAAATTATTACATATAGGCATTGATGATCATGGTATAGTCAAGTTATAGTAAATGACATAAAACAATCTCGAAGTTGAAGACAGCAAAATATTTGTATTAAATTAAGAAGTTTATTTTTCTAATTAGATTTAGCTAGTTTAAATCAATGTCAATATAAGCAGTATCATGGTTAGATTTTTCTCGAATCAATATTATTCATAAAATGTTTTAATTAGCTATTAGACAAAATTAGTGATTTTGTGTCAATCTAGTATTTTGGAGTAAGATGAGTTTGAAATTTGCTAAATTGGCACTATCTTAAGTTTTGGTAAAAACATAATTGTTCCAAGAATAGCAGAATGAAAGAAATGGACTTAAGAATTTAATTTTGAAGAAATGTGCTTTTCATTTAAAGTTGGCCTCCTTTAACAAGGATTTTTTCTTCTGAGCTCCCATTAAACCTAACTTATACTTAATTACGAAGAATTTAACTTAAGTACTCAGGAGGGGTAAAATCTCTACCAAATTTTACTCTTATAGCACCTATCTCAAACTTACTCGATTTTTCTTTTCTGAGAACGTCTGCATATATTGGAGCGAAGCAGAAAACGCTCAATAAGACCCATTTTTCTACCGTATTTCGTGATGTTCACTTTTTTTTTTTTTCACCCAATAAATTCACCGTTATCAGTGAAATTCTCCACTAAACATATGATATATAATGGAGGAAAAAAAAGTAAGACTAAGGTTCATGGCATCAACCGAACCCGAAATGATGATGGAGAGTTTCTGCAGTAATATCATCAACTGCGAAAGAATAAAAAAAAATAATATCTTCAAAAAATTCAAACCGAAACTGAAGCATTGTAACCTAACGGAGAATTGTGAACAAGCGGACTGATATCAAACATACTATCATACAGATTGTTTCAATGATTTTAAAACTTTGCTTTAAACTATTATTAAACTTTAGATCAGAAAAAATAATCTGTATCTGTAGATAGATAGATAGAAAGCATTTTGCATATTCATTTTTTTTTTTAATAACAAAACTTTTTTTTAGGCAATGGTATAGAACCATTTACCTGAAGTTTCCATAAAAAGCATACAATGAAAAGAAATAATAATAAGAACATAAATAAAAACAATTAACTATTAACTTTGGAAACATTAAACCGCCTTTTGTCATTTAAAACGATATAAAACAACTTAAAACTACCTGATAAACATAATCTAAATAAACTTTAATTTGTCAAAAAATAAGAAAGAAAGAATTTATGTTGTATAACCTTATTCTTATACTTGCTTTTGTTTACATATCACTAAAAAATGTTAAGCGTTGTATTGCTGAATCAAAAACATCCTATATTTATAAGCATACATATGATACATACATATAAACTGCTCCAATCTTTGCCATTGAGTATGTTTATAAGTTCAAATTCGGTTTGTGATTGTTTTCGTAAAATATTCGATTAATATTCCTGTAAAATCGGACAAACAGCGATGTAGTGTTATACATCCTCTAATTTGTATATGTACATTTCCATTATTCTTAGAATGTCTACGCATACGGACCTACTACATACCACCCTCGAATCACCGAAGGTGGGAGACTTTATTACATGCAGGCACATCAAATTCTTTGATAGCTTTTAATACTCGACAAAACCACTTTTCAAACATTTACTCACAAATCTATAAAATGGCAGACTTGCATTAAAAACCTCTTTCTTGGCTGGCTGTGAGAAAAAGAATTTACATTTCCAAGACACTAGTGAGCCCCACAAAGCAAGACACCATAATTACCAATGAGACAGTACTACCAATTCTCCATCCCTCTTTTAAAATATACCTTGTGCAGTAAAAGAGGTAATATTTAATCCTCGTCCTACCTTCTGTTCTCAACACCATATCCTAAGGGGCTAGAAAAAAAAAAAAAAAAAAAAAAAAAAAAAAAAAACTAAGACTTCTTATTTCTTGACTGTCATTTGATTCAGGGCAAATGTAATGTCTATAGCTTCATTTTCATTATTCTTAGGGGACTAACTGTCAATTAAAATTTCCTTTCCTTCCTTCTTTCAAATTAAGACTTACTCTTGAGTAGAAATACAAACTGCTTAACCTCCTGACCAATAACAGGGAACAGTATCCAATAACAGCCACAGGATGCGTAAACTAGCTACAACCGTGTGATTTCCCTTAAGTCACATCCAATATCCTCTGAATTCAGCGGCAAGGCAAACTCATCAGTAGAATATTAAACGCGGTTGATGAACAGTAGAAACTCTACCATCCAGCGGGGGAACTCAATATCTGCTCCCTGGATAACATCCAGGTTTGACTCAAATATCAATTACTGGAATAGTGACGGTGAGCCGCAAGCTCCCAGATCAGAAGTTGAGCAGTAGCTCCCATGCTCACAATACCCATATTTGACTAAAGCACTTCGGGGACTGTGTCTTGCAATATTGTCTATCTTCCGGTAAACATCTATATTTAACTCTGGAGTGCCGATATAAGCTATTCAGGGATTCAACTTATATTAATACTGCTATGATTATTGGAACACTTTATATTCAAACTCTGCTTTAACCTCCCTACCCTATATACTTTATTATTAAAACACTTTATTCAGAAATATTACAATTTGTCACAGTTAAAGACACTTATAATAGAGTTCAGAGATTGCGTTCATACCGTATATACAAAAATATAAATAAATAAAGTAATAACAAAAGAATAAGAAGAAGGAACAAAAGAGTAAAGAAAAAAAAATATATATATACACGTAAGTAAATAAAAATAGAAATAAAAGTAAAACAAACACCTTATATAAAACATACATTATTTACAATTTGCCAGGTGATCTCCGAACCAATCCTGTCCCCTCCACATGTGGAGGGAAAAGGGAGGCTTAGGAGATCCCTACGCTTCTCCCTCAGCCACTTCACTGGTACCCTATATACTACTTTACTGATGTCAACAATGCATGAGAGTGATTATATCATTATTACATATTATGGTACCAACATTTTCTTCGATAATATGGATTTCTCTAACAAAGAAACTTAAAGAAGAATGAGATTCATAATTGTTGTTTTATGGTTGACTGAAGTAAATAATTGAAAAGAAGAATGGTTGGAGTGAACAGTAAAAAAAAAATAACAATAAATAAGTATAGTTATTTTTATTTTTAGTGACGTTTAGCCCTTCATCAGGGCTAAGAAAAAAAAACAGATAACGATAGGTATGCGAAACTAACTATAAACATAAAATAATATATTTATATATTATTTTATTTAATGTTTTTTCTTAACCCAAATAAAGGCTTTAACTTTGGACCGAAACGTCAATAAAAATAAATATACTTAAAGTTTTCATAAAATATTAGCCCAAAGGTAACCAAATGTACACAGTTTTTACATCCTGTATTATTTATTCCACGTTTTGGCTTCAGGAGCCATTTTCAAGATCCTGCAAAGATGCATCGCTTCATAAATTTTCCAAAATGTATCATTATAATATAATTCGTCTTTTTATCATTCTTTTAATTCATAGAATTTCGTTTTATCACTTCTCTTTCGTAGATGATATTAAAAGTATTCCTCCTCACTAACGCATTCATACAGTTCTATGTATAATTAACTAATAATTCGTGTTTGACTAATTAATCTAGATTTACAGAGCCATTTCAGGCCACATATTTTTAATATTTAAAATAGGTATGTAAATATAAAGAATAAAATGAAGATAATTAATAACCAATTGTAATTAGGCTGCGATGACGTAGTTAATTTCATTTAAATTTTCTTACCTTGAAAAGGTTGATGTAGAAAAATAAATAAAATAGGATTGTTGGAATCAAATTCTTTATTTTTATTATCTAATAAATGAATTCCTAACCTAAGAGTTTAAATATACGGGTTTAATAATAAGGGTATTTTGCATTTTTGTTTTATTGTTTTAAAAAAATATATGAACTAAAACAGATTTAAGTAAAATGCTAAACATGGAATATAAGAGACAAGAGGTTTTTTAAAATATCTTTTATTAGTTTTAGTGTAATTATAAAAAATCATCAAGTAAAAAAGCTTCATTAATTAAAATCTCATTTTGAAACACGTGGACGAAATAAGTTAAATCTCAGATAAGTCAAGTATGAAATTAATTATTTAAAGGTCATCTATTTCGCTTCGTTTCTTTTATTAGGGACGTTCGAATCTTCATTGGATTTTAGGGCTGATTCCACGGAGAGAAAATTAAATGAAAATCAGATATTCGATTCTTACTACATACTTAATTCCGGAGGAAATAACTAAAGTGTTGCTTAGAACAATATATGCATAATAATCATAAATCATACATAATAATAGAGAAGATTAACAATATTTTTGTTAATACAAAATGGTTAATACATTAATTAAAATTTAAAAAAATATATAAAAATTAAGTACACTCTGTACAAAACAAATAAAGCTATGCATAAAACAGTCGAAACTATATACAAAATTCATCGAAAATGGTAAAACAATACATTTTTTTCAGTTAATTTAATTGTTATTTAAATTAATTTAAAATTAATTTTTCTAAAAAATAAGAAAGTAAAAATTAAGATTTTACTATGAAAAGATAGTGTATCTGTCATTTAAAAAATGTTAAAGTAGCTATATTTAAAGGTATATTTATAACATAAAAGAGGAAAAAAAAGTAAAATGTAGAGGTGAGAGATACTATTCCAAATAAATGTCAATGGTGTTTAACTTGTACCTACATCATATGATGATTTATTAATTACAGCTGAGTAAAAATGTAATCGTAAAAAAAAGTAATTTTTCTTCGATTTAATTACGTAAAAACTAACCTTTTCCTAAGAAAATAAAAGCGAATCTGTCATTTAAAAAATGTTAAAGTAGCTATAATTATAAGTATATCTATACCATTAAGAGGGGAAAAAATTAAAAAAAGGAGAAGTGTGAGATGGTATTCCAAATAAAAAAACCTTAATCGGATGAAGACGCCATATTAATGCAAATGATGTTTAACATGTACATACATCAAGTGATGATTTATTGACTTAAAAAAAAAAACCTGTACCACAACAACCCATGAAGGGTCTTGGGTTCAGTACTATTTAGGGAAAGCACTGTTTCTTGGTCAACGGTTGTGCAAGGAGGTGATTCGATCGCCATGTTTTTCCCTTCAAATTTTAATATTTAGCCATGTTTAATTTCAAATTTTATTTATTTAGAAATATTACAAACTGTCATAATTAAGGACATTATAATAGTGTTCATAGAGCACATTCACACTCTATTTACAATACATAATACAGAAACTAATAATAATAATAAAAATAAATGTATATAAACAAAAGAACTAAACCTATAAAAATAACAACTAAAACACATGAATACTATACAATATCTACAGAATCCAACCCTTAATTAATAATTTAATTTAGGGTACCCGCTTTAGAGAGGCTGGGTGTATCCAGCCAGGGTCGCCCTACGGCCATTGAAACACAATAAATAATTTTTCTGCCATGAGCCGGCATTCGAACCTGAGACCTTTATCATATGAAGCTCAGTACCCTACTACTGAGCTACCTCAATCCCTTGATTTTAGTTGCGTTAAAATATAATCGTAAAAAAAAAATTAACTTTTCTCAAATATCAGGAAGCTCTTCCCAAGAAAAGAAAGTGTACCTGTCATTTAAAAAAATGTTTAAGGGGCTATATTTAAAACATAAGTATATTTATAACATAAAAGAGAAAAAATAAAGTAAAAAGAAGAGGTGAGAGATGGCATTCCAAATAAATGTAGATGATGTTTAACGTGCACCTACATCAATGATTTATTGATTTTAGTGGAGTAAAAATATACTCATAAAAAAATATATTCGTTGAACGCTATAGAGTGTAAGAGATTCTCATATATAAGTCTTCTATACGTAAGTATGGACGCATACTGATGTTGAAACGAAACATCATTTGAATCCAACGCTAACGCTTATAATTATTGCGAATTATGTATATTATACAAGCACCTAGATTTCAAAGCGCTGCTGTTTTATTATCACAAGTACTAACAGGTTGTTGGCAATTTGTTTTATCGGCCCACTGTCACGAAAGTTGCTTCTTGATAAGATAGTACTGTTTTGTTATTACGTGAATTTATTAAACATGAATTTGCTCTTGGGTCATTAACAGCTAGATCGTATCTGGTATTAACAACTTTGAACCACAAGTTTATGAATAATGTACCTTATTCCGTCGGTTTTTTAAAAAATATTTTATTTCGTATTTTACCGCGCGATGCGGCAGTCGTGCATTCAAGAGAGCCTTATTTCAATAAACAATTTAGTTTCGTTTTTGTTTTTTTCTGATGAATATATTCTGTTATTTTTAGTATTAATAATGGGAATTTGTTCATTTCTGTGTCTTTGTTATAAAACATTTTCCAAACTTTTCATTCATAATTTTTTTGAAACCGTCGTTTTTCAAGACCTCGAATTTCTCGAGGGATTTTAAATTTTATGATCAGTCATAAATAACCAAATTCTAAAACAGTTTTTTTTTTACAAAAAAATCGCTAAATTTAGTTGAATATTTATAACTTCCGTTACCATTAAAGATAAGTTGACAAAAATATAATTATTTTTGAAAAAAAAAAACGTAATTGTCTACAATTTTCTTCTGTTGAATTTTCTTAAAGAACGAAATACTGAGGAGTGAAAAAACTGATAATTTAGACAAACAATGTGAGGATAAAAGCAATTTTCCGGAAATTGTCAATTTAATATGGTAAATATTTCGAGAACTATCACCAATGCCAAAAAAAAACTAATAGGAACATTCTAAAGGAAATTTTATCAGCTCTAATTTTAGATAGAACATGTTTTTTGTTTTTTTTTTAAGACTCAAGAATGGTTTCGTGATATAAGTGAATAATTAAAAAAAGACACCTATACAGTCATAAACCCATGCCTCCAGTAGGCTGGTGGGTCTCATTTAACTAAAGGGAGGTTTCAGATCAGATTTACAAGTACATTTTTCTATATTCAATAATTATCAGAGGAATCCCGGGATTCAAATCCACTTATGGTTTCCTTTTTGGTTCGTGCGGTCACTATTTCCGCCCTTGTAGATATACAAATGAATCGCCATATAAGTTCTAACACACAATAGGGGGCGGGGTGGCCGAATAGGCTACAGCGTGTGTAACAGCACCGCTAGTTGCCTGGCAACCGGATAACAAAGATTTGAGATGATATAAAAAGTACGAGTTCGCGTCCCGGTGCCGGAGGGGATTTTAAATTCCCCGCCCTCTCTCCCCCCGGCCCGGGATAATCCCGTATAGCCTAAAAGGCAAGGTAGGGAAGAAAAAAAAAAAGAAAAAAAAAAAAAAAGTTCTAACACACAAGGATAAGATCCTTGTAAGATTGATTTGATACGAAATCCAGAAATAAGTTACTGTGATCTGAGGACAGAGTTGGAGAAGTAATAAAATATCAGCATGTAAATTAATAAAAAAAATCATTAAATTAACATGAGTAAAATTCCGTAAATCCTCAGTCTTAAAATCCTATAAAAAACGATTATGTTCCATTTCCGTTCAAAGTTTTAAATTAAAAGTTCGAAAAAAAATGTCCACTTATTACAACTATTTCATTTGATGTTAGATTACATGCACATCACATATAGTCACGCTTTTGCCAAGAATGGTAAAAAGCAACCTGAATTGAGTTTTTAAAAATATTATTATTAAAAATTTAAACAAAAAAAAACTTAAATGCTCACAATAGAGAACTATTCCGAGAATATTAAAAGAGCTACTGAAAATAAAATAAATAAAAATATACATTGGCGGTGACACAGTAACAAAAAAAAAAACTCATTATTTTATAATAGAAGCGAAATGCTAAAGCAACGTGCCTTCAAGATAAGAGAACAATGCAACAGAATATTGTAAAACTAATCTGAATTCCTAGATGAAAATTATATACCAGAAAAATACCGTAGAATATTAACAAGCTGAGGAACTCACAAATTAAAATGGTTTAATTATTGAACAGTAGATTCTGTTAAAATTGTTCTAACAAAAGGAATATTTAATTTTATCAAAGGAGAAAATCAAGTGTCGCTGTTTTTAGTTGAGTTAATGTTTATGAATGGATTCAAAATGAAAAGCTATTTTCTTTGAGGGCATAATAATCCCAAGAATAGATTCAACAAACATTATCTTTTTTTCACATTTTAACCCCATTTACATTCAAACCCCCACCTCTAATGTAATAAATTCAATATTTATGATTTTCACCATGCCCCTGAAATTGAGTTAAATCCGTTTTATAGAAGTGATCACCTGTTCTATCGGAATTTAATGGAATTCGGTTTTATCGTTTACATCAAGTTCCAATTAAGCATCAATTGACATTCTTGTAAAGTGACAAAGTGATATTAATTTATTTTTTAGGTTACTTCTATGCATTGCTCGACTAATGATTTTATGTCCGTGTTTTAAGATTCGTTAAAACACGGCAAATCAAAAATTACTATTTATATCATCGATATAATAATAAGATAGATAAAACACATAAAATTAAATATTTAAATCTTCCTCATATTGGTAGTACGTGAGATATGAGAAGATAACATTTACATTTTGTTTTGTTTCTTCTGATCCTCCATAAAAATAATTGTAAGTTACCTTTAAAATTTTATTCTGCGGTGATAGTATTTTAGAGACAGGTTGACGAAACAGTAGGTACAGAACAGCTGATATCATTATTTTAGCAAACGCATAAAAAAAAAAAAAAAAAATTATTTAAATAAAATAAAAATAGAAAACACGTTTTTCCCATTATCCTTTAAATACAATATACAGCTTCCAATGAAAAAAAAAATCTCGAAGTAAAAAATATTCTTTCACAATATTACTCAATTCTTCTTAGGTGCATACTATTTATTTTCAAGTTAATTTATTATTAGCCATATTTACACCAATTTAAAAAAAAAATATTGGCACTTAATGACTACTCATCACAATGACGACGTTTCGGCTCGTCGAGCCATTATCAAGTCTAAAAAAATTTTTCATTTACAATCATATATTAACTTTAACATATTTCAAACTATAAAGATTCTTATTATGTACTTAAAATACCTATCATGTACCTGTCCTTTTCACTTATGTGAATTGCAAGCGTCTACTCATAATAAAATTCCTTATTATTGTCATGTTCACCATTAATTATTTAACAACATTATTATTACTCAATTATTTACTATTAAATGATTCAAATAAGTTAAAATTACCTTGTTTCTGAGTCACCCACATGTCATCCATCTCATTTCTATTCGGTGACTGGTTATTCTTATAGGAGTAGGGGAATACTATTTATTTATTTACTATAGATGAGTAGTCATTAAGTGACAATAATTTTTTTAAAATTGGTGTAAATATCGCTAATAATAAATTAACTTGATAAAAAATATTCGAAAGTCATACAACTTACATATTACGTGAAATATGGCCAATGAAAAGTAAACATTTTGCATAGAACTGATAAATAATATACGTTTTCCTTTTTGTATAGTCTGTTAAATTTATACATTTTTCATCTCTATTCATTATAATTCACGACTGTATATTTTAAATATTAGTTTTTTGAAAATCCTTACTCTTCCAACGAGACATTATGCATCTGTAGTACTTACTATATTAATTTCATGGGAACAATTAAAAACTGTGGAAATGTTTACATTACTTTATTTATTATTCTTTAATTAATCATGAATTTCTACCTAGTTGAAACCGGTGTTCCTCAGGAAAGCAACTTGGGTCCCTTCCATCATATCCTTTTTACCGATGATACCTCTGTCCATCTCGATACCTTCCTGGCAACATTTGCTGATGACACCGCCATCCTATCATCCAACTCATAACTCATATCTCATATCATATCGAAATAGCAATCTGCAAAGACACCACTCTCTGATTGAGCACTGGTGTAATAAATGGGGCATCAAAGTAAACGTATCCAATTGCAAACACATTGCTTTCGCACTCCGGCGCAGATCCTGTCCATCAATCCACTTTTATTCCATCCAGCTTCCTTTTTCAGACACAGTCACGTATCTCAGCATTTTCTTAGACAAAAGACTAACGTGGAACCCTCATACTAAACGTAAAAGACAAGAACTTAACAGACGATACGGCCAATTATACAGACTACTGACTAGAAAATCCCAACTTTCAATTGACAACAAATTACTGATCTACAAGACAAATCTGAAGCCTATTTGGACCTACGGACTTGAACTTTGGGGGACAGCTAAAATTTCTATCATCAAAAGAATCCAATCCTTTCAGTTCAAAGTCCTCCGAACAATAGTCGAGACTCCGTTAAATGTAACCAACAAAACCATATGTCATGATCTTAATATTCCGTTTGTCCTAAACCTTAATAAAGAAATTTATCTGTAAAAGCATTTTGGTTTATTATTTTCAATGTTCGAAAAAAAATTCAATAGCTTAAGCAAAATTTGAGGTTTTACATTTCAGGATATTTAGAATTCTAAAAACAAATAAATTTTTTTTTGTCCGTCCGCCGCTCGCTGTCCGCACATTTTATCCGTAGCTACTGGACCGATTTTTTTCAAATTTGGATTTAAAGTCAAAGGTCAACCGAGGATGATCCTCCTTCATCGACATTACTATCCGGCTTTTACATTCAAAATGGCTGCCGAAAAACCTCCGTTGCTATAGACTGTAGCGCCTAAACGAATGTATCGATTTCTATGAACTTTTGCTAAAGTCCACTTCTCGATGCCCTTTAAATTTTCTATATACATACTTCAAAGAAAAGAAGCTGGAAAAAAAGTTATGAGGGGTGGTCAAATGAGATTCTGACTAGCTCAAAAAGTATATACTTGTTTGTGGATATTGTATATAGTTATTTAAAAGTTTATAAAATTTCCGAAAAAATAAAAACAAAATCAATAAAATTGGACAATTGGGAGCAAAGATATGGTCTCTAGTTTTTTATATGTTATACTGCACGGTTATATCATTTGTTTTGTATTTTGACTTTGTAATGTGTTAGTAAAGTAAAGCGTTTTTTTTTTTTTTTAGCAAATTACTTATGAGGAAAATAATATGTTTAGGTCAATTATTGCAATCACCTTTTATTTCTTTTTCTTTGTTACTAGAAAGGCAATGTTACTTTAGATGTATAATTGTTTGGAAATAATAAACCATTGTGAAATAATTTGCAGCGTTTCTTATTTTTTTTTTTTTTTTTTTGCCTTCAAGTACCTCATTTCCAAACATAAGTTTATATAGGCAGTTTTCCCCCCATTTTTATATAGAGTAATAACCAATGAAATAAATAAATTAAAGCGTACTCCTAAATTAAATCCCGGATCCGCTATTTAAACACAATTGTGAAGTCTCAACAATTACACAAACGAACCGTAAGCTCTTAATATAGAATCTAAGCTGTAATTATATAGAGATAATCCTTATATCACTACTGTTGATGCAAAAGATCGCATGTAAAAATTGAGCTTATTTTCACAAAAAAGGATAACAACTAATTACATCTTTATGATTTATTAGTTTAATTTCGTATTTTACTTCCAGGTGTTAGATATTATCATATATTATAACTGTTACCCTATATTATTATCAATAGATTATTTATTATAGTTGCAGATTACAAAATGTCACCTTTAGCACAAATAGAATTGACATAGAAAATTGTTACATAACAACTTTTGCATTAACACTAGCGACATATTATTACTAATTTAATACCGCTCCTTAGGAACAAGTCAAATGTGGGTTATATTTACAATATAATGTGTAAAAAGTTTTGCAATAAAAAAACTGATAGTGAAGATAAATTTAATTTTGTCTTTTCCTGAAATATTATATTGGTATTACATCGGTTCTGTCCAGCGAGAATCTTTGTAAGTATGATAGATTGCTCATAAATTTATTTATTTACTAGCTGAGCCCCACAGTAAAATTGAATTTGTGTGCCTATTCTAAGCATACCGTGAGTAAAATTAAACATTTATGTGAAATACAAACGGGTCAATAAAATAATAATTATAATAATAAAAAATGTTTTTACAGAAAGCGTCTTCGATATGTTGACTTTATACTCATTCTTTTCACGAACAAATTATATCTAAACTACTTATAATAATATAAATCATAATATTATAAATACTATTAATAACTAATCTCTTATTTCGTTATGCTTTTTCTCTTGGGTGCATTCGTGGGAAAGCATAAAAATAACATTTCTAAAACTGCCAAAAAAATACGTCCAAATTTATAACTTTTTTTATCTAATTTAACAGTTCAGATTTGGTGACATTTCAGTACCACATACAACTGCATGGGTAAATAGAATATTTTTTTCTGATACATATCTTTAATATTTTTATAAATAATTAATTGCTTTCAAAAATTCGAAAAAAAAACTATTCAAACTTACTTGTTTGAAAAGCTTGACGATATCGCTGTATCGCGAATTGGACGATGGATCCAAGCCTTTTGGGATGAGTTTAATCAAGTCCTGCTCTAACTCAATTTAAGCAAACTACTGACTAGAAAATCTCAACTTTCAATTGACAACAAATTACTGATCTACAAGACAAACCTGAAACCTATTTGGACCTACGGACTTGAACTTTGGTGGACAGCTAAATTTTCTATCATCAAACGCATCCAATCCTTTCAGTTCAACAATAGTCGAGGTTCCGTTATATGTAACCAACAAAACCATATGTCATGACCTTATATTCCGTTTGTCCTAGACCTTATCCCTAAAAATTTTTCCAAATTCTATCAGAACCTTACAAACCATCCAAATCACCTTGCACAATAAAATAAATTAATTAAATAAAAAATATATATTGCCAGCTGAATATTCTGGCAGAATATCAGTCTACCAACTGCCTCCTGCAGTGCCCGATACCACGCTCTGATGAAGACCTATAAAGTGGGTCGAAACGTCGGCGTAAACAATAAAATACTATTTAAATATATAGTATTTATTTGACCGCACCCCCCTTCCCCTGGCCTACTCCTCAAAAAATATATAGATCAAAATTCACGATAAAATAATTTATCATATTTTGTTAATATTAATTATTTAACATTCTCATTAGAGGGTATTGAAACGTTACCAACATGATGGCAGAAATGTATCTAAAGTAATGGAGTAAATAAGTAAATTAATCAAAATAGTTTCGGATCATTTATTTTATTTTAAAAACATAAACTTGCATTAATTTTCGAACAACCCGATTGAGCTCTCATCCACGTCGTCATTTTCAATCTTCTCAGTTCTCAGAGATTAAGGAAATATAGCAAGGTACAAATATATAACCAGGTGAATGAATTCAAAAAGAAATTTTTAATTCTAATTTCCTGCATGCTGAATTAAACAATATTCTTCCGTTAATTGGTTAATTGTTATCATGGCCATATTAATTTCCTAAAAACATATACAATATATAATTATTTGTGATCAATCACTGGAAAAACGGAGTGGAGAAAGATGTTTCTTAATAATTCTGCATAGAATTTTAAATGAAGTAATGTAGAAAGATTATTAAAGGCATGAATAAAAGAAGTTGCGCTAGGTTGTTTTGAGAAAAGGGGAAGGGGCTTTGAAGGAAATTGGTTGAAGAATTTTATTAAGGAACATTGGGCGCCCACCGGCCTCATTTAGTCCTCACTATCGCAAGACAATTCCTAATCTTCTAAGTTTATTCTGTGGTGTTGTTACCTCTTTGCCAATTGAATTCCGACCTCCCTGAATTGCTTCCAATTAGGTTGGTTAGATTACGTCGAATAAGCATTACTTAACAGATAGTATATTAATTGCTATCTGTATTAATGCTATTAATGCTAGTATTATGTTGTATTAATAGCATTAATACTACTTAGTATAGTAGTATTATGTATTAAGGATATTAATGCTATATGACACCATTATGAATTAATAAACAGAGTTCATTTTAGATTTTTTAATTTAATTTTATAAATGGGGCTACACCAAACCATCGAATTCCTATCGTATCCAATCCTTACAATCCAAAATCCTCCGTAAAATCCTTAATGCTCCATACTT
Organism: Nezara viridula; assembly: GCA_928085145.1. Classification (NCBI taxonomy): domain Eukaryota; kingdom Metazoa; phylum Arthropoda; class Insecta; order Hemiptera; family Pentatomidae; genus Nezara; species Nezara viridula. The sequence continues at coordinate 59,712,918 of OV725081.1, read as the reverse complement.
TGTCACAAATAAAACCATCCATAAAGACCTTAATGTACCATATGTCGCTGATTTAGCTCGAGCCAGATATCTATCCTTTTATGATAAACTTCAGTCCCATCCAAATCCGCTTGATTCCACTCTTGCTTCTTCCTCGATTCCTGATAATCCTCCTAGGCGTCTGAAAAGAGGATGGCCTCGTGATCTTCTTACTTAAAATTATTTAGAGAGTGCTACCACTGGGTAGTATCTCTTCAAGCCTGTACATGCCATTATTTATATTTGCGCATATTTACTAGTTGTATTTGTATACAGTTGTAAATTTCATTAAATAAATAAAAAAATCTATAAATTGTTTGTTTGCCAGCATTACACCCCATGTAGATCTTTTGCCCCCTTAACCAGCCTTCTCCATATCTGCTTATCTTGGGCTATATCCCTCCAGTTATCTTGATGCTCTATTGCCTTCATAAGTTGTCTTTTGTCTATTGTTGAAACATTATTTTTTTGTCTAGAGGCTTCCAGATTGGTTGCTCTGAACTTCATGCCCCTCTCATCTTAACCTCCTTGCCTCCTTGCCTTCATATTGTGAGATATGAGATATATTCGGTAAGCAGCTCTTTGTTGGTCTCTCTCCACTATACGTTAGTACTCTTATCCCACTTCTATCTTTCAATACTTCTATCTAGGATTCTGCTCAGTTTCCAGGTCTCCCAACCGTATCTCACAATTCAGGAATGGCATGGCAATGGCATGACAATGGCAATGGCATGACAATGGCTTCATCATAGCATTCTACAACCTTTATTTGAGGCTTCTTGATATTTTTCTGGATTTCAATACTTTTAAAAGAGAGAAGAAAGACCTGCACTAGTTATACGCTGGCCTATTTTTGACGGTTGGTAATTCATTTCGGTTATTGTGGAGTCTTCTAATATGAATGTTATTAGAAATTATAAAAGGTGATTTAAATTTATTTTCAATAATTTCTGTTAATTATATAAAGATAAATATTTATAAATTCGTTTATTTTATATATCGTTTATTGATAGATATATATAATTTAAATTGTATAAAAAAAAATACATTAATGAAAATTCATTTTTTTAGTAAGGTGAAATTTTAAAGCTTAATAAAATTCAATCGATTTTAAAATTTAATAAAAATGGACTGAGTGTTTTTCTTTATAAAAAAAAAAAGGAGAAGGAGCTGAGATATATATGTGTAGAGTGGTTGATAAAATTAATCGTAATTTTTACAAAATCATCCGTGTTGGGTCTGAGCTTTGTCTTTTGAAATATTCGGTATAGTTTGTTTCGTTGATGATTGGTCTGTGTTCTAGAGAACGATATATTCTCAAACCAATTGCACCAAATAATGATATATTTTTAATAAGACATAACGTTTCATGAACCCAAAGTTTGATATATTGAATCGCATATCCATTGCAATATTTTTTTTTTTTAATCTTTATTTGTTTTAAGGGAAGAACCCTATACAATAGTCTCTATCACAATATAACGAACATAATTATCTTTATGGAATCACAAATTCATTCCTTTTTATGCAACATCACAGATATTACAAGAATCTTAAGGATAAACTAAAAATCATACTCCGTAAAAATCAAGTATAAATTAGTGTGTAATATTTAATAATAAATATTCATTACATTTATAACTAAAATAAATGAGTAATAATATATCCACAGAATTATTATATATTTATAGATCCATTCTAGTAATTTCCAAAAAAAACAAACATTTATACCTCAGAAAACCAATAAATAAGAAATTAAATTTCAACAATAATATTAATAATAGCAACAATCAAATACAATATAACAATAAAACAAACGTCACAATAAATAAACACGATATTGTACCAATAGTTTACTAACTGCCCAATTGAGGTCTTTGCAATGTGGCCTGCTTGCTGTACATAATTGCTTAAGGCTTTCCAATTAGAACCCTTTAATAAACCAAATTATACTTTCGGAGAACAGGTCTGCCGCCCAAAACATTTCTCTCTTGTCTCACTGTACCTAAGTATAGCAAATGAGTCACCAAAAAGTGAATGATATCTTCTTTTTCTTGAGAGTTACATAAATCGTCTATTAATCATATAAAACATTTATTTATTTTTTTTAATGCTTAATTGCCTTCACAAAACAAACATGACCACAACCATTCTACTCATATTTCACGGTACAAGAGAACTTGGCAAACAGAACTAGAATAGACCGAAGATAGAACAAGTTTTCGTCGACTTCTGCAGATTAGAGTTGAGCATGAACTTGAGAGGGAGGAGTTAGTCAATTCGATGTCTAAAATACCCTATGCGCTTCCAACAGAATGTAACCTGATATCGAGAACTATATTAGCACTTGTAACTAAAACTACTACTGGAGAGATACGAACGGCTGTTGGAATTAGTTCCGTCGAGTCAGGAATTCAACATACTATTCGATACAAGTTAGAGAAATAGAGATATGTAGTTTAGTAATTATTAATTTAAATGATTCGATATAATTGAAAAGACGTATGGTTCGATGTAGTGGAGATAATGCATTCTAAACGACTGTAAAAGAAAATAAATGAAAACGTGCCATAAAATTGTTTTTAAGATTTTAATTTTAAGACTAATAACTGCAGCCCATGGTATGTCAACAACAAAACTTTGCATACAGAACTAATACAACCAATATACTCAAACTAACATACGTACTCTCCACTCCTGATTTCATCTTAAACTAAAAGAACATTACAACGGACTTATCAACGATAGACATGGCCACGGCTGGTATGCTCATCAGGAGGCGACTGAAAAGGAGCTGTATGAGAAATCTCTTATCCTGATTTCAGGATAAAAACCAACCAGGCAAGAGGTGCTGCTGGGTACTGCTATGTATTGTAAAGACCGCCGGTGGTATTCATTTAATTATTTTAAAGGTATAAATAAATAAATATCATAAGTGGCCACATCTGGCGCTACCTGAGCGAGGGTAACGACTCACAAGCCCAACCTTTTGTAAGGGCTAATAAAAACGTTTAAGAACCACCGACCAAGACCGACAACTGAGTGTTTAAACAGGATCCCGAAAGACCTTTTCACACTTTCCACCAGAAATACGTAAATCTGTACCTGCTGCTTTACCTTGGCCTGGGGGAGAGGGCTTGGTCATCCCTTAGGCTAGTAATATTCAGCCAATCAGGAAAAGGACTACCAAACGAGAGGGGGATGAAGAAAGGTGGGAAATAGAGGACTACGACTAAGACACTTCTTTTTGGGATTCAGCTCAGGAGACTTCAAGCGAGGGAGTCGAGGGAGGAAGACGAAGACAGCCGGAGAGAGCAGATGGACGGACTATACGCTGTAGGAGAGCAGAGACAGGGAATCCAGATATGACGGCTAGAAACACTATGAAGGACCAGCTGAGTAGTAACAAGCATTTAGTTATACTAATGTAAATTTGTGTTGGCAACCATACATCATTAATTAATATAATCAATATAACACATGTAACTTTAATCAAACATCAAGCATTCTCCTCCAGTATGATTCTCAACTATTCATTATGTATATAGGTTTAGTTATTATTTTGTATATTGATGTTTTTGGTTTTATTTAAGCTTGTAAATATAATAGTTAGTAAACCAACGTAATACTTTTACCATCTACATTGCATGCCACCAGTTAGATATAGAACAAATAGTAAATTTAAAAACATGATACCTTTAGAAAGGAAATCCAATAAAAATTATATGGTTCAATCTAGGATACTACAGTAGGGGGTCTGTGGTATCAAACCTTTTAATACAGAATAAATATATTTTTCGGTAGATCGGTTCCCTTCTGGGACCGATATAAATACCAATATAAATATTAAATACAAATAAATGCGGTTCCTGGAATCCCCTACTCGCCGTAGAAAAGCAAGGCTAGGAACATAGCAGTACTATTCCTATAACAACAAGTCTGCTAATTGTCACTACCATGACAGGTGTAGATGAAGATTTGAAAATTCACAAAAAAAAAAAAACAAAAAAAAACAACAATATTTTACACATAATATACTTTTCATGGTGCTAAAGGCACAACTAGTTGTTTTGTATTTTTAGCATGGCATTTTAGCTTCCTATATCGAATAAATTTTCGTTACTTAAAACTGAACTGAGACTGGTGGATATACGCGAAAAAGTTTTCGGGCTGGATCCCCCACATTAATTTTTTTTCATTAGTCCATTGTTGTTTATGTAAGTGATCTAAGCTGAAAAAATCTACTAAATGTAAGCATGTATCAAGAAAAATATAGAAATTTATCTGTAAAAGCATGTTGGTTTATTATTTTCAATAATGAACCATTGTGTTCGAAAAAAAACTTCTAAAACTTATCTCTCTCTCAAAATTTGAGGTTTTACGTTTCAGGATACGTAGAATTCGAAAAACGAATAAAAAACCGATCTTTTTCGAATTTGGATTTCAAGTCAGCGGTCACTCGAGGCCTAAACGAATGTACCGATTTCAATGAACTTTGGCTAAAGTCCTCTTCTCGATGCCGTTTAAATTTATCTGTATAATATACTTCAAAGAAAAGAAGCTGGAATAAAAGTTACGAGGAGTGGTCAAATTAGATTCCGAATAACTCAAAAATCATACATTCTTTGTGGATATTGTATATAGTTATTTAAAAGTTTATAAAATAAATATATACTTTTATATAGGTAGTTTTTTTTTTTCCTTTTTTGTACAGAGTAATATCCGATCAATTAATAAAATAAATAAATTAAAGCCTGCCCCTAAATAAAATCCCGGATCGGCTATTTATACAAAATAGTGCAGTCTTAACGATTACACAAACGCACGGTACGCTCTTAACCTAGTAATTATATTTACTGATTATATAGAGATAATCGTTTTATCACTACTGTTGATGCAATAGTTCGCATGAAAAAATTGAGTTTTTTTTTTTTACTACAGAGCACAACTACTTATTTCATATTGGTTTATTAGTTTAATTTCATATTTTTTTTCCCTGTATTAGGCATTATCATATATTATTGTTTTTATCCTATATTATTATCAGTAGATTATTTATTATAGTTGCAGACTACAAAATATCTTTAGCACAAATAGAATTCACATAGAAAATTGTTACATAACACCTTTGTATTAACAGTAGCGACATATTATTACTAATTTAATACAGTTCCTTTGGAATAAGTCAAATGTGGGTTATATTTACAATATAATGCGTAAAAAATTCTGCCACAAAAAGAACAGATAGTGAAAATATATTTGATTTAGTCTATTTCTAAAATGTTATATTGATATTATATCGGTTCTGTCCAGCGAGAATCTTTGTAAGAATGCTAGGTTGTTCAGAAATTAATTTACTTACAAGCTGAGCCCCACAGAGAAATTGAATTACATGTGCCTATTTTAAACACTTCATTAGTAAAATTATAACTTTACATTAAATACAAATGGGTCAATAAAATAATAATAAAAAATGATTTTACAGAAAGTGTCTTCACTTTGTTGACTTTATACACATTTTTTTCACGAACAAAGTATATGTAAACTACTTAAAATAATATAAATCGTAAGAGTGTAAATACTAATAATAAGTAATCTCTTATTTTGTTATGCTTTTTCTCTTGGGTGCATTCGTGGGATGATAAATATTTTTTTTTTTTGTCTTCTCGGCAACAATTTTAAAAATGGCAAAAAAAGACGTCCAAATTAATAACTTCTTTATCTAATTTAACAGTTTAGATTTGGTAACATTTTAGTACCACATGCAACTGCATGGATAAGAGGAACTTTTTTTCTGATTTATATAATATATAATTTAAAAAAAAAAAAATATATAAAAATAAATAAAAAGTATAAAAATGTATATATATATATATTATATATATATATATATATATATATATATATATATATATATATATATATATTTTACTAATATTAACTAATACTTCTGTATATTTATATATAAGTTCATATATTGTCTTAAGGATAGAATAGTATGCTGTGTATATAGCAACCCAATATAATTGGGCAGCAATCCTTTATATTTTATGAAAATAAAGTGTTTCTCTCTCTAATATTTTTATACCTTTAGCACCAGTGGCGCGGTTGACAGGGATCTCTTGGAGTCCTGCTTTTCCTTCTATAGTTAGAGGGAGAAGCCTGGCCTGGGGTTCTCTGCCTGATTGTATATTTAGGGACGGTTATCGGCTGAGCCCTCGGTTCTAGTCGTCCCTCATCGGCAGTTGATGTAAAGCCGTAGCGATCGTAAGATGGCGGCGCTTTGGGTGGACGGCAAGAGGGCTTGCACTGCACTGAAAAGTCATCTGGTATAGTGTACAGATGAAAGCTATTAGAGTGGGATTTATGTCTTCTCCGAGAGCACCGGTTAAGACCCTCGGGTTAGGTACGGTCTCAGCCGGTGCCTCGCTCTCCATAGTATAGATGTATTCCCTCTGCCTGATTGTATATAGCTTTGACTGTTAATTTACTTTAGATTATTTTATTTTTTATTGTACATAGTTTTTTATTATTATTACTTATTATTTTATCTTTGTTAATTTTATATTTTCGGTATATATGGTGTGTATGTGTTCCATCATTATAATTATTGTCCACATGACAGATTATTATATTTCTAAATAAATAAATAAAAATAAAAATAAATAAAATATTTTTATAAAGTATTTGTTGCTTTCAAAAATTCGAAAAACTATTCAAATTGTTTTGCTTAAAAAGCCTGACAGTATCGATGTATCGCGAATTCGACGATGGGTCTAAGCCTTTTGGGATGAGTTTCATCAATTCCTGCTCTAATTAAATTTAAACAAACTGCTTGAAAAAAAATAAGTTTATGGATACATTTTTTTATTCCCATATATAAAAAAAATGAACAATAGTTATGTTTACGGCTACTGAATTTCAAGAAAGAAGACGAAATTCAGTTTATCGAGGTTTGTATTTATTTTCTAAATATAAGTAAATTTATTGATATATTAAATTTGTTATATTTTTTAAAACGCGCCTATTTCTCATACCATTTCACAGTTTGGAGCAACAATGACAAAACATTGGTAGGAAAAACAGTGGACGGAAAAAAAACTTATTTAAAATGTTTTTGAGGTCACAAAAAATTTTAAATAGTGAAAAAATGTTTTATTTTATTATTTTTATGACTATCACCCATCTCTTTTCTCAATATCCTTAAATCATATTTGACTTGTTAGATGACTAGATTTTTTGTCGAAATTTTAACATTATTACACACAAAATATATTTGCAAAAGCATGTATGAAACAGGAAGTTTTTTTTACATGGGTACTTAAAATGTAGGATAAAAAATTTCACAGTTTGGAGCAAGAATGACAAAACATTGGTAGGAAAAACAGTGGACGGAAAAAAAACTTATTTAAAATGTTTTTGAGGTCATAAAAAATTTTAAATAGTGAAAAAATGTTTTATTTTATTATTTTTATGACTATCACCCATCTCTTTTCTCAATATCCTTAAATCATATTTGACTTGTTAGATGACTAGATTTTTTATAGAAATTTTAACATTATTACACACAAAATATATTTGCAAAAGCATCTACGAAACAGGAAGTTTTTTTTACATGGGTACTTAAACTATAAGATAAAAAATTTCAGACATTTTATATAAACAAAATTATTCTTAAAAACAGATTCTAAGATCAAAGTGACGTTGAAGCAGAACTTCAGCAAAATCAAGTTGAATACAAGTTCAATGCTCTCCTTTTAGATTTGTCCTTTATTTCAAGTAGACATCACTAAATAAACCAACAAATCTCTCTGGCTAGAATAGGTTAGTAAATTACCGAATATACCACTATTCCTGGGTGGAAAGCTCCGTGGCGTTAAACCCACCAAACGCTATAATTAATTGAAACTTCCTAATCAACGGAATGATGGCGAAATTACTAATTATGGCATAACGCTGTGGACATCGTATCTGTTCCTATATTGATGGTTAGAATTACACCGCAAAGATTCCGATACCATTGCTCATTCTAGAACGATGCGCATTCATATTTAGGATGAAGCGATATTAGATAAAAAAAAAATAATGACGCAATTCCAGAGATTGATGACTAAACTGAACGGCAACGACCCGTGTCATATTTCGTAGTGATAGAGAAACCAAGAGGGAGGCCTCCGGAGCCATTGTAGCGTTGCGTCTGACATGGTTTAGGAGAAGAACCTTATAGTCCAATTCATTTCTTCCTCTTCTTTTTTTAAACAGAACTTGGAATATTATTAGTGATACTTTTGTATTAAAGTACATTTACAGGTTTATGTTCTAGTTGGATCTATATGCTTTCAATTTCTGCTTATAGTTATTTTGTATTTAATGAATAAATCACGGATTACAAATATTTTTTTAAGAATCGAAAACTTCTTTAGGCACATTTTGTCCTTTTTTTATGGAGAGTGAATTAGAATATGTCGTCAGATTTCCAATCTGTAACGTTCAGGTAAAGTCGGCTGGGGTAGAGTAATTGATGTATTTTTTCAGGTGGATTAAAATATCTCAAAAACTAAAAATTGGATCTGCATATTGTTAGCAAGGGAAATGTTTACCATTTCATCCTCTTTGTAATGAGCTATCGTTCAAAATTGTACCTTAACGTGACGACGTGTTAGAGAGGAGAAAAGAAAAAAAAATAGTGTCGAAAACAAATGATAACTAGTTTTATAGAAGATATGGATTAAAATATCTCAAAAACTAAAAACTGGACCTGCGTATTGTTAGCAAGAGAAATGCTCATCGTTTCATCCTCTTTGTAATGAGCTATCGTTCAAAATTGTATCTTAACGTAACGACATGTTAGAGAGGCGAAAAGAAAACAAAAAAAAAGTGTCCAAAACAAATGATAACGAGTTTTATAAAGATATGGATTAAAATATGACAGAAACTAAAAATCGGATCAGCTTACTGTAAGCGAGGACGATTTTCTTGATTTCATTCTCTTTGCAATGAGCTATTATTTATAATCTATATTTCATATTATTAATGTCGTCTTGTTTATGTTTTCACTTCTGTCGTGCGGTCTAAAGCACTCCCCATAGTTTTTTTTTTTTTTTCTGATGCCATTTCAAACATTGTAGATCTTTTTCCACCTTAGCCAACCTTCACCATCTCAGCAAACGTATCATGGGCTGCATCTTTCCACTTATCTTGCAGAAGCTCTCTTACATCTTGGTTGATTTGAACTATGGATCTAGTTTTAACTTTCCACGCAATCTTTTGTCTACACTTCGGCAATTCGTTAGTGTGTAGAAGCTTCCTGATGGATTGCTCCGAGCTGGAATACCAGCCCATCTTAACCTCCATGCCTTCATATTCACGGTATAAAATCAATTCTCATAACCTTCATGAGATATTGATTTACCAGTTTCTGTAAGCAGCTCTTGATTGGTCTTTCTCCTCCATGCGTTAGTAAGCTGAACCTAGATTTTGTAATATTTATATAGATATCTTTTGCCGCCTTAACCAACCTCCTTCATCTCTGTCCATCTTGGACTATTTCTTTCTAGTTGTCTGCATGTAGTTGTCAATTGCTTTTTTGGTGATATGAACTCTACATCAGGTTTTAGCCTTACGCGTAGTCTCTTGACTACTATTGAAACGTTCCATGAACAGAGGCTTCCTAATATACAAATAGAAACTAAACAAAAGTAGTTACCTAGAATACAAGATACAAATTGCAGATTACTTTTAAACATTATCTAAATAACATATCATACACTGATTGATTGAATCGCATGTGGCCAATTGTTATGCTTTTTAAAAGTTCTTTACCTTAATCAGAACCATCCTAAGGATTAAACTAATCTTAAAACTTATTTCTTATCCTTTTATCAGCTTATATTAAAAAGAAAAATAAACAAATAAGGGTATCACCAACCAATATATCAGAATCATACTATAAATGGAATTCAGAGTATTGACTTGTTCACAAATGTAACCTCCCTTTATTTAGATTGCTATTACGACTTCCGCAAACTTCCAACTGGTCCTTTTCAGTTCAAGTGGGGGCCTTAATTACATCACTGGTTTCCACTTCCGCTGCGTTCGCTCAAAAGGGATAAACAAACTCTCATTCAGTTGAGGTTGGGGCCTTACCAGAAGGTTCGGTCACTTCCGTTTAATTTCGGATAAACTCGGTAATTCACTGAATTCTATTGATAGTGCGATCACGAGATACGAATTTTCAAAAAGTGGAACACCACTCGTTCAGAATAACAAGAAAAAAAAAACAAATATGAAACCATTTTGCCACAAATCTAGTCTAAACAAAGAAATTAACACATAAACAGGTCTAATCTTAGACTAAATGCCATTAGACCACCATATAAATCATATCTACCTCCGAGACATTCGCATCCTATAACAGTTTCATCGCTCTCAACATCTCTTACCTAAATTCACACGAAGACTCATAGTTTCCTCCTTTATTTTTCTCTGCGCGTCTCGGAGAAAGACTAAAAAGGATTATGAATAGCTTAGTAAGATTTGTCAATAGGACCCCGAGACTTTCCCGTGTTTCCCACCATTATGCTGAGTATGATTTGCTCTTCCTATCATTCAGAACGCCATACTTCCTGGGCACATTCATTTACCAAATAATCAATAAGCTTCGCCTGTTATATGTCTACGATCTTCTCATATTCTAGTCCTCTATCCTCTTCTACTCTACAAGATCTAGACCTCCGGACCTCTATGCTACTTTTCATAGATTTGCCTCATTCCAAAATGACTTCATTGCCCACTCCACCACTTTTTGGAATTATCTCTCTCTCTTGAAATTCGCCATGCCCCTCCTCTTTATCCACCTTTTCCAGTTCGTTTTCATAACTCAAACATACGCTGGCTAAATAATGTATTATATAATAAGGACTTATATTTCTTTATACTTTATTTATTTATTTTATTTTTTTTTTTTGTTCATTTGAGGAACACAAATTCATATTTACATCACTTTGTACAGAGTCCTTGGTTACAGTATAGTATTATGTTTATTTATCACATCTTCTAAACAATTAGTTGTTTGAAAAAACATCTTTTAAATAACAGAAGTTTTAGTTTATTTATTTATCTTTTTCTTTGTTGGTTAAAAATGTATGTTTATATGATTAATTTAATTGCACTTTCCGTATCATTATAATAAATTAGCTAAGATTTTATTTCACCTTTTCTTATTTGTTTTTTAGTATATTTGTTGATCACTTATTTTTATGTATACTTAGTCATTTATTTTAAGTTCTGTGTATGTAATCGGTCTTAAGGCCAGAATTGATCTTCATTTATGTTTCTTTTGCTATTCTTAAGAGACATATTCTCAGAATACAGTTGATTTGTCTATTTTTCTATGTGAATCAATTCCAAATCTGGATATTTGAATTTAATTTTGTACCTAGGCAACTCCCACCCTGAAGAGTTGAACTTCTTCAAATATCTGAGATAAAAAAGGATAAGAATAGTCATTAAACTAAGGCTATCAAACTGAAGATGTTTAACTCAATTCATATGAGCTGATTAGACTAACTGAAGATGTTTAAGTCAATCCTTATATAGAAAAAGTAATTAATTTATTAACTAAGTTGTAAACAAGTTCAACAACTTCCTGCTCTCTCTTTATCATAACTGTAAGGGAGTTGAAGGAATAAAAAATTAATTTCTACTAAGCCAGAGGTTGTACAACTTTTACAACAAACGTCTATGCAGAATTATATATAATTAGTGATAAAAATAGTATATAGTAACAGAACAATAATAAGTATAAAAATGTCATCTATGGTTAGATAGATAAGGGAAGATTAATATAGACAATTATTCTAAAACCTAAATCATAGAATAATAATAAAATAAAACAATATGTTTATTTCATTTGAACGTTAGGGTATATTTAATATATAATTTAGCGATTACAATTTTTTAAAACGTATCAATATTTTAATTTTTCAAATGTATAACGCTGTTCCATAATTTTTACATCGATAAAGTTAACAGGTAGATGGGTTGCTCTGGACCTGGTAAACTGTAAAATTGCGTTAGACTACCCCTAACAGCTTTGTTTCGGGCCCTGCCGACACCTATTTAACTTAACTTTTATAATTATGTTATAATATAATTACCGTAAATAATAATTATTAAAACAGTGCCTGTGACAGAAATCTTTATTTAAAACTGTGTTAATATTTTCATTTACATAAAATGATATTCCGAGTTGTTTAACATTAAAAAAACAAAACACACTAATCGTAAGAAAAAATAAAATTTTGTAATTATACATCAGAGACATTATTTTACTATCATTTTAAAATAAAAATTTAAAATGTTCATTAATGTTTAAATAATTAAATATAAGTTTATATACGAATGTTATTTATTTTTAATCGTGAATTATACTCATATATTATAATTCATAATTATATATATTTTTTTATAATTTCATTATTTTTTATTTATTACAACAGCTAATCCAGATCGTATGATCATAACAATCTAATAGCCAAATTAATATTATAAATACAACGAAATATGAAACCGTTAAATCAATTAGTGCAAAACTATTACTCATCAACTAGGAAGTTGTAGCAGTGTATAAGTTAAAGTGCACCTTTAACTTAGCGTACAGTAAAGTGGCTCTTAATCTTCAATATTTGTGTACAATTTAGTGTTTTAGTTTCCTAGTACTCAATTTAGCTATAATACCTAGGTAGTTGAAGTGTATTCTAGGCGTTAGTTTACCTTTTTTTTCTCCATAATTTTCTATAAATACTAATTATTTTTTAATTGCAGGGCATGAATCTGAGAGCAATAAAAAGTCGAAACGTTGTTGAAATATTTATTGACTGATCCTCAAAACCCTAAAAAAAAAGTATCAGTCGATAGTCGAGAAAGTATGTATATATAAATATATCCTACAACGTAGTTTTCAAGTGAGAGAATAAGCTTACCTTGGAAGACCTTAAGGAAGAAAATGTTAATTTTAATGCCTATTGTACATAGGTATGAATATGTTTAAGAAGATTTATTTTATTTTTCTTATTTATAATTATTATTATTTTCTTAACATTTGTAGTTATTTCGCAATTTTTTTATATTTTGTATGAATGAACAGTTTACTCACTCTAAAAGGGACAGATCATATTATTATTCCATAAATAAAAAAATGTAATGTTAATTTCAAAGAATATCCATTGACTTATATTCCAAACTTTAACCATTAATTTCACACTATGATCTCACAAAATTATTTATTTATTCTTATTTATTCATGATATTTACAACTGTATTAAAAAATTAAATACATTAAGTAAATTTGATAACAGAAATAATAACATGAAATGACTTGTTGAGAAACTACCCACTGGTAGCACTCAACTCACAAAATTAAAAGATTAAAAAGTCAATTTAAAAAATATTCCACTATAAGGAAACCATTATCAGATTGCGACTAAATGTTACGCTGAATCGAGAAACCATAAAAAATGTTTAGCATTAACATTCTCTCTCTTTTCATAAACAAAAAATACCGTTTCATTGATTGATTTTCTCAAGGTTTCGAGTGAACAATAAATATGACAGTAAAAATTCTAAAATAAAAAAATATTGTACGTACTTTAGCAATTTAAGTAGCCACAAAGAAGAAGAAATGAGCTTACCTGAAACAAAATAACAAAAAAAAAAATTAAGATCGCATTAAAATAATTTATTTCGTCCATACAAATGCTAACTGTCAAATATGAAAATATGAAAAAAAAATCAATCCTGCACTCTAGCGATTGTAATTGTAATTATATATTTTTAAAGAACGAATTCAAAATCTTCAAGCATTCTTAAAAGCAGATATTAGTGTAGAAATAAAAACATTCTCGCTATTTAGGCTGAATTGATTATGATATTAGAGTGGTAATTTTTAGATTCGATAGTCAGCATTTGTAACGACGATATGTATAAAAGATCGACAATTTGTTAGACTGAATATAAAAATATATGAGTTTTCCAAATTTTATTCCGTGAATACTGTCCTAAGTCCCAATCAACAACCAGCTTTTTTTTTTTTTTTTTGGTTTTTTTTTATTAAAGCAAGGTCCAATTCACGTTTGATATATATGATTTTTTTTAATTGGGCAACGCATATTATTTTCTACACTTCTCTTTTTTTCATAAAAACAAAAAATAGAAATATATACTTCTCTAAATATATTCATTTTCGTTTGTACAAAATTACAAAAGTATCGTAATCGTAAATCGTAAATTTTATTAGGAGATGCAATGAACTTCTTTCATAAAGAATAAGTTTAATACTTGTTCCGAAGTGCATTGGTACGAAGCTGGAATTATACTGAGAAAAAAGTGCTATGATCGAACTTCGATACACATGTAGTATAAAGTTCAACGTAGTTTACATGTAAATAAATTAATTTCTCCGCGTATATTTAATTAATATTTAAACAGAATATCGAAAACTACGCTAAAAAAACGTAGTAGGTACAATTTTATTAGAAAACTTCGTTTTAAGTTTTTCTGATCAATTTTGGCTTCGCTTATACTCAGAAAAATAAACTAAAAAATGTACTTAACAAAAAAAAAAAACCGAACGGCAAATATAATTTATAATATTAAAAAATACTGGTTTGACTTCAATATATGAATAACACGTGTTAGTATTTATCGGATTATCGACAAACCTATATTTATTTGTTTTCTAGTAAATAAAGGTTAAATATTCATATACGTACATGTTTGGGCATACGTAAGGAATCGATGGTAATTATTTAGATGTGGACCGTACCGATTATGCGTGGTTCACAATCACTTTGGTCACACTTGTTCCTGGAGTGCCAAATGCATCCGGGTTGATCCGACACACTTCAGAACGAAAGTTTTCATCGTTTCATTAACAAGTGTGATCGAAGTGATTGTGAATTACGCCTAACCCGTGCGGTCCTCAAATAAATAATTACCGAATCGATTAATTTACAAAAACAATGTATTATTTATTTAAAAGAATTTCTAAGAATTGAAACAGAAGCAACTGATTATTCACAACTATCAGTTAATGGACAAGATAAACAAATTTAAAAAACGGAGCCTAGAAAAACGTTTTCTGAATAATCCAAAGAAGAAAGACATGAATTTAGAGTAAAATGAAATTATATAATTCATTTATTTTACATTATATCTTTACGATAACGCCAAAAGAAATATCTCGAATTAAATCCAAATCAGGGAGTATGAAACTGCCTTTCGAATATATTCTTATTCAAATTTATCAATAGAAGAAAAAATGTACCGGACGAATAAGTTAAAATATATCGATATACAGAAAATGTATCGATTTTCATAGTTTTCACACCTAAATTGATCATTTTTGATTATTCTAAATGAAATTGAATCATGTTCTCAAGTTAACATTGAAATATTTTCCAAGATCACCGAAATTTATTAGTTTTTTACTCTTAGTACTTAGCAGTGTAATAGTTATGAACTTCTATTATGATTTGATGACATGATATATTGAAATTTTTTGTACTTAACACTTTTAAATTTAATTGGAATAAGTAAAAGTTTAACAAACAATTTTTAAAGACATTTAGATATGCATTAAAAAAGCAAAAACTTCTTTTTTAAAGTAGACCTTTTAATTAACAGTTTTGAAAACAACCTTTATCTTTAAGCTCTTAATGTAAGTACAACATGAAATCCACATCAGATATTTATCAAACAGAAACATATTGCACAAGTCCATATGTTGAAATATTATTAGATTTATTTTTTTATTTCTTGGGTTATTTAATGCGTCAGGAGAAAAATCGCATTCCATATTCAAAGGTGAGTAATAAGTTGCGTTAGGAGCACAATGAAAGAGGAAATATTAGATACTTATTCTGTTAAAAGAGCATCTTAAACCACATTATTTCTATTAATTTTCTTTTTGTTCACAAATTTCCTGAGATTTATCTTATTTATTTTCTCTGAGGGGTCCCCAAAAATTTGTAACCGCTTAAGGACCCCCACTTGTGTTGATCTGCAGCTGCTTACCAGAATATTGAAGCTGAGTAATTCAAAACGTGAACATACTCAAAATATCCCAAAATGGCCCATAGCTGGATCAAAACAGTTTTATGACCGCTGAACTAACTATAAATAATACAATATAGATTATGAGAAAAAAAATATGGATATACAAATTCTGCACAGAATTCTACTTTGAGTTAAAAAATTAAGCATTCTACGGGTCCCTGCTCATCAATATTTAATTAATCGCGGATATTAAAATTATGATTTTCCTTAACTGCTAAATTCCTGTATTAATAAATAATTCAGAATAATAAAAAAAGTGCACGTTCGATAAATACCATTGAAAATTAATTATGAATCGTGTTTTCCCCATTGATTCAGAGAACATTAACGCTTTAGTTAGAAACAAGCGTTTTTTATCAAACATCCCCAAAATACATTATGTAAACTCATTCCTAATTAATATCATAGACGAGCATTAAGAATACAAATCTCTTTTAACGATTGCACCAAGTATGATATAATTAATAAATTACATATAAAATAATAGCAAGTTATAAGAAATATTTATAATGAACTTTTAATTTTTTTATTCCTGAATCACTTCAATTTTGGAAAAAAGCAGAACAGTAGATCGATAAATCACTTAATTAAAACTAAAAATGTCCCCTGATTTAAAAAAACTTATTTTTAAAAATGTGTGGTCTCTGTATTCTTTTTTGGTATGCATCGTTCTCATTAACTGAGATTTTAGGAGCAAATAAATTCAGAATCATTATAAAGTTATATTTTGTATAAAACAATAATAACAGAACACTGATCTAAATAATCGAACTCTGAGATTTTTTCTTAACCCCTCTTACGAGTTATAACAATTATTACATAAATAATCATAAGAAACATAAAAAATACATATTCTTTTTAATTCAAAATAAAAAACTAAGGTTGGAAATAAAAAAATTAAAGATATATATAAAGGAAAGCTGTTGAATTTAATAGTAATTTTAACACAATTCCTAGCCATAAAGCGGAAAAATACATTATTAATCTCATTTTTTGTCTCATTTCTTCAACATTCAACATTAATTTTTTTTTAACAAAAACTTCATTAAACTAATTATATTTCTCTGTACATTATATTTTTTTACCAATAAAACTTATTTTTAATACATAATAATAATAATAATACAAAAAAGAGGTGAAATAAGAATTAACTTCGATTTTTAACACTTAGATTTAAGCAGGTACTTGGTCCAACTACATAATCAAATTTTATTGTATGTAACATGTACCACTGAAACCCATGAAGGATCTTGAGTTCAGTACTTTGTAAGGAAGTATTATTTCAAGGTCAACGGTTGAGCACGTAGTGTCCGATATTATGCTCAACAACCATTCTTCCTTAATCAATTACTTAATTAAAAGTAACCACTTTATAGAGGCTCGATGTGCCTTAGGAGGATCTACCGATCCCGGGGTCGATCCACGGCTATTTAATAGAATAATAACCTGCCACTACCGGACTCGTACACGGAACCTTCAGCACGTATAGGAGCACAGTTCCTTACTCAGATAGTGCGCTCCCTTGATTTTTTAAAATAAAATATCCACTAAATCTGAACATTCAAATCAGACTAGTATTCTTGGAGAAAAAAAAGAGCATTTTTTTCTTCGAAATCTTGTATTAATTTAGAAATTCATCTCCTGTCCTTATGAAAAAAGTAAATACACTAAAAATTAACACAGATTATTGAATTTTTTTTTTAAATTTACTAAATCACTAGTTGTTAAGTCAATAATCGATTTTTTGTTTACTCATGCAGATCAGAATCTTATATTGTTTTTCTATGATTTCTGGTTTTTAATTCATTTTTCGCAATCATGAATTGAATACTTTTCCAGCTTGGATTGAATGCACCAACATAACCGCTCCTATTTGAATTGTTCCTGTTACCAAGTCACCATTGGAACCGTTCTGGGAGAGATGAACCTGAGAAGCCTTACAGTTCAAACACGAAAGGTATCTTGCGGACGATAAAGCAAATTATGACAGGTTTAGTCTCGACCGGGTTGATAACAGATGTCCCTGTTTCAGTTACCCGTCTCTATTCAACTGTCAAAGCGAAAACGCGATTTCAATACCGATACTTAAATTAATCTTATAAAATTATATCAATTATATAAACAAATAATTATTGATTTAACTGAACCATATATGAGCAACAGAGAATTTATCAGCAATTATACGAGGTCTGAGGTAGAGTTGCTCATCCCCCTCACTCCCAAGATATGTTATTGCTCACATTTTCTTAAAAAAAAAAAGGAAGTGAATGTAGAATAAGAAAAATCATATATCATATACAAATCACACTTGTTACGGTCTGCTCCATGTTTCCCTTATCTTTTCATTCCAAAAATTATTAACCCCTCCGAAATGTGTTCTCCTCAAAACTTCAAAAACCCATCAAAATATACCCACTCTAAAAATTTTCTCGCTCACGTTATGTTATCAAACTCCCTTCTGGACACACAACCCTGGTTTGATGTACTCAATAATTTGTCATTTATTCACTTAGCTATTGATCTAAAAATCGTAGGTTTTTTAAATTTTAATATCACTTTTGACAAGTTCGCTGCCAAGCGATATTTTCTAAAATGGTTCCACAACCCCAATTCCCAAAGTCATAAAAAAATATAAATACCTAAAGAAGTATAAACCACCATCAATAAAAGATGTAGTGTTATTTACTTTTTTTAATTTATTTATTTTTAAGTTATTTTATTTTATTTATTGTATATACTTTTTGATTATTATACTTTTGTTTATTTGATATTCTCTTTGTGCATATAGAAACTGTTTCCATGTCATATAATATTACAGGTCTTGTTACTGTATAGTAATGCCTAATTTTTTTCATTTGAGGACAAATTTTTCTTTTTGGAAACATTCCTGGTTGGATAGAGAATGCTTGGATGGAGAGCTTTTTAGGGAAAACTGAAAGGGGGTTGGTGTTCTTGTGGGAGGGATGGAGAGACGAGGGAGAAAATGGACTAAGGAAGAGCGAGAGGAACAGTCCAGGAGGATGAGTATTGGAGTAAGAGGAAGGCTGAGGATGTGAAGAGGGAACGGAAATGATATTCACGTGGTCCTTACTGGCCGGTTCGTGTAAAAAAAAAATTTTTTTTAATGAAATAAAAGATGAGGAAGGCATTTTTTAATTTAATTTATTTTGTTTCAGTTTTTTTTTTAGAACGAATCTTATAATAGGCATTGAACGAATAGGTCCTGTATTTCGCAAATATATATTTTGTCTAACAAAAATGAATATTTAATGAGATCATAATATAATAGAAATATGTTATCATAGTTAAAAAATGTTTAGTAATTTTTTATTTATAATTTTTTTTTATATAACTAGATAATGAGTGATCATTGTTATCAAATATTTTTGTTAATTGTTGTAGCTGGCTTGAGAATGAGCAAATTAGCTCTAAACGTAATTTAACTTGAATAATTTTATTAAGTATAAGGAGTTAAAAATTCCTTGAAGACACAATATGTAAGAAAATTGAATGCCCTTGCAAAGTACTACTGTACTAGCTAAATATATACATAAATAAAATAATAAAAGATGAGTAATTGTAGGTTGATGGTTGACGATGAAGAGAACGATGGTTGGGATGATCCGTCAAAATAAAATGGCAAAAATAAATAATAATATTTATTTTAACCTAATTATTATTATTCATATATTAATCTTATATGTATAAAGGATATTCTAATATATATTATGATATTCTAATATATAAGATATTCTAATATATTATTCATATATTTATCCTATAATAATAAATATTATTATTTATTTTTGCCATTTTATTTTGACTGATCATCCCAACCATACTTCTCTTCAATAAAAGATGAGGAAGAGTAATTTTTTAAAAAATTTAATTTGTTTCAGTTTTTTTAGAACGAGCCTGAAAGCAGGTCCTCTATTTCGTTAATAAACTTGATGTTCGAGATATTAAATAATTTCTTTCTCAAACCTAAAATGCCAATTTTTTTAACAGTTACAAAACATCTGCTTATTGTGAAGTTTATGACAAGTGCGGATGAAAATATGAAGAAAAAAAAATCATAGATAGGCAATTAGGAAATAACATTTCATATAATTCATAATTGTTCTTCACATGAAACGGAATGAGGAGATCAAGGATGCTGCAATGGTACCCAGTACCAAGGTTTTACCTTTGTAGTCCCTTTTCCGGTCGGACGAAACCCTGGTTTGAAGGTAGTAGTGGCCAGTAGGGCCTTTTAGGTCATACGCTTCGGTGGCGTCGGTCCCACACAACTAGAGAAAGCTAATGGGCCCCAACTTGCACAATGAACTTAACTTTGCAACAACAAAAACTTTACCATCCTACCACGTCTGTCCAAAATTTCCTCTTATCTTGGTTCTTTTGAGGAACTATTAAGTCGATTGAAGTGAGTAAGTAACAAAGGGAATCAACCCCTTTTATATAATTAATTTGATTGTATTGATATTGATATTTTAGCTTTTCATCTCATAGAATCTTTAAAAGTGAACCACGGGTTGTAAACAGTTTGGGCTCTTTTCTACTTTAAGCGCACCAGTGAATTTTGAAGTGCATTTTGATTAAAATATCTTATTCGAGGGAAATGTTAAGAATTTTATCTTCGTTGTAATGAGCAATAACCCGAAATTGTATCTCAACGTGGCGTCGTGTTACAAAGGCGAAAAGGGAAAGAGTTCGGTTGAAGATATTGATTAAAATATCTCAGAAAATAGACCTGCATATTGTAAGAAAGGTAATTGGTCAGCATTTCATCCTTTTCGTAATGAGTTATCATTCAAAATTTTACCTCAACGCGCCCCCTTGTTAGAGAGGCGAAAAGAGGTAAATACTGACAAAAACCAAAAGATAACAAGTTTTATTAAAAGTATGGACTAAAACATCATAAAAAATAGTACTTGCATACTGTAATTGAGGGAAATGATAAGCATTTTATCCTCTTTGTAATTCAATATTGTTCAACATTGTATCTTAACGACAGACCATATTACAGAGGAAAAAAGGGGGAAAATAGTATCGAAAACCAACTGATAACGAATTTTATTGAATATATAGATTAAAATATCTCAGAAACTAATAAACCTGCTTGTTGTAAGCAAGAGAAATATTCAGTATTTCATCCTCTTGGAAATGTGCTATTATTCAAAACTGTTTCTCAACGCGACGCCGTGTTAGAGACACAAAAAAGAAAAAGAAAATTGTCTTAATGGTGTGCTTAAAGTAGAAAAGAGCCACATTTTTTTATAATTTTTTTTTTTTACTTCAGACTCTTTACTAACTAAAAATTAAGAGGAACCATATCAAATAAAATCCACATCCAATTAACTTAAGATAATTCTCCGCTCATCCCAAATATTATGTTCCTTACTGAGAAATTTTGGACAATAGGCCAATTATAAATACTTTACTAGGCTTTTCAGATGCCTATGTCTATAAAAAATACGAATATCTATCATTTTTAAAATGTTGAGAAAAAGCCAATTTTTG
The DNA here is from genome assembly GCA_928085145.1 of Nezara viridula. NCBI lineage: Eukaryota > Metazoa > Arthropoda > Insecta > Hemiptera > Pentatomidae > Nezara > Nezara viridula. The sequence continues at coordinate 59,691,264 of OV725081.1, read as the reverse complement.
TAACTTACCGTTAATTTAAACGAATTTTAACGACTTATAATAAATACATACACACACACACACACACACACATATATATATATATATATATATATATATATATATATATATAATATATTAGAAGATCATTATTTTAGACACTTTCAAAGAAATATCATTGCAGACTTCCCAGAATATTGAAAAGAAAATTAACAATTGTGCCCAGCACTTTTTCTATCATAAACGATCATAAATAAAAAAAACTTTACTTTTTACTCCTCTCCTCTCACATAAAAGCATACATATATATATATATATATATATATATATATATATATATATATAATATATATATAACAAATTTAAGATTAAAAATAAGTCAACAAAACATATCTGGCCATACACGAACAGTTGTTTTTTAATTAAAAATCACTTCATCACAAGATCTTAATCAACAACAAGATACAGTGCGATCAAGGGATTGATATGTATGCTAAAGTTTAGTTTGAAATTCAAATTCCATACAAAGCAATACTGACGCTAGTGAACCGATGAATTTATACCGTTAGAGATACACCATCATGTTTTACATCTATATTAAATCTCAACTAATATCCAAAATATCTTCTCATAATATGGGAGCGAAACTATTATTACCGGGCATTAATTCACAGAGATTTGAAATTGTTTTCAGCAATAAAGATCTTCAAGTTATTTGAACTTTGAATGTTTGAAGTCCAAATTAAACGAGGGAGGAGTTGGAGCAGAAAGAGGATCCCAGGAAACTCCTTTAATTTTCTCTATTCTCTATAAATGGAATTCTATAAATAAAGGACATTTTATATATTGTAGATAGGACAATAAAATCTTACTATAGATATTTAATATATAAGATGGTTTCAAATTATCTAAGATAAATTGTTTCTCAAAAAATTAAAAAATAATTTTTTTTTAATTTTTGAAAAAAATCATGTACATATATACATTGAATATAATATCTTGACTATAAATTGAACTATCTTGGAGTGATACATTATAACTATCATGGGTGATAAATACTCAGGACCCAGTCTTTTTTAATTTTTTTTATTTTTGCCAACGTTTCAACCCAAACATGTGGGTCATCTTCAGGGCGTGGTTTGAGCACTGAGGGTGTTCAAGCCTTCAAGACTATATCTATTAAATTAATTATTTTTATATTGTTGATATGAGATGTGATGTTCTAGCATATATGTATTTTGTGCTTCTGAATATAACTTCATTGGCTAAACTTTGACCTGTCAGTTATTAATTGGTAATTAAGAGATTTGAGGCTTAATTTTGGAATTTTACAATATTATTCTAACATGTATTTGGGAAGTAAATTTATTATATATTTTACATTTACGTAATTATATATGAAATACATAGTAAATGAAAGTACTTTTACAATATTAGCCATTTTAAGATTTAAAAGATGTTTTTTTTTCCTATTAAGCTGTTATATTTTTTTTTATGTTTGAATCCCAGGAATAGAAATGCATTATTTATAAACAATTTTCAAGATTAGTGTTTCTAAACATTTAAAAAATAAAAATAATATCTACCGATTCAAAGTGATGGAAATGAAAAAAAAGTTCATTTAAGGGAATGAAATTCTCATTCTCCGACACTTAAGAAAAAAAATTTAAAAACTTGTTTTACAGAGGATTTGTGTTAATTCATCCGAATAACTATTCTATTGTTAGTGATTCTTTGTTGTTGCTTTTATTTTAGTGGTAAGAAAATAACAAAGAAACATTTCTAAAATAAAAAACAAAAGAATTGTACTTTGCTTACTTCGCCGTGAAATCGGGTCCCATGATAAGCCTTGCGGCTTCACACAAAGTTTGCCTACTTTGAATAAGCACGACAGTGGCCTACGAGATGAAAAAGAAGAAATATAATTTTTACAAACCGATTGTTAGAAATAACTCCAAAAGCTATTATTCTTCTATTGTTTAATGTTTAAATAAAAACCAACAAAAAACATATATATTTTTTACAATAAATTAGTCCAATTTTCACCAACATTTTATTGATACGCATTAATTTGACGTTTCGACTCATACTTAAGTTTTCTTATAAGCTTAAGTATGAGTAGATAATGCTTTTTTTCCTGAACGTTGGCCTTAAAATAGTAACTCAAGACTTCTTTATGGGTGTTGGGGTAGTTTTTTTCTTTTATTCTAAATAGAAAATACTACCGAAATTAGTCCGTGGTACTGACCCCTTTTTGTCAATTTATTAAAATCAGGCTGAAACTTCGTAAATAGTTTCATCTCATCGTAGCCTATAAATATTTTATTTACGAAAATTCTCGGAATCGGGGAGTTTTCAAGTTAGAGGTCGGCAAAGATTGTCTATTCAATAGGTACTAAAAACTCGTAAATACCCATTTGCTTTTCACTTTAATCGTAAGATAACTTGAGCAAAAAGTCGAGAAAAAAGGTGGCATTCGAAAGTATTGAGCTGCTTTGCGTGACCTACACACCCAAAATTTCAAAATAACGAGGTTTTACAGGCCAAACTGCTCAATATTTCGAAAGCCACATTTTTTCTAGACTTTGTGCTCAAGATATCTTACGATTACAGTGGAAAGCAAATGGGTATTTACGATTTTTTAGTACCTAATTAATTAGATACAGTTTGCCGACGTCCAGATTGAAAACTCTCCAATTCCCAGAATTTTCTTATATAAAATATTTGTAGGTTACGATGAGATGAAATTATTTACGAAGTTTCAGCCGGATGTTAATAATTCGATAAAACGGGGTCTGTACCACGGACTATAATGTACGTAATTTTTCGTTAATATCTTTTTAATAATATATTTCTTCACAAAAAAACAGAAAAAAAAATGGATTCCGGCGGTCGAGGATTGTGGGGTCTTAACAGGGAAAAGCGAGGGGGAACTACCACGGGTCCAGTTTTCACCCCCTAAATCATTTTGACTTAATGGCGGACAGATTTATTTTGGACGAGCTCTGACGCCCTTCCAATAAGGCTGTTCATAATTCATTTGCAGAAACGCTCGGGCGGTTTTGCTTTTTACTCAAAATCATCGTAATTTAAATGTACAGGTTAGGAATGAATTATACCAGCTAATGATTTAATACGAGCGAAACGGATTAATTTATTAATGGAGGGGAGAGGGAGGTACAGAAAACATATTCAATCAAATACAAAGGCTAAACGAAGAACGGAAGAGCAATAAAAAATGAAAAGCAGATTTATGGAAACCAATCATTCATAATTATTACAAATTCGATACTCAACATAATAATTATATAGTTTAGATAGTGAATAAATCTGTTGTGGAATTTTTATATAATAAAACAAGAGGAAGAACACGGTGCATTTTTTTTTTTTAAATCAAAAGAGATAATATTAAAGATATGAATATAGTGCATGAAATCGAAAGTTTATATAATTTAAACGTATGGCTAATCGAAAACCACAACATCAAATTTTACATAATAAGGAATCAAATTTAAGATAGCTGTGCAAACTTTTCGACCAGGAAGCGAAAATGATTTTGCTTAACAACAAAAATTTTGGTTGATAACCGCTGATTTACATGCCAACTCTAAAGCTCTACATTATAACCGAATAGGGATTCGTTTCTGAAAACAATAGGAATAAGAAATGAAAAAATCAACACTATATATTATAGATCACTTTTACATTTTCGCTTAGGAACAATGAAGAGCTATCACATGGAAAAAAAATTCAAGGGGAAGTGATGAATCCCAGTTTCGATCCTTCAATCTCTAGTACAACTTTGAAAAAAGACATTGAAAAAAATAAAGGTTTCGAAATTCAGCTATTTTCTAACGGGGGTGGGGTGGCCGAGCGGGCTAACGCGTTGCTCGGCAACCTAATAACCTTAGTAATAATAATTTTAAATTAGTAATAAGTTTAGGGGAAAAATAACTGCGAGTTAGCGTGCCCCAGTCGGATGAGTAAGGGAAACTTGCAACATCGACTAAATCTATTCTTTTTTTTTTCTTTTTTTTTTAGTACTTCAAAAACTAGATAAACTGTTTTATTGATACCTTGTGGAGTTCCCGAGAATATTATCAATTGGCAGAATATACATGTTTCTACATTTTTCTGTTTCTATTGTTCAATTGAAAAAACAAAAAAGTAGATTTAACTGATGTCGCAAGTTTTCCCTCACTCTCCCCCCTGTGTGTTGAGGAATCTCTTAACTTAGGCATTAATTCCCCGTTCGCACCTCATGGCCATTGAAAACCGTGTATAGTCTAAAAGGCGAGTAGGAGAACAGAAAAAAAAACACATTTTTTTTTTTTCATTACTATAGTTATTTCTTACTTTATTATTTGTAGCAGCTATTTTGCAATATTGTGACATTATTGCTTATCTGTTTTCTTTAATCTAGCTTTATACAATAGCTTTGTAAATACTTCTGTTATCACTTATGTTTTAGTTCACTTCTTTTATTGAAATAGATATTTTGGCCAGATTTAATGTTAATTTTTATAATCGATATTATTATTCTTAAGGGACTTAGTTCCAGAAAAAAGTCGATTCTTCTATCCCATATGGTTTCAATGTTGAAGATTCAAGATGGAGTTAATTGTTGTTTTTTTTTTAATTTCGACATCAAGAACATGTATATTTTCTAAGGAGACGAACTAAAATTATATGGAAAAGTAAAGAAGGAGAATAATTCTATGATCACTGGGATACTTCGGATAATATAGTAAGGGCCGTTTAATTTTTTTTCAATAAATAAAAAACAAAAAACAGGTATGGCCTTTAATAGGAAGTGAAAGGACTACTAAATAAATAGGCTTCAGGAAGTACTATAATGGATTTGTTTATGTTCAGAAATAGCTGCGATTAGCTGTTATCTTATTGCTAAACTATAACCTGGAGGGATATTTTTTAGAGGGACGAGCTCATCATTTATTAAGTGAATTGTTACTTTAATAGTCGTGGTAAGATTATATTTTTATTTTATTATTACCATTATTTATATTTTCTTTCTTCATAATGATATTTTATTGTTTTTTTATATATTTTTTATATTTCGCTGTATATTATTTTGAAATTACCTTATTTATTTTTTGATTTTTTAAATATGGCGTGAATGTGCTCTCTGAACTCTATTATAAATGTCCTTTATTGAGACAGATTGTAATATTTATCAATAAACAAGTAATCCAGTAAAAATATTCGTGGTAAAGTATGAAGTTGCGCTTATTGTTTGTTGAATAGACTATCTTGATAATACATATATATTTTTTCCCTAGCTTCTTTTTATATATTTTCGTCTTCAATCCTTGGATTTTTTTTGTAATCTTAATAAACTGCTTACAGATAAAAAGCATTTTAAGGTGTACTTTGCTTCTCTTTATCGTTTCTGTGAATTTTTTTCTAAATCTAAAATATAATTTATCGAGGGGCTCACCTTAAGCTTGAGTTGACCTTATACTCTAGAGCTTACAACTAAATTGATATAAATTTATAATATTATATTGCATACATGCATAAATATGTTTCGGAGATATCGCTTTCACGGTGAACGAATAAGTATAGCTTATATAACAGTTCTCGCTGAGGTATAATAGTTTCTATATATATATCGCAGATTGTCATTTTTACGTATCGGACTAAGATATTTAAATTTTTAGAAATTATAAATAGAATTACATTGAAAAATTTTTAGTGGAAATAAGTTCTAAATTTGATTATCCTCCGTTGCGTTTTATTTTATTATTTTTTTATTAGATCATTCGTATAAAGGAAAAATGGTTTATTTATTTATTTTTTCATAAATAGCTTAGTTTAGTTTATTTCGAAAGGCTTTTCAGTGAAGAGTCTGCTCTTACTTGAAAAGATGAAAAGAAAAGGGTTCTTAAGAAAATCGAACCCTGAAAAAAAAAAATAATCACTTCAAAAGACCACATAAAAAATATGTAGGAGGTTGTGGAATTGGAGTATTATTAAAAATCCAGGGGGTTGGTTGAGTAATGCTGTTGAGGGCCTCGGTGATGATCCTTGAGGGAGCTAAGGCAGCAAAGATAAATGATCTAGGCATTTACATCGCGGGCGGGCTCACCCCCAACCCTTTCCCTCACCCCCTTCGACTTCTACTCTAACGACATTTCTTAGTAAATCACGGCATGTCAGGAGAATTTGCCATCAATATAACCAACTACAACTAAACATGAATTTTAAATTATCAGATTTTAGACATGAAATGTCATTAATTTTGCGTTTTAGTAATACTGCATTCAGTAAAGGTATGTATAATAAACCTGTATTTGACGTGTCATAAAATCTCCGAAAAAGTTCGAACTACGAATATAAATACAACTAGTAAATATGAAATAAGTAACTTGGCATGTACAACATGAGGAAAAACTACACATTGGTAGCACTCCAATTATATTTCTATATTAGAAGGTCCCGATGCCATCTTCTTTTCAGACGCCTCGGATGGTTATCAGAAATATAAGAGGAAGCAATGTTGGAAACAAGAGGGTTCGGATGGTTCAGAAGTTTATTATGGAAGGATAGGTATCTGGATTGGGCTAAATCGGAAACATATGGTACATTAAGATCGTTATGGATGATTTTATTTGTGATAAAGTAGGGAGCATTGAGTATTTTACGAAGGATTGGATACGAGAGGAATTTGATGGTTTAGTAGAGCCTCAAAGCTCGATCTCGTAAATCCAAAGAGGAGTTATTATAGTAATATATATGAGTCTTTTGTAAATAGTGGGAGGTTTCGAGCGTTTGTCTAGTAAGTGCTACAGTAGTCGAAAACGTCGGGCGGTTTCTAGTCGTTTCAGTCTGGTATGGGGGTGAACTATAATTTGAATTCACAGTTATTCCGACTAGTTCACCACTTAATTGACTAGCTCTCTAAACTATTAATTACAAAAGACTCATACACATGACTATAATAAGGTCTATTTCCAGTAACGGAATTAAGCTATGGGACGTAATTAAACTATCAAATTCCTCCAATTCTTACAATCCCAAATCCTTCCTAAAATCCTCAATGCTTCTTAGTTTGTTACAACTAAAATCATCCATAATGAACTTAATGTTCCTTAGATTGTTATTATTACTATTTATATATTTCATCCTCCCATGCCACTGTGACAATACGGATGTTTGTAATAGTGTGTTATTAGGCATGAATGCTTAATAACACACTACATACAAGCACAAAATACTAAAAAAAGGAGTTCATTATATCTTAAGTATTCCTATTTTTTTGTTAGTTTCATACCATATCAGTTGTGAATTCGTGATCATATATGCCTTAAATAATTAAATGCTGCCGTTAAACAGAGTCCGACTTTCCATATTATCTAATTTATCCAAGTATCTAGAAAGATTATTTCGCTCTCAGTTGAATAACTTTCTCGAGCAAAACCGTCTAATCAATTTTTTACAATCTGGTTTTCGTTCGCAATATTCTACGCAATCTGTCATGTTAAAAATTACCTTAGATCTTCAATCATCCATAGATAAACAGAAAATCTCTAACCTAACTCTTTTCGATTTTTCTAAAGCCTTCATTTCTGTAAATCATAACATCCTATCCTCCTTTCCAAACTCCAAAGGCCATCTTTATCAAATAGCGGTCTAAAATGGATTCTATCCCTTTTATCCCATAGCTCCTAGACAATTGTTATTCCTAACAAATCGCCTTTTTCCTCCCTTTAATTAACGTGAGGTGTTCCTCATGGTTCCTCATACTGTGTTCTCTATTTATATTAATTACCTTCCTAACTGCATTAATCACTCCCGTTATCACTTATATGCCGATGATTTCCAAATTTACCAATCGTATCAAACTCAGAGATGCCTGTGGCTGATAGAAAGCTACAAGAGGATATCGACTATATCCAAAGATGAGCAGAAATAAATTAATTGAAGCTGAATGTAGATAAAACAAAGGCTATCCTCATCGGTCCCAGACATCTTATTAGCTTTCTTCCCTGCCCTCCTCTATTTTACCTCTATAATCGCCCTTTCCCTTTCCTCCCGACAGTAAAAAAAAAAGACAATTTCTTATCAGAACATTTTCTGTAACAATCATATTTCCCGAATTACCCAATATTCCATAACTATCCTTAAGCAAATCATTAGAATCCGTGATTCTATTCCTCAAAAAACCAGATAGCTCCATTGTTTCCTCCCAATGCTAATACGGTTGTGGTCTGCAGGACTAGAGATAAGATTAAAAAGACTTATGCAGTGTGTCAAAAGATTCATCACTGGAATCACCAGGCTTTCTCAAGTCTTCTGTTGGTACACCGAGTTGAAGAGGCTCCATCCTTCTTCGCAACGTCAATTCCTCAGAACCAAAAATTCTCCCTACATCTCAGAACAGCTTACTCTACGTCTCTTTATTCAACTTTAGATAGAATATAAATACATATATGTCCTCTCCCATGAAACCACTCCTTCATTAAATCGTCATTCGTATTACCTTCTTTTGGAATTCCTTGCCTATCAACATATATAACTCTTCATCTACAACTATCTTGAAACAACGCCTACCCCTCCACGTACTTCATTATCAAACCACCGTGACAATGTAATAATTATTTGTTTCTGTAACTACAATTGCTACTAATAGTTGATTAACAAGTAACGTTTTGTAGATACTAACCTAGATTAATTTGTATAATTTTCGAATTATGTCATTATTCATAGAGGACTTTAGAACATTTTTTTTATTTTTTTTATTTTAGTAGAACATTAAATTTCTTCTCAACAACAAGACTAACACCTAAATCATTTCATCAACATTTCATGCTTGATAAATTTAAAACGAAAAATTAAATAATACATAGGCTCTTGACCTAGAAATAGTTAAGCTGTGGATTACGAAGAAGTAGTGAGAGTAAATCAGACTACAACGACTTACAGAAATGCTAAATAAAACAAAACAAGAAAAAAAAGGACAAAAAGGGTTGTAGATAAGTAGGGAGAAAGCAGGGCATTAGGCTGGTTAAAATACTTGAGAGTGGCTGCTCCGGACGTTAATATTTTACTAAGGGCTGGATCGGAACCGTTCCCAACGCAAATCAACCGCCCTAGTCCTTCTTGTTTTCACCTCGTCCCTTTTCTCCCTCCCTCCCTCCTCTCTCCTCCCCCCCAATATTCACTAACACTATATACTACAAAAACATTTTAAACAAAGGATATTGTTTTTTTTATTAAAAAAAAATAATTAAAGTTTGTTATAAAAAAATAAAACAAACCATTTATTGGCAAACAATATTATGTATCAAATTTAAGTCAAATATTTGTAAATATATATTTTTTTACAATAAATATAAATTGTACAACTTCATCATAACTGTCTTATTCAGGTTTTTTTTTTTTTTTTTTTTTTTTTTTTGTCTTCTCCTTCCTCAGCTTTTAGGCTATACGGGGTTTCCCCGACCAGAAGGTGAGGGTGGAGGATTAATGCCAGAGTTAATAGTTTCCCTTGGATATGAAACCGCGTTATGCCGCTCGGCAACTCCACTCCTATATCTTGATCACTTCAATTTCTTTTTTTTTAATTTCTTTAAATGTTTTTTCAATAATTCCATTAAACCTTACTCAGTGCTATCCGCCGTTTCTCTCCCTCTGTCCTCCAGGAACATTAATACATAAAGCATCTTGGGTTTAGTACTTAGTAAGGAAGTACTCTTTCTCACTCAAGCAGTGCGGAACGAAATGATTTGACATAGACTACGCTCACTACTGGTTTATCAGAATAAAGAATTACATGCCACAGCCGGACTTGAATCCTAGACCGGTAGAATAGGAGTTTCTTACTTACTGACCTACCTCACTCCTTATAACAATTTTATAAAATAAGTAAGAAGATGGTCCGATGTGGCGGTCATAAAAAGACTAAATCAGTCAAACAGCTGTCTGAAGAAGACCAGTAAAGTCGGGTCTAACGAACGTTGGCTTTTAATAAAATAGTTTGTAATTATTTTAGTATTTTTATAACCTAGGACTCCACCTGGACAAACGTCTAACTTGGAATCCTCATACCAGACGGAAACGACAAGAAACAGTTCGACGTATCCAACTACTTCAACACTTCCTAGACAAACGCTCTAACCTTCTAATTAATTACAAAAGACTGATTTGCATGACTATAATAAGGCCTATTTGGACTTTCGAAGTTGATCTATGGGGCTCCACCAAACCTTCAAATTCCTCTCGTATCCAATCCTTACAATCCAAAATTCTTCGTGAAATCCTCAATGCACGTTAATTTGTTACAAATAATATCACCCACCATGACCTTAATGTTCCTTATGTATCAGATTTGGCCCAATCCAGATATCTGTCCTTCCATAATAAACTTCATAACCATCCCAACACTCTTGTTTCTAACCTTTCTTCCTATTCAATTCCTGATAACCCTCCGATGCGTACGAAAAGAAGATGGCCACGTGATCTCCTAATATAGACGTACTATTAGAGTGCTACCATTGGGTAGTTTCTCACCATGTGTTCCATGTCATTATATCCATGTACGAATTTACTATATGCATTTTTTTTTTATATAGTTGTAAATATCATATAAATAAAAATAAAAAAAGTATTGTTATGACCGCCACCCAAGACCATCTTCTTACTTAATAATCTACCACGGCCAACCATCAAGTATTCATATTTTAGAAATTATTCAAATATCCGCAGATATTTTATAGCAGAATCTTACGTTAATCATGCAGATGATGTGACATAATACAAGTGCAAAAAAAATGTTTTATTGCAGAAATAAAGGAAAGATGGACCAATCACAGTTTTTATAAAAAGTTACGAAATAAAGAAAGTTATGAAAAATAATTTTTTAATTAAATTAAAGTATGCTTGTAAATGAAATTAGAACACAAGAAGAAAAAAAAAATGTTCGATTTAGTGTTTAAAATACCATAAAATAAAAATATTGGAAATTATAATAAGCCATCTAAATCGTTGGCTTTAAGGAGAAATCCTATAGATTTCTCTCAAAAGAGGAAATCTCCTTGAAGTGAAGAGGAAGCTAAGAACTCTTATCCCGTTCTAATGCTTGATTACCGATTGATGAAATTATTCATCGTATTTTTTTTTTTTTCATCTTAATCAAAGTTCTGTTATTTATGCTGGAAAATTCCTTCCGCTTGGTCATTTCCAAGCTTATCTATCCCTTTTTCGAATATTATTATTTTTTAACTTTTTATCATTACGTTTTTAATATTCTATTGCATATATATATATATAATCTTAAGGCAAAATCATAGCAGATGTAAATTATTAAATTTAATATTACTTTTCGAAATAAAATTATACAGTTTAGGATATTCCAAAATGGTCAGCTATGATTAATCCTTGGTAACTTAAAATTGATGGTAACTTTACCATACGTTGCAAACAGTTTTAAATTAATTTCTAATTTATAAATCCATTTCACACTTCCCCATTCAAAGCCAAATAATTGTCATCCATTTAGTTAATTAATACTACTTATTTATTTTAAAAAAACAACTATAATTTAAAATTTATTTTTAATATTCAAAAGTCTTTTTAAGATGATTTTATCTTAAGAGCTGATGTAAAATCTATTGTTCATAAGAACAGTAAATATACTCCCAAATAATTGTAACATAATGGGGGGGAAAAAAACTGTCCTTCAAAATAAAAGAATAAAGGACAAGGAAAGAAGTCGAGAAAATATCAAGAAAACAATTCAAGTCTAAAAGCTCTTCTCGTAGGACTCTTATAGACAATGGTCATCTTTTTAGTGCTTTTTCCCAAGAACGAGTTTAGCGAATGCCGGACATTCCAACCATATTCTTATGTCGTAAAACATTTTATTTTCTTCTGTCTAGGAAAAAAAAACGGGCTAAGTTTCTCAAAATATACATGGTTATTTTCAAAATATGTCTACCAAATATATAAATATAAATTGGATGTATAAAGGGATCAAATTACGTGTAGGTCTCAAAAATGATTATTGAACTGAAAACTTCTTTAGACGCGTTTCGAACATTTTTTTAGAGAGTGAATTAGAATGAGCCGTCAGATTTTCCGATTTGTAACGCTCAGATAAAGTCGGCTGGAGTCGACTAATTGAAGCGTTTTTGCATATGGATTAAAATATCTCAAAAACTAAAAATTGGACCTGGATATTGTTAGCAAAGGAAATGTTCATCATTTCATCCTCTCTGTAAGGGGCTATTATTCAAAATTGTATCAGAACGCGTTAGAGAAGCGAAAAGAAAAAAGAAAAGTGGCGAAAAACAAATAATAACTAGTTGTATCCTTTTATCATTTCATACTCTATATAATGAGCTATTATCTATAATTTATATTTCATATTATTAATCTCGCCTTGTTGATGTTTTCAATCCTATCGTGTGGTATAAAGCACACACCTTAGCTTTTTTTTAATCAGGTTTACTGCCATTTTAAACTCGAAACAAAGACAAACTAAAGATATTTATCAATATTGAGAGCTATACATTTTTGACACAGTACAACATAGAATATACGTTGTTTTTTTAAGTAGAAACTTATTTAGCCATCCTTTGCAGTTTTTTTGTAGATAGTGAATGGCATAAAAAAAGGAAGAGAAAATCTAATTCTCGCGATATTTTAATAAATCATTCTAAAACATTGCCTATAACTAAAACAAAAATTAATGATTTACTGATGAAAACGCAGCTTCTAACACACGAATGCTTAATTAATTCAATCGGATATTGTTACTAAAATTTATTATGTAAAAAATAAAATATAAAACGTTATTGTTCCACTTATCTTTGTCAAGTGAGATTTACAATGACTAAATTAAGCATACGTTATATAGAGATGGAAAAATTTAAAGGAAATGATTATTTAAAAAAACAAAACAATTACACAATAACACTGCTTGCTTTAAGTTTAATCCTTGAAGGAACAGATGATAATTTAAAGAGGCTAGGTGTGCCACAGAAAGATCTTTTATCGCCAAGATGTTAAACATACTTTTGCTTTATGATTAGACTTCAGACATTTGACTACACATTCTTTACTGCACAACTTAATTTTTTTTTTTTTTTTTATGAAATTTTCAACTGTACATTTAATATACATTCAGCAAATGTGATACAGATAAATACATGACATGACAAGGCTTGTAGAGTATCTACCCATTGGTAGCACTCTGATGAAATTTCTAAATTAGGAGATCACGAGGCCATCTTCTTTTCAGACGCCTAGGAAGGTTATCAGAGATCGAGGAGGAAGTAAGGTTAGAAACGAGAGGATTAGGATGGTTCTGAAGTTTATAAAAGAAGGATAGGTATCTGGATTGGGTCAAATCGGAAACATATGGAACGTTCAGGTCATTATGGATTTTTTTTATTTACAAAGTAAAGAGCATTAAGGATTTTACGAAGGATTTTGGATTGTAAGGATTGGATACGAGAGGAATTCGATAGTTTAGTGGAGCCCCAAATCTCAACTCCGTAAGTCCAAATAGGTCTTATATGGTCATGTATATGAGTCATTTGTAATTAATTGAAACGTTAGAGTGTTTGTCTGTTAAGTGCTAGAGTAGTCGGAAACGTTGAGGGTTTTTTTGTCGTTCATTCTGGTATGAGGATAACTTAATAATTAAATTATTAATAACCCTTTTTTTTGTTGTTTTTATTTTTTTGAGGGTTCGAGGGAGGGTTCTGTATTTCTAACTTGGTATACAATATATATTTGAATAATTAGCTTCAGTAGTTGCGCCTTTATTGACTTTACAAACGCATAAGCTCAACAGCTTTTGTAGTCAACTGAGGCAATATCGCCTAATAGAAATTCCTAACATTCTAAGATCCTCGTCTTTGTAATACCTCTATGCGCCTATAGAATTCCATCAATAGGTTTTGTACCATTCAGCAAGTCGTATATGATTCACAGACGAATAGGTTTGACAGGGAATGCTCATATGGCACTATAACTGAAAATTAGACCTTTGTATGTGTAGAAAACATCTGAAAATGATAATATAACAAAATTCCATATTTTTTTAGTCTGATATTCCGGTCATATTAAGATTTTTTATATCTTAAGAAAATTAAAATGTTTTTAAATAATGTTGTTAAGTAAATAAATATGTTTAATATTCTGTTTTACGCTTGTCAATGTCGAATAAGTCAAAAGTTCTGACAAATATGAAACCAGTTAGAGTCAACAACTCGAGAAAAAAAAAATTGGGATGAATATTTTATTGCTTTCCGAATATATAAAACTATATTAAAATCTATATACAAAAGATACTTTATATTTGTTTATACAATCTCGCTTTGAATATGATATATTTGAAGAAAGTTAGTCTATTAACCTTTTTCCCAATAGCAGGTTTATTGTTTTATACATGTTTTATTTTTGAATTTATTATATTACATATTTACTATATATTTATTTATTGTTTATTATTTTATAAATGTTTTATTTTTTTATAAATGTTTCATACATTTATATTTATTAATAAATGTTTTGGGATCTTCAACCACCTGGGTCATTTTCGCCCTATATTACGCTGATTACTATATTATGTATTATATTATATTACGCTCATTATTATATTATATTATAATATGATATATTATTATATTATATTATATTATTATTATTATACTCATTATTATATTATATTACGCTCATTACTATATTAGGTTATTTTCGCCCTAAATTACGCCCCATATTAGCAAGTTTATATAGGTTTTTAGAGTTCCTGACTCTACCGCTCCCTAATCATAAAAAATTGTGAAATTACCTTCACTGTAAGACATCACTGAACAAGCGCAAAATATAAGTTTTAAGTTCTGTGCGAGAGAAATTTAAAATAAATTTTTCCTGGACTCCATACTACTCCGTTTCTATATCTATACGGACAAAGTTCATCTTCGGATGGTCGTTGATTATCAACACCTTTGTCTATATTGGTTTTGTGTAATAAAAAGAAATAATAAGAATATAACATAAAAAAAATATATATATAATATTAGGATAGATAACAATATGGAGATAGAGAGAATAGTATTCTTGTTGAAGAATAAGAGAAAAAACAAAAGAAATAAACTTATAGGTATAGAAATTATTTCCTCGGTGAATTGGGAACCATATCCAGGATTTTTTCCTCATATTCCATATCTATTGATATATTTCCGGGTTGATGTACTAAAAACTTCAATAATTTTTGCGCCATAAAAAACTATGCTCTGGGAATGGATTGAATTATTCCAGTATATTGGAGCTAATCCTAGTATTATCTCTATGTACAGTGGTTTTTTTTTGTACTTAACTTAGAATGTGTTTGTATTAAAATGCCACGTATAAATCTGTTGTTTATTTCAGAGTAAGCTCTCATCCATATTAGCTAGTTGGAAACCTGTTGCTACATATAGTGCACACTGAAGCTTTATATCCTCTTATGTTTTCATATACAACGGCTTACAGTCAAAATGATACACCTGGATAGTGATAGAAATTATTGAATAGATAAATAGTTCAATTTACATCACACCGAAAACACTAATTTATTGTAATCCATAAACATCCTATTAATATGTTATTTTTCTTGACTTATGTTATGTTACGTTTTATGTTCGTTTTTATGTTCTGTTTCTTGGTATGAGGGCGTCTGGTGGATTCTGGAGTAGGAAGTCTTCATTTTACAGTGGAAATATTCACAAGGTATAGTGGATAAATATGTTTACAAAGAAAATATGAGAAGAAACTTGAATACAATTTCGGAAACACTGGGGCGCTAATAATTTAGTTTTATTTGGAAAATGATCCCTAACACTCTATCTTGTAAGTTACGGAACAGCTACTTTACAAGTATCCCAATGTAATAAAAACTCCGCCACAGCCACCATTTCTTAATGTGATAGAACACCTGTGAATAAAATTGGAGGAAGAAATTAAAAAACACGAAATTTCTAACAAAAAAGACTTATAAAAGTATTTCTTCGAAGAGCAGGATAAGTCCGTAATTACCAAAAAACTGGTCGACACCATTACAAACAGACTGAAAGGAGTTGTCGAAAATAATGGCTTGCCTACAAGGTATTGAACTAAATTAATAATATTTAAACGTTAAAAATAAGTGAGCTGCATCATTTCGAACGTGAGGTAATATTATTACAGCTTTTTCTTTTAATAATTTTTTTAAATAATCACAGTTGAATATCTTAATTTTATCAAGTCTGTTCATATTTAAATTGAGATCATAAATAAATCTGTTGAAGAGTTTCTGGTTTTATTTGTTTACTGTAACCAGTTAAGGGTGTATCAATTTCACTGTATAAGTTCCTGTTAAATTCAAACTGATTTTTCACCTAATCTCTCCGACAAAAATAACGGAATAATAATAATAAAGGACGTTGCAAAAAAAAATAAGCTGCGTGTTTAATAGAATAACATCCCTCAAACTAGTAGTTATCCTCTTTTATAAACAGAGATGATTACAGCTTCCTTTTACGTTCACTGTATTTCTTCTTTCTACCATATGCTGGCCTCCATTCTCAGCATTTGTTATCGTAACCAACTGTTGGCAATTATAAAGATTTCAGTAATAAAATTGTTGTAGAATTTTCTTATCCACTGTCGAAATTTTAGAAGGTTCTATAAAATTTTAGTGGTTACCAAAATATTATCCATACTTATTAATTGCATCTTCATCAGTAACAATGTTATTTTTTAATAATTGAACTTTTAAGCCTTGTATGTTTTTCAGGAGTGGTGCCTATCTCCCCAAGTTCGATTGCTCATGCCCTACTTAAAATCGAAACATAAGTAGAATTATAAAAAAAAAAAATAGTTAATAAGCCACAAGGTACACTTGATCAGTTCCATGTTTCTTCCCTCGTTTCCTGTTTTGAAAGTTGTTCCAAATTGAACTACTCAAAAATATAATTTCTTTCGAAAATTCATAACCACATTAAAATGTTGATGATGAGACTTGGGCCAACTCCTTCCTGAACACCCCTGAATCAAAAGGAACCATTTAACATTTTTAAATCGTATTCATTATTTTAGTTCACAGACTGCTAGACCACCATCTGTTTCATGTTTTTTCTCTTGTTTCCTGGTTCGAAAATTCCTCCTAATTAAAACCCCACAAATTACCGGTCCTTTCAAAAATTCATAACCCGGTCCCATGTGCAACCTTCTGCTATGCCAGTTTATGGTATACCACCTCCGTCCGGTTGCACAATGACTAATGTTTCTCATTTTTGCTGGAATATTCTTAATTTTCCATCGGTACGTGAAGCTTACTTTAGCATGCTCAATGGCTACTACCGATCTCTTGCATGGTTATGGAAGATCCTTTCCTATACCCCATCTTCACATATACGGATCATGGAAATCGAAGTCCCCACTAGTATCCAGACATGAGAATGTATATTTTTAAAGATAGATTTTATTAATCAGTCAAACTTTATTAATAAAAATGCAATTCATATGATATGTTCGTTTATAGGTAGTGGTGCTCAAAATCTGTCTTGGTCTTGCAAATACAGTCCAAGAGCACCTGTCTGTTCCAAGACTGAGACCAAGATTGACAAAAAAAAAATCGCTTCCGTGAATAAAGATTAAGGTAAAATAGTTACTAATACTTGGCAATTTCATTTATTATATGTAAAGAATTGATATAACCAATACACCTTTGCATTTAACTCTTTCAATTTTTCATTCGGGCTTAGTTAAGTTTCCTCTATCTGAAAAATTATATTAATATCTCTATAGTAATAAGCTAATAAGTAACCGCAAGAATCTTACGAGACTCTTGCGTAAGAGCAAGACACGCCTTGGTATTACATTTGGGCAACAGCATTTATAGGTGGTCTATCCTATTCTTTACCTTATGTAGTTTTATTTATTGTTTTTCCCTGATACTCTGCTCACTTTGTTTAAAGTTATAACACGTATTAACATCATCAAACCATGTTTCATCGGCACCATTTAAACATACGAGTTATGGTGAAAATATAAGTCTTTAAAAGAGCGAAACAGGATCAATCTGCAGGAAGGAAACTTGTTAGTCAAAGGATTCCCTCCTCTTAACTTTAAGAGCTTCCTTGTCCCAAGTACATAAGAAACTTGCAAGGGATTTCGGTCAACACGGCTTAAGTAGATTTTTAGGATCCAATAAACTTTTTCATGAAAACCATTAACCGCAATAAAATATCACTTCAAATACTTGAGTATTATAATGAATTGTGACGATAAAGCAACAAAGTAATGTTGAAAAAACAAAATGGAAATCAGTGTAGGGCATATGTATATCGATCATCTAGTATCATTTATAAAGTTACTGAATCATCCAAAAATGACCGATTGAAATCAAAATCTTAGTAATGGAGATAAACCATGGCTCATCCATAACTCATTATTTTTTAAGGATGAAACAAAATTTTCAGGACTTTTAGTCAACATATTTTTATTGGGTTAGCCGACGTTTCGACCCAATCATGTGGGTCATCATCCTCAGGGCTATCGTTTGGAAATCGAGACAAGAACTGAAATCGAAGAATTAAGTTCTTGTCTCGATTTCCAAATGATAGCCCTGGATGACCCACGTCAGCTAACTCAATAAATATATTTTGACTGAAAGTTCTACAAATTATATTTCATCCATATAATTGATCAATCGACAATATACCCATCTCATTACTTTTTAAAATTGTTTTTCTCGAAACCGTGTTCACTATTTTTCCCTTAAGTTCTAATTCCTACTTAGCATCAAACTATTGTTTACCATTACCACTAAAAACCATGAAGATTAGTATTGCACAAATGCGAGACCGAGACGAGTCTTGGTCTTGCAAATTCAGTCTTGATCATGGTCTTGGTCTAGACATCATGGTCATGGTAACAGTCTTGCAGTTACTAATTAGCATATTACTATATTTTTTTAGATAGGAAAACCTAACTAAGCCCGAATGAAAAATAGAGGAGTTAAATGCAAAAGTATATTGATTATACCAATTATTAACATATGGTAAATAAGATTGTCAAGTATTAATAACTATTTTGCCTTACTTTTTATTTAAAAAATCGATTTTTTTTTACCAGTTCCTGGTCTTGGTCTTGCAACAATTAGGAGGCCTTGGTCTTGCAAAGTGGAAGACCAAGACCGATTTTGGGCAACACTAATGAAGATTCTGGGTTCATACTTTCGTAAGAAGGTAATGTTCAGCATTTAGGCTCAATTGCTAGGTTTAACATCTTAGCCTGTTTAGAGTAATTTTTAGTCGAACCTAGAAAAAATATATTTAAACCCTCTTCCTCTCCGAACATATAAGGTAGTTAGAATCTGAAAAGCGAGATCTTGAAAATATCTTGTTCTCCGTCTATTTTTTTAATGTCGTGACTTTTCCAGGAGACTGGAGAATATTTTAAAATTAAAATAATATGTACGATCATGTTCTGATTATACAATATACATCACTATATTATACAATATACATGAAAGCTATATGTTATTTTTTTTTTAATTTAAGGTGAAAAATAAATGAATTTAAAATTACGAAGTTATTTATGATTTTCTCATTATGTAAGTCATTTTAGGGATAGCCATCGATAGCCGATATGATTGAAATAAGGGAAAGTAACATAATTTTTTATGCGTCTATGTGCTAAAGAATCAATATTTATATTTAAAAAGTGTTTATAATATCGAAGAAATTATCGGCTGATATTAATATGGATGATATTGGGCCTTCGATATGCCATCTTTAAGTAGATTTAGGAAGAAAGAACATAAGAAAAATAAAAAAAATCAAACCTTTTGTACAGTAATCTACATCAGTCTCATCCAATGCCTTACCTGAAACAGAAAAGTAAAACAAATTATTTATTGTACCTTTAATTTTGAAATACTGAAATATATAAGATACTAATGTTGAATGCAAAAAATATAAAATACTATTTCAGAATCAGTAAAAATATTTTTAACTGTGACATCTACATTAAATATAATAAGGTAATATATATTAAATAATATCCCATTTCCGGCTTTCAGGAGCGATGGATTATGATGAATGAGGTATCGAAAAAGAATTTCATGGAAAAGTAACGAATTCCAATTTCAACTATTAAATTTCTTTAATAACTTTTATAAAGTCATTGAAAAAATTAGAATTTTTCAAAATTCAGATGGTTTCTAAGTCAACGAATCGAAAGGATAAAAATTGTGTTTTAAAGGTTTAGATACAGTCAAAACTCGGTATAGTTCCTAAGGAATTGTTGGGCATTGCGTTTTAAAGCCGAAAAAGTCTCGTTTTCGAGATAAATCGTATTTCTTGCCGAATCGATTTCGTCTGTTTCGTCCTGTAGTTGTAATGGGTACATAACACATGTTTATAGATGACAAATAGTCAGGACGCAGACAGTTTAATATTTTTATTGTTATTGCCTACGTTTCAACACAAGCATGTGGATCATCTTAAGGTGTTCAAGTACTGCGTGTAGTTTTGTTTGGGTTGAAACTTCGGCACTAATAAAAACTTTATAATAACATCGTCCTGACTATTTAACACTTATGATATGTAGAACAGTCGAATAACTTCTTTCAATAATATCAAATGTTTAGGTTTTAAAAATTAAAATATTACTTCTGAATATTGTCTTCGATTAACTACAAAATCTATTGAAAAGTAAAATGGCTCAATGATTTCATGGGCACTTCAGATCACATTTTTTTTTTTCCAGGGACGAACCACAAACAAATAGAGTCTATCTCTATATTATAAACATTATTAACCTTATTGTATCGCAATATATATTTTTTCCTTTTTATGCTACATTATAAATATTACAATAATCTAAAGGATAACTTAAAAATCACATTTATTAAAAAGTCAGATATTTAAAACAATGCCAATGATCAACATCAGTATAAAATCTAAAATTTGTTAGTTCATTCTTTATTTATTTTGTTTTATTTATTTATTTATTTTTTTTATTTGGTTCTTTTATCACTTACATCTATATATTTTTTCATGCATACATTGTATTAATGAGTACTTACTTTTAACACTAATAACTATTGCTAAAATAAAAAAAAAAAGTCGAGAACATTAGAGATAGATATAGCTATATAAATTAGGAGTTTTCACTCACTGGGGGGTCTATAATGATAACAAATTTTAAAAGATTTTTTATGCCAAATATTCGTTCCTATTTGAACGGCTCCGTAACATAATATCCCTACACTTTTGAGGACACTTTCCAAGAATTTCGTGTATTAATTTTATCAAGTACATTTAATCAAGCATATTACCTCGCCTTATTAAAGTGTGGCAGAACATGAACATGAAGAACAACAGAAAGTTGTTTATCCTCATACAGGACTAAAACAAAAACAAGAAACTGCTAGACGTTTCTGGCTAATTCAACACAGTAGACAAACCCACTCAATTTTCAATTAATTACAAAGGGTTCATTTGCATGGCTATAATAAGACCTATAAGGATATACAGAGTTGAGCTTTGGGACACCAAACCATCAAATTCCTCTTGTATCCAATCCTTACAAACCAAAATCCTCTGTGTTCTCTGCTTTGTCAAAAATAAAATTATCCATCAAGATCTCAATGACTTGATACCACATGCTACAGACTTGACCCAATCCAGATACCTATCCTTCCATAATAAACTTCAGGTCCATCCAAACCCGCTTGTTTCTAATCTTGCATTCAACTTCCTGATAATCCTCCGAGACACCGAGATAACTAACAGTCTCGGAATTTTCAAATATGAACCTATAATTAGAGTACTAGTATTTGGTGATTTCTCTTCAAATCGCGTATGTCATACGATTACTTCAAATGCTGAAGTAATCGGAAACGTCGGGCGGTTTCTTGTCGTTTCAGTTTGGTATGAGGATTCCTATTATTTAACTTTTCATTTATATTCAGGAATAATAATATAGAAACATACAATTGGATTTTATGAATCATTCACCTTTCTTGTGGACCCCTTTATTTACAAGAGATTTTCTTATAGATGTTTCGCTATAAAGTTGGAAAAATTATATTTAATAAGTACAAGTATAGATATATTTTATGGAGAATGTTTTTACAGATATTTTTACACATGCTATGTAAACGTGTATTTTTTTTTTTGCTTCCTATTGCGATTTTTGCTTCCGAAGGAAGGGAAGCGTTGTATTAGTGCGAGAGATTAAAAAATGTTTTGTGCTCAGAATTGAAAATTTCCACTCATGTTTTACGTTTCAGACATCAAGGATCAAATTTGGTTAGCCTTTCAAATTTTCTATTTGTATTTTCAGCAAATACATTGTTTGCTTCACTGCAAATTGAAAAACATCATAAAATTACCTTCTGCATCTATATAAGAGCTAATAAAAACAAATACCAGATTGATTTAAAAAGTTTTCCGAAATAATATATCGGCTCTCTGGTAATTGCGACACAGAGAAGTTGTGCCAAACAAGACAGAAACATTGAAAGCGTTCCAGCAGAGTGTGGAACAACCGTTCCAGAAGGGAGAACAATGAAGCCAGTGTTGCCATCAGTAGCCTAGAACTAATAGCAGTGCTACCTTACTCACATGATTCTGTTTTAGTAATTTACAACCAACAAACTACATTTCACGACGAATTAACTTGTCTCAAACGTAAAGTAGGCTCTGACCATACGGGCTAGTTATGAAACTCTGAGTCCTACTTATTTCAAAATACATTTAGTTCAAGGAATCCGGCTGGAGTAAGCTGCAACTTGCTTATAAGCGAATCGCTAATTAATTTATTAAATTGTATATTTATCAGTATTTCAAAAATAATTATCAGTAAATCAATGATTATCCTAGCCAAGCTTAATATTAAATATTATAGTTATTAAATCTTAAAAAACTTATATTAAAGTCATATGTTGTATAAGCTGCTAATGTTTAAGTCATGCCTCCAAAAACAATATTTACTTCATTTACTTCGAAACAGCTAGAATAGAACATTACTTATTGTAACGACTTTGTCCACTTGAGTGTTCGTCTGTCCGGTACTGAAAGAGAAAAAAAGACTTGGAAGCTAACGATAAGCCAGTGTACGTCTGTAACTCACCAATTAAGCACTCTCCACCTTACCATGTATTTTAAATATATTAGTTTTATTTGGACAAGAACTCGTCATTTTTGATTTAATTTATTTAGAAATAGAAAAAGAAAAATCATCTTTATTCTGGGACTAGGTCTCTAAAGGGACAGTATTGTTCATATATATTAACTATAAATCTAGTCAAAAGACTTATTACAATGAATAATAACAAAATACATGTAATACATTAAGTATTAACTAAGCTGGGGGCGGGGTGGCCGAATAGGCTAAAGCGTGTGTAACAGCACCGCTAGTTGCCTGGCAACCGGATAACAGAGATTTGAGATGATATAAAAAGTACGAGTTCGCGTCCCGGTGCCGGAGGGGATTTTAAATTCCCCGCCCTCACCCCCCGGCCCGGGAAAATCCCGTATAGCCTAAAAGGGGAGGTAGGGAAGAAAAAAGGACAGTTGGGTAATAGGGGTTCAGTATTACAATATTGGAGCTAAAATAATTGCATAATAATCACTGAATGAAATTAGAAAGGAAAGTAAAATCTATTTTATAGGTAAAGCATTGTAGTGATAGAATATAAAAATTTAAAAAATAATAATAACCGTTAATATGTAGGGAAAGAAATTGTAAAAACTAAAACAAAAAAAAATATAAAAAAACAAATAATGATATACATATGTTTCCTAAGATATTTAAGTGATTATGCGTAAAGATTAGGAGAAGAGAAAATAAATAAAGTATACATATGCACATAGCGAGAAGTATGTTGAAGATAATTATAAATAAAATACATTTCACTGAAATACATTTCATGAATAACAAATTAGAACTTAAGAAAAACAAATTTTATCTACTCACAATGCTTAGTGAGTGGTGATGAAAATTCACGATTATTTATTTATTTTTTAGACTCAGCGGTAAGCAGCCTGTTTTATTTTTCAATTATTGTTAAATATTAAAGCCAATTCTAAATTAATTATTTCATAACAGTTTTTTTTTAGTTGCGAACATGTTCACTTATGAGAAGTAAATGTAATTGTTGCTGTTGGTTCCTTTTGATTTGATTTGAACTACCTGTAGTCAAACCTAAATCATGTCACACTTATATTTATTTGAGAAATGCAATGTCTAGTACAAATAATACTGTTCTGGATCAACATGCTCCATTAACCAGAATTTTATTTTCTGTGTTTTGAGGTATGCTGAACATTAATCCAAAGGCAGGAAATATCCATCAGGCACCATTTTCTGTCAAATTTGGGTCGTGGGGCAAAATATGAGGTGTTTGGGTTGAAACGTCGGCACTGGTACAAACGTTATAATGACTGCGTCCTGAATATTTATCACCCATAACATTTTATTTCTTTTTTATTTTATCTTGACAACGTTTCGGCCAACTCTAGAGCTATTTTCAAGTCTTAATTGAGTCCACATCAAACAGTGGTGCTTCTGGTAGAGAAGCGCTGGGATTTCTTTTATTCCCGTTTTGCCTTTCACCTGAGAACGGCAAAGCATGGTCCAGGCTGAATATAAATATTGCATATAGGAATGAATGTATGACAAGAATTTTTTTTTTGTTATTTTACTTATTATTCTTTTAATGCCTTTTTTTCTGTTTATTTTTACAAGTATTTTATATTTTTGTTATTATTTTATTGTATATATTTTTTACTTATTTCTTTTTCTCATTTTTATATGATAGTATGAATGTACACATAGAGCCCTAATACCCAATGCCATGATTGTATTATTATCCTTTCAATAAACAAATAAAAAAAAAAATGAGTCCTCCACTAAATCTTCATACTCAAGTTCATTTTTATTTTTTGTGAACAATTAAAAATGTCCTAATATTTTTGGGTTAAACAAACATAAAAGTGGAATTATATTAACATGTTCAGAAATAATTTTAAAACTAAGAAATAATTTATGTTAACAAATGCAAGCACAGATATTATGAAGACTAATTGTAAAGTAAACAGCTACAGCCCTCTGGCGAGTGATTGAAAAACTACTAGCATAGACAATCTAACCTTGTAACAGTTAGAAATGTCCTCAAGTTCTAAAGGAATTCGATCGACAACTGTCGAGTGATAATTATTGTAAGAAAAAATATAATTAAGTAATGATAACATCAAGATATACGGCGATAAAACACGAAATTTATATAGTTAACATGATATATATGGAAACAAATTTAAAAAAAATGTTATTGTTACATATAAAGTGGTTAAACCGAACCTTTTTGTTGTAATTTAAACATTAATATATGAATTTTAAATACATGTATACAGAAATTAAATAAAATCATCTGTTTTTATTATTATTATTGTTATTATTATTATAAACACATTACTTACATGTTTCTCTTCAACTTCAATCACCTAACTTTTCAAGCAAATAGAATAATCAGCAAATGAGGTGATGATTCTTTAAATTACGACATGTTAGACACGGAGTTACCTTTAAATTATTACCTAAAAAAGGTCTCTCATCCAACGCCTTTTCAGTCCCATTTACGTATTGAATGGCATATCAGCTATAGCCGAATTTCTAATAAGTTTATTGGTATGTCCGTGTAAATCAGTACATCTAGTAAATAGTCAATAGGTGTTGGTTTATTATTGCCATGTCAAGGCCAGCAGGTAAGTTTTGTTAAACACAGACCATGCTGCTTTTGTTAGGAATTGTAATGTTTTTGATTGAAATCTTTGAAGTTTTCATCATTAAGTGCGTCTTTCAGGCTATACTATATATATGTGTGTAGAGGATGTGAATATGGGCTTGAAATATTTGGGTACGGAAAGTTTGGAGTAAACAGTAGTCAATTTTAACATCCGGGCTCCATATTATCCTTCCATCGAAGGTAAGTTCAAGATAGTTTACTCATACATCTGAGGAAATTAGTTGTTTTGGATATTTCATGGAAGGATAGATACTTCTTTTACAGGTAAATTATATGAATTTCGACTTATGATAATTTATTCGAATTCTCCATTGCTTTAGCCCATCGTATTATTTATGTGAGTGATGATGTTTAATATAAGTCAGAGAGGCCTGTTTGCAGATCTGTAGATGTTTTGTTGTAATGGTTGTATCATCAGGGTAAGAAGCAGTCAATCACTACTGTTAACAGGAATGTCATAAGAATAAATAAAACATAATAGAGGTGCGATTATTGAACCATGGAGTACTCCCTTCGAGACTGGACGGATTGAAGAAATTTCTAATCCTTTCTTGCTTAATAAATTTAGATAAAGTTAATCTAGTAGTTATTTCTAATTTTCTTTTTTTAGGATAATAAGTAACACATTAATTAAACTTATCTTCTGGGCTACATGCTATCGTTAATACAATGAGTTGTTCAAAAATATAATTATAAATATAATATAACAAAAATATATATAATATTTAAATCTGAGACATGAAATTTAATATAACAATAAAAAAAATCCAAGAATCCTTTTTCATCTTTTCAACATAGGGGTTTTTCTTAATAATCTGGGTCATAACTAAAACAATTCATAGGAAAAACTTTCAAACTTCCATTAAAAGATTTGCCTATTATAATAATAATAAAGCTTAGCGAACCCAAAGGTTCGATGCCGATACCACCAATCGGTGTCCAAATTATTCCATACACCGGGCTCCGTCTAAAACCCACCTCACATAATCATCCTTGACACAATCTACCCATCCTCGCTTTGGTCTATCTCTCAGACGCTTGTAATTTTACGTGCCGATTTCATTCGCTTCAACTTAATCATTTCAATTATATTGACCGGATACAGCTCACGCAATTCAGCATTGTGTAACCGCCTAAATTCTCCGGCGGACTCGTCTTTTTTCGGTCCAAATATTCTGCCCAATACTTAATTTTCAAAAACCTTAAGATGTTGCTTATTCCTTAATTTAAGAGGCCAGTATGACTATTATAACATTTCACAAAACGTTTTGTGGCCCCATGTGATCATACCGCAATATGTCTTCAATTTAGTCTTCTTGGTACATCGTTTCCTTTGTCTGTCTAACATCCATTTTATCATATCTAATTGAACAATAAAGAAACAAGGACAACTGATTAAAAATAACTCAAGTGACCTTTTACAATAAATATAAGACACGAGATAGTATAAATGAGAAAAAAAAAATACGTATCGATAAGAATGACAGAACTTATTAGTTCTTGCCCTGTCGCGCCAAACTCTAAGTGAAGCTTCGATATTTATCAGCAACATGCCATTCCCCGAGGCAGATAGACTCTAAAAGCCTCCATTTGGAGAGAGCTAATGTACTCAATTAGTGTAATCATGAGAGTGAATGTTTTTTTTTTTTCAACCGTATAAAGGATTAAACCATATTTCATCGATGACTTTCCTACATTTAAGAAGATGACCTTCAAATTCTATGATCGTTCGATATTACTCACATGATCGTAAACCGAGAGAGGAAAGATATTTATATCAATTTCGACACGAAAGGGAGGGAGGAAAGAAGAAAAAAAATCATGGGTAATCTATCGCTCTCATTCATCATTCTCATCTCTCTTTATTTTTCTCATTATCATGTTCGCTTCCGAAGGTCCTTTTAAAAGCTAGGAAAAACACGTAATGAAGTGAGCGTATTCACAAAATAATTATTTTTTTATAAAACTCCCGTAAGTTTAATCAAGGGCATAATCAGCTCAAAAAAAATTGTATTAATAGGAGAAACATTTCTCAATTTTTTTTTTCAATGCGAGTGTAGGAGTGAGGCAAATGACGGATTCAGTACAAAAAAAAATTATAAATCAATAAAATCACGATTTTAATAAATGTTTAACTGAACCCCAGACCACTGTCGTATGTAAGTGAGGCATTCTGGCTGAAGGGCCCCAAAATGGAAATTTTTTTTTTTTCATTGGTACATATTGGTTACTGATCCAACCTAAACCTTTAAATATTAACAATATGCTCCATTTTTTAAATTATAATACATAGAAAGCTACATTAATATAAAAATGTCTTATGAAAAATATAATAAAAAATTATCTCTAAAGTAATTGTTGTCCGTGTAATTAAATTTTTAATAGAACTTCATGAATCGATTAAACTTCATTTATTCAGGTATATTAGTAGTAATCATTATATATATTATTATTTTAATTCATTTCATTATTCCTGCTAACTACTTATAGAACTGCATACTAATTTTCATCCGTAATTTCTCCTTAATAGTCCTTTTAAAATAACACCCATGTCTTCACTTATTTCAAGTTTTGTCTACCTCATCAAAGTAAATGAGCTTAAGCAAATTAGTATATACGCTGAATTTCCAACGTGAATCCTAATCGATTTTTTTTTAATCGAGATTAATATAGATCCCTTAGTAAAATCTCACAATGGATCTGACAAGAAAAATTATTTATTTTTAAATGAACCTTAATATAAAAAAAAATAACGTGGTGAGAAGTTTATTTCCACAACCAGCCTTTATTTCCCAAAAATATTAAACGAGGAAACAAAAATTAATCAAAAGCATTTTTTTTTCTTTTGTTTTTTATTCGAATCCAAATTTAAGATATATTTATTCCATTTCACCACTATCATAAACCGAAATTAAAATTTTATTATATAATTTTTCTCCCCATATCACTTGCCATTTGTTTCCTACAAACTGAACTTCAAATAAACTTTTTTTTATTAAGAAACGGACATTGTAATTTAATTCATTCCAAAAGCATTTAAGTTGTTTTCTTTTCTTAATTACAACTAAAATAACCAACGATTTTCGGAAATATGTGCTATAAGTAATGGATTCCTTAATTTATTTTAAAAAATATATATTTATTCTGGTATAACAACTAGGATAGTAAACGTTTTCTTGTTTATAGACACTCAACATCTAAGGACATTGGTGTCCTTATTTTGGTTTAATATTGAATTTTTGGTTTCATGTTATATTCTATTTATTTTTCTTAGGTTCGAGAAGTAATCTCCCAGGATGGAAACGAATCTGTAGTTTTTTAAAGTTTTCTAAAAAAGTTCCAATAATAAACATGATACATTTTGGAAATAAATGAGAAAAATCACATATATTCTTAACAACCGTTTATAATTAATTATTATGTAAAAAATAATAATTTTTAGAATGTATGAATAATCCATACAAACATTTGGTTCTAAGTGGACAACGTGTCCTGGGAGAGAAATGATTTTTTATTCATCCCTTTAAACACGAGACAGTCCTTTTATTTTATCTTATTTCCCGCCACTGCATTGGCGTACACATAGAATAAGGTGATTTTTAGAAGTATCTTAAATGAGATTAAAGGAACCAGATCAATGCTTTATAAGATTCACCTTAGTGGCTTACAGACGCACTCGTATCAATTGAGTTAAGGAGACGTCGTCCTCTCTGACAGACTTTTAGCTCCTAAAGTTCCCTTCTGTTCGAATCCCTAAGCATCAATGCACCAATCAATATCTTTGAACTTTCTTCTAGTGGTCTTCTGTACCATTTTGAATGCCAGAAATTAATCTACCCAAAACCAAATTAACGTTTTTATTTACAGATCCTTCAAAGAATTAAATACATAATATATCCATAAAGCCTCTTCACAGTGGGAAGAATAATAAACCCAGGCGGAAAATCTCTTACACTAAATATTTTTTTGTAAATGAAAACTTCTTTAAGCGCGTTTTACTTTTTTGTGGAGAGTGAATTAGATTGAGTCGTCAAATCTCCGATGTGTAACGCTCGGGTGAAGTTGGCTGGAATAGACTAATTAAAGTGTTGTTGCAAATGGATTAAAATATCTCAAAAATTAAAAATTGGACCTGCATATGTGTAATCAAGGGAAATGTTCATCATTTCATATTCTCTGTAATGAGCTATCATTGAAAATTGTATCAGGACCCGACGCCATGTTAGAGAGGCGAAAAGGAAAAAATATTTGTGCAAACCAAATAACGAGTTTTATGGAAGATGCGGATTAAAATATCTCAGAAACTAAAAATCGGGTCTCGAACTGTAAGCGAGGGAAATGTTCAGTATTTCTTCCTCTTTATAATGAGCTATTATTTATAATTTATATTTTCATATTATTAGTGTCGGCTTGTTGATGGTTTCACTTCTTTTGTGTTTTTTTTTTTTTTTTAATGGTTTTTCTACCCTGAGGGTGCCTGATTTGGCGAAATTTAACTATCCACACCTGTATGTTTGGGGCCTCAGGATTTGTTGTTTGGATTTTTCTATTTTTAACGTAAAACCAAAGATTTTGTTTAAACCCAAACTTACGAAGTTCATGTCATTTCCTATTAATATTTGCCACAGTTACTCAAAACATCTTATAATTCTTCTCTAAGTATACCTTTCTGTTGTATTTTATTACATCGCATAAGAACTATTTGACTGTTTTGACATTAATGCTTTCCATCTATACCGATCATTCGTCCCTATATGTGCTTTCGTAACATCTGTAAATCATCGTTTTCTAATTTAAATACGAACAAATATATACTTCGTTATACAAACAAATCTGGTGTGCACAACACACTACTTTCAATTACCGCTCAATGTTGAATAGAAATTATTTTCTGGTCATGTTGGGCTATTATAAAATTGTGAATAATTTTAATCGAGCATTTATAAAAAATTACAGATAACCAAGAAGATAGTAAATTTCATTTAATTTCCTTGAAAACGTGTGATTTACGTTAAATATTATTAGTTTTCAAAGATTATTATTTATAAATTTTTTGCCACTCTCCGTTACCTTCCACTATTTTCTACATTAGACATTGTTTTTCCTAAAATTCTCTGCTTTCCAATGATATATTATACGTGTACCTTCTGTCAAGTATTACAGGAGATTCATTTTCGACCTGGATAAGCATTTTTATTTTTTTATCCTTTATTCAATTATCAAATTGTTTCAAAAGTTATATATAGCATTTTTTCGTAACTTTAAATGATCTGAAATGATTAATTATTTAAAATAAACCATATTAATGGTACATTAGAGGGAGACGTACATGAACATTGGACATTTAAGCCCTGTAAAGTGACATCAATGGGGATAAGACCTAATTGATATTTAAGACCACTTCATTATAAAATGATACACCGAGTTTAATCGAAATCGTTGGTAAAAATGTATTTCAATGTTGATATAAAGTGGCACTTCCGGTTAGCCGATTTTAAGGAAATGGTTGCAGCGACATCTAAGGCATATACCTATCTTAAATACTTAATATCAGTTTCGTACGACTTTTCGTTTTCGAGCTAGAGTGTTCACATACACGCAGACACACAGACCATTTTTCGGGACTTGGTTCTTTGGACTCAGGGTATCCCAAAACGTTTATTTCCGTTAAAAACTCAGATTTTCACTATCACAATACTTACCCTTACCATATATATTACATATATACGCAAGTGAAAGTAATATATCAAATGCATTAAACATTTAATTTGACCAAGAGATCTCTAAATGGAAGAATTATATAAAGAACAATTCAGTTTGAGCTGAATATCACGGATTTGGGGTTTCGGAACGACACTGCTACCTTTATGTAAATGTTAGAAAGTCTATCACATGCAAATCCGGCATTATACACTAGCTATTGAAATCAGAGCGCGGGGTGGGAGTGAATGGAAACCCGGGTTTATTTGGGTTGTACCCACTCCACTACCTCAAGGTTCGATCGGCGCATGAAATGCCACCGACACTACTTAAATACGTACAGTAGATTCTGGCAAGACCTTTTATATATATATATATATATATATATATATATATATATATATATATATATATACAAATACAAAATATAACTTTTTGTTGAAGCATAAATGATTATACTTTTTGTAAGAAATGCATTTGAAAAACTTTTATACCGATAAGTCTTTAAAACAAATTGCGGAATTTAATTTTAATTTAATCCAAAAAGTTTACAAGCATGTTGTTATACATTTTGAATACTTTAAAATACTGAAAATATATTTTTATTTTTATACTAACATCTGTCTGAAACACAGACAAGCAGGGAGAGTGCAGTCGATAAGTAGAATTTGGGGTAAATTATTGTTAGGCTTGAGGGAGAGGAGTACCCAACTGTGATCTTGATTATAGTATTTATAGTTAGTATGAGAGATCTCTCATTCAGATGATCTTACGAATTTCATTATAATATTTAATAATAATGATATATTGAAAAAAAAGCATTATATATATGTGTTTTTTTCCTACGCCTTTTATTAAATGAACCTTTCAGTTGACAGAATGACTCTTAATAAATTAAAAACTCCAATTCCAACATTTTTTAGTACAGTTGGAAAATTTATAATATCTGCACAGACAGTGGAGTAAGTGGATTCCAGAGTAGGCGATTGCAGTGCTGGAATACAGAACTGTGAATAAAGGCATAGATTTTCACACTAGAAATATCACTAAAATTAATAATCCAAATTGTTGAAATTAGGAGTAGAAATGAAATCTTTATACAAAATTATTATTGTCATTTATGCTGAAAACACTATCCTTATCATTATGGACATATAAGTTATTAAACTTAGAAAGTTTTTTTCTTAAAATAAGGTATCTGATGTACAGTTGGCGAGTGATAATAAAAATCGGGAATAATTCATGATTTCATGGAAAACAGAACTTAGCCTCTTAAAAGACCAATTAAAATGGGTTTAACAATGACGAACTCTATTATCATTCTTATTTTTAAATCTGTACTTTACTGTGGAGCAATGTTCAATTAACTAAATTTATTACTTGCTTTTCTTAGGAAAATCGAACCATGATCTGTATGAACATTTTAATAGCACTTAAGATCAACTATGTACTCTTTGAATGTTTACTGAATATAAACTTTGAATAGGGTGTAAAAGGAAACATTCAAAGAGTACGCGCGCGCGCACACACACACACACACACGCACACACACATACACACACACACACACACACATATATATGATGGCAGGAGTAGCCTTCCGGGCTAAGGCGCTTGCAATAGGTAATTAAAGTTAAGCATCGCCGAGCGTGGCTCTAGCACTTAGATGGATGACCGTCCACCAAGGATAGCCACGCTGTCCGAGATCCTCCTCCCTCCCCCCGGGTATGTGAGGCCCGTCAGCCTACTGGAGGCAACTCACACCGACCGGGCGTAGTATTGATGACCCTACCTGATGACTTTAAATCGGGAATCGAGTGACCACACTAGCAGTCAAAGATCTTCATGGTCTGTAGCGCCAACCGATAAAAAAAAATAAAAAAAATATACATATATATATATATATATATATATATATAAAGTTGAATATTTTAGTTTAATTAAATTTATTATGAGGATGATATTTTAAATTTCTTAAGTTCTTCAGTTCTGGAAAACAGTTACATCAGTTTGACTAATCAAAATGGGGGATTACAAATTCCAAGTATTTAAAATATTATCTTCATAACAAAATAATAAATTTAACTAAACTAAAACATTTAATATGATACTTCTTAAATATAATTATCGGACACGATTACCAATAGTTGTCTTTACTCGGAATAATGTCTGGACAATGACATCTCGGTCAATGGAGAAAGTTTCAGGAAACAGCTGTATTCCGTAGTTGTTTACCCAAATCGGTTTCTGATCCCGTCTAGACATCTGGGACCAAACCTACCCTCGATTCCCATCTTTGGATACCCCATGATCTTTGGTCAAATCTACTGCCAAACGAGGTAGTAAAGTGTACCAGGGATGTCGAACTAAAATTTCTGATGAATCATATTTTTACAAAATATGAAATGTTGAGGGCAACTATTTTAATAAGGTTATGAGATCGTATTTTAGGAATTACGAAACCCATGTATTTGAGGGGTTTGGAGGAATCAATTAAGCTACAATGTTTACTAAAATAAAATTTTTGGAGTAGGGGCATGCGCTTATAGCACAAGATTTATTTAATTTTAGATTAAACAAAAAAAAAAAATCAAAAAGAAACTTTTAAAATTTTTGATATGAAAATTCTTTATGCATCACTTTGTATAACATTTTTTATCAACATATCATGTATTAACAAATTTTTGTTGAACAATCGAAATGATAATTAATACATTTTACTTTTTGAAGGGCATGATAGGCAGGAAAATAATTTTAGATACCGTTCATATAAAGCTCTATTAGCACTATTGATTCTGAAGCAGCAATGCGATACTTCAGATTTCTCCCAATTAAAAGTTTGGAAACTTTTTTAAGCTACTTCCGGCGAGCTTTTTTTTTTTTTTTTTTTTTTTTTTTTAATAAGCGAAGTT
The DNA here is from genome assembly GCA_928085145.1 of Nezara viridula. Lineage (NCBI taxonomy): Eukaryota > Metazoa > Arthropoda > Insecta > Hemiptera > Pentatomidae > Nezara > Nezara viridula. The sequence continues at coordinate 59,656,863 of OV725081.1, read as the reverse complement.
AAAAAATTCTCATAAAAATAGCTTTCAGGAATTTATCTGTGGTCAGTATGATGATAAAATATTTTATTTATATTGTTTTTTTCTTTAAATACATCTCTTGTGTTTCGAACATAACCCCAGTGAAACATAAAAATTAGGTTTATTTATTTATTGACTGAACATAAACAAAGAATAGGTTTCCAAAAAAAATATTTTTTCAAAATAATCACCATAAATATAGATAATATTCGTTTTATGTAGAGAACACATATTTTTTACATTTATTTCATTTTTTTATTGCCAGAGAAGTGGCGGCAAAAACTAATGAAAATACTAGAACTTAAATTTTTAAAATATTTATTAGTTTGGAAGCTGCGTTTTTATTATAATCCTTCCATTTTCAGATAATCCTTCAAAATTTCTTTTATTTTGTTTTAAGAAATGCTACATATAATAAGAATTTTTTTTTTCTGATTTTCAATGTTTATACTGTTAATCTTCGATTTTGTATTTTACACATAGTCAGAAGATATTAATTATGTAAAAAAAAAAAAAGAAAGTATCAACTAATATTTTATTTAATAGAAACAGAAGCCTCAAGAATAATAATAAACTATTTTAATTTAGAGAAAACCGATCTGACGATGAGCAAAATATCAACAACAAAAAAAGTACTTGAACAATAAAACGAATTTTTAAAGATGTTAAAATTGCCAGATAAGCCTATTTAAAAAATAAAAAAATAAGTATTTATATAATGTTCCTAATGTTATAACTAAAATAAAATATGCTGACATCAACAACAGAAATCTCAGGAGTCTGAGAAAAATCCTTAAAGGACGTAAAAAACGTGATTAAAATAGTAAAAATATTAAAAAATAAATTATTAAAAGTCCACCATACTTTTGTGGAAATGGTCCTTAATTACAAAATAAATTTGTAAAAAAGTACATGTATAAGTGGTGGTTATGGATATGGGAAAGACTAGACTCGGAGTTCTGAGTGAATGAATTTCGCAAATATTGTATAAAATTACGTTGGTATTTAAGTTATTGTTTTGATTAGTTAAGTATTTTTTCCTTTATAAACATTTACTATTAGCATTAATATTTATATTTTGTTATATTTATTGTAATATTTATATATTAATATTCTACTGTTTAATTTATTGTATATAGAGTGTGAATGAGTTATTCTATCACCATTAATAGTATCCTTAAATGTGACGGAAAGTAATATCTCTCAATAAAGAAATGGGTAACGATATTTTCTGTGATGAAAGGAATGAATTCAGAAGGGAAAAATAATTTATTCATCTATTAATGTTTTTAATTTATAATAAATAAATTCAATATAAATATTATTTTGAAATATATAAGATATTCATATATGATTTTCTAGGTAACGTTGATTCTCAATCCTAAATTGTTGAAATTTTAAAATTTCTCAACACCTGCCGCTTGTTAGGGACTTTTTTAGAGTTCGCCGTAGTTCGCTCCATCCTCGCTAAAGAGCCTCTTGAAATCATTAGTGAAGTAAAATCTAGAAAATAATGGCTCCATATAAGAGAGGCCAAACATAAAACACAAGTTTCCCTCAACTTTGTGTAGTTTCTAAGATAAATGACTTTGAATTCAGTTTAAATGGGACCGGGAATATTTCTTTCTCGGAAGAGATTTGTTGCAACGTCTGGCTTCATACGCAATTTTTAAAAAAACGGAAAAAATTAACTTATTATCTTTATTCAAACCTGTCAAAAAAATTATCAACAATCAGAGAATGTGATGTCCATTACTGTAAATCCAATGACGTGAGAGGAGCATTACCCAACGGTACCTCCTGCTTCCTTGGAGCGGTATTTGTATTAATTGTTAGGCGAGGATATCCTTAATCCATTTGCTGACGGCACATGCTTAATATCCCCGAACATGGATGGCCTTAAAGGATTGATTGGAGAATTAGTGGAAACTAGTAAAAAATATGGACTGAAAATGAATATGGAAAAAACTAAAATAATGACCAATCTATGTAGACAATAAAAAGGTAGAATACGTAGAAGAATACATTTATTTGGGTCAAACAATATCATTCAATGGAAAATTGAATAAAGAGATCGACAGAAGGATGAAGCTTGGATGGTACAAATATTGGTCCCTCAAAATGATTTTTAAAAGCAATATAGCGATAAATCTTAAAGGCAGAGTTTTGACTACTTATGTTTATCGTACGATTCTCTAGGGGACACAAACTTGGACATTGAGTTAGAAACTTGAACTCAGGTTGAATGTTATGCAGATGTAGCTTTTTAAGGAGTTTAATGTCAATTAAGAAGAGAGAAAAAACAAGAAATAAAGTACATTCTCCGAAAAGTGAATATTAAAAGCTTAAGGGCTAAAAGTTAAAATGGAACTGGGCTGGACACATGGCGAGTTTGAAGGATGAAGGATGGTCCAAAGCATGCACCGAGTGGATCCCAAGAGAGAACAAGAAGAAAAGAAGCCGGCCGCATCTGAGATGGCGGGATGAAATGATAAAGCGTGTAGGCGAAAACTGATGGCTTGTGGCGAGGGATAGATACAGATGGAAGCAAGTTATAAACAATATTTAGTTGCTGTGTTTTATTTTATTATGTTATGTTTGTCTTTTTATTAACCGCGTGCTTCCAAAACTGTTCTGTTTACTGTATGGATTTGTTTATGGCTGTATGGCTATTTTACAAAAAAAAAAAAATAAAAATAAATAAAATAAAGTGTTATCTGTTTTATTTTATTTTAAACATTAAAAAAAAAAGAAAATGATTGTAATAATTTAAACATATTTTTCTGTGCTGTAGCCAACTCCATTAAAATCCTCCTTAGGGAGAGGCTTTTGTCAATAATTGATGTCAATAAATCTTATTATTATTATTTCCATTCATTATACCTGCTTTGTGGAGTATGTTTTTGAGGTGGGAGACCAGAAGTAAAGCCACCTTCATATTAATATTTATTATTTTTTTAGATGTTTAAAAATGTTCGAACAATAATTAATTATTGTTATTATTATTATTATTATCCTTAATCCAGCTTTTCTTCAAGCTTTTACAGACCTTCTCTGGTATGTGTATTGTGGCCATGCCGTTTATCAGTATATTAGGTTGTGCTTATAATTTTTCATGGAATCTTTTGTAATGGGCTCGTTAACAGTCGGCATGGGAATGTCAGTTTCTAAAGTTATGTTTCTAACGTACCAAGGTTTTAGGTTGTCAATTGCCAACTATATGTAAATATAATACAACGCAGAAAAATCATTATATAACTTTATACATAAATATTGTACATAGGTATGATTGTGTTTAAGACGATTAATTTTATTTTAATTTAATTATTCTTATCTACTTCCTATTTTTTGAATGAACACCTCTATCCCTAATACTTGTTACCCTTCAATGTGGCAATTTGCAAATTGTTCTCTTTTTTTGTTCCTTTCTTTCGCTCCATGGCAAAACTTTTTATTTTTTCAAATTTATGAACCACCAATAGCTGATTCAATATAAGAATCAAAAGAAATATTTATGACAATCTATATGACCAAGACTACAATTGGGTCAATTCAACACAATGTCTGAACGTCACCATCAGTGCCGGGCTGAGGGATTTATGGGGGGGGAGAGAATTGCCATTGGGGGGCCGACCTGGACGAGTGCTGGCCTTGTTAGGAATAAAAAATAAAAAATTCAAAACGTCTTAAAATAATTAATTTTAGCCTATCAATAAAGCAACTGTATTAGAGAAATATTGAATGAAATAAAATTCAAATATGATTATAATATGAAACAGCTTAAGAAATAAATTAATTTTTTTAGGGGGATAACTTCATTGCGCCGAATGTCTAAGGCCGGCTCTGGTCAACATCTCATATATACTTGAAATTCTATATAGTTGTACTATTTGTAGAGACTTGAGAAAATATGAGCTTTTAGTTATATATGTCAACTTGTAATGAAATTAGACAGCTGTAAATAACTCATAAATAAATATATTAAAAAACAGAAAACAGCATGATTAAAAATTGCCGTAGAAGCTACCATAATTTAGCTAATTGTCTGTTTTATATTATTTTACCTAATTTTAAATGATCTTTCATATTATAAACAACATTAAATAGGTTAATCTTGTATTGAAAAGATTTTTTTTTCAAAATCTAATTTAAAATTTTAACTTCAATTTTCCCTGAAAGTACATTTTTACAAATTAAAAATAATATTTTTTTTCTATGAATAGATAATGTTATACAAAGCCATATGGAAAAATTTAAATCGGAGATAATGGTTTCATAAAAAAAATTAAGACTAACGTTCGATTTCCATTAGTTTAAGTCCATCGATAATGGATCCTTCGATAGATTAAGATGAAGAGAACAATCTGATAGATTTTCGAAGCCCATCAATGGGCATAGCTTTTAATTTATGAACTTTCTCAATTATTCTCATCTTTGCAACATTTCAGGTCTCTTCAGAAAAACAAAATTAACTCTGCGTCAATATAAAACCAATTCTGGAGCGAAAGAAAACATGATACTTGACATACTTAGGAATCAACTGGTCAAATAGAACTTAATTCGAAGTTATAAAAAAATTATCTCTGCAAAACTCGAGAAACAGATACCAAAAAAAGTCAAAGTTCATTATCATAACCGCTCTCAAAATACAACAGAATACAAGAAAATACGAACACTATACAATACATTGTACAATTACATTATATATATTAAATAACTTATTTTTCCTCATGCTGCTTCAAAATATCACAAAAGCGATGAAGGTCGATATAGTCAATTAGCAGAAGTTACCTTCTGAATGTTTAATAAGGCGGAAGGTGAGACGACCACAGAACAATCCGGTGAAGTTCGCGCTTGGGCAGAAAGTTAGCACTGGACTGCTAGCTAGGGTTTGTATGGGCTTGTGGTCTCTAATGAGAATATTTTAATTACAGTAAACCTAATTAATCGGAACGGTCTCTCTTTAGATAGAAAACTTCCTTAACAGAACCGGCTCAAGTTCCAAGATCATTACCTTTGCAAGACAACCTAGCTCAGATTGAAATGGCGAAATCCGATGAATTAATTAATTATAGAGGCGATATTGCGAAATCTAATATCTGAAATGGGAGTAGGGTAACTGAGTAGTGCGAGGTACTGAGCTCCGATCCCCCGGAAGTGATGCAAATTCCCCGGCTTCTGCGGAGATCTCCAGCATTTACAAAGCCATTAGGACTTTCTCCAGATTTCAAGTGTTCTTACACCGATTTGAATAATCGTCCAAACTCATTAATATTTCGTTATACAAATTCCAAAACAGCTTTAATGAATTTTAACAAAAAAAAAAAAAAAAAAATTGTATTAATTTTTTTCACGCCCAATCGAATAGCAACTTACCATTCATAATTCGCATACATGTTCCCAAGACGCTGTAAGGCTAGAATATGCCACACATTATAAGAAGAAGGTCTTCACTATCGACATAGGGTAGTTTTACTTAACCTCTTGAGAATTGAGTTAGATCATATTATTTATTTATTTGGTATTTTGTTGCCTCTACCCTGTAGGATCATTGGCAACACCTTTAAATTACACTCTGTTGCAGAGTTTTATCACTTTCGTTAACGATTTCGTCAGGGTCAGTTATAATGTCTTGTCCACTCTTTATACCAGGCAATTTCTTTGTTTTGGAGATCCCCTTAATGCTTTTCACTTTATTCCAGAGCTCCATTCCAGAGCTCCTTCATTGAAATGCTTTGATTTAATGAAGATACGAAGTCTTCCCATGACGATCTCTTGCTTTTCGGTATATATCGTAATCTTTGTATCTCACTGTTTGAGTTTCTTGTAAGTGTGTTTCTTGGAGACAAACTAGTATAGGGTTCTCTTCGCTTATTGTCATTTTTAGGTCCTCTGAATGTTGGAAAAATCTGTTACAATTCCATTGAATGATTGTTTTCATTTTGATTGGCAAAGTGTTTCTTATTTCCCAGATTATTGTTATCACCATGTGTTATTTAGATCATATTAGAATTTATGTGAGGATTAATATATTGTTTTTAACTTATCGTGGGAATTCTTTCTTCTCACAAAAATCACACTATCACTTCAATATCCCTTCAAAATCACCTCCACGACCTTCAAAAATGGTTTCTAAAACGGAGAATTGAAATAAATCCCAGCAAGGCAACTCATGATAGCTTTGAGATCAAGATCTCGTGTCCTGCCGTGGCAATAGACAATAAGCTAGTTCCCTCAAAAACACATGTACGGTATCTCGGACTATACTTGGACAAAAAACTCACATGGAACATTCAAACTAACTTTTAAAAAACAAGAACTGACCAGACGAAACAAACAACTGTCACATCTTTTGGACTACAGACCTCCACTCAACTTTCTAAACAAGCGAGTAATTTACAACAATATACTAAGACATATTTGGATATAAGGAGCAGAACTTTGGGATTCCGCAAAACACACACACACATAAACAAAATTCAAACCACACAATCCAAAATACTTCGTAAAATCGTCAATCGTCACACCATACACACAGACATGGCCATACCAAAAGTCAAATCCTACATACACAACAAGTACACAACATTTCTTCTACTCTCAATCATCCAAATCCACTCGTTCTATTTCTATCTTCCTCCCTGTTACCTGGAGAGCCTTAACGACGACTAAAAAACCAGTGGCCTAGAGATCTCCTGCTGACAACTTATGAAAGAACTTATCGTGGGAAAGAGAGTATAAGTTCAAACATTTTATTATGATTATATCAGAACAGTATATTATTATATTGTAGATATATAGATATATTATATCTTGGTTTATCTTATTATTTTTATTTAAAATTTGTGCAAACAATTAATGGATAATTTTTCGATTCTACAGAACATCCCTTGCTAGTACTTACTATTTAAAATAAAATATATCTTAAAACGTTGAAAGTTATATTTCTTACTCTCCTTTTTTGGTTCGAAGATTTATAATATTCTTTATTTTCTTACATACACAGATACATTTTTTACACTTTTTTCTCTGCTGAAAAGTTTGGAATTTACAACCATAAATAGTGTTGCCAAAATCGATGCACTTTGCAAGATCGCCTAACTGTTGCAAGGCCAATACCAAAAAAGGTTAAAAAAAAATCGATTTTATGAATAATAATTTAAACAAAATAATTACTAATAGCCTGAAAATTTAAGTTACTATATGTAAAGAATCGGTATAATCAATATACTTTTCCATTTAACTCTTCTACTTTTTCATTCGGGCTTAGTTATGTTTCTTCTATTTAAAAAAATAGAGTAATATTTCTATAGTTATAAGCTAATGGGTAACTGCAAGACTCGCAAGGCCAAGATCAAGACCAAAATTGAGCGTGCAAGAACAAGATTTCTCGTGGTCTCGCATTTGGGCAACACTAACGACGAAGATTCGTATTATTTCAAATGTTATGTTCATTCATAGCAGCATAAAGTGCCGTAATTTATAGATTGGTTATATAATTTTTTTCAATTCAATTAAAAAAAACATTAAAAAAACATAAATTCTTACAGTAATTTTTTAGGAGTATTTTTATACATATTAGTGTTATTATCAATTAAATTTTCAGAAAAACAGTTTCTTTACTATGGACTTATATTTCAATTAATTAAAAATTAGTCTGGCTGGAATCTATCTACGCTTTGACTTCCGCCAACAAAAATAAAAGAGAATATTTTAAGATTCACTGATTTAAAGATCCACCTTTTACTCACGTATATTGCGAATTCATTTCTTATGAGAAAAATATTCTAAATAAGAGAGATGTAGCATTCCACTAGCGAATATGAAAAATATGAAAGTCACATAGTATGAAGGAGTATAACATATGGTAATCCAAGGTAGGCCAAGAAGATGTGTTTGTTATACATATACGCAATAGTCCCAAATTTAAAAGAAAAGATAATAATATTATTGGTATTTGATTAACATAACAATAAATAAAATATAAACTTTTTCTGCTTTTAGCAGTCAAAAAAATTTTACACTCGCTAGTTTTGAGAGAAATAATTATAAAAGAGATTAATAATTTCTTTTATAGGATATTATATTTATTTTAATGACATAAGTGCTAAGAGATAAAAGGGAATTTCATAAATTTTTGTGAACTTGATTATGTTGGACACAAATAAATTGTCTCAGTGCCCAGATGCTCTAGTATAAATTGTACCTTCTATTATTACGCTTGCGCGAATTTATTTTACTTAGCACACTATATTAGGGCAAGTCCGATTTGGTCCAAAGTTAAGGACTAGTGTACAATGGTGTAATTTTCTTAAATCACATCGAGTAATTTCGCACACTTATTTATCTTCGTACGCTTATTGTTCAAAATCGTCTAATTTGGCTCCAAGTTAAAGTTGGAGATTAATACAAAAAGTGTTCAGTATCAACAAATGTCATCCAATAATCCTACTTGAGTAATCAATCCAGGTAAACCTTGCAGACGCTAAAGACAAATTTTACCGTTTCGAATGAAATATATTTAAAATTTCTGACAAGGGATTAATAATTGATTGTCGTAGATATATTGAAGGGAAGTTGGGTGCTCGGTCGAACAAAGAAAATTATATATATATATATATATATATATATATATATATATATATATATATATATAATTTATTTATTTTTACGCTGTTTGACACAACACCCTATTCAACTTCTCTCCAATGTTTAAACTTATTGTATCCTCTAATTTCTTTAACAGTAATTATATTTTTTGATATATATAGACTCATTTCGATATGTTTATTTATTTATCAGTTACTAAACATCGATGCAAAAAATATTTTCTTCTAAAACGATCCATTAACATTTAAATAATGATATTTAGAAACCTAATGTAAATTGTGAGAAAATAATATTGATACTAACAGATGTTTTTTCTTTTAGTATAAATATATGTTGCTTTAGTGCCCTCTCTCAGTTTCCACTAGACTCCTGCCGGTGACGCAGCTGAGAGAGAAGCGCTGGGATCTCTTAGAGTCTCACTTTGTCCTTCACACGTGGAGGAAAGTGTTGGACTCGGAGCTCCCTTGGCTGATTGTAAATAAAGTATGAATGTTTTTCTTTTTTATATATTAAGTATGAATGTTTTTCTTTTTTATATATTAAATATGAATGTTTTTCTTTTTTATATATCTATTTGTTTTACTCATGACTTATTTAATTTGCTACCAATTTCTGTATTTTTTTTTATTTTTTTTTATTATTATTATTATTTTTTTTAATTTGAATTGAAGTTACATTTCTTTAGTTTTATAGTTTTTACCTTTGTTATATAGATATATATTTTTATTTTTTACTTATTTATTTTTATTTTTATTGCATTGTATATATAGTATGAATGGGCCTCACTCAGCTTTAGTACTCAGTGTCCTTAAATGTGGCAAAATGTATTATTTCTCAATAAAACGATTTAAAAAAAAAAAGTATAAATATATATCTAAAAGTTAAATATTTTTATAATAAACGATCTTAATTGGCTTATTCATACTTTTTCTATGTACTCCTACACTATGTTGTATTAATGCTGTTTTTGTTTTTTTTTACTATGTTTTGAATTATTTTTATTTTTGTCGTCATTAGTATGTTGATAGATTCTGTATTTTATAAATAGTTCAGGGATATATTATGGAGAAACAGGACAATTTATAAAAGACAGAATCTATCAACATACTAATGACTACAAAAATAAAAATGCAAAATACAATTTAAAAAAAAAAACAGCATTAATACAACATGGAGTAGAGAAAGGACATAGATTCGATTTCGAAGAAGTAGAATAGTAGTTATATATAAGGAAAAAAATACTTTTAGAAGAACGATTCTGGAGGCAAATATTTCGGAAAATATTTTAATGCTGAATAAAGAAAATGCTGTATATTTTAAATATGATTAAAAAAAACAGTAGACAAAATTATACAGAACTTTTAAAAAAGTTAAATATATAAAATCAATTCTTGTAAATAAAATAAATTGAAATTAAACACAATAGAGTGCTCCTAAGTATTGTCAGTGAGTCAGCCTAAACTACAGTTTAGTAGAGATAAATTGAAGATGATCAAAAAGGAAATAAATTTAAGTAAAGTTTTTTATTTCTTATTTTTAGGTCTGGTTTTTGTTGTTTTTGAGTAATTAAATAAATTTTGCCCCAAAATAGGTTTGCAAAATGAAATAGAGTTTTTTTTCTCAAATTATTACATTATAAAGGAGTTGCTAAATTACAGAATGAAGTTTTTGATAAAATGAGAAAAAAAGAATTTTTGAGGAATTTCCCAATACAAATAAAAATAAAACAAACATTTTATATTTAATAAAACAATTACTACCATTGAGTGGTATTCTATATGCAACGAACACATAATACTAAAAGTTTCAAAATTAGGAATTGTATTTTAAAAATTTTATTATTTAAAAAAAAAAAAATATTCCATTCGATAATGCCTATCTGGCAATGACAAAATTCCATTGAGAAGAAAAATGGGCGTTTTTACACGGTATTGTAATATTGAATTCCATCGTGAAAAATGTGCCCTTAGGATGTGGAAGGACGGATACATTTTCCGCCTATAGAATTGCCCCTTGGCCGAGTAACCATTGTCATATTTTGCCACTTGTATGGCTCCATAGTCGTCGGGGCAGAGGAAAAAAAAAAGAAGAAAAAAAACTGGCGTCGACTCCTCAAAAGTCCGACCCATCACTGATAAAACACTGATAAGAGAAAATCTATTTCAGGGCTCACAATAGATCCAAATGCTTTTGTACTTTCATCGATTCCGTGTCCTACACGATCGTTTTAACTTGTTCTTTTCCTTATGAACAAAATATGTAAAAATGTATGAGTGTTATCTATTAGCGTAGCATACAAAACAACTGCGCATAGTATAGACCAGAACTAGACAATATTTTATATAAAATATATTGAAATATAAACTCTTTTTTTTTTGTATTTTGTATTTTAAGAAAAAAAAAATTAATTGTTTAAATTTTTTTTTTCATTTTCAAAATACGAAAAAAGAAGCATTTTCTTTCCGAAATGACTAAATTAAATAGGTTTTCCATGAAGTTTTTTAAGGCAGATCGTATGTACAAAAAATCAGCCTATGAAAATCGAGCAATTTGTGAGAATTGTTAAAAGTTCAATTGTGTTATATTTTTTAATACAATTATCTTTGGCCTTAGCATTTATTAGCCTTTTTTTTATTATTATTTTAATGGAACTTACAACTGTATTACATAGAAAATACAATAAGTAAATGTGAAATTGGTAACATGACATGTACAACATGAAGAGAAACTACCCATTGGTAGAACTCAAATTAAAGTTCTATATTAGAAGATCCCGAGGCCAACTTCTTTTCAGACGCCTCGGAGGGTTATCAGGGATTGAGGAGGAAGCAAGGTTTGAAACGAGAGGATTCGGATGGTTCTGCAGTTTGTTATGGAAGGACAGGTATCTGGATTGGGCCAAATCGGAAACATATGGAACATTAAGGTCTTTGTGGATGATTTTATTTGTGACAAAGAAAGGAGCGTTGAGGATTTTACGCAGGATTTTGGATTGTAAGGATTGGATACGAGAGGAATTCGATGGTTTAGTGGAGCTCCAAAGCTCAATTCCGTAAGTCCAAATAGGTCTTATTATTGTCACATATACGAGTAGTTTATAATTGATTGAAAGCTTAGATCGTTTGTCTAGTAAGTGCTGCAGTATTCGAAAACGTTGGGCGGTTTCTAGTCGTTTCAGTCTGGTATGGGGGTTTTATTAGCCTTAAAATAATTATTAACAGAGTCTTGTAAAAAAAAAAAAAAAAAGATCGAAGAGCATATTTTGTACAATTAACAAGTATAGTTTATAAAAAACATGATTTTTTTCTCCTTTAATATTTTCATAGTATGTATAGGTATGCATGTGTTTTTTGCTGAGTTTCAATTTTCTTATTTTTAGGTTATTTTATTTGATTTATTGTATATACTTTTTGATTATTATTTATTGTTATTTTGATTCTATTTATTTTATATTTTTTGTACATATAGTGTGAATGTTATCCTACCTCACTATAACTAATGTCTAAGTGAAAGATTGTTGTAATAAAAAAATTTAAAAAATTCAGACACGTTTTAGCAAAAAAAGAAAAAGAAGAATTCGATTTATTTATTTATTAAAAAACTTTCATTGTACTAAATTGTAAGATATACTGTAACCCAACATAATTGATGAATATATGAAAATAAAGTATTTCTGTTTCTCTCAGCTTTAGAGATTATTGGAAATTTTAAAAATTGACAAATCCTCACTTTTATATAAATTGTTCAGAAATGGTAATAATTGAATAAAATAATTTATTAACAATTAATTTTTTTAAATTTTATCAACTTTCTTCAAATTTCAAATATCCTTTCCTCGCAAAATAAAACTCCGTTTCTCTAAGAATTTCTTTCAAAACGGCAGTTCGTGAGACGTTTAGTTTGTTTGGTTTCTTCGGTTTGGAGGCGTAAATCTCTGAGGTCATAAACATCACGAGACGTATTTTGTAATTTAAATATAAAATACAATAAAATAAAAATGATATTTTCTATTTGAAATTTTTTTCTGAAACAATTTAAATACTTTATAACAAACATTTAAAAACACTAAAACCTTTTTATTTTTAATAACTATTGTCTATTTTAAAGTAATAATCAATTTTTTTTCCCAAGTCCGCTATAGACTCACACCTTATTGAAAAAAGTTAACAACATAATGACAGTATCATATATCTAAATTATAAGGCTTTGATAAATATTTAAAGAGACCAAAACATGATCGTAAATTAATTTCATGATAAATTTATTAATTTTTGTCAAGTGGTATACAATTGCGAGTTGAGTAAAATATTATATTGTCAGTAATTAATATTCTTTTTTGATGCGTACCTACATTTTGTCAGAAGTTGCAAAACTTCACAAGGGTGAGAAAAAAAAATTGGAAGAACAATAGAGGGGTAAAAAGGACAATCACTAATGACACAGATAGATACGGAATGTAATGAAGTAAAAAATAAATAAAAGAATGAAAAGATTTTATTTTTAAACACTCCATTTTGATTCGATGCGAGCGTAGGAGTACCATTACATTTGTGTTATTTAATATTTCTCTCTCAATCCTTTTTCACTGAATAGTTTCTATATTCTTATGTAGACTATTGTATTTTTTCTGATTCCATGTATACATATTTTTAATGTATATATTCATATCACTGACGGTTTCATATATTATTATAATGTTGGAGAAATGATTGAGTTTAGAAAAAGGTACTTTTAGTAGAAGTTAAATACCAGAGCGAGATAAATAATAATAAAGCTCAGCGAACCCGAAAGCTCGATGCCGATACCACCAATTGATGTCCACATTCTTCCATCCACCGGGCGCCGTCTGAACGCAACCCCACCAGATCAGCCTTAAAGCAATCTTCCCACCTTCACTTTGTCTCTCTGCCGCTCGGACTCTTGCCAGTCGGAACAGCGCATATTTTATAAATTCTTTCGTTACTAAGCCCAGCAAATTTACATGCCCATTTTATTCACCTCAACGTAATCATCTCAATTAATTAACCGGATTCAGTTTACGCAATTCGGAGTTGTGTAACCGCCTAAATTTTCCGGTTGATCTGTCCTTTTTCGGTCCGAATATTCTGCGCAATGCATTATTTTCAAAAACATAAGACGTTGTTCATCCCTTAATGAAAGCAACCACGTAATGAACCGTAGGGAACATCACGGTTTTGTAAATTCTAATTTTTAAGTTTCGGGACAGAAGGCAAGAACTAAGTAGTTTTGTCAAAGAAAAATAACTATCATTTCCCGCATTCAACCTAACCTTAATTCCTCTTCAATTTCATTTTTTTCTAGTTATCGTAGACCCTAGATACCTAAAATTCTGTACGTGTTCAAACACATTCCCTTCTATATCGATATCATCGAAATTGTCGCTATTTTGGCAGATTACCATATATTTTGTTTTATCCGTATTTATCTCGATTCCTAGTTCTTTACCGGCTTTTATCAAAGTTGTTCTGTTTAGTTTTATTGTTTTCTTGTCTTCGCAACAGTACCAAATTATCAGCATACCCAACCACGGATATTGTCCCACCCATGTTCAAACCTTTTTCGGTGTGTATTAGAGTGGTGCTAATGGCATGAAAATAGAGTGAAATAAATATAAAAATAAAATACAATTTTTTTTTTTTTGCCGATATTTCAGCATTAATCTTTTATCAGGGCTAAGGAAAGAAAATATAATGACGTTATAATATTGATATTATGGTAATAAAAACAGAAAGAAAACATATCAACAAAAATTAAAAAGATGAAATTTTTCATATCATTTGTATGTTTTATTGTAATATTTTTTTAGGCCTAATGAAGGCCTAAAACTTTGGTTAAAACGTCGAGACAAATACTACATTTTTTTTTTTAAATATATAATTGACTTTCACTCTCTAACTAACATCTTGTATTGAAACATATATTTTTATATAGGCCATTTAACTTTTTCTTATTCCCTAATTTAATTATTTTTTTTTTTCCATATTACATATTATGTGCTCTATTCTATATAAAATAGGAAAGCCTACATGTATGGCAAAGTGGATAGTAGCTAATTTATTTATCCATTATAATTAATATTGCAATTATAAATAAATAAATACATATATATATTTTTTTTTATTTCATCCAAGTCTTTAAAGGGCTTCCAATCCTGACAAACTATAAACGTTGATGACTTGATAGCTCAACGTTTCCCAACAAAAAATTATAGCAAACAACTAGGAATTTTTTTTTATACTTAATGTTTATTACAAGGTCGTATAATGTTTAGTCGCAGTGAAAAATATAAAATTATTTAGCGTGAATTTCGTCCTCCACCACAGCAGCCAATAAAGATAGATGAGAAAGGCTTCTTGAAGAATTTGCTGAGCTGGTAAGTGAGATAACTGGAGGGCTCTAGGCGCCTTAATAAGCCACTTCTATAACAAAAATACAAGCTATTGTCACTCTATGAAGTTTTTCGATTTTTAAATTTTACATAAACCAATTTCATAGAAATTAGTTTTTATTTTCCTACCTATACTAGGAAAGGAAAGCATTGCGATCGGGTCAAATTTCCTATACGCGGTTTTCGACGGATCTATACGTTTCAAAGTCTCCTGAATCCGAAAAACACATTTTTAGCCATTGGTCTGTTTGTCTGCGCCAAGATTTTCTCGGGAACAAGTGAACAGATATTGTTGCTTCTATTTATATTTTTATTTTCTATAGACTGTAGCGCGAAAACGGCTCTAACGATTTTGATGAAACTTTCCTGTAATGTTCTAATAATTGTCCTTTCAATTTTCGTATACGAACTAAATTACCGGCAAAAATAAGAAAAAAAACTTATAAAGAAAAGTGAAATGTTTTGAGGCCTCGCTAATTATATATTTTATGGTAAAATTTATAATAAAACTTTTGAAACGTAATTAAATTACTACCAAAAAACAAAAAAAAAAAAATCATACGAATCGAACCAGTAATAGCGATGATACAGCTTATTCTATTTTCTATTTTAATTTATTCTCGTTTGAGTTCTACCAATGGGTAGTTTCTCTTCATGTTGTACATGTCATGTTACCAATTTCACACTTACTTATTGTATTTTCTATGTAATACAGTTGTAAATTCCATTATATAATAAAAAAAAATTATTCTCTACAAAACTATATAAAAATCGTTCATTTCGGACAATTATTAACGAAACTACAGCTATTCAATTTCCAATGTATGATTACGGGTTCATATCCTGGTGTCAGAAAGCAATGAATAAGAGAAAAAAAATAACTAAGTGAAAGTAAGAAAATTTGTTGTCCGTATCACACAAGCTACACTATTTCCTCTAATTTTAACAGAAATTATTGTTTGACAAAGTTAGGCTATGGGAAAAAGATTTTTATCAACAATATTAGGGGTTATAGAAATTTTTACACTGATCTACCTTAAGCCGGTTTACATTGCTTTAGTTTATTGAATAAATCGTACTCAAATATTTTCTTTCATCAATTTTAAGGAAAATAAATCAAACTTAATTTTTGTTTCTTGATAGACATATGTAAAGATATAAAAACTTGTCTGAAATAGGAGGACTGGTGGACACACCAGATTTTTTTGTTTTTAAATATGGAAATGACCAATGAAAATGCACATATAAATTATATTATATGCACTTATACAAATGTCCAACTTTTTAACATTAAAGGATATCAAAAGATCTAATTTAAAAATATTTTGTGTCATGGAATTTTTCAATACAATATATTTTAAAATTTAAATACTTCTTTTTATAAACAGCTAATAGAAAAATTAGACATATAAAAAGAAGAGTTTCCTCAATCACACAGCTAATAAGGAAAAACAAATCTTTTGAACTCGAACTTATTGAAATTTATTAACGTTGAGGAAAAAATATTGCATTATCTTTTTATAACCAAAGAGTATTGAAAAAAAAAATATAAATCGAACATTCGTAAACAATATTTCTAATAAAAAAGAAACACAATAAAAAATTAATTAAAAAATCTATTTATATCTTCATCGTTTAGATGAAGTCAACAAATCATTAAATCGAAGAGAATAATTAAAATTAATATAAAATTTGTTTGGTATTTTTATTTCAAATTTTAAAAAAATATTTAATGGTTCTCACTGAATAATTTGAGCTATTAAATTAATGAAATTGATGAAAATCGGTTGTTCACTCGAAAAATCATTACATGTCACTATTAGATAATTACATAAAAAACTGTTAGACTAAACATGTAATTCTGATCGTAGTTATGCGATGAGGTAAAACTGAGCAAGTTCTTAAACTAAAAAAAAAAAATTTATTAAATAAAAACATATATGGAAATATCTGTTTAATTAATTGTTGAATTTTCAAACACAAATGCAGATAGACAAAAAAAAGGTCAACTGAATATGTACAGGAAATTAAGAAATAACAACACTGAGGTTATAATGAGGTAACATGTAGTAGATCCATCCACTCCAAATCACGATGGAATCGCAGAGACACCGTGATTTAATAAAATAAAGGAACACGCTAAACTCCATTAGTTTAGGAACGGTCTGATGAATTTCTGATACCATCAATGAGCACAGCCCGGAATTTAAGAATTAAACAATGATGTGAACAGTTATTAAACATGATAATAACAAATTTATAAATTATTTAGTCAGCATAGGTTTCTTTTTTTTCCGAAAGTATTACCGATTGGACGGATGTATTATATAATTCAGCTGGATTATAATATTCAAATGTTCCAATGGGAAAATTGATGCCCATTAAATAAAGATTAAATGGACATTGCCCCAGATTAATGAGATTATCGCTAATTCTGTGGACTGATAGAGCCGGTTAATTCATGTTGGGCAACAGTATAAACGCGCAATGACATAAATATTTGTATTTTGTACTAAAATTATTATCAATAACATATAAAATAAAATAATGCATAAATGAGTAGGCGAAAATTAATCAAGCGTTTACATTGTATTGTTTATGTATTCTTGATAAATAATAAAAAAATAATAATAAAATTCTGCAGCAAAAAGTCACTGAATAAATCCTAGATAATTCAGGATGAATGATAAATAAGATAAATTGATCGGTACTTGTAATGAAAACTCATTATGGTGAATATTCACGAATGACTTAATAAATTAGAAAAGACTTACTAATCAGGTAAATTATAATTTATTTAACAATGAGTATAATGTGGTTAGAATGGCAGAAGTAATGTTCGTTCAGTTTAATACTGGACCTAAACGCTTGCCAAATCTTGTCAAATCTGGAGTCATGTGGATTGGAACGTAGTTCACCTGAGTAGTGGTCGATGAGATTGGTGTGGTATGTTTGCCAAGCGTCAATAACCAAGAGCGTTTGGAAAGCCTCTGGATCCACCATTTAATTGAATTAGAGTAAAATTCAAGGATAAATATGTAGATTTTTTTGTCTAGGACACCAGGAAACAAAAAGCAGGCCATTTTTTTTTTTTAAAGTAGTAATAAACTAATTCTCTGACTGAAAAGAAGGAATTCATTAGTGAGGCTCTGGGAAAAATACTTTACTAGCTTCCAGGAGGTGCTGGTTTAGCCGTTTTCCTTAACAGAGGAAGGTCAATTCTGAAACTGGATCCCACTTTCATATAAGGTTCACGAACAATGACCTCAACCATGTAGGTAAGCTGGAACGGGGAAAGGAAGGAATATACGAACATCCTTTTCCTAAGAGAAGTTTTGCTGCTGAAAGAGACTTCACCGTGAAAAGCCTATTGTTTAGAACTCGCGGGACTATAGAGATCAGAACAAGGAAGGAACTTCAAAGAAAATGTGGATGACGATCTCAAGAATGTAGCTATACAGGCTCTTAATATAATTTATAATAATTTTATTATAAAATTATATAATAAGCATCAGAAATATTGTATTACCACAATTAATATAACAACTTCAATAATGTAAATTTATTGTTTTTCTTTTATACATTTAATAAACTCTAATATGTTACTTTCATTTTTATATTTCATGATTTCAAATACCGTGAGTGCGAAATTTGCTTTTTAAAAATTATGTATTTTAAATTTAGTATTAATTCGATCCATGCCCGATGAAAAATTACTTGTCATCAGCCGGATTCGAACCTCGGACCTTGCGCTCACCCACTGAGCTACCCCCTCCTCCCCTCTTCCCCCACCTTAATAAAGATAAGAAAGAGAAATAAAAATATTAGAAAATTAAAAGGAAAACAAAAAAAAAGAAAACTATAAGAAAAAGAAAAAAATAATTCATACTTATAACACATGTGTTATGATAATATAAGAGCAAGGTAAAGCGAGTAAGCCATAGCGGTCTTATATTTTGAAGGTAACAGTGTTTTATTTATTTATTATTATTATTTATATAAAATTTACAACTGCATAAAAAAAAATACATCTAGTAAATTCATACATGGATATAATGACATGAAACACATGTTGAGAAACTACCCACTGGTAGCGCTCTAATAATATGTTTATATTAGGTTTTATCTTCTTTTCAGACTCCTCGGAGGGTTATCAGGAATTGAAACAAGAGGGTTGGGATGGTTATGAAGTTTATTACGGAAGGATAAATATCTGGATTGGGCCAAATCTGAAACATATGGAACATTAAGGTCATTGTGGATGATTTTATTTGTAACAAAGTAAGGAGCATTGAGGATTTTGGATTGTTGGTTTTACCACCAAGGTAACAGATCATTTTTAATTCAGTTACAGTAGCTGTGTATCGACCATGTATTCGGAACATCCTCCTGGATCATGTAAATCAATGTTTAAAAAAATGTTTGGAGGAATTAACATACTGTAGAATATTTCATGTCTACTCCTATCACAAGATTGTGTATTCGATTTTTGAAAATATTTTATCACATCAAATAGTCAGAAAGACTTGTTTAATCGAACCTACGCTATAGTATAATAAAAGCAAAATTTGAATCGATAGAAAAACTTCCAGATACAATTTAAAAATGATGTTACTTGTATCATAATAATTATAATTGGCCTTCAGTATGGCAGATTGTATTAATACTCAATCAAATTTAAAAAATAAATAAAATAATTCTAATTATTTATCTTGTTTAAAATTGTACTTTGTGCAATTACATAATTTTCCCAGTTGATGAACTATATATATATATATATATATATATATATATATATATATATATATATATATATATATATATATATATATATATATATATATATATATATATATATATACGTAGCTGACGATGACGATTAACGATTTACGAACCAAAGAAATTATCTGCTCTATTGACATCAGAAGCCTATTTTCGGAGGCGTGGATTCACTAAAGATGTTGGATTTCTTCACCGCTTAGTCGCCAAAATGCTTGAGATAGCTGAAAGCGGTCGCCTTGGCTGGATGCGACAACGCCATACCGTTAAAGCCTTTGGCACTGGTAAAAGGCATGCTTTCTAGTTAGGTATGCTTTTCCCCACAGCGTCTCAACCCTGGGAAATGTGTGCTAGCGGTTTGCACAAACTGTTACACAGTAAGGTTAACAGTATTCATCACGATGACAGTGTTCTGAAAGAATATCGAATGCTATTTCTATCAAGATATAAAAAAAAAAAAGTAGAGAAATTTGTGAATACATTCCTTACATACATAAAAAATTCAAAGTATGCAACAATATTTTTTTTAACCGCATAGGACAAAAGAAGAAGAATTGGACATGTTACGAAAATCGGCACTAATCCCATTGACGTAATACATCAATCGATTAAATCCAGCACGATGGACAGCGATTTAAGCTACGATTATAAATTGCAGCTGTAGAATAACACACCCGAAGCAAGTTACAAAACACAAAATAAAAAATAAAAAAAAGAAATATATATATATATATATATATATATATATATATATATATATATATATATATATATATATATAGAAATACCTATCTGCTGACTATAAACATGTAAAATAAATTGAAACATAATAACAATAATGTTATAATGAGATTACATTCAGCGAAACCATTGACCATAAAACAGGATGTAACTTATTTATTTATAAATGTTTTGGGCTCTTGAATGATCTTGGTCATTTCCGCATATTATTACAATTTAATCACCTACTACATTGGCATACATAACAAAAGTACAGCTAACAAATACAATTCAAAGTTAAGAAAATTAAAAATAGTTGTAGTTGAATATGATGACACAATTGAATTAAAGTTATGAAAATTGAAAGTTGAAGGTTAAAAGAAGATAAGTTAACAAATTCATTTTTTTTATTTTATTTAGAATTATAATAATCTGTCATGTGGACAGTAATTATAGTGATATATGAACACATTCACACCAAACAAAGACAATTAAAATAAGGTTAATGATTTTATTTTATTTTTTTTTATTTATTGAGTATTACAACAATCTGTCATTTTGACTTTATTTATAGTGAGTTAGGATAACATTCACACTATATGTAAAAAAAATATAAAATAAATAGAAGCAAAATAACAATAAATAATAATCAAAAAGTATATACAATAAATAAAATAAAATCACCTAAAAATATGAAAATTAAAACTAAACAAAAACACATGCATACCTATATAAACTATTTACAATCAGGCAAGGGAACTCCAAGAGAACCGAAGAATGATTTTAAGAATAAAAGCGTAAAATACGTTTTTAAAAATAAGGCATGGAGTTAAAAAATAAAAAGTAAAATTTATTACAAGAAGAAAATTTGAAAAAAACATTAAAACTAAAAATTAAATATTAAAAGAAGAAAAATTAACAGGTATATTTACGATTTGAAGAAGAACCTACAAACTTAAAAAACTTAACAGGTATATTTACAATCACAAGGCGTGATTAAATTGTGTACAAATTTGTAGATGTGATTACAATTTGGTGATTAAATTTTGATTTCCTTGAGAAACGATATTTTTTAAGAGTTTTTAATAGCATTCGGGTCCTTTAGGAGTGATTCTTCAAGGCTATTTCTGAAAAGATGTTGATCCCTAAAGGATTGCAATGCGTAACATTCTGTTAAGATGTGGCTCACTGTGAGAGGTGCCCCGTAGGAAATACATTGAGTAGGTGAGTCTTTCCTTATTAAATAATCGTGGGTGAGCATAGTATGTCCGATCCTTAGCCGGGTCAGTACCACTTCTTCCCTTCTGCTCAGAAGGATATTTTGATATACGATGGTACCGCTGAGCCATCTATGATTCAATCAACGTATATAAAGGAAAGCGTAATTCCATCGATGAACACAACAATAATTTTAGAACATACCCATTGTTCGAACATAATTGTACTATTTTTATTCTTAATATCTTAATTCATCAATTTTAGAGTTTGCTGAATCCGCCATAAAAATCAAAAAATGTCAAAGTTGTATACGATTTATTAGATTTCTAAAAATCTCCGAGAGTGAGTACATGATTGAATTCGAACTCATTATGAACACGAAGATTTTGAAAGATGTTTTAAAAATAATTTAAATATAGCCATAAGTATCTCATGAGACAGCAAACCATACTTAAAACAACCACATTTCCAGTTTTTCGTCCCATTTAAAAATATAATGACACTAATAGTCACTCTTCAGCACAAAAAAATGGCACAATCCACTTATTCTATCAATTTCGTCTTTTCTGTCACTTAGTCGCTGCAGATTAAAAAAAAAAAAGTCTTTGAGATCTATTGTTTCGCCAAAAACTAAATCAAAAACATATTCAAACAAAATCAAAGAAACTAAACTATTACACCGACAGATACGGAATTTAACAGTTGCAAAAGGCTTTAAAAAATTAAATAATATGTAAAAAACGCTGCAAATGATTTCACAATTGTTTATTATCTCCAAACAATTATACATCAAAAGTAACATTACCTTCCGAGTTACAAAGCAAAAAAAACAAAAGGTGATTCCAATTATTGGACTAAACTGTTTTTCTTTAATCATTAGTAATATGCTAAAAAAAAAAATAGCATTATTTCAGTAACACATTTAAAATTTAAAAACCAAACCAAGGATATAACATTTGGAGTAGAACACATAAAAACAAACCAGAGACCATATCTTATCTCCTAATTGTCCGATTTTAACTTTTTTTTTTGTTTTTTAGGAAATTTCATAAACTTTTTAAAAACCATATACAATAACCACAAAAAAGTAAAAACTTTAATTTAATTTAAATTTAATTTTAACATCCTTCGTAACTTTTTTTCCAGCTTCTTTTCGTTGAAGTATGTTATATAGATAAATTTAATGGGCGTCGAGAAAATGACTTTAGCGAAGTTTCATTGAAATCTGTACATTCGTTTAGGAGCTATAGTCTATAGCAACGCAGGTTTTTCGGCCGCCATTTTGAAAGTTAAAGGCGGAGAGTAATGTCGATGAAGGAGGATCATCCTCGGGTGACCTTTGATTTTATATCAAAATTTGAAAAAAATCGGTCCAGTAGTTTCGCAGAAAATGCGCGGACAGCGGATGGCGGACGGACCAAAAAATTTTTATTCGTTATTCGAATTCTACGCGTCTTGAAACGTGAAATCTCAAATTTTGAGAGGGGGTTATGTTTTTGAATTTTTTGGTCGATCACAATGTTTCATTATTGGAAATAATAAACCAAAATGATCGACCACTTTTAAACGCTTATGTTGTTCATTTTATCAAAAGTACATGATTTCTCTTATTTTTTCTTTGTTTATATCAGCCAATAAAAAGAAATTGAGAGTTTATCACAATTTGCATGCTTCGCCTTTTCTCCAAAATTTCAAAAAAATCGATATATTCAAAGAGTATTCCTAAAATAGAGTAAATATTAAATGAATAATCATAAAAATAATATGAGTGATATTCAAGTTGAACAAAAACCAAATACTAATTCATCAAAAAGGTCAACTTTATTGTTTTAGACATTCCTCTCTTAAACCATTTTAGATAAAATACTTGCTTATTCAAGGATTAAATTAGTAGAATCCAGTATTAGCTTAAAAGTATAGGTAGTATTATTCAACCAATAAACAAGTAAAACGGCAGATTTCGAAGAATCTGTTCCTATAAGACATGAGGAAAATGTATGTGTTTTATTGAACTTTTTTCAAATAGAGATTAGTTTTGTTCTATATTAAAAAAAAAAAATCCACGATAAATTGTAGTTCTTTGTGTTGCTATTGGTTGGTTGGTTGTTGTATAGTTAAGGCGTAAAACCAGTTGGTCATCAACACCGCTAATTAAAATTATATATTATTATATGTTCTGGTAGTGAATAATAGGAATAGAATAAAATTTAAAAAAATGTAAAATACACGTTAAGGTTAAAGTTGTTTACGGCTATTGAACTTTAGTTATTTAAAATTAGCACGTTAAGCAAAAAAAAAAAAATAAATAAATAACAAAATAAGTAAGAGAAAAAAAAGAGATGGTCAGCGCTGCGTGAGAGATCCAGTGATTTTTAAATATTCCTTTTTCAAAGAGAAAACATCTGATTTTGCTCAAGATTTTTCATCATTTCAGCAAGCAGCCGATGTATTTGCTGGTATTCCTCTTTTCTTCAATTCTCTGATGTAAAAGGCACAACTCTCCAAGATATGTTCTTATTGGTTTTCGAATATAAAAGATATTTATTTCACATTCTATCAAAGTATATATATATATATATATATATATATATATATATATATATATATATATATATATATATATATAAACTAGGATGTACCTCTGTCCACCCTCCCTTATTCCAATTATACAACTGTTCATTTAATTGTACTACTCGATGATGAAATTGTATAACTTTAATTTACAATTATTTTGTAGTTCATAATGCATTATTTTTATGTTAATTTCAAATAAATGGAAAGACAAATTTTGGACAAATTTTTAATTTATTCAAAAGTCTATATTATATGTCGTCCCTGATTGCCAATTTATATTATTATATAATTATAATTATTCTTATTGTTGTTGACCATGATGAGGAGGAAATAATTCTGAAAATAAGAATTGTAGTGGCTTCATTACGACCCGTCTCGCTTTGTATATGTAAAATAAAATATAACACGGCCACTAAAACGTTTTTATATTGTGTGTGTGTGTATTGTTATTTTTTTTATTTTTTTGGGGGGGTCCTTCCCTTCCTCGCCGTTAAGGCTATACGGGATTTTACCCGGGCCAGGGGGTGTGGGTGGGGATTTAAAAGACTCCCCCGGCACCGGGACGCGAACTCATGACTATTTGTATATCTTTGATTCATATATCTGGTTGCTGGGCAACGGCGGTGCAGTGCACACACTTTAGCCCATTTGGCCACTCTATGTAATTTCGTGGTCCTCAGAACCAAAAACCATCCCTACATCCTGGAACTCCTTACTCTATGCTTCTCTATCCACTTTCTTAATAATTGATCACAACCTATATATTTATATATCCTCTCCTTCCATAAAACTACCTCCTTCAGCAAATCCTTCGCCATTCGTGCTACCTCATTTTGGAGCCCTCTTCCTACCTCCATACCTCCATCCTCGTCCACAAATTCCTTCAAACAGCTGCTGTTTCACCGCCTACTCCACATTCAAACTTCCGCTAACATGTAAAATTACTTGTATCTGTATTATGTTTAATTTCAATTACTGCACAATTGCAATAACAATAAGCAGTTAATTAGTTTGTCTTTTTTAATTAGTTTATTTTAAGCCAGACTAATACCCACAAATTTGTAACACTGTTATTATTCTTAGGGGACTGTAGTCCAAGAATAAAATTATTTTTTCATTCATTCGATTTTATTTTACATCCGATTTGTTTTACTTTGATATTTATTCCATACTTTGAAAACTTGATATTTTCATAAAAATATTATTATTGTTCATTTTACGTTTGAGTTTGTTAATCTTACTTAACATTCTATGAACAATAATTTCTTTATTTTTTTTAACTTGTATATATGTAAACAATAGTTTACTTATTATTTAAACACCACAATAACATTTAAAAAAAAACGAATACTCTAAAGACACACAGGATATTCCTAAAGCAGGCGTATAGAAAAAAAAGCACTTTAAAAAAATTGTAAACACTTTAAGGACATGTTCTAAACCGCTATTGACGTGCCGAAAGATCATGAGGTATGCCCAGTTACACCTACTCAATGCCAAAACGTGCTCCGTGTTATTAAAAAGGTCACGTTTTCTCGTTCGTCATAGGCTTCGCTAAAAGTCTCCGAGGGGGATATCGTGAGTTAATGCAACAAGAATTATGTTCTGAAGATGTCTTGGATGACAGAGATGAATTATAAGTATGGATGATAAATTATATTTTATTTTTCTAGGCCAGTACATAATATAAAAATATTGTTTAAGTAAATTATACTATATTGATCATTTTCGTGAATTGAAATGATTGGAAAATTATTTAGATAGAATTTATTTGCAGTCTTAATTTTATTTTGAGGCGACGTTTTGTCATAAAACTATTGTAAATAGATATTAGAACAGAATATGCTTTATTTATTAATAAATAAATTATAAAAACTTAAAAAAAAAATACTTGACTATTTTAATTACTGGTAAGATACGAAAATATAATAAGTAATAGAAGAAACATTGGTCGGGGTGTTAAGTCAATACAAAGTAAAAATAAATAAATTATATTTATTTTTATTGTTTTTTCCGAAAACGTTCAGACCTTCTTAAGATCATTGTAAGGGAAACTTTCTTGAAATAAGCTCTGATGAAGGCCTGAACTTTGCGCCTAAAAGTCCGCAAAAATAAAAATAAATATAGACGGGAAGTAAACTGAATATTGATATGTAAGATGGGAAATGACAAACAATACTGAGTTTATCACGCGATTACACATACTAGCGGATGAATCTGTTTAATGAAAGAAACTGTTTTAATTAAACAGATTGCTATTAAACAGCCACCACTAGTTCCTAGGCACAGTACTTAGTGAGGAAGTACTGTTTATTTGTCAATGGTTGTGCAGGGAGGTGATAGGGCCAATATTAGATAGATAGATAGAAAAAAAAACTTTATTCTGGGACTAAGTCCCTTCAGAATAACAATAATGTACAAAATAATAGAATATTACTGGCCTGAGCGTTGAAACAATAAATAAAATTGATAAAATAAAATAAAAAGTAAAGAAAACCTTAGGTGCACAAGCTATATACAAACAGATAGAACTATGTACAGAGCATTTAAAATTATGAACAAAACAATTAAAACTATGAACGAATCACTTGAACTATGAACAAAATTATATTAAGGGTTGAACAACATAAACATACACTTTGAGAAATGAAGAACGAAAAAGAGATACAATGAGTTCATTTCATAAAAAAAAAAAAAAAACTTTACTTGAATATATATAAAAATAAACAGTTACTTATAATTGAATAAAAAAAAAATATAAAAAAAAATGTATGTATTGAAATTCCTACGTCGATAGTAGGAAATGCATGTACTATCCTTACCAAGTGTTATGATTATATGATTGCTACACAATACATATATAATATAATAGTTAGCTGGTATCAGACTGTTTTTGGAACAGGAATTGGAATAGGAGGTTTTTGAATGTATACAGGGAAGGGGCATGTCGAATTTTGATCGGGAGGGAATTCCAAAAGTTGACAGAGCGGGCTATAAAGGAATTTTGGAATGAGGCAGATCTATGAGAAGGGATGTATAGGTCAGAGGGTCGGGATCTTGTAGTGAGTGAATGGATTGAGGACTTAAATTGGAGAAGGTTGTAGGCATAAGAAGGACGATGATCGGTAATGATTTGATAAAGGAAAGTGCCAAGGAAATATTGTCTTCTTAAGGAGGGGAAGAGCCACCCTAACTCAGTGTAGTGGTGGGAGACACGGGAGCGTCTCGGGGTTCCAATTACAAATCTTACGAAGCAATTCATAAGTCTTTTGAGTCTATCACGCAGTTCCACCGAGAGGCCATCGTACACCACACAGCTGTAGTCAAAGTGGGGAAAGATGAGAGAGGAAACTATGAGTCTACGGGTATTTTGGGGTAGAAGATGGCGGAAGTGATGGAATAGTTTGAGGGTAGAAATTGCACGGCGGGATATATGAGAGATATGGTGATTCCAGGAAAGGGTTTGATCTATGAGAAAGCCTAAATTTTTAACAAAGGGATAGAAGGTGATGGGGTGGTGTTTAGATAGAGTGAGGGAAAGTTGGTGTGGGATCTAAGAAGGGGCTTGGAACCAATGAGAATGGCCTGAGTTTTGGCAGCATTTAGCCTTAATCCATTTAAGTTGGCCCAGGCACTAATTCGATCTAAATCTTCTTGAATTTTGGCAAATGCCACCAATAACTCAGCGGGAGAAAAGGATAAATAGATTTGAGAATCGTCGGCATAAAGGTGGTGGGAACAATGGATAATTGAATCATTTAGGTCATTAATATAAGAACTGAAAAGAAGAGGAGACATGCTTGAACCCTGTGCAACTCCTGAGGATAAAGGAAGGTAGGCAGATAGAGGTTGATTAGGTATGGAAACTGCTTGGGTTCGTTGTGAGAGGAAGACTGGAACCAAGAGATGGAACTATTGGAGAAGGATAATGATTTTAGTTTGTTGAAAAGGATGGAATGGATAATGGAATCAAAAGCTTTGGAGAAATCAAGCAGTATAAGTATGGTTAGTTTTTTGTCATCTATTGCAGTCTGGATATCACTAGTAATTTTAATCAGAGCAGATTGTGTAGAGTAGCCAGGACGGAAGCCAGATTGGAGAGGATCGAGTTGGTTGGATTGTTCAAGGTAGTTGGAAACTTGGGATTGCACTAACTTTTCTAGGGGTTTAGAAAGATTGGAAAGGATTGATATTGGGCGGAAATCTTCGGGAGAGGATGGATTAGGCTTTTTGTTTAAAGGAAGGACAATGGCTTTTTTCCAAGAGGTCGGGAATATTGAATTCTGCAGGGAGAAATTGTAGATGAAAAGGAGTGCTGGGAGGATTTCAGGGAGACATAATTTTATTAGTTTGATAGGAATGCCATCTGGGCCTACGGAATTGGAACGGGATTTCAGTGTAACGGTAATAAGGTCTGTGGGAGAAATGTCGGAAAAATAAAAATTATTGTCGTTAAAAGGTACCTCTGGAGAAAAGCCGGAAGGGGATGGTAAAGAAGAGGTGGAAACCGATATAAAGTGGGAGTTTAGGTCATCAGGTGATATTGGGAAAACTGAGGAAGGGGATCTAGAAGGTTCACAGAGGGAAAGCTTACGAAGTAGAAGCCATTTTGATTTGATATCAGGAGCTGAGGAAAGGGCTTCGTGAAAGTAGTTCGCTTTCGCTTGTCGGATCCTTGTCTGTGTCGTGTTACGAAGCACTCTGAATATTTGATAATCATCTGCAAGCCTAGTCCGTCTGAAGCGTCTGCGTGCAGCGTCGCGTCTCTTCTGCAGATCCTTAATTTCCTGACACATCCAAGGAGCAGGACGATGACGAAAAGTGGAGGTTTTCAGAGGAGCGTGGGTATTGAGTATGTTGAGAAGATTGGTGGTGAGAATATCAACCATGGTGTCGACAGAGGAGCAATGATATATTCCATTCAAATCCAATGTTACTAGATCAGGTAATATTTTTTCTCGAGTAAGGGTATCCAGTTGGCGGAAAGTGATAGTTCGAGGATGGATTGGAGGAGTGCGGATATTATACGTTATTTGTATCAGATCATGAGATGAAAGAAAGGATACTGGCAATTGAGAGGCGGAGAGGAGGTTTTGTGCTGAGTCGATGATGTAGTAGTCTAGCCAAGTGTCAGATCTGGTGGTGTGGTGGGTGGAGGAAAAAGGAACGATGAATAGGTGAAGTGAGAAAAACAGATTTTCTAAATAGGATTTGTCATTGGAGTTTGAGAGGAAATTGGTATTGAGGTCCCCGGAGATAATTATTCTGGGATAGAGGGGAACGAAGTTGAATAGAGTTGATTCGAAGGACGGGTCAAATGGCACGAGAGGAGGGCGATATACCACGGCGTAAAGGATAGGAGAAATATTACTGAGAATTTCTACTAAGAGGTATTCTACATGAGGATGATCGGAAGATGGGGAGCAATCGAGGATTCGGGTCTTTAGGCTATTGTGGACAAACATGGCTACTCCACCGCCAGTCCGGTTTACCCGGTCATGACGGAGCAGGATGTAATCAGGCAAGGAGACTGAAGATGATGGAATATAAGGTTTGAGCCAGGTTTCGGATATTGCTATGATATGATAAAAGTTTTGGGTAAAGTATTGCAGGAATTCGTCATAATGGGCAGAAAGTTATATTACGCTCAATATTGTCAGTTTTTCCCCTTAATTATTTATTTAATTAAGATTACGCTATCGATTATGACTGAGTGTGCCCGTGAGGGTCTTCTGACTCCAGGATCGAACCAAGAGTGATTCAATAGTGGTCATAGCAGTACACTTATAAATAATATAAATTAACATGTGCTTAAATGACAGAGCAATGGCCTCCCATGTCAAAATAAAACATATATCACCTTAAATAGCCTGCACACTTAATAAGTAGTTATGAATACACCCTTAACACTTGTACGACAAAGCAAAAAATAACAGATGATAAAGGCATAATAATATTCCAACCAAAAGCAATAAAAAACATAAAAAAGCGCCCTGTTATTTGAATAATTAAACACTAAATGCTACCTTAAATATACCGGTCGCATATCAAACAATTAATGATACTTAATTATATAGTAACTATAACTAAAATACCCAAATATAATACTTGGTAATTACTAAAGCTATTTATTTAGGCAAATCGTCTATTTTCTTTAATTAAATAAACCAATTTACTTCACTGTTTTGTTAACAACTGGTGTATGTAGATTAGATAAATAATTAACGAATCGACAATATAATTTTTATAAATTAATTTCACTTAGTACTATTATGATTGAACTATAGAAATATTTAATTTCAGGAAAAATTACAGTATATAATTTAAACTGATTTGAAAAAAATGAATAGGATTTAATGTACATGATTTTTTTTCGCTTCTTAAAGGTAATTAAAATTGCATACAAATATTACTAATTCGAGACCCTCCTAATAAAGGAAAATTTCAGAAAGTGAAATTTTCACCTAGAGGAAAATTCAATCCAAGTTCTTTTACTTCGTCGTAACAAAATTTCCCAAACTTATTTCAATCTCCTGTTAGAAGATTACTTCGAAAACACAATACACTTTTTCATCTTTGATCTTCTATTTTGGCAGGTGTAGTAATGCAGGCCAAGCCTTTTAAAAGTAATCCCGTACAAAATGAATATTCTGGGAAAACTAAATTCTTTGAATACAAAACAAATAATAGAAAATTAAGTGATAAAAAATATGTTTGCTTAAAAAAAAAATACTTATCCATACCAAGCGTATCAATTTTTTTTTAAATTTCTGGTGTTACGAAAATAAGTGATATAACCCGAATATTTTAGTACTCAACAGAAGTACGCGAAAAAAATATCATTTTGTATACTCACATGTAGGTATAGCAGTATCATACGATATGAAAAGCAATGAAAAATTAAGTTTTCATAAAATATAAATCGCTCACAATATACAGATCAACTATTAATGATATCATACAGTCATTCATAATTATATATACACTAGCGCATATTCATATATAAAATATGTATATTCAATTAAAACATAGTTTACGTGGGTATTACAATATTTAAGGTTTTCAGAGCAATTACACTAGAAAAAAATAAAAACCACAAGCCTTTTAAAACATTCAGGCTAATATTTTCCTCAAAACCCCTACGATTAAAAATCTCCATATTTAAAACAATATTTTTTTCCGCCATTATTGTGTGAATAATACTTCATATGAAGTTAAAGTAAAAGATACAAATTAAAGTACTGACAAGAGAGAGAATCGCTTTCTGTGTGATGCCCCCTCTCTCCCAAAATGGTAAAATATAATTATGTTTAATAAAAAAAAAAAATATTAAAAACTATCTCTTAAAGTATTATTGTTCGTGTAATTAAATTAAATAGGACTTCAAGAATCACTTAAACACCGGGTCATATAGGTAGTTAATTTTTTTTTCTTCTGTTTTATATATATATATATTATATATATATATATTTATATTATTATACTTTATATAATATATATATATATATATATATATATATATATATATATATATATATATATATATGAAAAAAAAACCTTTCGGAGTAAAGTCTCACAAAATTAAATCCTGGATCCGCTAGTGCTTTTCGCCCTTTATATATTTCTTTTATTTCTTCTGAAATTTTCCCTTATCTCTTCCTAACTTAATTCATATTTCTGATAACAAATTATACAATAATAAAAAAATAGCAAAAAAAAAAAAGGCACAAACAATAAAATAACTAAATAAAATTAATATATATGAATACAGTACCCGATTTCAATAAATAATGTAAAAAATCATCTAAAAAAGTAAAATATCATATCTAACAAACAATCTAAACTGCAAGATGCATTAAAAAAACAATAGTTGATAAAAACAAATTTTTAATCTTTCAATAACATTACGAATCTGCCAAGAGTTACTTATCATCACTCCACAATACCACGAAGTGTACAATGCCCGTAATTTTTATTTTCATTTGACCTTTTTTCAAAATATTTGTATGGAGATTTTCCTGTGAATTATTTGTCAACATATAAAATATAATGCAGGTTGATTCCCAAGTAATTAATTTAACTTAAAAGCAGCTATAGGGTACCAGAGAACTGTGATTAAATACAAATTATTATCTCTGAGTCGTGAAATCAAATTTGTTCACAGCATTTGATACTAAAAGAGTAGCCTATGAATTAGGCCAGTCAAATTAGACAATTTACTTTGCGAGAGGTCTGGTAATTTAAATTTTTATATTGTTGGGTATGCAGCAAAAATCATTGAAATTCGGATTTTTTTTTTTTTGGTTAACGCTAAATATCACCTTTTTAGAGCAACATAGATAAAAAATGTTTATATACAATCGTACACTATCACCGCAAATCCCAATCAATTGTATAAAGTTGCGCTGCTAGTAATTATCTATTATATTAGCACTGTCCTAAAATGGCGTTCACACATAACATATTGACGTCTTTGACTTGAGTTAGTTTTTCGGACGCTGACTTTCAGCATTTGGCTTAACTTCTTCATAATTGGCCTTTTATTAAAGCTGTATAGTTAGGAAATAGTAAAAAATTAAGAAAAATATTAGAAAATCACTGGCCTGGGCAATAAAAAATCACCAGTAAAGTTAAGTTTTTCAAGTCGTTCAGACCAATGTTAAAAATCAAGCAAATAAACTGCCAAAAATAACGAAAAACGCTCCAAAATAAAACATCTGAAAAATAAATTTCTATTTATACTACACTGATTAGTTGTTAAAATATTTAAAGCAGTTACTTAGAAAAAAAAAAACTTATTAGGCGGAAAAATGAAACTGGCATAGGCGCCATCTGTCACATCATTAACTACTAACATTATTAAGTTAAAGTATGCTATAATGATTGTATTAACAAACAAATATTAATACAATTATTTAATTGTAAATTTATTTTCATCAAAACTTTACTTATTTTAAAAGCTTGATATTTCGTTTCCTGTTGGGTTTAGAAAAAAATGTTAGATAATTTTAATTTAAGCTGTAAACGATCACTAGCGGATCCAGGATATAATTTTTTTTTTTATAGGGGGGGCTTCAGTTCGAACAGAAAAGAAAAACAGAAAGAAACTAACTACCTATATGAAATGCTGTTTAAGTGATTCCTTAAGTCTTTTTAAATGTAATTACACGAACAATAATACTTTAAGAGGTACTTTTTAAATTTCTGTTTTCAAAAAACATGGTTATATTTTACCATTTTGTGGGACTTCAGCCCGAAAGCCCCCTCCCCCGTAGACCCGCCCGTGTTAACGATTGAATATAACCATTTTTTATCTATGTTTGTCTAAAAAGGAGATATTTAGCGTAAACCAAAAATAGTAGAAATTTCGATGGTTTTTTGAGCATTGCAGCGAACCCACTAGGCTTTCAAGGGCGGAAACTTGGATTTTTTATATTCACTGCATGCCTAACAATATAAAAAAGAAATATGGATTACCCGACCTTTTGCAAGCTGAAACCCTTTTTTGTACTAATTTGACTGAGCTACACGTCAGTCTGTTCACCATGCTATCATTCACGCTCCGATTTAATCGTTACTTCTAGTTCCTCGCAGTTTATAAATCACCATGCGATAACATGCTCCACCTAAAACGTATGTGCTGTAGCAGACACTCTTGAGGGAATAGCGCCCAAGAGCGGAAAACAAAGATGTCTCCTAGGAAAGCACTCCCTAGGACGGAGCCCAGATCGGCGGGACTGCAAGCAAGCTTGGAATCCTTCACGAACAGCTTCCGTTAATTTGTCTAACGGCTAATGGACGGTTTCCTCGCTCTGTCTCCAGCTCGGAGCCATTTTCTTTCTGTCTGCAAACATTCCTCTTTCACGCTACTTGAGCTTGTCCGCTCAATCTTTAACAATTTAGAGCTTTACAAATGTATTTCCTTATTAAAGTTTACTATGGCTATGCGGTCCCAAGAGTGCTTTCGACAAATGGACCATTAACTAACTATTTAACGGCGAACTATAATGCATCCTAACATTATAAAAACATTTTATTTTTCACTTTCATGCGACCTGTGGTCAACTATATCTCTATTATAATATTTTTTTCCCAATATATCATTAAATTTTAATAAGTTATAAATAAACATAGTTATTTTTTTTATTATTAATTTTATTTTTTTATTATTTTATTTTATTTTTAATTTTAAGTGGATATACGGTACAAATAAAACAGGAAATACAGAGGTTTGCGATAACACGGGAATTATGTGAGGAAAGGACAGAATACAAGTAATTCCTGAAAAGTGCGGTGCATGTGGTGGACAGCAAGGAACATCCATCCAGGAGGAAGTGGACGGAGGAGAGGAAGAAAAAATTTAGCGATATCCTAAAGCAGAGATGGGCAGAAAAGAGGAAATTGAAAAAGAAACCAGTTTCATAGCCGCGTAGTCCTTCAGGGCTGTTTCGCGTCAAATAAATATTAATAAATAAACATAGTTATTATCAAAAATTTATAATAATTAAAAAGATATTTGTTTCACATACACAAATAGATGCCACAATGATCGAAAGAACGAAATTCTACAGAAAAAAACAATATTAAAAATTAGTAGAGCTTGTTATTTATCGATTTCAAAATTACCAAGGCGTCTACATTACAGAAAGTAAAGGTTTCCGAAACGTGGCTTATCTTAAAAAAAGAAAAATATTTTGGGGTCTTTGAAAATGAAGTAAAACAGAATAAATAGTTGGCCACCTTTTTTCTCGACTTTCTGCTCAAATTATCTAACGATCCAAGTGGAAAGCAAGTGAGTATTTACATATTTTTATTTTTAGTTTTTAATTATTTAAAAATAAAATATTTGTAGCTTACGATGAGAAGAAGCCATTTTAAGTTTCAGGTGGATGTTAATAATTTGATAAAAAGGAGTCTGTACCACGGATTATGAGTTTATCGTGATGTTACATCCAGCGCTGTTCCAATGTCCGCTGAGACATTAGTGATTCACTTAATCAGTAAAGAAACGCGCTGAAACCCAGCGATGTTTACCATCGATGTGTTTAGAAAGAGCCTCTTGGATTTCGGACTCCATATATGACTTGCAATAAAATCAGTAATTCTATACTACTCCAATATACTTTCCACGAATGTAATTCAATTGTACTCAATATTGTTCGAAATTGGAGTAAAACCTTAATTTTTCAAAATTCAAATTATTTTTCGTTTTAGCTCAATGAGAGTATTTAAAGCTCATATGAATTTAAACGGTGTTGATATTTATATGTAAACATATTTATATAAATATTATTTATTATTTATATATAAAAAATTTACATACTTTAATTGCAAATAACATAAATATGTTTTGAAGTTTAGAATGAATTGGACCGAAATGATATCGTCTACTTAATTTAAAAGAAACTTTATATAAAAAGGAAAAAAAAATATTTATCTTAGACAATAACTTTATTTTACAATTTTTAAACAGATATTTTGATATTTTTGATAAAAATATTGTTAATTAACATTACACTCTTTCGGTTAAATATATATGCATATTATAATTTGTACTTTAGCAACGACTAATAATTAGTTAATTAATTCTATAATTATTATAGAGAAGATACAAGATTCATTTTAAATATTAGGAGATTTAGTGTAAAATATCAATCTTCTTGGTCCATTATCTGTAAACACGAACTATTCTACAATTCAAAAGATTTTTCTTAAATTAAACTAAGGTTGTACAACGTAATACGTCGGTCCGTTCAAAATCGATAAGAATGAAATTAAAACCCTTGCGGGGTGTAGTTTCAAAAATTAATTCTTCGTAACCTGAGTGAAACTAAACTATATTTTTATTACTTTTTTTATGTTCATCACGTTACAGCTTCGTTCTCTGAATTTTCAATTATTCACAATGACTTCTCAGAATCAGATCTGGCGTGAGAGAAACGTAAAAATAAAATCTCGGTTATGAATTTTTTTTTATTTGGAACTTCGCAATCATGAAACATCTTCCCTTTAAAAAAAGAATTATTTTTTTATAAAAATATATGGTACTAACATAAAGACGTGGTGTTTTTTTTAGAAGTGACTCAAAAGACTGTAATTTTAAACCTGGTTTATAGGGTTACAATATTAGTCATGGAAACTAAAATTGATTAATTAAAATTTATTTAATTAAATTTAATTAAAATTCGAGGCAAAAAACAGCTGATGACATGTTTAATTTAATAAAGATGTTACTGTGACAAACATTACAGTAAGAAACTACACACCATAAATCGAACCTAAGACACTACATGGATTGTGGTATATATTTCAAGTTTATTTGATTGGTAACCACTTCCGATTGTTATGCGCAATCGGATCTAATTAATCTAGCGTTATAATTCATTATTAATATTTAATTATTTAGTTTACGAAAAATTAACAAATTAAGTTAGGTGTGTATTTACTTATAAATAGAAATAGAAACAATAAAATCCAAAGAAATACTGCTACCTCTATTATGACTGACTAACAAATAATTATAGAAAGGTTCCTTTCCTAAGGTATAAATCCATTAGTAGAGTTGACACATAAAGGGTATGGTTAGTATAAGTTTATTATTAAGCCTTCAGAAGTTAAATATCGAAGTTAGGATATAAACTAGCTATTCTATATTTAGAGAACCTATACTCGCCAACAAATTTATGCAGTTCTCCTCTGCCTCTGTCTAGAAACTGAGCAGTCATTGTTTATATTTATATATATTAGTTGTTGTTTTTTTTTTTTACGGTTTTTATTTTTATTTAATTATTTTTGGTCCATTAAAACATTTCTCTTTTCCATTACTACACCTTCAATGTCCGTTACCCATCCCACTCATCACCTTTCACCCTGTTAAGCTTTCATGAAACTCGTTCAGATTATCAACTCACACATCGGTTTCCTCACAATTCTGAGGACGACCCGTTCAAGGATTCTGACTGTATTCTGGCGGATGGCAAAGGGATCTTAGCTGACTACTTTCATATTCATAGTTCATTAGAGCAGGGCTTGCTCACTTGATAACACTCCTCTTTCATACATCTTTCAGGGTTCATTACATTTCCCCGCCGAACCGATAGCTGGCAGCAGGTTCCCATAATTCATGGCCGATGCCCCAGCGAATACCTTTGCCATTGAGTCACTGACCCATTTCGTGTAACGGGTTACGTCACAAGCTCCGGTAACTGACGGCAGCGCTTCTAGTATAATTGAATTATAAATCGTACCAATTTATCATTACATGCATAGAAAATAAAACATAATATTTTGAACTGACTTGGAGCGATGTACTTTATTATTGAAACGAGCTACTCCTGCTGGGCATTTATATGATTTCATATTTTCTATAGTTAAAAAATTAATTGACTGATAAATAAAAATCGAAATTCAAGATGATAGATAGAAATTAATGGTACTATATATTAGTGGAAGATTCCAAAAAGATAAAGTAAAAAAATCTTGCTAAATTACGTACTAAATTTGGTATGCATACGATTCCATATTTTCTACAGTTAAAAAAAAATAATAGTTTTTTTTTTCAACTTCATTTATTCACCCACACATGTCATAAGCAATGACAATTAGCGGGTCTGCTGTCGGTAAGTGTACAGGTAGTGGCTTGATCGGAGAGGAGTGATGATGGAGAGGAGTGCCCAGCGGCATCCCTTCCGGTCTTGATTTTAGCATATTTTTAAGCGAGGAAATTCCTCATCCAGCTCCTTTTGAGCATCCTAACTGTGTTTTCGAGCATGTTAAATGTAGCCATACTTTGTATAAGTGTGTTAGTATGTCCTTGTAAGTTATTGTGAAATCGCCTGTAGTGTGTCCGTATGTGATCGTTAACTGTAGGCATTTGAAGGTCTTTATGTAATGTAATGTTTGTGACGTACCATGGAGCTTTGTTACGGTTCTGAAAGTTTTAGACTGAAAAATTTGTAGTTATCGTATGTGGGTCGTTTTGGCTGTTACGTAAATTTGTGAAGCGTAGGTCCATATGGGCCTAAATAGATAATTGTAACCGTTCAGTTTTTAGTTTATATTTAATTTTTGAGCGTCTTCAGAAAAGTGAGTATAACATTCGTAGTCTGAGGTTTAAAGTTTTTCTTTTTTTGTTGATATGTGGACCCCGTGTCATTTTTCTGCCAAATGTCAGTCCAAGATATTGTATTTTATCTGTTTGAGGAATTTCGGCGTTGTCAAGGTAAATCGGAGGGCATGTTCCATGTCGAAGAGTGAAAGTGATAGGTAAAATTGAAATTTAACATTCTATCGAGTGGACAATAGTGAATAAGATCACATTACCGCTATAAAAATATAAAATAAACTGAAGAAAAATTACGGCTAAATAATAATCAAAAATTATATGGCTACTGTTAGTGCAAAATTTTCTATGTTAACTCTATTTGTGCTAAATGTGACATTTCGTAGCCTGAAAATGCAATATAAAGTCTGATGCTATGGATATATAAAGTCTGATACTCTTTTTTTTTATACGATCTTTAACACTAACAGGAACGATATACAATAAATACAACTAAAATTAACCAAAGGTAAATAAATATTTAAAAAACACTGACATATCTATGTAGATAGAAATTAATGGTACTATATTATTGGAAGATTCAAAAACAAATATTTAATTCACTCAGGAAATATTAATTAACAAACTAATAATGATTATCCATTTTCAATTAACGTCGAGACACAAAAGGATATTTTTATATTTTGGTTCCGAGGTTTTTTATTTTTTAACCATTTTTGGTAATCGGGTTATGCATGACTGCTGCATGAAAAACCACTTTCAGTTTTGCAATAAGATTTTATATCTGGATGGTTCTTTATAAATTTTATCAAAGTTCACTTACGTGTCTCCCTTCATAAAACTATTTTTAGAAAACAGCTTGTGCTTGGTTCAAATATTGAGATTAGATATCTATTGCTGACGCCATGACAAACGTATTTTCCTTGACACGCTCACGTTTAAAAAACGGATCGTCCCAACTAAGCACAAAGTTGAGTATTTTCATTGCATTACGTACATACATATTTTATGTCATTTCTCAAAATACGTCAAAATAGAAAAATCATTGATTGTTATATACTCTTCTCAGTGGTTCAACCTCCTGTATTTTAATTTGTGATGTATTGGTGTGAGATATATCACAACTAATTTTCATGTATCATATACAATGATCTCATGTTTATCAAGACCTATAACTCTGTTCAAATATTGCATAATGGTCCTGGTAAAAAATGTTTGTCTCCCTTTGTAGTATGTTATTTCATTAACTACTGTAAACACAAAATAAATCTGTTTAACATAGGTCAGAGGAATAAATCATAGTTATAGATCTGAAATACGTGTAGCAATATTATTATTCATACTAAAAACATTCAGGTGAATGGACTGGTGGATTTAAAGGGGCAGAGAATCTTTAGGGTAGAAGCATCCCTCTCTCCTCCCTCTCACAACACCCTCTTCCCTCATAGGAAAATTGAAAATCATATTTTTTTTGTATAATAGGTTTACTGTATATATTAAATTTCAATTATACAAAATTATCATTCAAATCAGTCTCAAGTTTATTATATCATTTCATGTAATTTTTCAAACCTTTATTTTCTAAAATAAACATAAAGCTAGAAAAGGTGATTATAATATAAATGGAAAAATCAAAACTACAAAGCCATGATTCTCTAACATACAGGTGAATAGTTAACTTGCCAACATTTCGTCAATCAAGGCATCATCAGGGCAGAAAAAACAGGATCACATACCTATATACTGATATAAAATACAAAAAGGAAAGAAACAAACCATACTTTTTATTTTTATTTTAATTTATTAATTTGTTATTTTAGTTTTTTAAATTTAATTTAACACATTATATAATATTCCTGTATAATAGTCCTGTCATAAATATTGTTGCAACGAAATATATACAGATTTCAACAAAAAAATTAATTTTTTCAAAAACTTTAATAGAAAATAAAATGTATATCTGTAAGAAAGTATAAAAAAAAAAAAAAAAAGAAGAAAATTACTTGCCTTGACACAAGCATTTAACCTCCTATGTGCTAGTCATTAATAGCAGCACGTAGCACTTCTTGAGGAAAGAGCTCAACTGTTCGGACCAGATATTGTTTGAGGCTTTCCAAGTTAAGGTGTGCTATGCGGCATGCCATCCTCTCCAGTTCGGACCAAAGCTAATCTAATGGATTGAGATCTGGGCGCCCTGAGGACCAATCCGAGGCATAGATGAACTCTGGAATGTTCTGTTGCAGCCACTGATGAGTTGACCTGGCCTTGTGAACTAGAGTTGAATCCTGCTGAAAAACCCAATGACTTCCAGCTTCCAGATTCCAAAATATCGTCCTGATAGTGTTTCGCAGTTGTTCTAACTTATAGCAGCTGTCATTTTTCACAAAAATGGAAGTAGTGCCATCAAAACAAACTCCCCACCAAACCATCAATGAGGAAAGGTGATGTATGACCTCTTTCCACTCTTCCAATGACTTCCTGGGCTTCTTTAGAGCTGTGTGCGCACACACGATCATTTTGGCGATTAAATTTTTCTTCAATTGTAAAAGTTTTCTTATCGCTAGACAAAATCTTTCGGTGATGACCATTGGTGTAACGGCCAAGGAGCATCTATCCACTCTAATTTGTTTTTAAGACAGTGATTATCCTTTGTCCTGCCATTATTCGAAATGTATCCTATCCTAGGTTACTTTTTATTATACAAGACATAGTTCTGACAGAGATTCCTATTTTTCGTGACTTGTTTTCGAATGGAATTTCTTCTGATTCAACCACTGCTCCCACTGCATTTGTCGTTCTCACAGAACGGTCGAGGTCTGTCACATACAGATAAGGTGTCATTATATCTATTTATAGTGCATTACACGAACGTGCAGGCGATACCCAAAGATTTCATAGTGTTGAAAATCTGTGATCTACATTTTCCAACTTTGTTTAAGGCGATCAGAGCTATTCGGGTTTTTTTCGGTTACCCCACTCCATGATAAGTGAGCGAAACAAAACTACAAACTAAGTGGGATTATTATCCTGACATGTAAAGAAACTAGCCTGATAGAAGTAAGGATTATTTAAATAATAAGCGAGGATGTAAACAAAGTTTAACTTTTACAACAGTGGGCGGGATGGCCGAATGGGCTAACGAGTGTGCACAGCAATGCCTGACAGGTGAAAAATAGTTCCGAGTTCGCATCCCGGTGCCGGCGGAGTATTTTAAATCCCCGCCCACACTCCCTGCTCCCCGGGGCCCGGGAGAACCCCGTATAGCCTTAAAGGCGAGGAAGGGGAGGTCCCAAAAAAAAAATTTTTATAACAGTATTTATGGCAGAACTAGGTTTTTTATTTATGCGTATTTTTATCCCCCTTATATTACCTTCCTTAGCTGTGTTAATAGAACCTTCTATTTTCTTCATTGTGTATTTGGATGGCTTAGAAAGATGTCTACTACAATAATTTTTTTTTATTATTTTTTTTTTCCTTTCGTTTTTGCTTTCTACATATAAGTGATCTTGGTTTTTCAGCCCTGATGATGGCTGAATTGGCGAAATGTTGGCAGGTTAACTATTCACATGTATGTTGGAGACTCATGGCTTTGTAGTTTAGATTTTTGTATTTATACTTAATTTTCTATTATGATTTTTTTAATTGGTTTGTATTTGTTTCTATAATTGATCAGGGCCAAATACATAATCAATTAAAACTTTTAATTTTTTTTTTACGTCAAATAAAATATAAACTTTTCATCCTATAACTACCGTTATTAAAACATTTAAAAATTTGATTATCCCTTTCTCCCAAAATTGAATCCTGAATAGCCTACTGGGTGAATACAAACCTTTTGTATTGGCAGAGAGAGAGTCATTTTTTAGCCATTAGCTAGCCAATGTAATGCTGAGTTGAAAACGATTTTAACTTTGAAATAAAGTTTGAATTATATAAGCACATCAAGTAGCAAAAAGCATAGGTGGAGACTTTCCATTTCGTACGGCATATTTCCTCAATTATGGATAGATTATATTGAATTACAAAACGAATCTCAAGCATTTTAGAGAAACTCTGGATCAAGAATTAGGTTAAATATATTTAGTACCAGTACTCACCAGGAGTATTAAGTTCCTAGTAGTTCTACAATGCCACTTACCTAAAAAGAGAAGAAAAAAAAAATGTGAGTTAACAATAATACATGACACACTGGAGTAAATATATAAAAAATACAAAAAAACATATGCGAGTGTAACGACAGCCGTAGGAGATAATATTTCATATCTCTCATTTGATTATACATGTCAGAAATTGAACAAATTACAAAATAATATATAAATAAGCCAAAGCAATATATATTCAGGAATTATTATCATTTTTTCTTTTTTTTCGGCGAACTAAAAGACATCATTCATAATAATAAACCGAAATACATCTGCGTAAAAAATTACAATAGGTTGTATCTTTGCTAATAATAAGGTTTGATTTTAGGATAGTATAACATTTAGAAAACCATTTAAGTAATTATCACAAAGTGTACACTTAATTAAATAAATTGCACACAAATTAAGTATCTTTTTTCGTTAGTTTTTCCTCTTAAAATATTTTGGAAATTTAGCTATTTTCTCGCCTCAAGAAGATACAAAATCATCATTTTTAACATTTTTTATTAATGAAAAATGTATTTAGGCAATTATTTTTATTATAATACACCCCAGATCAAGAAATTGTTATATAGAATATACCAGCATCCCTGGGAAATCAAGAAGTAATCACTACCAATGTTCATGTGTTTATTAATTTCAATTCATTTATTGATTTGATCGCTATTTTTTAAAAGTTTATTTATTTATATATTCTATCTTATTATCTATGGGTCTATTATTATCTTTATTTATTTTTTTTATCAATTTCTTATTTTTTGTACTAACCATCCAAACAGTACAAAAGTAATGTTATTTAATTTATCGGGGGCTGATGACCTGAAAGTTTTGCGCCTAGACATCAAAACAAACAAGAAATTGAAACTTTAAAACAGTTAATTGTGATGATGTTTGCTGAAACCACGGGTACTTTCAGGTGTAATAATATTTTTTATTATACAAAAGATGGATCT
The DNA here is from genome assembly GCA_928085145.1 of Nezara viridula. NCBI lineage: Eukaryota > Metazoa > Arthropoda > Insecta > Hemiptera > Pentatomidae > Nezara > Nezara viridula. The sequence goes on along the minus strand of OV725081.1, from coordinate 59,613,378 downwards.
CAAATCTTCCCCGTATAAACCTTAAATTAATTAATATGGGCTTAAAGCACGAGGAAGTTTTTATAAAAGTGGGGTATCTGTAGTTAGATAATGATTTTAAAAAATCGCGAATAGGTTTTGATTTTTTTTAAAACATAATTCAGCAGTTATTTGTTTATCAGCACAAAAGTCACCTTTAAATGGTTTTAAACTTGACACACTATACTTTTTTTAAAGTAGATTTTGTCTAGTTCATTGTCAATAAATTGTTATTTACTTATATATCTCTATCAATAGTACCATTGAATTCATTAAGAACATATGGCTAATTCAACTAATCGGAACTAAATTATTTTTTCTCACAAATTTGCGATATATTGACTTAATTTCTACTTACTCTATTCTTTTTTCTCTCTTTTCTTTTTCTTCGCGATAGTAATTTATATAATTTTTTTATTATTATTTTTTAAAACATTTTTAATTTTATAATAGCAGTTTTATGATTGAAAAATAAATCAACCAGTACAATTTGAGGGCAATGATAACCGTCAGCAGTTTTCTGCCCCTAAACCCAAAAAAACAACTTATATATTTCTTTATTATTTCAGTATTTCTTTAGTTATCGCTTCGTATTCAATAAAAAAACATGACCAATTTGAAAAAAATAAAACTAAGATTCCCTACTTATCTGCTGAAAATTGGCCCATTGTTTATATGAACATTTTCTTTCGTAGCTCTTGAAGTCAGCTGTCACTCCTATAAATATTTTCCTCATAATAATAATAATAATAATAAATATTATTAGTTTATTATTATTATTATTTTTATTTTATTTTTTATTATTATTTATTTATTTACTTTACTTCATTTTATTTTTTTTATTTTAAAAGTTCATTTGGTTATTAATCTTAACTTATTCATTGATTTTATTCATATTTTTTTAAAGTTTATTTATTTATCTATTCTATCTTAATATCTATAGGTGTTTATTGTTATTTTATTTATTTATTTCATTCTATCAATCCTTTTATTTAATTATTTTTATCCTTTTTTGTTATTCTTATTTATTGGAACAAACAGTATAAAAGTAGTATTGTTTAGTTGATCGGGCGCTCATGACCTGGATGTTTTACGCCTAGACATCGAAACAAACATTTCCCTAATTTACGGGACACCCTGTGTATAGTGTATGTTCATCTAGTTACAAGAATGGTTATAGGCAAACGAGTTATATCAACGGCATCTAGGAGAAAAAGAAGATAACCGAATAATGTTCTATTTTAAAAATAGGTCCAGAGGAATAGTTAGGAAGGTGCAACGATCGGCGCCATACATCATTAACCAATCAGAATTGTAAATTTCTTCTGGCCCTAAACCATCGCAGGTTGTCCAGGTCGGGAACAATACGCTACATGGGCTACCGTTATGCATCATTAGGATCACACGTCTGAGGATAAATCATTTGGGAGGGCAGTGATGTTTCTATCTGTTTATGAATAATTCATCTTTAATACGAGCCACTATTTCACTTTTTTGTTCGCCGTTCGTCACAATGGCAGGCGACCCGTGGGCCCGAGGGAGAGGAAATTAGGAGCACAGCTGCCATTCCTTTGTCACCCCGCGAAGTCACAATGTAGGGGGAGTGCCTTTTCCACGGAATTACCAGAATAAATTGTGTCGGGATCGACTGATCCTTGTAATCTGCAGCGACATCTGTTTCACGGATCCGGAGCTCGCTTTTGTCCGGGTCATAAGCCCGCCATTTTCTGCTTCGATGGAGGACTATGTTACTTTAACGTATAAGAGCGTTTTGTCAAAATCGTTAAGCTGTTGAGAGAACTCCAGAAAATGATGAATTATTGTTGTAGGGTCTATTGTGATCCGTAATATATTATATATAATGGTATACAATGCTTTTTACTTCATGTTGCTATTATTCATAGTAAGTTTAAGGAGCAAGTTTAAAAAACTTATTTAAAAAAAAATCTAATCCGGTGTAGATCTAGATAGAATCTAGTATAAATTGGCTGTTTAATATTAAATAAACAAAATATCGACAGTCACAATGCAAAACTCTGTAAGAGCAAACAAATAAAATTATAAGGCGAAATAAATTTTATTTTATTTTATTTAACGTTTCTTCGACTTTTGAGGACACTTTATGAACTGTCTTATCCGTTAAATTGTTACTGCATGATTTTACAAAGATATACAGTTTTAAATATATGCAAGGCTGAAAATGTCCGAAAAGCTCAAAACTTCACTTTTTAATAGAATTATACCTACAGAGGCTTTAGCAGTGTGACTGTCGAAATAAAATTTAATGAAAAGTATGATAATATTGTGAAAGAGGGTGAATGGAGAATCCGTAAGAACAGCGAACTATATGAGCAATATGGATCAGGTGACATTGTCCGCTTCATACGAGCAAGGAGAATTGAATGGTTTGGTCACGTAACACGGATGAATGAAGTGAAATTGAAAAAAAAGAATTCTGATTGGAAGATTGGAAAGATGAATGGCACCAGAATGAGAGGACGACCCCGGAGACGTTGGATTCAGGATGTGCAAAGGGACCTGGAAAATCTTGGTATAAGGAACTGGAGGAGTAGAGAGGACTGTTGCAATGAATGCTGTTAGGGAAACCAAGGACTACTCCGGGCTGTAGAGCTACGTATTAAGTAAGTATGATAATTCTGTCCACTGTTTCGTCAGTTTATTGCTAAAAGTACATTTTTGAAGGAGTTGAACTTTTGATTACGTTAAGGTGAATTTCGAACTTATTTAATGATAAAAAAATCATATTGAAGGGACTAAATTTATAGAAACTCTTTTGTATATCAAATATACTTGCAATAAGCAAACAATTTTGCGATTTTAAGAAAAATACATCAAAATTCTTCGTGATCTAAGGTCACGAAATGTCACTTGATGGCTTTTTGAAATAAACCGAACATATAATTTTAGTTTGTCAAGTTGAAAATAATTTTTAAATATACAAATTTGATTTCCTATTACATTTACTACAATAGACATTATTAACTACAACAATTAAAAGTCCTTAATTTGTTGCGGTTGAAAAAGTAGCGCATCAAATCTCTTGGAGTCCTGCTTTCCCCTCTATAGTTGGAGGGACAAGCCTGACTTGCGGTTCCCTACCTGATTGAATATATTGTATAAAGGTATGTCTAAGTTTTTATGTTTTTAACTGACGGTTCATTTTATTTTTTATTGTATTTAATTATTGATTATTATTTTAATTTAATGTTTCCTGTATATATGGTGTGAATGTGTTCATATCTCACTATAATTATTATTCACGTGACAGGTTATTATATTTCTTAATTAAATGTTTTTTTTTAATCTGTTTATTGAGAAATAATACATTTTGCCACACTTAGGGCACTGAGTACAAAGGCTGAGTGAGGAACATTCATACCATACCAATGCAATAACAAAAACAAAATAAAAAAAAAATAAAATAAAAAAATTATATATATCTATATAACAAAATCAAAAACTATAATAAACCAAGGAAATCTTAATTAAATAATAAAAAAAAAAGTTTTGTCAATCTTTATTACCTTATACTGTTTTAAAATCCTTATTTCTAACAGCATACTACTTTTTTAATTTTTTTTATTGAAGAAAAATAATGCAATCTGCCACAATATAGGATATTGAGAATTATGGCTCTATGTTTACATTCATACATTTTATATAGAATGTAAAATATAAATTGAGAAAAAATAAATAAAATAATAAAAAAAAAACATTACAGTATATTATAAAACTTAAAATACTATCATTTCAGGAAATTTATTTTCAGTTAGAGAAAACATTTCTCCAATTTTCACCTGCAGTTAAACCTCAAATTCTTTCGTAGTTAATAATTTGCCATTCTGCATTACAATCAACAATGATTGATCTTCAATTATTAATCAAAATCAAAGGAACATCAAAGACATTTTCTTTTGTAAAGGCCCTGTCTCAATGATATAAGCTCGTATTCTACAGCCTTAATTTTTTTTTTTTTTTTACCTCTAAAAATATCAAAACATATTTACTGATAATATTAAATTAAAAAAATACACATAACACAAAAAAGAAATAAAAAATAATATCAATATCAACCAATCGAGTAATCTACCAATCAACTAAATTCGAGGTTTTCATGTTTTCTCTCAAACAAGAGGATCATATCGCAAAAACGCTAGTAAATATACGGATTAATTTTGGCAGTACATCACATTTCCGCTTTCGATTCAATTGATAATTCCTTTTTTTGTTATATATACATGAATATATTATTGTAAAAATTAATTAAGTTGTATTGTTCAAATTTTATTTTATTTATTATTATTAAATAATAACACAATCGGCTAAATTGAAGAATGAGTATTAAGGCTGGTGTTTATACATAGAATTTATACATACAAGTGGAGAATAAATATATATATATATATATATATATATTATATATATATATATATATATATATATATATATATATATATATATATATATATATATATTTTTTTAAATAGTGAATATATAAAACGGAATAATAAATAAATAAGTAAAATAATAGATTGAAGTTGAGTATAAATAAAGTAAATCTTCGTTAACAAAATCATAGCTAAGAACAATATTTACATTAGCTCAGGAGAGTCAACTTCCATATGTAGAAGGAAAAGCAGGACTCCAAGAGATCCTAGTGCTTCTCTTCCAGCCACGTCACGGTATTGGATACCAATGGACACTGATTATTTAGCAAATAGATGTGGGAATAAAAAATAAATTGTGGTTAATTTGGAATGTGACTAATAATAATTATACTGTGCCCAATTCATTGGTTTTAAAATAGCAATCAGTTTATTTTAAATTGCATATATTTTTTTTTTAATAAAAGGATTTATAATTTTATTAAAACCACCAGAGGAAAGGAATGCATGGAACTATTTCTTTTTTTCGAATTTTATCTGCAGCCACGTGCCAAGCAGAAAACAATAAATTATGTTACACCACTGAATTAAATAAACAAGATGCATTACAACAAGAGGGTCGTAAACTACCCATCCAGAGGCTTATCTGTGACTTATTACACCTCTATATCACAGGCTAGGATAAGAGCATGTTCTTGGAAGGAAATACAACAGCAATATACCGTATAATATTAACAATACTAAAAGCAATATTAATTGAAATCTGCGTAGTTACATTACCGATAATGACTAAAAGTAAATTTCTAGCAATGAAAGAACTGTGGCGGTATTGAATTACTACGGAAATCATAATAATAAGGCTTAGCGAATCCGAAGATTCGGTGAAACACCACAAAATGCCAAATCCCGGTAGCCACCCAAAAGGTAGCAAAATTTTTTATCCATAAACATAGACAATATCATTATTGTCTATGTTTATGAATAAATGTGAAATACTTATGAAAAATCATTTTCTGCAAATGAATCTGGGAGTGACTTGATGAGAACGTTTCCAACTGTAGGACATCCAGGTATATACCTGTAGAAGACACGAGTCGTAATTAAATAAATGCGCATAATCCAATAAATGCGAATCGCAAAGCAATATCAGGAAGGATGCTTGAACAGTGATAAAAAAAAAGAATAATAACTGATATTCTGGTGATAAAATATATGTAATGATAAATTACATGTTAAGCACAACGAAGAAATAATCCACGCGGCACATCTTCGCTGAATCGGTTCTGTTTAAAGTGATTACATAAAAATCCATCATCGAACATCTTTGGAGCTCTGAGAAGAATTTTCTCGATTATACCTTTTATATATGTTCATATATTCTTGCACTTTAGTCAAACTGAACATTATAAAAAAAAAACAGACAGAAAACTTTTAAAATAAAGCAAAAATGGAGTCTTTTCGAACCAACAAACATCAAGCTGTATTTATATTTAAACTGCATAGAATCTCCTTTTGGATTTCACAAACTTCGATTTCGTTAACAAATGCTTCTGATATGTTCCACATTGTTCAAATTCAACGAGAGGTATATTGATTATCACATAATCCTGATTGAGCTCGTCCGGTGAATCCTTTGATAATTTAATTGCTTTTGATAATTGCAGAAGTAGTAGTAGGATGGAATGAGTTTTGTTGAAATTCGTAACATTACAAAGCTCTGTTTACACTCGTTAAATACAAGCGGAGATAAATAAATTAAATTTACGCAACACTAAATAACAGATTAAACCATTCTGATTTATTATTTAAAGAAAAACTCGTATTCAAATGATACACTAAATAACAATTTGAGAGTCTGAAAGATCCACTAAAACATGAAATATATGTTTCGAAAAGAAATATATATTCTTTTTGTATATTTAAATTTTTTTAAATTAAATATTGTAAATTAATTATTTAGCCTATGCAATTTATACAGAATGATATAAACACAGGAATATATGGTAACATGCTTCATTTAGTTTATATATACTGCCAATATGGAAAATTTTCTTTATGTAGAAGTTAGAATTGCCTTTATTAATGATGTTACACTTATAAGGCGATTACTTTTTTTTTATTTATTTATTGACTACTTATTTTCTTATTATTTATTTCTTTACTCTTATTTTTGAAGTACATATATTGTATTATTTTTATCTAATTATTATTTATATATATATATATTATTGTTATTTTCCATTATTATAACTTTTTTATATTATTTCTTTTTAGTTTGTATTGGGTTGGAAAATAAGTCCTTTCGGTTTTTCAGGGTGAAATAAAACTCAAAGTATTGCAGACATAAAATTTATCTTAATCTATATTATATTGACTATTATTTAATATGACTTTTTCCCATATTTTCAATAGCTGCATAATGCCATGTTTATAGAATGTCTGGAGTTTATTGTTAAAAAACTGATCCAAGTGGTTTTTGATGTCCTCTTTCTTTAGGAATTTCTTACCATTCATGGAGTTCTGCAGAGACCAGAATAAGTGGTAGTCACTTGGAGCTAGGTCTGGTGAATACAGAGGGTGGGACAAAAAGTTCCATCCAAGGCTTGATAATTTATTGCAAATGACCAATGAGGTGTTGGGCTTTGCGTTGTCATGGTAGAACACAGCACCCTTCCGATCATTCATAACTCTTTCAGGATATTCTCCAAATTCGAACTATCAATATCCGTTGGAAAACTGAATTATTGGTCTTCAAAGCCGTATGAAAGTTTTTTTTTTATTTAATACCTACATAAGGAATAAATAAACAAAAACTCCCTATAGATTTATTTTTGTTATCTCCATTTGTAGTTTGTTGACGAAGATCCTGTATGCGTAGTTTATGTGGCATGTGAAGGATCCAAATCTTAAGGCTGGAAACATAGCGGCACTTTTAGGGTCACAGCAATCGCTCGCACTGAAATTTTGGTCAACAATGGCCTTAACATTGCTCGCTTCAATTTCATTTGGGCGACTAGACCGTTGAGCATCATTGATGTCAAAATTTCCTGAATGAAATTTGGCAACCCAATTTTGACAGGTGCATTCGGTTAAGGCATCATCTCCATAAACACTACAAAATTTTTCTATGAGCTTCTGCAGCATGTCTTCCTTTTTTTAAATAACAAAACAAAATATGCCGATAATAAATGATATTTTCTTACATATTCACAGTGCAATGGCAAACTCAATACAAAGCTAATTTCAACAAGAGTTACAGATATAGTTGTTGACATATTACAAACAGGATATACAATCCACCTTAGGGATTAATTCATCAGATAAAAAGTGTATCATAGTAATATAAAAATAAACAGAAAAACCGAAAGGACTTATTTGCCAACACAATATAATTTTACGAACAGGCACTTAAGCTCTAATACTTAAAGTTCTTATAAAGGGACGGATTATAGAAATATCCTTCATAGTTAATATGAATAAAAAAAATAAATAAATATAATGCTTCAGATATTTTTATTAACAATAACGAGCGGTATCTAAAAAACGCTAATAGCTCAATGTTTTACTTTTTATCTCCTTTATGTGTCAAATTGTATTTAATCTATGCACGTAACCCCTAGATTTAAAATAGGAAGGCCTGCCACAAAATAATAGACAATTCACTGAAGCCGAATTGAACCGACAACGCTTTAAACATGTGTGTCATCAATGTTAAATATGTAAATAAAACCCACGATTGGAGAAACATATGAACAAGCTTGATCACAGCGTATTTGGAGGAATCAGCCATTATTTTGTAAATAATTTATTTCATTTTTTTCCTTTATAAATTATTATAATATATAATTATTTATAATATATAAATATATAATTCCATATTCGAAGGAAGGGAGTGGAAGAACAGATTGGAGCCAGCTTCCCCATCTTAATTTACCATGGATACACCAAAGCAGAATTGAAAAATAAGTACTATAAAGTTCAATACTATTTGGATGATTTAAGTTTTATAATATTAAAATATTCTAATTAAAACAATTGTTACAAAAAACAACAAGACAGCAACTGATTGTATCCAGTCAGCTTCATTATTAGATACACACCCTCATTAAGCTGACCAGAAATCCTCGTAGATTAATTATCGGGATGTGCTTGCCCCACTAACGAGTAATTGCATCCGAAACACATTACAAAAATTGCAAACAGTATAAAAATTGAATAAATAAATAGAAAAAAAAAATGATATCTGGAAATCATTTCTATCAGTAATTGTATCAGCAGTGTTGCCCAAGATCAATACTGGTAAAAAATATTTTTTTTGTGAATAAAAATTAAGGCAACATAGTTACTAATACTTGACAAGTTTAGTTAGTATACGTAAAGAATTGTTATAAACAATATACTTTTGCATTTAACTTTCAATTATTCATTCTGGCTTAGTGAGATTTCCCTTATCTGAAAAAGTATAGTAACATATCTATAGTAATAGATTAATAGGTAACTGCGAGACTCTTGCGCGAGACCAAGACCATGACCAAGACTGAGTGGGCAAGACCAAGACTCGTCGAGATCTTTGGGCAACACTAATCAGCAGTCGTTCCAAAACCTTTGCAAACTTATCAGCTAATGACCTCAGGGTGTAAAAAAGGCTGTAAAATAATTATTCAGCAAGCAATAACTACGGCGATAAACAGAACAAGAAACTGCAAATTAACGGCTAGTTGCTAACATTTCGACTAATTAGCGAAATGGTCACGGATACCAGCTCTACTTGTCATAGCTACTTACCAGTTTGTCCAATTGTTTTTATGGCCTTTAGCCGGTCAATGGTGCGGTTAAGACTAGTTTTGGCTTACATAACTAATTTCATATGACATGTTTAATTTATTAAATGTTGTATTTATTTATCAATTATGATTTTATATTTCTCTTCGTTTTTTTTTTAAAGTAGGTAAAGATTTTGAAAAAAATAAAATAAAATCTTGGCCTGGATCTCTGTAAGCCTGCAAATCTCTTAAATGCCTATTGGATCGAATTATAATAAACTTCAGTAGCTTTGTTTTTTACCAATCTTTAGTTGGCAATAAATGTTGAATATTTCGTGTTAATATTTTAGGTGTACCCCAAGATCCAATAATAGCATCTATACTATACATATTGTATACCCAGGACATACCTGCCAACAGGAGTTTTCAGAAGGGGATTTCATTTCATGACGCAAATTGAGCCATCAATATTTATAACAGGGCCATATTTCGACGGGTTTTTGAATTTTTTAGGGGGGAAGGAAATTTCGACGGGGATATGAATTTTAAGACTAATGGACAAGGAGGAAGCCATGGAACATACCGCAGTAAGTGTATTAGTGTGTGTATTCCACCTTAGCTTGCTCTGTTTTTAAGAAAACTTGAGCAATGCTTTTGACACCATCTGAACTGGCACGACCTCTGAGAGAAACCATATTCCAAGAATGGCAAAGACGGTGGGACAACAGCGCACCTAGCAAATTAAAAACAATAAAGAATGAGGTGCAACCGTGGACCAGCTCCAGACGCAGCAGTCGTAGAGAAGAGGTCGTCCTCACGCGGCTGAGGATCGGACATACTAGACTGACTCACCTCCACCTCATAACAAAAGATTCTACCCCCCGATGTCAAAAGTGTAACCAATCACTAACTATAAGACATATTTTGGAGGAATGCCCTTTTTACACCGCAAGATTAGAAGATTTTGGAATACCCCAGAATATATCAGCGTCCCTGGGAAATCAGGAAGAAATGGTTACCAAAGTCATCAAGTTTATGGATAGTGAAAGACTTAAAAAACACATTTGACAGGCTTTTTTTTTTTTTATTATTTCCTATTTATCTTTATTATATTTTCTCTTTTTTTTTATTTTTTTTTTTTTTATTGATTCTACTGCTATTTTTAAAGTTTATTTATTTATACATCTTATTACTTATAAATGTCTATTATTATCCTTAATTATTTATTTTATTCTATCAATCCATTTCTTTATTTATTTTATTTATTTATTTTTTTTATTTTTTTTTTTTGTACCAATCATCCAAATAGTATTAAATGACGTTATTTAGTTGATCGGGCGCTTATGACCTGGATGTTTTGCGCCTAGACATCGAAACAAACAAACAAACAGCAATTGAGCAATAGAATATCATGAGAGGAGGGGAGGTAAGTTCTAACGCCGTCTACCTTATGAGAGATGGACACCCCTGCCTGCCAACAGTTAGAAACTAACTGCAACTTATACTAACGATACAACTAACCTCACAGAACATCAAGCAAGATCAAACCAAAAGTCCACAAGATTTGCACTACTATAAACTATACGACTTGTAGAAACTACAGGAAACTTATGGACTAAATTATGTAAAATCCAAACACATAAAATTAAACCTTAGAAAATATACTTATCCTTTAGTCTATATAGAAAAGTACCAAATTCCTGTGATGATTATTTATATACTATCGCAGCTTGCACCATGTATTTCCCTTTTTAATACCTCTGCTTGCAAATACTTAAAACATTTGTAGTATCGTGGAAGTTTTATCTCTTAACAAGTGACAAATGCACTGAATTCTTTACATACTATTTTATACTAATTGTAACTAGCATACGAAAACAATAATAAACATATGGTAAGAGAATACAGACGATACGAGAAAATTCTTGGCTGGGAGATCTCCATCCTCAATTAAACAAGGTAACTGAACCCAAGCCAGAGAAGAGGTGGTACTGTGTACTGTCCTTCCTCATACAAGACATGTCATTATTTCCTACGTTATTCCTAACCGTTCGTTCGCTGATAGCCACAGTTCATATAAAAGCAAAAATATATTAAGAATAATATCTGAAAAATAATCTATGGCAAGCTATAGATGGTCTTGACTTTCTACGATCAATAAATAAAGATAATTCCGTAGATCAAGAGGATTTTTTAAATTTAACTTAAATAAGCCTCCTATCCTTATTTTGTAAATCTACGAGGTTTCTTCCACATTGATTGAACCACATAGTCCCTCTTCTAAATCTCATCGCCTTAAAATTCTGTGGAGTTTCTTAGAGTCATTATTTGTTTTTTCTTCTTCCACATTTTTAATGTAAGCCGAGTTATCATAGGTGTGGGTCGGGGGCAATATCACTACCATGCAAAGTAACAGGAATAATAGTAATCAGATACATATAGCTTAAGTTTAAATTTGTATTATTTTTAATAGATACGATAAGGTTGTACCAGCACTTGTTGAACGCTGTTTAGCGCGGAGCCGAGAAATCCAATTCAATTTACTTTCCAAGAATTTTATTCCAGCAATGGTGATCGATGTTAGGACTTATCGGCCTAATCCTTAACTTTCTGCAAATCTGATCCTCCAGGCATTTTGTTCATTTTCGAGGACTTCTTTAGCATCTGTTTATCTGATCTTATTTATTTTTATTTTAAAGGACACGAATCGTTATGCAAGACTTGTACATTAACTTCTTCCAACGTCCAGTAACTTCCAAGTACCCTTTTACAAATCCAATCGACCTCCTACTTGACAAATTAACATTAAGTCCTCGTGAGGACTTCCGCGATTCCTGAGGAAGGGAGAGACAAGAAGGCTAGAGTGAAGGAAGGGTTACGTAAATCTAGGAGAGGACAGCTGAGGACGGCGGAGCGGTCATTTGTTTGCCCCTCTTTCAATTCTATCTCCTGCGGCCCCATCCATCTTCTTCCGCGACATATTAAGAGAAGAGGGCATCCACCTGTCGCTCGTCGTCCCCGTCATTAGTGAATATTCCAAGCAATACATCACCGAAGGAGGCGCCAAGGCGATAAATAAGGTAAACTGCATAAATAATTTTAATTAAAAAAACCATATCGTAGGGATATGTATAAGACTTTATATTATATAACATCAGCAACCGTGATACGAACGCATGCAGTCTCCAAACGTTTTAGCACGACATTTATTTATCTAGCCCTAGAATTAATTAATATTTCATAATTTAAGTTATGAAACTTTGAAAATTAATAGAATTAAGTTGAATATACGTATATGGGTGTGTGTATTTACTGATAAATAAAAATGGAAACAGTAAATTATAGAGCATTGTTGACTTATTCAGCACTGCCAAATCTATTATTTATTTAAAACCCTGCCGTTCGTAGTAGGCAATACGGGTGTCTGCATAAGATTCTTAAGATGTTAGGAAGGTCAGCTTAACATCTCACTGCAAGTAAAGCTTGATCTTCTGTTCTCTCTCTTGATCTTCTGCTCTTTCTTGATTTCCTTAGTTTTCTTGAGTGATTTTCCTATACTTTTCATACCAATGGTCTACTAGCTCTTCCTCCTGTTCTTAGATTGAAATGGGCTGGCCCCACCGCGGCTTTCTGACGACTAACTGAGGAAAATCGTTCTCTGTGAGAATGGAGAGAGACCAGTTTCCCTCAGTAACTTAGCCCTTAGTTCTTCAGTCGACTATGGTGTGCTCAGCAGTCTCCGGAAAACCGCAGCTAGGGCATAGGGGGTCGATGTTCATCCCATGGCAATGCAGCTTTGATCAAAAGCCCCCATGGCCGAAAGCACTGCCAAATCTTAATTCGGCCTCCATTGACAAAAAAGATTCCCGATAGACTATATTTTTACTATAATTAAGTGAATTAAAAACTGAGGATATAGCATAATTGGACCTAAACAACACCAATTTAAAGAATGGGATACATTAGATACAATTGAAATAAAAACAAAAAGTACATATGTAAAACAATAACTTATGTAAAACATATATAATTTTTATGATGTTTTATTCTAGAATAATACTGCAAATTGAAAACCTAAATCACTACATATCGTTTACCAATCTTTTTTTTATTGATAGTAAGGAATCTTTTTAAAAAAATAAAATAAAAAATAAATAATCAGAAATGAAGCCTAATAATTTAAATTAGACTTTTAATCAAAGAAAGATAAAGGAGTATTATTTTTTTCTCTTTTTTTACATTATTAAAGTTAAGACAGATACCCGAATCTAATTTTCAAAGGAGGATGAAACAGAGGAGGAATATTAGCAGTTAAGTAAAGCGACAAGAGAAGCACAACAAAAGAAAAGACAGAGAACCGACTTCTTTGATGGCAAAAAGGGAGTTGAAATTGAAACTTCTAAAAGTCCGAAATTACTTATTTTCCTCGGGTAGAAATAATTGGTTATCCAACACTTAAAAAATAATAATAAATTGCTTATAAACAAAATTAAAATTTTCTGATTTATCAGTCAATAATCGTACATCCTAATTAACTAATTATGATTCTTAAAAATATAATTTTAGTTTAATTGTATTGGAGTATTATAATTATAGAGATGAATATAATGCACGGACACTATTGTTCCACAAATGTGAGACCGAGAAGTCTTGGTCTTGCAAACTCAGTCTTGGTCATGGTCTTGGTCTAGAGTCTCGTAACAGTCTTGTAGTTACTTATTAGGTAATTACTATAGAGATATTTCTGTAATTTTTTAGATAGGAGAAACCTAACTTAGCTCGATTGAAAAACTAGAGGATTTAAATGCAAAGGTATATTGGTTATACCAATTACAAAGATTGTCAAGTATTAGTGACTATTTTTCCTTAATTTTTATTTAAAAAATAGATTTTTTTACAAGTCCTGGTCTTCTAAAGTGCAAGACCAAGACCTATTTGGCGCAACACTAACGGACACTGAAAGCTTCTCGACAAATAAAGTTTTATAAAAAAAATACAGAATCAATGGTACAAAATCCTGAACTTATAAGATTAATTGTATTGATTGAACCTTGAAATGAATCTATAAAATTTAAAATGGTGAAGAAATAGTCTACTGTAGACTTCATGGCTAGAAAGTTAATTGGGTTTGCAGTTAGAGAGAACACAAATAAAAATAAAAAAATTTTATTTTATTTTGTGCCGACATGTCAGTTTTAAGTTTCAGGTCTACATCAGGGCTGAGAAATGAGAAGATAACAACCAAAATTACTGGAGACTATTGTAATTGTAACTATCATGTTAAGGTTATATTGTAATATTAATGTAATTTTAATTATTATGTTAATATATTATAATTATTATGTTTATGTTATTGTGATTGCTACTACTATATCACTGGTTAGTCTTCACATTATTATTTTTTCATAGCAGATTACTAATATTTTCATACTTAATTATCACATGTAATACATTTTTATTCACTTCTTTTAAATTATTTATTAGTAGACAACATATTATTTCTTCTCATATATTTTAACAATAGTTGTTATAATTTTGGTTGTAATCTTGTTTTTTCTTAAAAAATAAAATAAAAATATTTTATTCTTACTTGCGTTCATTAAAAGTTCTTTAAAACTTATGCATTTATTCATAGTTCTATATTTCAACACTGCCTCCACCTAATCTGAAATCAACTAACTCACCGTCCGTACAGATATTATATATTTTCCAACTAGAAATACCACTCAAATGACATTACTCAAAAATGTTGAGAAATTGGAGTTAGTAATCCGGTCAACTAAAAGGCTCATATGATAAGTATTCAATGGCAACTATAGTTCCAATCAAACTATAATATCGATCTGTCTACTTTTAAAATAATTTTATTTTTAAAATATTCCAATTCTTTCAAGTTTTGAAAACGGTAATCAACAATTCTCCATCAATTATCTTTCGTTAGATACCTTCTTCATCCAACTCAATCGCTTCTGAAAGCCTAAAGATGGACCTATCTAATAGTACCGTATTTTACATAGCGTAGATTGGCTCAATATGTTATAATAATTTTCAAGTTTAAAATATACTCTTCTTTAATAATAATGGACAAGGGTTCTCTCTCATAGTTGTATGATGCTCAGAATTATATTGTGTAATATATTTTTTTTATTTAACCAGAGGTAATACAAGAAATAGGACAGAGAACAAGGCAAGCTGCAGAGTCAGCCCGAAGACAAACACAATTTGCAGTGTCTATTTGCAGGCCGGTTGCAGCAGATGACATGCCCCTCAATACAAATTAACACCTCACTGTCGGTTCAATTTACCCTGGTAATCTCAGTAGCACTGCCATCCATCTAGCCGCATCGAATGTCCAGAAGCAGTTGGGTCACAAGGCAATTATTGCTATGCGCGGGGACAATATAAATAAATAATTGTATGAATAAATAAGCGGTAGTTACCTTATATTTGATAGTTAACTTCAATGATATTTCTTTTATTATAATTGAGATACAATATTTAACATAATTAAATACTTCATATCTAAAGTGCATCCTAATATATTTTTTTTAGAAAACGAGATAATTATTAATTTCTATATAAAAAAATATAATTAACCGATGGAGAAATTATTTATTTTTCAAAAACAAACACACATATATATATACATATGTAACTATCGGCGTGATGGAGAGAAATGCTCAGCGGCATCTCTCCCTGTCTTGATTTTATCATTTTTTGAGCGAGGAAATCCCTCATCCAGCTCCTTTTGAGCATCCTAAGTGTATTTTCGGGCATGGTAAATGTAGCCATAATTTGTATAAGTGTGTTAGTATGTCCATGTATGTTATTGTTAAATCTCTTGTAGTTTATAGGTAATCTCAGCAGCACTGCCATCCATCTAGCCGCATCGAATGTTCAGTAGCAGTTGGGTCACAAGGTCACAACAACATGAGTTAATTACTTCAATCCAACACACACAAAAAAATTGAATGAATGGAATACAGATAGTAGGAAAAAATCTTTCAACCTCTAATGCAGCACTCCCCACCTCTTTTTTCATTTTCTCTTAATCACTTTTTTCATTTCCTCTTAATCAATTTTTTTCATTTTCTCTTAATTTAAATAACTAAACTTTAATAACCGTAAACAACCTTTACGTGCATTTTACATCTTTTTAATATTATGCAATTCCTAATATTCACAACCAAAAGATATAATAATTGGTAATTGGTTGACTGTCGTGGATAATGAAGAGAAGAATAGTTGAGGTGTTCAGTCAAAAAGGAAGGCAAAAATAAATGATAATATTTATTTTTTACATATGCCAACGTTTCGACCTGAAGTTCAGGCCTTCATCAGGGCTAAGAAAATAACCAGATAACAAGGTATGAGAAACATAAGTAATGATGGTAAAAAAGAAAAGAAAGAAAATTAAAAAAAAATAGAAAAATAAAATAGATAAATATAAAGTAAAATGAAATTGTTAGAATAATGACTAAGAACTAAGAGATAAATAATAAAAACCGTTACAAAGTGTGGAATGATGAAGTAGGCATAATCAAAAAGGGTGACAAAAGTGTTACAATGGGAATCTTAGAATAAATGTGGGAATCTTAGAATAATAATATATAATTTTAATTAACGGCGTTGATGACAAACAGGTTTTACGCCTTTACTATACAACAACCAACCATTAGTCCATGGTACAGATCCCTATCAAATTATCAAATTATTTACATCCGGCTAAAACTTCGTGAATAGCTTCGAAATCGAAGGTACGAAATGTGAAAAAAAAATATTGTAATTCTACATCCTTTTGTTGTAATTTTACAATAAGTACATCCAACCATATTTATTTTATTATTTTTTTTTAAATAAAAATATTTTTATCTTCCATAGAGATTTGAGAGTGAACACCACTGTTGAGACTAAAAAGGGACATCTGTAAGTAGAGGTGGAGAAATATCAGCAAAAACTTGGCCCTTAAGGGGGATTAGAATCCTTAGGGGCCAAATAGATTGTCAGCCTTGAAGGATATGCCCCATCAATCTGTGGACTATCTAGACAATTGGACAGATTGAATGTGTGACAGTGCTCAAGCCACGCTATCTGTTCAACTACTCCTAACATAACTTATCAACGAGGGCACATTTGTATAATATATGTGTTTTATATATATATAATAATATATATATATATATATATATATATATATATATATATATATAATATATATATATATATATATATATATAATATATATACTAACTAGCAATGATGGTTCCGTGAGCCCCTTAATAAAATTGCAATAAATTTGCTAGTCAATTTTTCACCTACAGTGTTTTTGTTCTGAATATTTTTATTGAAGAAAAATAATACAATCTGCCACAGGCATTGAGCATTATGGTTCATGTTTACACTTATACATTTTATACACAATTTAAAATATAAATTGAGAAAAAATAAAAAAAGAAGAAAACGAGTAAGTAAAAATATATACATTAAAAAATAAATGAATAAAACCTGTAAAAAGGAAAAAAAAAGTACATTGAAAGAAAAGCAAAGCAGGAAAAAAAAAAAAAAATGCTTGTCATACAATCATTTCTATCACACATCCATTCCTATAGTGTTTCTGTACTGCTAATAATTCAAAAATTTTAAATAATTTATGATTTTTTAAAAATTATTTATTGAGAAATATTACATGTCTCCATTTAAGGACACTTGTAATAGTGTTCATAGTGCACATTTAAACTCTACGTACGATGAATAAAAATAAATTAAACAGCAAAATAATAAAATTATAAATAAATGTATGTAAACAAAAAGAAACTAAATTAATCAAAATGAACACTTGCAAGCAAACATTTTATATAATATTTACGAAATTCATTCGCTCAGATGAACTTACAAAACTTATAATATGAGAAGAAACAATTTACTGTAAATTGGATTGATTTTAAGTTTTTCGAAGATTTAGAGTAAGGTTTCTCTCAGCTATTACCACACTAAGTGAAACGAGTAGGCACTATTACATTAAGTATAAGACTACGAAAGCAACAAGTGCTGGGAGAGAATTTCACTCTCTCGTGTACATATGATTTTGAGAACGACCGTTTACCTATAAACAGAAAAGTAAACTGTCATTACATGAAAGTAAATCCAATTACTCAAGATTAAATCATCAATATTTAAGAGTATTTCCTAAATAGTCGAGTTACAGTAATACCATCTATGGAAGTTCTTTGTAAAAATTAGTTATTTATTTTTGTATTGCCTCTACTTAACTCAAACTACCTCGAAGGGTCATTGGCTTTTTTTGTATTTCTATATTCTCTGGTACAACTTGATTCTTTTTAAGAATTATTAAGGATGTTCCCTTAATAAAGGCGTTTCCAAATGTTCTAGTATTTCTCATATAGTATAGTAAAAAAAACTATGTGTTGTAACATAAAAAATGGAGTCCGGAACGGTTTGTAAGTAAATAAACAAAAAATAATAATAATATTTCTATTGGTATCAGTAACATAGGTGTAATATAGCGTTTATTTTATTAAGAAATTTAATCTTTACTAAATATAAACTGAATTTTAAATATAACTGAACTTTTATAAATATTTTATAGCGTTTTAAATATATTATATTCTTAACTGACGTTTAATCAACAAAATCTATAAAAAGTATTTCAAAAAAATTTTATTTCAATGGTTTCTAACATTCTTTTATCCATTGTCAAAAGATGACAAGAAAACTCGACACTTCCGAAGATAAGATGAACGCTGACTAAAAGAATAAGAGAAAGCTTCACCAATGAATCTGTCCAAAGGAGGGATGAAAAAAATACTGCATGGACGGAATCAAATAAGAAACCCATTTTTAGGAACAAGGATATTGGAAGGAAGCAAAAAGTTACGAAGATATGGAATAATGACAAATTATAACTTGGGTTATAAGTGGGTTACATATACACACTATGGGTTCCATTTCTATTATTTTTTTTATAACTAGTTTATTAAGAAATATTACAATCTTTCTCAATTAAAGGCCATTTATAATAATGTTCAGTGAGCAAATTCACACACCATGTACAAAAAAATAAATTAAACAGCAAAATAATATAACTAAAACTAATTTCAACAGAGCTATCCTAAATAATAAAGTTTTAATTCAAACAAGCCCTTCAAAGTTTTTTCTACTAAAAAAAAGTTATAAAATTACTTATTTAACTGTGATGTGCTCATTAACAGTAAGTTACAAACAGACAAATTAAAGACATCTTCTTTACAACTTATTCTCAGAAATATTTTCGATTTAATTATGGTAATATACAGTCCACGGTACAGACCTCTTTTCATCAAATTAATAAATAATTTTTTTTTATTTTATTTCTTAATGACATTTACAACTGTATTACATAAATACATCAAGTAAATTTGGACATAATAGATATAATGACATGAATACACTTGATGAGTAACTACCCAATGGTAGCACTCTAATAAATAAGTTTAAAAAAAGCTTCATCTCATCATAACCTACATATATTTTATTTACGAAAATTCTTGGAATCGGGACGTTTTCAATCTGGTGATCAGCAAACTTACTAGACAAAAGATCTAAACTTCCAATTAATTACAAAAGACCCATATACATGACTATAATTAGACCTATTTGGACTTAGGGAGTTGAGCTATGGGGTTTAAACCATCCAATTTCTCTCGTATTCAATCCTTACAATCCAAAATCCTTTGTGAAATCTTCAATGCTTCTTACTTTGACACATATAAAATAATTCATAATGACCTTAATGTTCTGTATGTTTCCGATTTGGTCCACTACAGATACCTATCCTTTTATAATAAACTGCATAAACCGAATTCTCTTGTCTCTAACCTTGCTTCCTAATAACCCTCCAAGGCATCTGAAAAGAAGATGGCCTCGTAATCTCCTTATGTAGACATATTATTACAGTACTACCAGTGGGTAGTTTTATATATTTACATACTTGATGTATTTATATTAATAAAGTTGTAAATATCATGAATAAATAAAAAAAAAGTTAACAACTCAGAAAGAACAATCCCGATACCCTACATCAACACCTTAACATCATACCCCCACCTACGTTTCGGCCTACTCCCCGGAGTTTTTCATGCTCATCCAGCCCTAGCTACTTTTTTAGGGGTTCAGTCCAAATCCTCCAATTATAGGAGTCAAAAAGTCAACAACTATAAGAAACATTTTTTTTCAACCGTTGAAATGTTATTAGCAAATTTTTATTCACCGTAAGCGTACTAAACTATTTTTTAAAATGAATAGATCATATCTCAAATTCTTGATTAAGAACATACTGTCTATACTGAAAATTTGTTTTGACATTTTTTTAATATTTTGAACAACTAAGGAAATGCCACAAAATAAATTTAAATGTAAGACAAAAAAAATAACTAAAGGCTCTAAAATACTTGAAGCTAAGAAAATTAAACCCATTTTTTTTTCAAGAAATTAAAACTGTGTAAATGATAAATTTAAAATACATCGGACAACGTATTGCAGTTATTGACAATTGTATTTTTTTTTTTTTTTTTCAGAATATGGAAGGAAAAACGTATTAGATTTTTAGGTAGTGATTTATAAAAATATTAAAAAATTCATTTAATGTTTTTAATAACGAACGATGTAGCCAGCGATGACAGCTAGAAAAGATTAAACTGTTGGACATGACCTAGAAAAGCTCTCCATCGTAGATGAATTGATGGAAAATATATTGGAAAAACCATACCACGTCATCTTAAACCACAACTCTTCGAAATTAAAAATGAAATAAAAAAAGTTGTTTTGTTTTTTTAATCCATTAAGGCATATTTGAACTAACTTCAGTTCCGAGATATACAAAAACAACAAAATAAAAATTGATAGACAGTATCAATCTGGAAAATTAAAATTTATTAGACAACTTCCTCAATGTTTCATTTCCAGAATACATATTGGTGGCCTTAATTAAAGTTTTATCCACACACATAAGAATAAAAAGAAAGCCATAGTGCTATCAATATATTAACAAATCCTGAAATATTACTAGAATAATCTAAAGACGTTAAAATTGGATCTGAATCAACAAAAATAAATTAAAATACTCTAAAAATTGAAGAAAGTTAATTTTTTTAAAACTTCTTATAATAGTTTATTCATTGATGGCAATTTTTACGTTCGCTACATTATTATTTTATTTTATTATCAAATTTTTCATATAATGCACAATATATATTGCGAAAACACATATATATAGGAATAAACGAAATTAATAAATTATATAAATATTGAAGGAAGCCAGTCACCTGTTCTACATATCATGGGTGATAGTCAGGACGCAGTCATTAAAAATTTTTTTTAATTGTGCCTATGTTTCAACCCAAACATGTGGGTCAACTTCAGGGCTGAAAATTTTAAAATGCAATCAGAGATATAATATTATACGACCGACAATGGTAAATAATAAACTATACCTCTTGCTTATGTTCATTTCATTACAAGCCAATATTCACAATTCTGTAACCATATGAAACAACGCAAATCTTGTACACATCTTAAATATTTAGTCAGGAAATTATTTACATTCTACAAACAGAAATGTTACTCCCTCTCCCCCCTCTGACTATGTTTATCTACCTTTTGCTATTTGAGAAAGGACAATTGGGAAATCCTACCCCGATCTTTTCACTTACAATTATATATATATTATTGTAAGTTCGTATAACTTTTTATATATTTCATTTTTAATATTGTGTATTGTAATAATAGTTAAGATTCGTGTACCATCAATCAGTGTAGTTTATTATATACCATTATCGGTCGTATAATATTATATCTCTGATTGTATTTTAAAATTTTCAGCACTGATGATGTTTGGGTTGAATCCTTGGCACAAATAAAAAAAAATTATTATGATTGCGTCCTGAAAATTATATAAATAATTCAGGAGACCAAAACGTTCAGATACATTCAACTAAAAGCACCAATAAACATAAACATCCATTATTTTTTAATGAAAAACTTTTAAAAATATGAACAAAACTCCATGGTTCATAAGTCATATCTCTTTACATAAAATATTACGCATGACAACTGTTACATTTGCATGATATGTATGCAGTTAGCATTTTTACTTGTGTAATGCATCAATCCAAATTGTTGAGAAAAAAAAAATGTAAGAAGAAAGCAAAGGAGCACATTGCGAGATCTCATTTATTATATAGAAATCATTATATCAAGACAATAAAGATACCGTTGAGTATTGCGTTACTTTTTTACTTCTTACGCAATATGATCGAGTCCTACAGCTGATCGATCAGGTTTATTGGTTCTATTTCTTTTTTACCAATATGGAAAAAGAAAGGGAACTAAATTAAAAAAAAAATAGCTGTTTTTAATAGTTATAATGAACCCATATAGTCAAACAAGGCTAAGAAGTGTGTGTTATCCACAGATTACAGAACTTTCAAACCATTGTGGGAATGTCAAGTTAATATTTTAACCAGCTGTTGAGAGACAACATTTGTACTGCGGATCAGATATGAAATAGTTGTAAATCCTCACAAGCTGGTTACAAGCTTTCGTAGCTCTTACCTATGCAAAACACAAGTAAATCTAAGTATGCTTCATTTCTTCATTCATTCATTCCTTGTAGAACTTAAATACAAACTGGAATAATGTTATTAAATAATATATTTATACTTATAAACACACATTATAAGCGAAATAATCATATCAGTAAAATCAAGAAATTTGTTTTCGTGTCAGAGGTTGCTGTGATTAAAAATAAAATCCCTTATTATATTAATATGATCATTACAACTGTGCCATCAAAATGTGGAACCATTTGAAAATAAATAGCCTTTTACAGCGGTAAATATTCACGAACCGAGTATCTTGGATGGACTCACTTTGTTCGAAAAACGTAACCGTGCAAAAGAGTTTGTGTTTGTCTTAGAAACCAAATAGAGCCAACATTTTAAAGTTTTTGAACAATTGAAACTGATCAGCTTTGCGAAAATGCAAAAAAATTGTAGAGCTGCTGCATTTCATTGTTATAATCTAATCTTCACCGACGAATAAAAATTGACAATTTATGCAAATATGCATTTTGTTACTCCAGGCTCACATTTGACATTTTACAGCAGTTTTCAATCATTTTATAAACTATTAGTTACTACTGTAAAGTTTCATTCACAACTGTTTCAGATACTTTAATTTCATGAAATGTATTTATTAATAAACCTAGGACGCAATTTTTTTTTTTTTTTTTTGTCTTTAAATCTTCATCCGCACATTTTTTTTTTTTTTTTTTTTGTCTTTAAATCTTCATCCGCATCTGTCATGGTAGTGACAATTTACTTTCAACAATCGAATAAAATCACAACAACAACAAAAAATTAGGAAATACAAAAGTCTGATTTCAGGACGAGATAAAAAAATGGGGAAGTATTCTTGTAATAAATGTCCTATAATATATTAAAAACGGGTAATCTTTCATTCCTTGCTTTGCGACATTTATTTATTTATTATATTATTTATTACATTTATTTTAACTATATATTTATTTAAACGGGTAATATTTATTTGAGGTCGTAAAATTCATCATCCTCGAGTCTATCGACGCCGATTCGAATTCGTCCTAGGCGTCTTAAAATTTATTTCGTCGCTTACTCGCGGAATGAATCCTAACTACCCACTCTGGTTAGAATAGGTTTGGTTGTACCTATAGAACAACCTCCTCGTATTTCAGAAATGAAACACTACCTCGTAGTGGTATTGGAGATAAAAAACAAAAGTAATATTTATTTTTAATAGTAAAGGGTTTTCGGAACTACAATTACTGTAGAGTGTAGTGTTGCCCAAAATCGGTCTTGGCCTTGCACTTTGCAAGACCAAGACCAAGGCCGCCTAACTGTTGCAAGACCAAGACCAGGGACTAGTAAAAAAAAAAAAATCGATTTTCCTAATAAATTAAGGCAAAATATTTACTAATACTCGATATTTTTAGTTAGTATGTGTTAATAATTGGTATAACCAGTATACTTTTGCATTCTCCTCTAATATTTTATTCGAGCTTAGTTAGGTTTCTCCTATCTAAAAAATTACAGCAATATCTCTATAGTAATAAGCTAATAAGTAACTGCAAGACTGTTGCGAAACTCTTGCGCAAGAGCAAGACCATGATTAAAACTGAGTTTGCAAGACCAAACTGGTCTTAGTCTCGCATTTGGGCAACACTAGTAGATGCTACCTAGTAGGGTAGTTTATCAACAAGCGTTTTCATGTTATAATCTTCCTCTGTATACATTTACTTGATGTATTTATACTAACACAGCTGTAAATATCATAAATAAATAAAATAAAAAATACTGATTCCTCCTTACTTTATCACAAACGAAATCATCCATTATGATCTGAATGTTCAATATTTGGCTCAGTCCAGACATCTAGCTTCCCATGATAAAACCATACGAATACTCTCGTTTGTAACCTTGCTTCTTCTTCAATCATCGATAATCCTCCGAGGCGTTTAAAAATAATATGGCCTCCTGATCTTCTACCGATGCCTAGTATTCCTTTGTCTTTTGATGTCATTATATTTCTCTATTCACATTTACTAGATGTATTTTTATTCCAATTTACAGTTGCAAATTCCATGAATAAAGGGTTTTCACAATTGAAGTAAAATACGATAGAGAACTAAATCGTGGGTATACGCTTGGAGGTAATTATGCCCAGGATGAAGACTCGCTCAGCGACTTCGCAGTCGGGGTTCTCTCCCTCTCCTCCCCTCGGATTACAGACCCTTTCCTTCCTGGCAATTTCCGAGTTCCTACCTACCTCGATGTACAGGCTTTTACAGGAAATACTCTCAGGCCGGGAGCCTATACACAGAGATATTGTGATTAATGTTACCAAACTCAGACTAGAAGTTGTATCATGGAAATGGTTTTCTAATGTTAATACAAACTCTTGCGATTACATTGAAACTTACTTTTAAAAAATTAGGAATTAATTAAATAAAAAATGTTTTTTAATATTCATTCCGGGATGTTCAAAAGGCTATAATCACCTGAATATCCTCTACTTGATACTCAAACAACAATAACAGTTTTAAAATGATTCCATATACACTGCTTATAAAAGTTTCCGAACCAAAAATATTTTTAGTAAATACTCTCTTATATAAAGTATTGTTCTAATATTTTAATAAAACTGAATAATATTACTATTATGTATCGCTAATAAGACCCACCCACAAAAACTTCCAATCTAAATGATTGCGACTAATAACAAAAGCACCTGGGTACATGACTGACAAAACTCTACATACTGACCTCAACCTTCCAACAGTTGACTTACACATAACGACCCTTTACCAAATATTTTCCACTAATTTAAACGGACATGATAACAGATTAATAAGAGACATACTCCAGAACATATGGAGCCTAAAAAGAAGAGAGATCTCCTTTAAAGAACCTAAATTATTGAAACAAGTCAGTTAAGAGGCTGCTGAGTACCGTCCTTTCCCAAGCTCGGTGTGTCATTATTTCTTGTATATCCAGCACATTTGCTGATTGTCAACAAAACGTTAGTGCAAATACATTCCTATAGCAAAAAAAATAATAATAGAAGAGAAGAACGGTTGGGGTTGCACACTAAAAAACAAAACAAAAAAACACATTAAAAATAAATAATTATATTTATTTTTGCCGACGTTTCGGCCCATAGTTCAGGCCTTCCTATGGTCCTTAGGGTCTTCCGAAATCTCTTCGTTTGAGCAGCCCTGATGAAGGCCTGAAATTTGGGCCGAAACTTCGGCAAAAATAAATATAATTATTTATTTTTTCTATAATTTTTTTTTACTGATCACCCCAATTATTCTTCTCTCCAATTATTCACTACAATCAAATATCAATCCACAATTAAAAATAATAATAATATTACTCTCATTTCAAGTTATACTTTTTCAGTATATTTCAAGCTTTATATCAATATTTCAGGCTTTTGGAATTATAATACCTAAATATGATGTAAATATTAATTATTTTGATAATAATATAATAATCTTGAAACGGTATAAAAAAAAAAAACTAAGGTGTGTGCTTTAGATCACATGTAAGAAGTGAAAACATCAACATACGCGAGATTAATAATATGAAATATAAATTATAAATAGCCGACCATTATAAAGAGGATGAAATGCTGAACACTTCCCTCGCATACAGTATGCAGGTCCGATGTTTAGTTTCTGAGATAATTTAATCCATATCTTCCTTACAAATCGTTATCATTTCGGTTTTCGACGCTATTTTTTTTCTTCTCACCTCTCTAACACGGCATCGCGTTAAGATACACTTTTGAATAGTAGGCCATTACAAAGAGGATGAAATGATGAACATTTCTCCCGCTTGCAATATGCAGGTCAGATTTTTTAGTTTTTGAGATATTTTAATCCACATGCGAACACACTTCAACTGGTCGACTTCAGCCGACTTTACCCGAACGTTATCACATGGGAGATTTGACGGCTCAATTTCCCCATAATTCCCTCTCTACAAAGAAAAAAGAAATGCACCTTAATAAGTTTTCACTTCAATAAGCAATATTATTTCCTAAACGATGAAAACTCGAGTTTTGTCTCTTGTTCTTTCTAGCCCTGTTCAAGAACTGCAAGTCGGATGACTAGGACTGAATACTTCGGCTTGATCCAATATTTTATGACCGCCACTCTTGCCGATTCTTCCTCTACATACAACCGGTCACCATTGAGCATCTAATATTATTTATTATTAACATTCGTTATGCAGAATATTTGTATTCTGTTCAAATAATAAACAAAAGACTAATATGAATATCGACAATTAAACTGGACAATTATGCATAGAGACATGTTGAATTAAAAAGAGATCGTGGACGCCAGTCATTCAAGGTTGGGGTCGACAACCCGGAGGAGTCAGGTGCTATTCATCCCAAGGTAACGCGAGTATTGAGTATCCTCCGGGAGATAACATCGTGATAAGATTGTGGTGTTGAGCTTTCATCAAGTTGCACAATACGTTCGTTTGAAGAAGGAGCCATAATAATAAAAAATAATTCAAGGTTGGGAACCAGTGAACATTTGATAACAATACAACACAGGAGTGAACATGACTGCCAAATTACATAACGTTATGTAAGAGAGGCGTAAATAACCGAGAAGTTACCAATGGGATTCATTGGGGCGCAGAGCCCGTCGTGACGAAATTCCTAATATTTAAAAAAAATACAAGCGAATGAAAAAAAAGAAATGAGTTTTAATACTCAATTCAAAAAACTAATCTTAGAACGGCAGTTCACAATCAGTGGGTCACCGATTTCAAACAAACTTTTTTTGTGATACTATATCGCAAAATATTATTGATAAATGACCCGTCGTTATATTGTTGTAAGCAAGTTATATTGGCGTTTAGTGTACCTTGAAACTTTTTTTAAAAATTATTTATATGATATTTACAACTGTATAAAAAAAATATTAAGTAAATTGGTAAATGGATATAAAGACATGAAACACATGTTGAGAAACTATCCACTGGCAACACTATTAATATGTCTATATTAGGAGATTACGGGGCCTCTTTTGAGACGCTTCAGAGGTTTATCGGGAATTGGATAGGAAGCAAGGTTACAAACAAGAGGGTTGGGATGGTTATGAAGTTAATTATGGAAGGATAAATATCTGGATTTGAAATCTGAAACATAAGTAACATTAAGATCATTGTGGATGATTTTATTTGTAAAAAAGTAAGGAACATTGAGGATTTCTATAAAGATTCATATTTAAGAGTTTAAAAGAACACTAAAACTAATTAAATAACTTTTCCATAACAATTTATTTAATCCTTTACTGGGAGAGTTTTTATAATTTATGATACATTATAATCACTTTACATCATATGGAATATTTTATCTTATCTTTAAAAAAAAATTGTATATAAAATAGGTGAGCATCCATGCGGCCTCTAGGTCGCATGTAAGCTCCGTGCTGCGGCCTCAAAATGTTTTTGGGCGTTATACAAAATCTAGTGCTAAAATTAATTATTATTTAAATTACTAAAATTTGAAAACTAAGTTGAATATATGAATATGGGGGAGGGAGTATATTTAGTGATAAATAAAAATAGTAACAGAAAAAAATATACAGATTTGTTGCGGCCTCCATTAGCTCTTCCTAACCTCAACCTCAACAGCGACCTCAGATGATCAAGAGGTTTCCCACATATGGTTTATAATAACCTAGAAATCCGCACCAAGCAAAAGCCTTAATTTGGCTTAGAAGGATTGTTCTATTAAAATACATAAATTACAATAAATAAATTTTCGTCGTCAATAAAAATGTTTTGTTTTTTTATTTTAAATAGCTTAGAATAAGCGTAAAAGACAAAAATCGTACGTAGTATAGACGTAACTATCAAAATAATAGTACTTTGACGACAACATCGTCAACAACAAGATTACTCATGTTTTTTCAGGACCATGGAAAATTTATGTTGTAGGAGAATACACAATGTATAAATTAAATTTATTTTGAAAAAAAAATAAACTCATAGAAATTTTCTGTTTATTTAATGAATAATTAAGAGATCTCTAACACTTATTTATTAATAAATATGTTTTATGAAAAGGACTAGACAGTTTAAACACAAAATGATGAAACATTTTTTAATATTATCTAGCGAAATATAACTTCAATATCGTACAGGCTTTGTTTATTCATTATAATCAACCTTCAAATTGAAAGCTAAAATAAGACCTTGAAAAGCTACCCTACGAAGATAAAAAGAAAGGTAATATTCCGATAAAATTGAAATTCAAAAATTGTAAAAAATTCAAACAAATAAATCAATATTTATTTTCTTAAATTAACGTAGTTATTTAATGAGAAATAAACTTTTAATAACATAATAAATAACAATAAAAATGTTTAGAAAATAAATCAGACAATATTAGCAGATGCACAGAAGTGACGCGTCAACCAACTTATAAAAATTGACAGCTATCAATACTTGAGAGCCAATTGCTTTTCAAGGATTTCTCCTTCTTTATGTTTTTTTTTTTCACTTTTAAATATTTCTGATATTCATTTTTTATTTTCTTCTAATTGCTTATTTTTTTTCTCCTTTCAAGGTTATGAGAAAAATACATTAAATACAGAAACCTATTTAAATGCAATTACACTGTGAAATAAATATTTATGATTTTAAATTGGTTTTTAAGGAATTATTCCTCGCAGCGATGAAGAGCCATCATAATTAATTCCGCTTAATTTTCAGCCAAGCTTGAAAAATACGTAATAAAAAACGTGTCGATACGTAATAATAATTAATTAACTATAATAATAATTAACATTATTACCATTAATAAAAAAAAGCAGATAATTATATATCTGAGAATATCCTTTATAAATATATATCTATATTTTTTTTAATTATTTATATCCAACACTGTTTATTTATTTATTTATATGTCACCACCTATGCCGATGACACGTGTATCCTATCAGTTAATAACGATCCATCTATTGCATCCCAAACTCTTCAATCACTCATCACAAGCCTTGAAAAATGGTGTCAAAACTGGAGGATTAAAATAAATTCCAATAAATCCCATCAAATAACCTTCACTCTTCGTCGTAAACCTATGACTTCCTGTCCTACAGTATCCTCCAACAATTGCCCTCTTATCCCTGTCGAACAAATCCGATATTTAGGACTCCACCTTGACTTGACTCACTTGGAACAGCCATACCAGACTGAAACGACTAGAAACTACCCGACGTTTTCGACTACTGCAGCACAATAATAAAACCTATTTGGACTTACGGAATTGAGCTTTGGGGCTCCACTAAACCATCGAATTCCTCCCGTATCCAATCCTTACAATCCAAAATCCATCGTAAAATCCTCAACGTTCCTCACTTTGTCACAAATAAAATCATCCATAAAGACCTTAATGTTCCATATGTTTCCGATTTGGCCCAATCCAGATACATGTCCTTCCATAACAAACTGCAGAACCATCCGAATCCTCTCGTTTCAAACCTTGCTTCCTCCTCGATCCCTGATAACCCTCCGAGGCTTCTGAAAAGAAGGTGGCCTCGGGATCTTGTAATATAGAACTTTAATTTGAGTTCTACCAATGGGTAGTTTCTCTTCATGTTGTACATGTCCTGTTACCAATTTCACATTTACTTATTGTATTTTCTATGTGATACAGTTGGACATTCCATTAAAATAATAAAAAAAAAATTATTTATATGATATTTACAACTGTGTAAAAAAAAATGCATCTAGTAAATTCGTACATGGATATAATGACATGAAACACTTGTTAAGAAACTACTCACTGGTAGCACTTTAATATTTCTATAATACGAGATCACGGGGCCATCTTCTATTCAGATGCCTCGGAGGGTTATCTGCAATTGAATAGGAAGCAAAGTTAGAAACAAGAGGGTTGGGATGGTTATGAAGTTAATTATGGAAGAATAGATATCTAGACGGGGGCCAGATCTGAAACATAAGGAACATTAATGTCATTGTGGATGATTTTATTTGTGACAAATTAAGGAGCATTGAGGATTTTACGAAGGATTTTGGATTGTAAGGATTGCATACGAGAGGAACTTCAAGGTTTGGTGGAGCCCCATAGCTCCAAGTCTTAAATCCAAATAGGCATTATTATAGTCATTTATACGAGTCTTTTGTAATTAATTGGAAAGTTAGAGCGTTTGTCTAGTAACTGTTGAATTAGTCGGAAACATCGAGCTGTTTCTTGTCGGTATATATACAATTTATATATATATATATATATATATATATATATATATATATATAACCGTTTTTTTTTCTCTTTTCATTTCAATTATAATTACACCTGAGAAGTTATTATTTTCATAATTTACAGATTATTTTTTAAATTACTGTATATACTGTATGCATTAAGTTACTGAATTTGTATTAAGTTAGTTTTAATTAAGTTAGCCTATTGGGTATGTTTTTCATATAAAAAATCGATGCTTTTTCTTTTCTTACTCATGTTATTTTTTTTTCTCCAGATTTTGTTTTTTCCTTTCTATGTACCTACATATATATATATATTGCTCTCTCTCTTTTTTCCCCATTCTCACATTATAACTGCAAACATTATTGAAAAGACTTTTCTATATTTTTTTTTTGTTGTTAGTAAATTACACATAATTAGTAAAATTACTGTATATATTTATAGTTTAGTCTTTGGTCAGATATGTATTTTTTTTTGGTTCATTCTGAGAGGAATGTGTCTCAGAATAAACTTACTTTTTCTATTATATTCTATAGTACAACACAATACAAACATAATAAACCAAGGAAAGTGATGGTCCGGGATAAATAAACTAAATATTGGCAAAACTGTTTTGTTAAAAGCCAAGGTTTCGACCCGATTTTGCAGGTTTTCTTCAGGGAGGTGTGCTCAGTCCTAAGTGAAACACCTTGCTGAACACACCTCCTGAAGAAGACCTGCAAAGTCGAGTCGAAACGTTAGCTTTTAATAAAATAGTTTTGCCACTATTTAGTCTATTTATAAACTATTAAGTATTCGGTAATAAAACAAGTATATTACTAGCCTGTAATGATTTATAACAACTATCAATAATGCCACTCCTATCAATATATCATATAACATATCAGTACATTAATTGAAAATTTTCGAATAACGGAATATGCCCAAGAAATATTACAGAAAAAATTAGAAACAGTGTAATTCCTCATCTCCATTGACTGGTTTGTGACTCTACTGACAGCTGTAACTACATACTAGTGCTTTTATCCACTCCTTAAGCAACCATACTATTGCCGACTCTAATAACATTAAAACTTAATAGTTTGTCCCTGAGCTTAATTTATTATTTTAATTTTTCTTCTAATGACACTAAAGTCCGATGTGACCTTTGATCCATCAATGAGCGACCATTGATCCATTTAATACGATTATTAAGTAATTAATTAATTAAAAGTTAATTAGATTTAATTCCAGAAATTTAATTATAGATTCATTAAACTTAAAACCATTGAAATTTAATTTAAATTAAGGGTGCTGACTACGGAACACACATGTGCTTCGTTATTGAACGAGAGTTTTATGAGGGAAGTATTAATTACAATAATTACAAACAAAGGTATAAAACAGGATTCAGGGCTATCTCAATTAATAGTAATTAATTCATTCAGATTGAATATTAAATTACATCTCATCACGTCAATTATTAGATATGCATCGAGCATTCCCTTATCAACCACTTCGACATAGCTAAAATCCTATAAATTAGTAAAGACGTTTAAAGTGGACTGTATCTCATAAAATGTATAATGAAAACTTAAAAACATATAAAAATCACTAACACAAAAACATTCATAAAATACAAACATGTTTTATTCATTAAGTTTCTTAGAATGAGAAATTAAAAATATTGAAATAAGCGCACAGATTTAATTATCTTATAAAAAATAAAGAACCAGAAACAGAAATTTAAGTGATAGGGCATTATAAGAATTTGCGGAATATGTCGACATCAAAATGCTAATGTGATCTAAAAGGATAAAAACATATTATCCTAATCACTATATTTAACTTAATGAAAAAAATGAGTAAAAAAACAATAAAAATAAGTGTCATTCTAAATTTATTTTCTCTAAAATTATGCCCATGGGAGAATCCAGGGTAGTGGATGAGAAAGTTCTCGTACAATTTTTAGTTTGGAAAAAATTTAAAAATTAAAAAAAAATGAATAAGTAATTGACAGGGACAGATTCGTTGTTAAAATTTCGACATTTGGAAAGAAACTAATTACAAAATAAAAACGCACTTAAATTAATTGTGCCCTTTCCAATTTAACTTCTTATGACTTCCGTATTCATAATTTTAAATGAATCGTTTAATTTATTTTAAAAGGCTAAAAAAAAAAAAGAATGTTAATAATGTTTTATATCAGATTTGGTTCATCCTCATACCATAAAATTTAGAACAAATTTTGAAAAACGTAATATATATTATCTCCTTGATAAATCTTCTAAATTACAATATATTTACATTATTGTTAATGAGTGATTAAAAATGACAAATAAATAAGATTTCAGACCTACTAAAAAATAATTAATCTTTATATAGAACACAATAGAAAAATAAAGATTATTTATATTAGTGAGTATTTAATATTTCTCAAAGGTATGTTTTATTGGGCCACACTTCCGTTAATTCTTCATCAAATCTAAAGGTCAAGCCATAAATTTGAAAATTTTCTTCTCCTTCAGGAAGGAAATTGTAAGCTAACTAAGGAAGGAAATTGTAAACTAGTGTTGCCCAAATGCGAGACCTAGACGGTCTTGGTCCTGCAAACTCAGTCTTGGTCATGGTCTTGGTCTTGCACAAGAGCCTCGCAACGGTCCTGCAGGTACTTATTAGCTTATTAC
Organism: Nezara viridula; assembly: GCA_928085145.1. Classification (NCBI taxonomy): domain Eukaryota; kingdom Metazoa; phylum Arthropoda; class Insecta; order Hemiptera; family Pentatomidae; genus Nezara; species Nezara viridula. Next base: position 59,579,682 of record OV725081.1, on the reverse strand, counting down.
TATAGAGATATTACTGTAATTATTTAGATAGAAGAAACCTAACTAAGCCCGAATGAAAAAAGTTAAATACAAAATTATATTGGTTATACCAATTATTTACATACAGTAACTAAGATTGTCAAGTATTAGTAATTATTTTGCCTTTAATTTTTATTCAAAAAATCGACTTTTTTTACCTGTCTCGGTCTTGGTCTTGCAACAGTTAGGCAGCCTTGCTCTTGGTTTTGCAAAGTGCAATACCAAGACCGATTTTGGGCAACACTAGCAAGTACCATTGAAAAGTAAGAGAAAAATTACAATATTGAAATTTGTTTACAGACCAATTTACCGCGTGAATTCTTTGCACGGGCACATATTATTATTAATTTTTAACGCTACGTCATACTCCACTTTATTCCATTTTCAGAAAAGCAATATCATATTAGAAATTAAAAATCCTGAAAATTTATTTTCTAACCATACAATAATTTTGCACTGAACTAAAAAGGAAGAATATCTAATTTTGAATAAGGATACCTCTGAATATCAAACTACAAGTTAGTACATAAAATTCTAAATATAGACAAATTTAATTTATTTTAGTTTTGTTCACAGAATTTTCAATAAATGAAAATATTATTATGTTAAAAAAATAGCATGATTTTCAAATACTCATCCGAGCAAATATCCACATTTTTCATAAAATGTCACACAACATGTTATTTCATTTGTTACCTAAGTCGAACTACTTGTAACAAAAAACAGATCCATCATAAAGAAGGAAAGATGTTGCATCACAGGCAGATATGTCAGGCATAATGTCAAACACAGAAATGGCCTCTCAGTGGAACATTTTGCAAGTCAGTTTCGGCCATGTTCATTAACATAGAGACCTAAGGATAATTGATTCATGGCAAACAATAAACTAATGAATATTACATAACATTAGTGCAGCTCTAATCTTTTAGGATGTTAATGGCTAAAAATGGTTTTGCTATTAACTGCAATATGTTTTGCGTAGTTTCACGAATCTTCGAAAAATGTTTATTCCGAACTATCAGTAAAAATAAGTGAATAATTCTTATGGTTAGTTTGACTTAAATATAACAGGAAAGTTTCACAGTATGAGTAAGGAGCTGTAGATTAGATAACATTAGATTTTGTATTTTTGATCCAAAATGAATGAATTAATTAAAGTATTATGAAAGATAATACTAAGTATTCCTGCAAACAATATTATTACAAAATTAAAAAAACACATGTGTGTCACCAAATATGATCAGAACAAAATTAATTCGTAGTTATAATAGCTGCTAAAATTATTCCTGTTTATTTTATATATTTTACTTGAAATATTTCGGAACGTAGGTTAACCTGTATTTTGTTTCTTATACCGACATTTAACGTAAAAGTGGTTGCATCACTAGACATAATTTTTTAAACGAAGTTAAGAGTCAACTAAAAAGTAACGCGCACTACATTTCGACAGCTAGAATACCTAATGATCTAAACTCACATAGAATACAAATATACAAACATTTAATATTCTCTTAGCAAGAGAAGGATCATTTTTAACTTTGTAGTTTAGCAATCTCAATATAGTGAAAATAAAAATTTTCTATGTGTATTCAATTGAAAAAAGATTATGGAATAAATTTTATAAAGTAAGTAACGTAGAAGTTGTTATTTCTACGCGGAGATCAAATACGAGCATTGACACAGATCATATGCAACAGGTTTAATTCATGATTGAGACAAATGTGTTATGATTTACACTATTAACACAACTTTTTTTTTTTTTTAACACCGAATTTTGATATCAGGCTAAAGGTTTGAGTATATTATGGCGGTTGCTCAGTCTACTAAAGACCCTTGAGTTAAAAGTCCATAAACAGCTTAAAAGGCCATTGATAAATTGGTTGACCTGTTGAATGACAAAAAAAAAAAAATAATAAAAAATAAATTAATCTGTTTTCTTAATACTTAATGCGAATTCAGTAATATTGTTTCTAGAGCTTACTAAAGATTATTTTTATATACTATTTCCCAAAAAGTATTGTTTTGCCATAAATTAAGGAAAATGAGTTCGGTTTCAGAGAAACTTTGTTTTTAATTTCAGTAAGAATAAAATGTATGGTTTATTATGGCAATAACAATTCGGAAGTTTTTTTAAATGCTCTGCAAAAGAAATCTATCAAAATCAGACCGCGTACAGAAAACATACAGCCATTTGCTACTAGTACACACACACATATATATATATATTTAATGTTTTAATTTGAATTATTCTCACCAGGCAACCGGTCTAAAACTTTACCGTTATAAAATACTTTGAAAAAAGTTTTTAGGAAGACCTTTAATGGACCTAATGCAAAAGTTGTGTGAATATAAATTTCCTAATGGTCACTTTATTATTTGCCGTAATATATTTATTATAATGGATTTCTTATTATTATTACTATTATATATTTATTTATCATATCATGTAAACAGTTGTGATACTTTGAAATTTCGTTAAAAAATAAATTCAATTCATTCCGACATAGTGCGACTAGCAGCTAATCGGAAGAGCTCTAAGCTGGTGAGTTGGATAGATTTAATGGGATTTAATAGATTAAACCGAACATTAATTATACAAACTACTATATGTACAGCACAGTAATGGATTAAGTTGGCTAATGGAAATTGATTAAATAATAGATAATTATTGATAGCATCTAATGAACATTCCTTTTTAAATAATAATTTTCGGACAAGAGCTGGATGTGGACAAGCTTAATTTCCATTTGCTAATGTTAATTTAAACTATTATGCCTATATTTAAGTTGCATTTTTGATTAGTTTAAGATTTTTGTTTATATATATATATATATATACATAATATATATATATATATATATATATATATATATATATATAATTTTTTTTATTATTTTTTTTTTTTTCATGCCGTATGTACAATATATGAAATAAATTAGATAAAACAACAGCTGAATTATTTATTTATTTATTTTTACTATTATAATTTTGCTGTTTTTTTATTTAATTTATTTCATATATTGTACATACGGCATGAACTTCTGTATCACTATTTATTAATGTCCTTAGTTGTGACAGATTGCATTATTATTCAATAAAGAAATGATAAGTAAAAATAAAATATTAAATTGATAGTGAAAATTACTTTTTTTCTGCGACCACTAGAATTTTAGTCAGTGGTACAGACCCCTCTTTAAGATATTATTAACATCCGGCTGAAACTTCGTAAATAGCTTCAACTCATCGTAACCTACAAACATATTATTCAAAATATCAGAAATCAGATAGCTTTGTTCGCAATATTTTTTACATGAACGACCGTCGCTAATTGCAAATATTTTTCATTTATTTTTAACCAACGGGCATATGAATTATTCAGGAATTTATTATTGATATTTTTGTTGCTTTATATGTTTTTTTTTAAGGTTGTTTCGCACAAAAAAGAATATTTTAGGAAAATATACAATTTTAATGTTAAGCTATTTTATATTTTAGCATTTAAGAAAGTTTGTTAGTATTTAATATAAATTTAATTAATAATGTGACATATCATCTAATTAATGAACGTAGGGCCGCAGATTTTAATACTAGCAAGTTTACACTGTCTTTGAAACAAAAAAAATGCAAATATCCTATTTTACGAACAACTAGCTTCATTGAAACTTCTTGACTTAGACGAAATTAATTAAATGAAATAATAATAAAAATTTAGAATGTTTATTTAATTCACAAACGAATTTAGATATTGCGAGTGGTATCATAAGAATGAAAATAGAAAATATTTCGAGATTTTTCGAGAACTTTGAAAAATTGTTATCTAGAATATTTTGTTGGATTCAGCTCAAAATTCCGGAAAATACCTAATTTTCGACAACATTTAAGATAAAAATAAATGGTAGTTTCTCAGGATAGCTACAGGACAGTTAAAGTAAAATTCTATGACTTTTCTCTATTTAACAGTAGTTTTCCTAGACCGATAAGTCTGGAGACACAAATATTAAAAATGTATAATTTAAAATGTTCTCTTTCAGTTAGCCAACGAATGAAATAATGTTTAGCCGAAAGTTCGTAAGAATTATCATGCCGCTGACACATTCTACACAATTTAAAAAGTTGATGTTCGACCAGACCGACTAAGATCGAAAAATATTCTGTTTATCTATAGACAGAATTACCGTAATGAAATCAATTACTTAATAAAAAGAAATAAATATGTTCATAGTATAAATATATTACAAATAAATATAAATATATTACAAATAATATATAGTATTGGTATGTTTTTTCGTTTAAAAAAAAAGTCCAAGTCCAATTTACTTAAATTTTATTCATTGCCCTTGTTTGATTTCAATATAACGAACGACCAGTGCTGTTATTGACTGTCAAAGGCGGATGAATGAAAGGTCATTCATTATAAACGATATCCACTTTATATTTATTTCAAATTTGAAAAAGATATTGAATATGAAAAATGAAAAGAAGAAAAAAATTACGACTTTAACAATTTTTTTCTGACTTTTCCCATTTTTCCAGGTAGGTCGCCAACCTCTATATGCTGTGCTATTTATTCGATGTAATTATTAACATAATTTATCTGTATAACTTAAAAAAAAAAAAAAAACTATATAAAACAGAACATTTCGTGGGTCATTGAGTTTCCAAAATAAATATGTTTTCGTTTTTGAGTGGTCCATCTTATTTACAATGCTTTTGAAATTTTGAAGCGTTTTATAAATATTTTAAAAATGAATTATTTCCCTAGAACACATTTATATCCAGTGAAATTTAATACTGAAATGGTCTTGAATAAAGGGTTAAACCAACCTTCAATAAAAAAGGAATAAATCCTCGAGGCAGCAAAGGGCTGGAGCTTTTTTTTTAATGTCAATCCATTTTGGATCTTCATTGTTCGAATGAAGAATGAAAAAGAAAATCCCGCTTTACACAAAAGTCATCTCTTGTCGAAATTTCCGTGAATCCCTACCTCTCCAATCCCTCAAATGAGCTCAACAACTTTGAAAAGGAATGTCACAAACCTTCTTGCCAGGGAAATACAAAGAAGAAATATTGAGCTAAAATTACACTACGACGATAATCTACATGGTTCACAAAAATAAATTAGTTTATTTTTTGTATTAGTTGTACCAATACACTTACTGGTCGAAAAAAAAAACAACTATAATAACCTATAGATTCGAAAATTCTGTATTGGAATATTTTAGTACATAATGTACATGTAGATGAAAAAAGAAAATTATAGAGAACTAGATTATCTCCAATCCGAAAAAAGAGAAAAAAATTAAAGTTGTCCACGACATAGAAGGATATTATGAGAGAAAATCAGTACCTTAAAAAAAAGTGTGGTACAATGCAGTAATTGAAATTTATGTTAACCTTCTCAGCTCTTTACAAGCTTACAGAGACTATTGAAATTCCAAAGGCTTTTACATTAATTCTAGTATGTAATCAGGTATCTGTCAAAATAAAATAAAAATACACCACAGGGTGTTTTAAAATAAGGTTTACATATCTCTTTGAATACTGGACAATTTTTTTTTTGTGCTCTATTAGGAGAAAAAATAAATCAGCTCCAGGACTCCGCTAATATAGTTCATATTTTTTATCATTTTTGTTCGAAAAACAAATGAAAAATATTTAGATGTTACATTTGAATACTTTTGAGGGAATATAATAGAACTTAAAAGTCAAATGAAATTTCATAGTTCATTATCATTTTTCTTCTTTTTAATATTACTAGAAATTTCTAGATCGAAAAATAACTGCTGTCATCAAAAAATTACCACTTAAAAAATTACCAGATAAATCTCGTAGAAAGTTTTTGTCTAAAATCTTTATTAGGTATATAATTAAATGAACAGCTGTATAATCTGTAATATAATCGCTTAATAAGTTGAGCTCTTGTTATCTCCTACTCTCCTAATACTAAAATAAAATAATATATGAAAGACGCTTGTTTTTTAATTTTCTATGGAATCTTCATGTAATTATTACATTTAATCAAGAAACTAATAATGTATTACAAAAAAAAAACACATTGGGTTGTTCCACTATAAAAAAAAATTAAATTAAAAATATCTTTAAACAATAAAAGTTGCCATCTCTAAGAACCATATAAGCAGCTGCCCTCAACGTAAATCCAGAATATTTACAAGAGATAGAAAAATGTGAACGTAGAAGACGGAGGGAAAGATGGATTACCCCCGTAAAAGCCCTGAGACCAACCAATAAAGAAGTCTTCCCTTATACGAAAAATCTGAAAAAAGTTATTTCTTCCATGTTATTCTATGCCAACAGGGTTATCGGGTAATGTTTTCCCTTACGGCTCATAAGGTTTGTGTAGGGGGAACAATCTTATAAACCAGGAGTGAGAAAAACAACGACTCAATATTGTGTAGATTACAGACATACTTTCTGTTATTTTAGCTTTCTTGAAAAACATAAGAGGAAATCAGACCTATTAATTATTTTGCAAAATAGTAGAATTATTAATAAAAATTAAATCAACCAACAGAGTCTATAATATACACTACACATATACTATTCTAAGTAGCTTGTTAAATCTGTAATTTTAAACTCAATTTGATTTAAAAATTTAGAATAGGTGAGAGGTGATTGCCTGTTCCTAGTAGCAGCGACAGGAAACAGTTATTTGCATACTATGACCTCCTTCCGAGAAGCGTTTATTTGATAGTCACATGCATAGTATCCGATCACTAAGTAATTGCCCTGCATGCACGCAAATTCGAAAGATTGCAGTCAACTATTGTTGATATCTTCAATGCTTCTTTGCCTTGGAGGTAAAGGTCTATATTTAATTCAATTATGCAGTAACTAAGAAACAAATTTTAATAGCTTAAAGTCATATCTAATTGACTCCCTGAACAAACAAAAAAATGTGTCAGGGTTTACTTTATCTTCGGAGTCCAGATTTAGTAACTAAGAAACAGATTATAATAGCTCGAAGTTATGGAGTATTGGCTTTCCTGAACAAATACAAAAATAGACATGGTGTTCTCAACTTTCAGAGTACACAATGAAAGTCTATACTATAGATTAGTATGAACAATAAATAAAGATTATATCATTTATTGACTTGTGAAGTGTTGATTTCTGTTTCATATCAAACTGGTCAGTAGGAAAAGTTTTTCTGAAACATTATTTGTTTTAACTTGTTTATTTTTTGAATGTATTTATTGAAATTCACAACTGTATTATAGGACAAATACAAGTAAATCTGCAAACAGTGACACGACATGTAAAACATGAAGAGAAACTACCCTTTGGTAGCACTCCAATTATATTTCTATATTAGAAGGTCCCGAGGCCATCTTCTTTTCAGACGTCTCGGGGGGTTATCAGGAATAGAAGAGGAAGCAACGTTAGAAACAAGAGGGTTCGGATGGTTCAGAAGTATTTTATGGAATGACATGTATCTGGAATGAGCTAAATCGGAAACATATGGTATATTAAGGTCGTTATGAATGATTTTATTTGTGAAGAAGTAAGGTGCATTGAGGATTTTACGAAGAATTTTGGATTGTAATGATGGGATGCGAGACGGTTTAGTAGAGCCCCAAAGTGATATATATGAGTCTAAAGTATTAAACCAAAGTCCCTTAAGAGATCAAGCAACCGAGGAACAGGTATTCTCTCACTCGGCCTTAGAAGTAAATTTTATGGAATGACATGTATCTGGAATGAGCTAAATCGGAAACATATGGTATATTAAGGTCGTTATGAATGATTTTATTTGTGACGAAGTAAGGTACATTGAGGATTTTGGATTGTAATGATTGGATGCGAGACGGTTTAGTAGAGCCCCAAAGTGATATATATGAGTCTAAAGTATTAAACCCAAGTCCCTTAAGAGATCAAGCGACCGAGGAACAGGTATTCTCTCACTCGGCCTTAGAAGAAAATTTTATGGAATGACATGTATCTGGAATGAGCTAAATCGGAAACATATGGTATATTAAGGTCGTTATGAATGATTTTATTTGTGACGAAGTAAGGTACATTGAGGATTTTGGATTGTAATGATTGGATGCGAGAGGAATTCGATGGTTTAGTAGAGCCCCAAAGCTCGATACCGTAAGTCCAGATAGGTCTTATTATAGTGATATATATGAGTCTAAAGTATTAAACCCAAGTCCCTTAAGAGATCAAGCGACCGAGGAACAGGAATTCTCTCACTTAGCCTCAGAAGTAAATTTCTTTTTATCGGTTATCCTCAACCTGGGTATATCTGGTATACGTTGTGGAGGGAGGAAGGAAATAAAAGGCGGTGTTCCATAGGTAGAACCAAACTTATTCCAACCAATATATGAAACTCAAGATTCACTTGAACCTGCTCTGCTCGAGAAAGCTAATGCGAGCGACTTCTCAACACACTTGGATCAAACCCTCAGTTGAACAACTTATCTAAGATGCATAATCAGAGATCTTAAAGTGAAAACTCGATAGACGCCACCAAATCCAGTATTAACTTATGCATCAGTCACGCAATCAGCCACGGAAAGAACCGTAAGAGTATCGTATAACGCTTGACAGAGTTCAATAAAGGCATGTTTAGGCGCAACAGAAATAATTGGGAGGTGTGGATGTACTTAACATAATTCCGTTAGAAATTCCGATATAAAAAGAGGCTCTAACAAGTGTCTGATTGCAATGTACCTGAAATCATAATCTACGAATTATACCAGGACATTTAAAAAATCGTTAATTATCTTAAGGAAACAGAGTGGTCAGCTAGTAATTTTTCAAATTAAGATCAACAATGGGTTTCGTACAGGCCACTGTCCGCTAAAATATCATCTCAAGAACACGAAATCAATCTTGGATTAAACCTGGAGCCTCTACCTAGAGGATATAATAAATGGCTGAGCAAGTAATATGTGAAGGAATTCAAGAGCTTCGTAAGCAGCATCCGATTTCTATTGGATTTCTAGATGTCGGCAGTATCATACAATAGATACAAACAAGTCTTCCTTTGAAAGGATCTCCTGTTCCACAATACAATAATAACTTGCGATTAACTCCATAAAGCTGATAACGGAGAGCGAGTCTTCAAATCGAATCCATCGAATCTTGCGGTCAGTCATACTCATGATTGCACAATTTAGCTGCTTTTTATTTTTTTTCTGTAACAAAAAGCTATAAGATATTTCAATATATTTTTTTTTTCTCAAAGCGGAGTACATTTGACGGCTGCCTCGCTTATTGAAGATGATGTTTTAGTTTACTATTACTAAACAACATGGCCACTGAGACCTACTCTGTACCTATCGAACTAATGACGTTAACTCGGAGTTGTAACAAATTTAGTCCCCTAAGAATAATAACACAGTAAGAAAATTATACCCATTTGTCTGGCTTGAAGAATTACAAATCTTACAAATTAACTGACAGTTAATTGCAATTGCAGTCATACTGATAATTGAATTATACAGTATGAAGCTGCTGGTTTTCTATTTTTTTTTTTTTTAGTTTAAATTTATGTTTGGCATAAGCTCAGATTAACTATCTTAATGTACAACTCCAGTTCAAACGTTGAAATTAAAGGTTAGGTAGACGATAAGATGGACTTTGGGTTATTGGTCGAAATTCCTAGCCAGGCCATTAACTTCAAAGGCGATATTCAATCTACTGAAGTCCAGATCGTCGCTCTAATTAAGTTACCCAGTTACAGAAGGTTCAGATCTCTAACTTAGCCGACCTCAGACCACCTCCCAGCGTATATAGACCTCGGTTAAAATATCTCAAGGCGATATAAGCTTACACATAAGTTGTCGTGTAGTAGAATTAAATTTAGTTTGATAAATGATAATTTTAACTATTGATTTGATTTTCTCAGGAATTATTGAAAAATCATGAACCCATTGATTAAGCCAGTATAGTAGATTAAAGAGCCTAAGTTAATCATGAAGAAAAACTCTATTTTTCACTACAAGAATAAGATAAAAGAACGTTGTTTCTTTTCTACGAATGAAAAAAATATATATGATAGTAATTTGCTATAATATTTTATGCTGTCTTAATAAAGAACGATTCCATTAGTGAGAAAAGAGTTCATTCACAACACATATGAAAAAATATATAAATAAATTAAATAATAAATAGCAAGACAGAAAATAAACAACTGCCTAAATACAATAAAATAAAAAGAAATAAAAAATTAAACTCAAAATTAAATAACGTAAAATCGATCCCTCAATTACAGGCATTGGCACATGAATGAATTTTACTGACTTTTTGGACAAGGCATTACATTGTTAGGATGTTAGGAAAACATCTTCTACTTTTTTAATTTATCAAAATCTAGTTAAGATTATTTAAAAAAATTATGACTAAATTTTATTGATTTTTCAACTACCGCAATTCTCAGAACGAACAGATTACATGTTTGTAAAAATTAGAAACCCCATCGGTAACAATTCTTATATTTTTGTATAAAAATTACCTGAAACAAAATTGGTTCAAAAAACTTTTTTTTTTATTTCTTGCTGATATCTACAACTGTATTAAAGAAATACATTTAGTAAATTTCAACATATGGATATAATAACGTGAATACACTTGTTGAGAAATTACCCAATGGGAGCACTCTACTAATATTTCTACATTAGGAGGTACATCCGGGGGCCATCTTCTTTTCAAACGCTTAGGTGGGTTATCAGAAATTGAAGAGGAAGCAAGGTTAGAAACGAGAGGGTTGGGATGATTCTGAAGTTTATTATGGAAGGATAGGTATCTGGATTGGGCCAGATCTGAGACATTAAGCTCATTATGGATGGTATTATTTGTAACAAAGTAGAGAGCATTGAGGATTTTGGATTGTAAGGATTGGATACGAGAGGAATTCGGAGGTTTAGTGGAACCCCACAGCTCAACTCCGCAAATCCATATAGCCCTTATTATAGTCATGTATATGAGCCTTTTGTAATTAAGTGAAAGGTTTGACCGTTTGTCTAGTAAGTGCTGAAGTAGTCAGAAACGTGTAGCGGTTTCTTGTCGTTTCAGTATGGTATGAGGATTCCAAGTAAGACGTTTGTCCAGGTGGAGTCTTAGGAAGGATTTATTCAACAGAAATAAGTGGAGCATTGTTAAAGGAAACTGTAGAACAGGAAGTCATAGGTTTAAGACGAAAAGTAAAAGTAATTTGGTGGAAATTATTGGAATTTATTTTATTTCACCAGTTTTGACACCGTTCTTCAAAGTTTATGATGTGTGATTGAAGCATCTGGGATGCAATGGATGGGTCATTATTTACTGATTGGATACATGAGTCATCGGCATTCGTGGTGATTACAGTGTTCGGATGTCAGCTGTATAAATAAAATAATAAAAGCTGTATCCTACTCTGTTTGTTATTTACATAAATGACCTTCCTCTCCTGATTCATCACTCCGAACTTATTTATGCAGATGATTTCCAAATACACCTGTTCTTTCTTTCTTCTGACCTTTCAGCAGCCAAAAAAAACTTCTAGAGGACATAAGCATAATCTGTGACTGGGCGGATGCGAACCAGTTGAAGTTGAATTCCCAGAAGACCAAGGCAATTTTGATAGGCTCCAGTCAACTCCTTAAAACTCTTCCTAACGTACTGACCCACTTCCTACACGATAATCCCATCAAATTCCATCCCAACATTAAGAACTTTGGAATAACCTTTGATCAAACCCTTTCTTGGAAACACCATGCATCCTATATTTCCCGCCGTGCCTTTTCCATTTTTAAACGACAAAATTAGCTCCGACACCTATTTCCATTTGAAACCCGTAAACTCCTGATTACTTCCTTAATATTTCCTCACTTCGAATATTGCTGTATGGTATATGGGGGCGTCTTCGGAGTTCTCAAGGCGAAACTAAAACATTTTGATAAATCGCCTTGTACAATTCATCTTCGGGATCCCAAGTCATCCAATCCCGCCGTCATACATCTCCTTCCATTCAAAACCAGTTCCCGATCTTCAGATTTGTATACAAGATCCCACAGAACCACTGCTTCCGAAAGATCTTTCATTATTCAATCCACATCCCTATGGAATTCCATCCCATCCTACATCCATCGCTCCAATACCCTCCCCACCTTTAAATCCCGCCTGTTCAATCACCTCTTATCCGTTCAGTTCTCATAAAATTGTAAATAGATGGTGTAAATATGTATATAAATAATTAGTTTGTTTTAAATACTTTACTTCATTTTTTTAAATTGAAGATTGAAGGTAAATAATATACTTTTCTTTTTAGTATTCATTATGTAAATCAGTTTATTGTGTAATTATTCTCTGAGGATCTAAAGCCCACATTTCTATCTCTGTACATTATTCTAAAGGTACTTCTTCCAGAATAAATAAAGCATTATTATTATTATTATTAACTGTATAAGAATAGGACCTAGGATACTACCTTGGGGAACACCAGCAGACTGAAAAAAAGAGGGGTGAATAAGCGCTTTTGTAATTTAATTTAAAGTATCTATCTGTAAGTATGCAGGTGGTAGAAATTTGCCAAAACTGAAGACTAAGTCTACCACACATCAATGCTGTATGTATAGTGGAATGGAAAGTACGGAATCCAAATTGGTGATCAGGGATTATGCCCATGATGGGTAAAAGAGAGATAGGACGGTAGGAGGATAGGTATTCTGGTGGTTATTTGGGTTTGTGGATCATTTTGACAATAGATCGTTTCCAAGGATCAGGAAAATTTGTGCAAAGTGGCACAGCATTATGTATGTAAGTAAGGGATAGGACGGCTTTTTGAGGAAGAAGTTTTAAGATCTGGGATGTAATTAAGTAAGTTATGTAATTAGGTCCAGAAGCTTTGTGGGAAGGTAATTTTTGAATTATGTTGGATATTTCTGTTGGATGAAATGCTTTGGATGGAAGGGACATTTGGAGAGGAATATCCAGTTCTGCTTCAATACAATCTATGTGAGTTGAATGAAGAATATCGAGATGTGGATTAAAAGTTTAGAAGAGATGTTGACTAAATATTTGGGCTTTTTCTTCGTCTGATTTGGATCAGGTTTGGGAATCAGCAAATAGTGGGTGATTAAAGTCTTGAAACTTTAAAAGAATTTTATTGTGGTCATCCAAAGTGATTTGTCAGTGGTTGTATGATTTCCAGTTAGATTAAATAATATTTGAGTTTTAAATTTTCGCTATGCGTTTTTCCTTTAGTTGGTGCAAAAAACAGACAGTATTTTAAACATGTAGGTGAAAATAAAAGTTATTCATTCTAAAGAATTGTTGAACTCGTTAAAGTCAAAATGCTAAACAAAATAACATTAAACGAATTTCAAACGAACATTGTAACCAAACATACTATAGAGCTTTGTAATTATGAACAGTTTAATTAAGAAAGAAGTATATTTTTATTATTTTTAAAATTTTTATTTTCGACCTTTATAGTTACCAATATAATGCTATCGTTAAAAAAAAATCATGGTTTTGATCAATTCATTTTTTTTTATCAATAAAACAAATTTGTATAAAATGGTTTGATATTTAAGTCGGAGGACTAAACCAAGCGTTTTTCTTTTTTTTAATAAATAAATGTATTTATTGAAAATACGGCAAATGCCTCCAGGGATACATTGTAAAGATATTGAGAAATTCCGTTTTAATCAACAAAAAACGTTGTTGTTTTTTTGGGGGTTTATTTAGGCGTAAAACATAGAGGTCATCAACGCCTGGTCTTAATTTTGTTTTTCGCTGAACTATAGGTATTTAGATTTAAAATTTTTTTTAACAAATTATTAAATTTTAAAAAATTTAACACTAACTGGACTGTGTCTTCACCATTTTTAAGGATTTTGAAATTGGAGGTGTGAGTCTGAAACCGGTTAAATTTGAGATTTAGAAGGAACACTGTTGAAAAATGTGGCTAACTGTAAGTGTCATATTACAATATTGGCATTTTGGTGATGGCTGTTTACTAATGAGATGAGTGGGTCAGATTTGTATGGCCTATTCTCAGTCTGGTTAAGACAACCTCCTCTCAGCAGATAGGACGGTTTGATGTTGACCACAGCTTTACTGTGTTTTTAATATATTTTAGTTTACTTGTCGGTCTCTCACTCCACATAGATTGCAAAATACAAAATATTTATAATAAAACACAAAACACAAAATTGGTCTTAACCTCTCTTCCCCTCCCCCTTCCCTCCCCCCCCCCGAGTTCGGCCAATAAGAACTGCGACACTTCAAGTTTTAAAATGAAGAAAAGTTTTGTAGCAGTTTTACGATATTGGTGTAATATATTATTTTTTTCTCCAAATGTGGTAAATATTAAAATACTTTACAACTTTTATACAGTCATCACAATAAAAAAATAACCATGCAGATAAATAACAAAAAATATTATCAACTTACAAACGAGATGCTTGGATATAAACGCCACCACTTACCTAAAATGAAAAAAAAAATTGTTAAAGAAATTAAAACATCAATGTAATAAAAATAAATCGATAAATAATTATCGATGATGATGTTCATCTTTCATTACAAATTTAATGCCTTGTTAGGCAGTTTCACAATTCAGCGGAGCACGGAACAAAGTTGAAAATCATCATTCATCAGAGTGGAACGTTATGGAAATGGACATTACCGCCAGCAATTTAAATAATTGTGACAAAAGCTGTGAGATAGTGAAAGATGTCAGAGGAAAGGACTAAAGCTAGGATCGCGTGACGGGGCTGGGTCATCGCTGGCAGGTTACCGACCCACTTCACTCCAGCGATCTGTTACCAGCTCACGCTATTTCCACTCTACCCGAATTTTAGCAACTCATCTAATATTCCTTAAGTTCATTGGCATCAGTAACGTAACGAACGGAGCCGAGGAAGATAAAAATAAACGAACTAAAACAGTAGCAACAATTGTCACGAAAGAAGACCACGTATATTCATAAATAAGGTCTGAATTTTTATGCAATTGCATATTTTGTTTACATACAAATTTTAAACTATGGACCAAATTTCTATACTGATTAGTATATTCAGATGCAATTAGTAAAATTTGATATTGCTTATTCGATGATAAATGCAACGCCTGTATTCCATCCTAGATTCTAATCAAATAATTCCAGGCCACCAATTTGGATTCACCACATCTCATTTCACTATCCAACAAAGTCGTCGTGTGGTGGACGTAGTCTCCTCTGCACTGGAGCGCGGATTGTACTGCACGGGAGTCTTTCTCGACGTTGAACAGCCGTTTGATAGGGTCTGGCACCCTGGACTGATGTATAAAATCCGTAAATTCCTATCATCTACATACTTCCTCATCATCCGCTACCTTAATGATAGATGCTTTGGAATAAATCACAAAAACTCTTATTCATCCCTTTTTTCTCAGTCTGCTGATGTTCCTCAAGGTAGTATACTTGGTCCTATCCTTTACACAGTTTATACAGCTGACATCCCGAACCATCCTGACACTGTCATCCCCACATATGCTGATGACACATGTATCCTTTCTGTTAATAATGATCCATCAACTGCATCCCAAACTCTCGAATCATATATCACAAACCTTGAGGAATGGTTTAAAAACTGGAGAATTAAAATAAATTTCAATAAATCCCATCAAATTACCTTTACCCTGCGTCGCAAACCCATGACCTTCTGTCCTACAGTATTCTTTAATAATTCCCCATTTATCCCAGTTGAACAAATCCGTTACCTAGGACTCCAACTGGACTAACGACTCACATGGAATCCTCATTCAAGACTAAAACGACAAAAAACCGTTCGACGTTTCCGAATACTCCAACACTTACTAGACAAACGCTGTAAGCTTTCAACCAATTACAAACGACTCATATATATATGACAATAATAAGACCTATTTGGAATTACGGAATTGAGCTTTAGGGCTCCACTAAACCATCGAATTCCTCTCGTATCCAATCCTTGCAATCAAAAATCCTCAACACTCCTTACTCACAAATACACTCACAAATAAGTCACAAATAAAATCATCCATTAAGACCCTAATGTTCCATATGTTCCCGATTTGGCCCAATCCAGATACCTATCCTCCCATAACAAACTCCAGAACCATCCGAACCCTCTCGTTTCAAACCTTGCTTCCTCCTCGATCCCTGATAACCCTCCGAGGCGTCTGAAAAGAAGATCGTGATCTAATTATGTAAATATATATAAGATGCTACCAATGGGTAGTTTCTCAACAAGCGTTTTTATGTAATTGTATTATTACTGTGTGCACATTTACTAGTTGTATTTTTTTATAATGCAGTTGTAAATATCAATGAATAAAAAAAAAAAAAGATAAATGTATATATGGGGTTGGCAAATAAGTCCTTTCGGTTTTTTTGTTGATTTTTATGCCACTATAATACACTTTTTATCTGATGAATTAATCCCTGAGGTAGATTCTTTATTCTGTTTGTAATATGTCAACAACTACATCTGTTGACTCTTGTTGAAACTAGCTTAGTATTGTGTTTGCTATTGCACTGTGAATATGGAAGAAAATATCATTTATTATCAGCATATTTTGTTGTATTATTTTAAAAAAGATAAGCCTAATGCAGAAGCTCATAGAATAATTTGCAGTGTTTATTGGGATGATGCCTTAGCCGAACGCACCTGTCAAAATTTGTTTGCCAAATTTCATTCAGGAAATTTTGAAATCAATGATGCTCGACGGTCTGGTCACCCACATGAAATTGAAACGAGCAATTTAAGGGCCATTGTTGATCAAAATCCTAACCAATGAGTGCGAGAGATTGCTTGGCCCTAAATGTGTAGCACTCAAGCGTTGAAAACCATTTACACAAGCTCGGCTATGTTTCCACGCTTAATATTTGGGTTCCTCATTCTCTAACCGAAGTGAACATGGCAACACGCATTTCTGTTTGTGATTCACTACGGAACCGGCAACAAAACGACCAATTTAAAGAAAAGGTTAGCAACAGGAGATGAAAACTGGATATTTTACGATAGTGCAGTATTTCACAAGTATTTTCATGTTGTCATCACATTTACTTAATGTATTTTTTTCTTAATACAGCTGTAAATATGATAAATAAATAAATTAAAAAGATATTAAAAATATTAGAAATTATGTGTTAATTTGTGTTTTAACTATTTTCACAAACAATTTTTCCTCCTTTCGCTATTTTATTTTCTTAGTTGCAGAAAAGCGTAACTAAAAAAGTACTACATATGTACTAGTGTAAATACACTTGTGTAATTAAATATTTTTTAGAACTATATTTTATGTTTTATTACTGCGTTTGGTGACCTAGTATCACCCAAGTTCAAAAGCCATTTTAAATTCAAAATATATTAAGTTAAGCAAAATTTAAAATTCATTATAGTTCGAAAAGATAATTAGAACGTTTTAATCTTATGGATATTGCTTCTCAAAATTTTCCTTTGTTGTGGTATTTGGAACAATGATATTAATGTGAAGGAGATTTTGTTTTTTTCTCATACTGTTTTGGTCCATTCTTTACGAACCTAACTTTGTAATAAAAAGTTAATAAAATACGCTTAATAAAATATATGAATTTTATTTGATAAAAATATAATTATTTTACCAACGATTTCATTATATCATTCCTTTGGTAAAAATCTCTTCAGATATTTCCAGTATTCAATGTTACATGAAATTGAAAATTTTCTTGAAAGCGCTACATCAGGGCCTTCTGGAGGATTAGACTAGGCGATGCTTCCTCAATCGAGCTGTAGAGTATAAAGCCCAGGGTCGATTCTCCTCCCATTGAAACAAGTTCAAAGAAAGAGATGAAGGAGAAAAAAAATCCTTCAAAGTGCATCTTGAAGGCTGGAATTCTCTGGATCACAGCCGTGTTGTAATGTAATACCTTTTCAACAACCATTGCAAATATTTCTATATGCCGTCATTCATATATCTTTCTTCTCCTATGCCTGTTAAGTCTTAGAGCATCACTTTTTTTTTTTTTTTTTTTTTTTTTTTTTACCAGAAACTGATATTTAAATATTTAACCGATAATTAAACCGAAAATGTTGACATTGAGAAAATAGAGCTGGTTATTTATTATTTAATTACTGCCCCCTGTCAAGGGTTAATGTAGTCATGGATTTAACCTTACTTTACCTAACACAGTACTTAGCTATTCCGAGGCTTAAAAAAAAAAGTAAAGCCGGTTCCAGTTAAAGTTGCGAGTAAACTACTTGTTCGTTAGATTTATTGATGAGCAGGCCCTATCCAAAGATCAATTTATTTCTAAACAGACGAATAGGTCAGAATTGGATTAGTTCAGAACTAATTCTGACTCTTGTTCCACCAACGTAAACTTTTTATTCATTGTTTCCGATTAAACATTTTTTATTACATTTTCGCACCAATTAACTCGTCTATTTGGCACGAATTAATCCATATATATTAAAAAGACTTTATAATAAGTTGAACCTCCGTAAAGCATACGGAAAAAAGTGGACTTCATATTACATTATAGTAAACCAATTTTTTTTTTCCCATACCCCAAGATTTTGTTTATTATACAAAAGACAGTATATAAATACAATTATAGATATATACAATTTTCAAAGTTCCTTTTTTTGCCTGTTGGAATTTTAAGGTAAAGGGCTCTGCATGCTGAATGCATATTTCACGTTTCTCATTCAATAGTAAATTAAACGAGATACAGAAAAAATAAAACCACTCAGATATATTAAACTTTCGGGTGGGTGACTTAGACTTGCATTTGATCATTTTCCACCCATATTTATCCATATTACCAATGATCCGGTTGAGAGAGAAGGCCCTGGGATCTCCTAGAGTTCTGCCTTTCCTTCCAAGAGTGGGGAGAATGCTTGGCTTGAGTGAATAAATTTTGTAAACATTGTACAAAAATACGATTGTATTTAAGTTGTTATTTTGATTAGTTTAGTGTCTTTTTGTTTGTATACATTTACTTTTAGAATTATTATTTTGCTGTTTAATTATTTTTTATTGATTGGACATAGGGGGTGAATAAGCTATTCTTTCACTATTACTAATATCCTTAAGTGCGACAAAATGTAATGTTACTCAATAAGGAAAAGTTTAAACTAAAAAAAAAATCTTTTTTTAGAACAATATAACACTATGACTCATTCAAGGACAATGTTAATAGTGATGGAACAGAATATTCACACCATGTTTAAAGAAAATATATATTTTTTCTAAATAATAGCAAAATAATAAAGAATAAAAAAGTATTGATAACAAAACTATGCTGTATAAAAATAAATATTAAAGATATAAAAATAAATTTATTAAATTAAATTTCACATTTTTTATAGTAATAAAAACAACATTTATTGTCATTGTATAAAATCACTTGATAATTGTACAGTAGATAGTCAAAATGTGATTAAATTTTTATTTTAAGCTGTACGTTACAACATGGCCGTGTACATGGATGTAATTCGTTTAATAATAAATAAGTGTCGATTAACGGTGATTTTCATTAACCCATGAGAACCTCCCTTATTACCATGGATGAATGATGCAACATTAAATGCTTGAGGTATTACTCAATTATTCAATACAATGAAAAAAAAATTACATAATGAAAAAAACAAAACAATAAAATTATAGATGTATAATGTAAATTAAAAAATGTTTATATAAATAAATTAATGCTCAAATCAAGTTTTTATGAATTAATATTGCTATAATTTTGTTTTAGAGAGTAAGGATGTAAAATACATATTTTTTTTTTAAATTATGAGATACAACATAAAATGTAATATGACCTTGTACACACATGCAATTAATTCGTTATTAGATTAGTTTAGTACAGTAAAACCACAATCAAAGTTTAATTGACTCATTTATTTATTTTAATCAAACAAATAAATAAATTGGTCAACAAAACATGGTTTTCATTTAATCAGTGCAACCATTACCAATTGCACCAAATGTTTGAGGTTCTACTAAACTAATGAATGAATTCATCATCATTCGTAAATCATGATTTAAAAAAAAAAATCAGTTGACAAAGATATAAAATTAAAAAGACGTATAAAATTAAATTAAATTTCAAATCAAATATTCATTACTGATTATTGCGAAATTTTATTTTTAATAAGGGTCGTTTCCAAAGCAATTATAATTTAGAATTTTTAACTAATGAGAACCTAATAAATAAATTTAATAAATTTATTTTTATATCTTTAATATTTATTTTTATACAGCATAGTTTATTATCAATACTTTTTTATTCTTTATTATTTTGCTATTATTTAGAAAAAATATATATTTTCTTTAAATATGGTGTGAATATTCTTTTCCATCACTATTAACATTGTCCTTGAATGAGTCATAGTGTTATATTGTTCTAAAAAAGATTTTTTTTTTTTTTTAGTTTACACTTTTCCTTATTGAGTAACATTAAATTTTGTCGCACTTAAGGATATTAGTAGTAGTGAAAGAATAGCTTATTCACCCCCTATGTCCAATCAATAAAAAATAATTAAACAGCAAAATAATAATTCTAAAAGTACAACATTTAAAAAAAAAATGGCTGAAAATTATTGACATGTTACAAAACAAGGCCACAAATATAAAAAATACGAATAAATTACTAAAAATTGTATCATAAATTAGTTGAAATTCATACTAAAATAAACACTTCTCTTCTTAATTAAAATTTGTAGCAGAGTAAAATAAATTATAACTTAATAGGATCTATGACTAACGCGAACTTGAGCGCAGGTTCAGAATAACAGATTAAGATTTAACTAATTAATTGCGGTTTCCTGATCAGCTCATCTATAATTCCATTTGACAATTCAAAGACGGGTTAGTGAGATAGATCTCACATTCTCTCTGTGGTTACAGCTTCTAGTATAACTAACCTCTTACACTCCTGAGAACGAAACTCATATACTTTTTACAGCGCTAATTTTTTTTTTTAACTCAGTGTTGATCTTTTTTTTAGGTTAATATAATTAATTGATTAACAATGCCAAGTGATGGTCCATTAATAGACTAGGAGCTACCGACCACTTCATTCAACGGAAGAACATATAGCTAGTAACCATTTTAAATTATACAAAAACGTCATCTTAACACACAACTTCGGAGAGTCGACCTTTTCTACACGAAAATTTAAATTAAAGATGCGAAATTTGACGGTCCATTTAACGGAAGATCTGATAGCTGAAATTTTGATATGATGTAAAGAATATGTCCCTAAAAGAAAATTCAACTTGACTGACGATGTGCTCGGTTGCGTTTTGAAAACCGACGACTTCAAAGTCATCAAATTAGGCCAGTAGGATGGTAGTGGGACGGATGGAATGCTGAATTTGATGTTTCCGAACGAAAATTTATAATGCTTTGCGAAATGTATTCGAAAAAAGCAAAATTTCTAAAAAATTTCAGTTTTTTTGACATGACTCCGAAACTATGCATTTTACCGAAATTATTATTATTTACAAGATTAAAGTCATTGAATTTCCTATGTATCTTTGTAATGCAAACGAGTGCATCGTCAGTCAAGGTTAATTCACTATTAAGGACATATTCTTTGCATTATATCAAAATTCAGCCGTCAGTTCTTCCGTTAAATGAACCGTCAAATTTTGCCTCTGTAGTTTAAATTTTCGTATATAAAGCAACGGATTTCGATCGACCGACCGAAGTTGTGAGTTGAAGTGAAGTTTATCTAGAATTTATAATGGTTAATAAATTTAAATTCTTTCGTAAAATGAAATGATCAGTACCTCTTATTCAGTAACTAAATAACCAAGATAACAGATTGAATTAAACCCAGAAAAAATACTACAATTATTGTCGTTTCTACATTTGAGTTTTCATTATTACCAAGACATTCTTGACAGACATATTTCAGAATTAAAAAAAAAAATTATTTACGTTCTTAAATTTGCTTTAGTTCTTCTTTAAATGAAAGCTAATTAAAAGCGGCGATTTTTCTATTATTGAAGAATTGCAGTAATGAGTTACTTCCCTCTTCTGAGAACTCCCTGAATGTTCTCATTTCTGAAGTTGCTTTCACGATTCCAACCTTTGTAAAAGTTCGTTTAATATTTCGAAAACTATGAGAAACACGAATGTGTGAATGGGATGTTTCTTTGAACTAGTGTCCTAGTCCCTCTCTGAATAAACTATGAGTCTGTCAATAGCCATGCAGTCGGTTTTTCAAAAAAATTCTAATGAAGCTTGGATTAGAGCTAGTTTTGTTTTCATACATTTCTGTACTGTGTCGCTTGGAAGATGCTTAATTTAATGGTTACCGGTACGATTGAAATGATTTTTTTTTTTTCATCCAGCATCTTGTTTGACGCATTCTACATCGTCTTTCAATTTCTTTTGTTTATTTTTAAAATTACCATAGGTGAAAGTGACAAACTTCTATATATATATATATATTTTTTTTTTTACAATTTATGAAAACAGTAGGGATTCAGATCAAAATATGGGACACTTTATTATTTTTTAAAAATTAAAATATTTAATCGAGAAAAATAAATGTAGTTACACTCATATATAATTGAAGAATATCTACGGTGTTAAACATATTAAATAGTTAAAGTTGTCAGAGTTCGAAATATTGTCGAAATGCGAGAACGAGACGAGGTTGGTCTTGCAAACTCAGTCTTGGTCATAGTCTTGGTCTTGCGCATGATTCTCGCAATTGTCTTGCTGAATAATTATTTTACAACCTTTTTCACACCATGAGGTCATTAGCTGATAAGTTTGTAAAGGTTTTGGAACGACTGTTGATTAGTGTTGCCCGAATGCGACGAGTCTTAGTCTTACGCACTCAGTCTTGATCATGGTCTTGATCTTGCGCAAGAGTCTTGCAACAATCTTGCAGTTACTTATTAGCTTATTGCTAAAGAGATATTACTGTATTTTTTTTTTAGATAGCAGAAACCTAACTAAGCCTGAATGAAGAATTAGAGGATTTTAATGCAAAAGTATATTGATTATACCACTTATTAACATATAGTAACTAAGATTGTCAAGTATTAGTAATTATTTAGTCTTAATTTTTATTTAAAAAATCGATTTTTTTAACAGTCCTAGTCTTGGTCTTGCAACAGTTAGGCGGCCTTGGTCTTGGTGAAGACCGATTTTGGACAACACTAGCTCGAAATCTTATGTCGGAAATACTGAAAAATAAAGTCGTGTGATACATTTTATTATGTTTTAACCTTTTGGCCATTTTTCCGTTCACAATTTAATAGGAGCGTTAATTTTAACATACCATTAAAAAAAAAGTTAAAAATTTAACCCATTTCTTTGTTTTTACAATTATGCTGTATTTTTTATGCAAGACATCCTCAATGAATTTTTACAATACACGTCTCTGTATGTTGAGAGACTTCAAAATTACTGACGATGTAAAAAAAAAACAATAATATAAACGAGTAGATGACAGATTCATTTTTGAGCATTTGAACTAGATAACAATAAACAAAATGACACAAATTAGACCTATAAAAACATCTTAGAACTGGAGATAAAAACAAAAATTCGAGAGTTCTTATATCTTCATTCCTTATGGAGTTGTTAAATCAAAGAGTTATTTATATGGTTCGAAGAGCAAAAATTCACAAGTAACACAGAATCCGGAGAAAATCATAAGGAGTTATGGATGTTTTAATGAACGGTAGGGAAAAAAAAAAATCTTATTTTTACCCAACACGGCACTAACTATCTTTATAAATATTACAGTGGTTATTCGCAGTGTATATTTTTTTTTCGACTCTCAGAGACAATGGGTTTCGATGAATGACGTACCAAGCGAAAATGTCATAACTAGGAGAAGTAAAGAACTATATGACATCTCCCAGAAATTTCAGAGAAAAACTTTATGAATGAAAAGAAACTTTATTTGCCAATAACATAAAAAGTATACTTTTTTTTTGCTGATTGTACCCATAATTACTTCAAAAGTAATTAAATTCCCGAAAAAACAAGAAAAAAATCATCCAAATTAGAGGATTAATAATAAAGACCCTGCTTATAGTAATGTACACTTATTTTTATATATTATTTTGAATGATTGGAGAAAATTATTTCTTCTAGCTCATAATATATCTCGGGATGGCTCAGTATATTTATCACTGACATCCAAGCCTCAAAGTTGCGGGTTCGAATCCGGCTGATGACAGATAAATTATTTATTCTGTTTCATCGGCCGTGGATGGATGGGGGAACCTCCTGGGGCACACTTATCTTCTATGAAGTGGATACTCTTAATTAATTTATTAAGGAGAAAAATTTTGACGGTTGAGCGTAATCTCGATCAAATTACCTCCTTGCACAACCGTTGATCAAGAAACAATACTTTCTCTAAGTAGTACTGAACCCAAGAGCCTTTATGGGTTTTAGTGGTACAATTGTTTCTCATAATACATACCATTGACTTATTTTTATATTACATTATCATTTGTTCACTTAGCAATGATCTATGCGAATTATTCGCATGGTCAAACTGTAATGTAATAAAAATTAAATTATTTTATAATATATTTAAAAGTTATACCATCATAAACATTATGACATATTACGTAAAACGAAATAATGCAGAAGCCTTGTGAAATACACAGCTGTAAAATCGATCAATCGAGTCAGATGACCAAAACTAGGTTAGCTGCACAGGGATCCATTGCAATATTGACGGATACCTGTCACTTTAAATCACGTCAAAGCAAAAGATTAAAGCAAATCCAATTTGTTAAAACGTCACTCAAACCAGGAAAGAAGATATTTTTTCTGATCAAATACAAGGAACATGTTTAAGCAATTTAAAGCTACAGGAGAGAGTACAAAATCAATTTAAAAAATATTGAATGATCTAGCAACTATCCTACTTTAAATTTATAGAACCTATAAATAGCTAAAGGTTATTTACTACTTAATTTTTTATTTATTGTATTAGTAATTAATATAGCATAATTATTGATTGATGCCAATATTCGTATACAAAATTATTAATCTGACTATTGTAAATTAATTTATCTAATTTCATTTATATATATAATAATAATTATACTTATGTAATAATAAAATAAAATAATGCGAATGCTTCAAGGTATAAAAAAAATGATTTTAAATAAATGAAAATGGTTGAAAAAATTATATTTTATTTTTTTAAAAAATATTTCATTCAAAAGTACCGCTTTTTCTATTTTTATCATTATTTTTTTTTTAATGATGAAAAAAAATTAATAGAAAATTACAAGCATTTTCATGTGATTATATCCCTGTGTACACATTTACTTGATGTACTCATGTTGTAATACCGTTGCAAATATCATGAATATATAAAAAAAATTTAAATGAAAATTTCAAAATTATTTTTAAACCGTTTAAAGTCGAAGTATTAATTAACATTCCTTAATCTAGGTAAAAAGGGCTAAAAACAAAGATGTCCGTGGCAATGTTTGTGACACATACATGCCAGATTTCATCCATTGTATAATATTTGTTTATACAACATGTAGACTCATAACAAGTAACTAAACTCAGCTCCAATTCCACCGATGCTTAGGAACTGTCAGCTGAATTCTAGCAGAAGGTTAACACTCCAGGAACTACTGCCAGACGTTAATGCATGCCTATTTCGCTGAAAATGCTCACCGTCGCGGCCAAATCGACTCGATTTAATATCCTAGTTTGAAAGATTTTTAAATAATGTTAAAATTTCAGCCTTAAATTTAAAGGATTTATTTGTAGCGGAAGGACGCCAATACATATGATGGTGGGCTTTCGATCTTATTTAATTAATACACGACATTCTCTCAGGTAAAGTTAAATATCAACGTTATGTTATGTATGTACTATAAAATGTTACCAATATCTAAATATGTAGGCGCACCTTCTAAAAAATGAAGTTTCTTGTAATATTTCGAATAGAAAATATAAGCCTCGCGTTAGAAAAATGACGAAAAAATATTATTTTAAAAATTGAGGAGCTCTCATTTTAAATCTATTACTTATTATTAGGTGGTTATTAGATTATTTCAGTTATAAACATATATTTGTGTTAAAATAACAGCATACAACGTTTTGCCTTTATATCAATAGGCAATTTAATCAGAACTTAAATTAATAATCAGTATTTAATTAAACAGCAATTTAATTAATTTTAATCAACACTTTAATTAAAAAAGATAAATTGATTTTTCAATACTTTTTAAAAAATATTTTTATTGAGGTATAATACATTTTACCACATTTAAGGTTACTGAGTATTAGAGCTATAAGGCACATTCACACCATATTTAGAATACAATAAAATAAAAAAAATTAAATACATAAAATATATATATATATCAATGTAGGTTTGAATTTAGGTATAGACTTGAATATTTACCTGAGGTTAAATATTTTGTTGTTATTAATTAATTTAATGTCGTTTGGATTTAGGAATATTTGAATTACTCTGTAAAATACTTCTACTGTAATAAAGAATCTTGTTTTTGTTTTTTTCTTTAAAAAACGATTTACTATAGCAGTGTTTAAATTTCAAAAAAATACTTTTCGTTTGAATTTGTCTTATTTCTTAAAAAAAAATAAATAAGAAAATGGAACGCAACAAGGCGATTTTTATCATTAAAACTCTTCTCCGACATGATAACATAACTTATAACCGCCGTACTACCAACAGCTTTACCGCTTCGGGAGCGGTTAGAAAATACCAGAGTAGATATGACGTCATACCTGGACTGCCGAGCAGCGATAACGAAATAGGTTCCTATCTATTCCACCAAAACAATAGTTAACTGCTAGTAGTCGGCGCGATTGGCAGTACCAGCTAAATAGTACCTTAAAGTAGGTACAAGTAACCTTCATTAAATAGATCAATAAACAATAATTCATTATAACGAATCGAACTAAAGGACTAAACTGAACTTTTTGTGTGTTATTGTAGGAAAGGTTTTTTTTTTTTTCATTCTATCAGCTACGGATTCTAAAAAAACCCTAAAGTTTTAAAAAATAGAGAACTCGAAGATTTAAAGCTTAGATTATTTAAAGGAGTGATAGGGATAGGTAAGTTTTTATAAAACGTGGTTTATCATTATTGTGTAATATATAAATATATTGTTTAAATATTTGCTACAAATATGTGTGTTAATGTACAGAAGTTATATATATATTTTTTTTTAAACGTCTAAGACAACTTATATCTCATGGAAATAAAATATTGACAAAAATTATTAAAGTTATCCCATTAATTTTGTTCACATACAATAAAAATATAAACGAGTATTTAAAAATATACATAACCATTACCAAATGCAATGTTATGTCATCTGCTAAATGAGGAATCTTAATGACTTCTAAGTGTTTAGCATCGGATCACGAGGTGATAAATGATGTCAAAAGGCAAACATCTTAAGTTTGACATTCCATTTATCACAACTATTCTTAGTTAAATTAGTCAATGAATCATGAATGTCACAAGAGAAAAATATTTCAAATGGTCATAGCGTTTGTTATTTGTTTTTCACAGACTAATAATTTATTTTTTCTTAATTCCATAGGATGTGGTGTTGAGAAAATTGGGTAGGAAGAGGATTAAATATATTACTGAGCAGGGTGCATTTTAAGAGAGGGATGGAGAATTGGAAGTACTGTTTTATTTGTAGTTATAATGTGGCTTAATTTAGTGACGGGACCCAATGTGTCCTGTAAATGTCAATTATTGTTTTAAGTCAAGTAAGAGGTTTTTAATGTAATTCTACCATCTCATAGGTATGTGAGTAAATGGAGTAAATGTTTTGAAAAGTGGGATTAAGTCATCCACCTTTGGTAATTCGAGTATGTAGTCCGTAAATTTTGTAAAATCGTGTGTCATACTATTTTTCTCAGCATACCGTTCTGAAATTGTTGGAGCTTCTCCACTATTGCCATGATATTATATATATTTATGGTTTTTTTTTTTTTTATTGTATTGTAAATATGGTATGAATGTGCCTTACAGCTCTAATACTCTGTACTCTTAAGTGTGGTAAAATGTATTATGCCTCAATAAAAATATTTTTAAAAATCAATTAATCTTTTTTTGATTAAAGTGTTGATTAAAATTATTCGAATTACTATTTAAATAAATACTGGTAATTAATTAAAATGATCATTAAATTGCCTATAGATATATACGGCCTATTGATACAAATACATGTTTATAACTGAAATAATGATACTAATAATAACTAACTAGTTGGCCCGTGCAAATAATTAGCAGAAAAGTTTGTTTAGTGAAGGAATAGAAAAACAATATGGAAATAAGTAGTTCCTATGTATTATGTAACGAAAGAATTAATATTTTTTCCTTGGTAGATTACAATATTCCATTTAACATAATAGACCCAAAATATTTGTACAAATTGCTTTTCTAGGAACTATTTTTTAACGCTGACTGTAAAGATAATAAAAGTAATAAAGACTAAATAATTGGATCATGGGGCCTCGATCATGGGATTTTCTAAATTATTAAAAAAAAAAAAAATGTAAGAACAAACAAATACCTTTAAGAAATAATAAAGTTAATATATCAACCAGGAAAAAAAGTGTAGTTGACTATTCTACTCCTAAATGCAATATCTTTAAAGAGGGAGACAATAATTTGATTTGTTGATTGACGATTTGTTGATAATTGTCCGATTTTTACGATTTTTTTTTTGTTTAGTAGGTAATTTAGTAATCTTTCTAATCATTATGATTGCAATCAAGAATTATAGAACATTTTGAATTATTCGTAAATAAATTGTCTTTTCCTTCATAACTTTTTTCCCAGAAATGTCGGGGGGGGGGAGGGGGAGGACTAAGGAAGTTATGGCGTACCGACAAAAAAACACCTTTTAGAAATAATATGTAGGATAGATTTAAAATCAGAGATCCTTAATTTTTAAAATAATATTTTGTCGTCTTTTTTACTATCATGAGGCTTATATTTTCTATTTAAAATATTACAAGAAAAATCGTTTTGTAGAAAGTGGACATTTATATGTAGATAATTGTTAACATTCTTAACATTGGTAATTATTAACCCTTCGGCGCAGATCCTGTTTAATAGCCCGCTTTAATTCCATCCGCCGTCCTTTTTCAGACACAGTCCGGTATCTTGGCTTTCCCTTATGCCGAAGACTAACGTGGAACACACATAATAGACTAATAAGACAAGTACTTGACAGACGATACGATTACCAATTATACAGACTACTGAATAGAAAATTTCAATTTTTAATAGACAACAAATTTACTGATCTAGAAGACAATCCTGAAACCTATTGGTACCTACGGACTTGAACTTTGGGAGCCAGAAAAATTGTCTTAAGTCCTCGGAGCAATAGTCGATGCTTCGTTCTATGCCACCAACAAAATCCTGCATCATGACCTTAATATTCCATTTGTCCTAGATCTTATCCCTAAAAATTTTTCCAAATTCCAACAGAACCATACAAATCATCCAAATAGCATAGCACAATTCCTAGTTATTTAATTTTTTATTGTTCATAGTTTTTGATTATTATTTAGTAATTATATTACTTTTGTTAGTTTTATGTTTTCTATATATATATGGTGAAAATGTGTTCATATCTCAATATGATTATTATCCACATGAAAGATTATCATCTTTTTAAATAAATAAAAAAATAAATAAAATATTGTAATTTTTCTTTTTTTATTTTAATTTGGACGAAAATATGCAGGTATATCCCATACGTCAGAGGTGAAATTCAATTATCTGCAACTGCTATAAGCAGTCTATGGAAAATACCAGAGGGGAATAAAATCTGTAATTATTCTAATAAATTATAAATATATAATCAGTCTGAACTTTTAGATAAGACTTTTTGCTAACAGCAGTAACCACAGTGACATGCAAAATTAAATATGCTTAATTTGCTTTTAAACTGTATGAAACTGAAAATAAACAGATTAAGAAAGGTGTAAAGTGCTTAAAATAAAATATATAATTACATATACATATGGTCCAATTTATTTATAATATAACTTAGCTGAAAACTTATTTTACTATCCGAAATGTCGAACTTTGTGAAAAGTATTATAAGCAGGGAAAGCCGAAAAACTCTCCAATCTACAAAGTAATAAGTCAGGGACCCCGGAAATGTCAGAATGTCTTGAAGTAATAACGAACTACCACACATCATACGTGTCGGGTCCTGAATAATATTTTTTCGTTAGGTTTGTCGATCCTCAGGGATTCCTTTGTTTCTTTCGTGATAAGCCTTGGCATATACAAGTGGAGGCCCTAAGTAACTTTTGGGCCCCAAACAAAAATATATATATAAAACAAAAGGTAATAATAAACATTGCATATCATAAAAACATTAAAATATATATAATTTTCATTTTGTTTTTTATTTTTCTTATGAAACCATAAATAATTTTGGTAGAGTAAATTTTGCCCAACATGTTTTGCTTTATATACAGAATAAATAATAGACATACTGCTTAATGTTTCCTCTCTAATATTGAACCTTAGGTAATTTTTTTTTTTTTTTTTTTGCATTAATACATAAAAAAAATTTTTCTTTGGACTCATTACATCGGGGATAAGTTTATAAAAATTCCAATAATGTTTCAACATATTGAAATGTGCAAGATATTTCTTTAGGTGTTAGATAAATATCTAATGAGTATTCCATGTTGTCCTCGCTTCCTTTTTTGAAATGTTTAAAAAAGGTCGACTTTTTCGTCAAAAACACTAAAATCAGTATCAGTTTTATTGAAGGAAATTA
Organism: Nezara viridula; assembly: GCA_928085145.1. NCBI lineage: Eukaryota > Metazoa > Arthropoda > Insecta > Hemiptera > Pentatomidae > Nezara > Nezara viridula. Next base: position 59,548,888 of record OV725081.1, on the reverse strand, counting down.
GTCGACTGTTCTATACATCATGATTGATAGATAGTTAGGACGAGGCCAGTTTTTTAAAGAAATTTATTCCCAACGTCTCAACCCAAGCTTGTGGGTCATCATCAGGGCATGTTACCAGCATTGAAGGTGTTGATGTTCAAGTAATACAGTACTTGTTAACACCTCAGTGGTGGTACAACGCTTTGATGATGGCCCACAAGCCTGGGTTAAAACGTCGTTAAAAAAAAAATAAAAAATTAAAAAAATTAAAATGACTATCTATCACATAGAATCATTTTTGTATGTATCAATAATAATAAGTAACAGTCTCAGCGTTGTTGAGATGAGTAGAATTGAACTGCTCATCAGACAAACAAGCCATCCAGACAAGAAGCAAAACCTAAGAGAGCGGATAACAATCTTCTCAGTTTCTATTTCAACACTCAACATAGGGGAGCATTAACATAAGATTTTTCGGGGAGACAGGCTTTAGGTAAAGTGCTCACGCCATTACGGTAGACCAGATACAAGGAGCAGAGATAGGTTTCGTATTTTATTACGCTGGGAAGAGGAGGGCCGCGCCATTTAATTTAGGCAGACACAGCGTCAAGAGGCCATCCTACCCATCTCTTAATGCGTTCAATTTAGTCCTCCGGTAGGCTGTCAGGAATTCTTGGCCCTACAGGTCTCAAAAGTCCCTACGCACATCCCCAGCAAGCTATTTCAACTGTTTTACTTCCCCTTGGTAAGGGTTTTCGTTAATTCAAGCCAGGATCCGTTCTTTGTAATTCATTAGATCATGACCTGTTTTAATTATTTGTAGAACGCTTAGACTCACAATTTTATATATATATATATATATTTATATTATATATATTATATATATTATAATATATATATATTGGGCTGTCCGAAAAGTAATTCGGTAATCACGTTTTCTTTATATTGATCCGTAACAATATAGAGTTCTATTAAACAATATAGCCTTTATTTAACAGTTATTACATACTTTATCAGCATTGGGTAGAATATTCGAATCGAAGAAGGACAAGTCAGCAAGAGAATTTAGACGGTTACACAATGCAGAATTGCGCGAACTGTACCCGGTTAATATAACTGATATGATTGAGTTTGAACGAAATGGACATGTAAAATCTCTGAGCTTAGTAACGAAAGGATTTTATAAAAGTTGATATGCGCTGTGCCGACTGACAAGCCTCCGAGGTATAGACCAAAGCGAAGGTAGGAAGATTGCATAAGGCTGATCTGGTGAGATTGGGTTTAGATGGCGCCAGCTGGATAAAAGAATGTAGACATCGATTCGTGGTTATCGGCATCGAACCTTTGGGTTCCCTAAGCATTATTATTATCATCACTTTTTTTTTCTTGTTATTTGGCAATGATGACTTTCAATTAACAACAATTTGAATTGAATTTATTTGCTGTAATTTCAAATTACATTTTTACAAGTTAACGTTTCGGGATATTTACTCCCATCTTCAGAACTACAATCTCAATGATTTTTTTTTTATACATGGCTTAATTCTAATGTGCTCCATCGTCAGGATTTAATTCAAGTTATAAGAAATTAAGGTATATGACATCCAGAGCAACATCTTGCTTTTAGACCAATTATTGGGTGTCTGCCACAGTGAATAAATAGTGAATAGTGAATTGGAAGTCATCATTGCCAAATAAAAAAGAATAACATACAACTTCCCAGAAGAAAATAAAAAAGATTATTATTACATATTTTATCATATTTTGTTACAATATTACAAATATATTATTCGCTTTGAATTGGTCTAGAATTCTACGGAATTCGAGTGATTCTTTCCATTCCTTTGACAAAAAACACCTCTGCCCTCTGCTATGTGTAGCTCTGATTTTCGACCATTTACAACGTTTTACCGTTTTGTAATACTCTAAATCATATCATCACTATCTTTATAGAATTTTTTTTTTCGCGCAGATTAATTAAATTTGGAAGTTTTGTATATATAGGGTTTCCCAAAATTAACGCAAGGTTTAAATTAAATATAAAAAACAGTTCTTTCTTCTTTAGTTTTCTTTTTCTTTGTCAATTTAACAGCTGATATTTTAGGGTAGGTAAGAATAGAGCGTTACACTGGCAAACAACGTTTTTTCATCGTTGTACAATATTTTAAAAATAATGAAAGTCTTGCGGCGACTTGTCTTGCTTCAATATTGACACTTGAGAGCCTCATTTTTGGATGACTAATGTGCTTAACATCGCCAATTGGTCCAGTCTGCTTGAATTTCACAATCACTTACTTTAAAGTATATGAAGTTAAATCACTATTCCGACTATATTTTATCATCGAATATTTTGTACAAAATTATATACATACATACATATATATATATGTATATATATATATATATATATTTATATATAATATTATATATATATATATATATATATACATATAAAATATAAATTTTGAAAAAAATAATTTTTCTGATGAAATTTGTATATATTTCCTTGTAACAATATTTATGACAGGACTAGGTATAAAGTTACATGTAAGTAATAATAAAAAAATTAATAAAGGAAGGAGATGGTCCGGGGTGGCGGTCATAAATAGGCTGAATAGTGGCAAAACTATTTTATTGAAAGCCAACGTTTCGACCCGACTTTGCAGGTCTTCTTCAGGGAGGTGTGTTTAGCTAGGAGTTTCAGTTAGAACTGAGTGACAAGCGAGTTCTAAGTGAAACTCCTAGCTGAACACACCACCCTGAAGAAGGCCGAAATGTTGGCTTTTAATAAAATAATTTTGCCACTATTCAGTCTATTTAGGACCGCCACTACGGACCATCTCCTTCCTTTATAATGCAACTCTTATATATTCAATACAAAAATTAATGTTTTTTTTTTAAATTATGTATTAAACTATTCACATGTTTGTCATTAGGTCAGTATCAACAATTAGATATTATTTAGTCAAAACCTGGGTTGATAGTAACTCGAATAAGCCGTTAAAAAAAATTAAATAAATAAAAAGTAATTTATAAATAAATAAATATAAATAAAAAAACACTCTAAATTCAATGTCCCCGTGTGTTAAATCCTTAATAGCTTCCTTAATTAGGTTGGGGGAAGGTCTGAAAACTCTATTTAGAAATTCAAAACTTTGTTAACAACAGGGTATATCAGTTTTTTCGAGCGACTTCGGGCTATTTGCGAAATGGACCAAAATTGCTCGCAATGGCTTGAAACGTCATAACAACTATGCATATATTTGAAAACCGATATTTTAGCTGTCTTAGGATTCACTAGAAGTGCCTCATTCTGCCTAGCACATACCGTTAGGTTTGAACAAAAAATGCCGGCAGACCAGCTTTAAATATAAAAAAAGATGGTTTTCATTTTTTCTCCATTATCTCACATCAGAGCATTGTTAATGTGACAATTAAGTTTAAAATTACTTGCAACGAAGGGGAAACTATACTAGTTTGTCAATGATGCAGTAAAAATTCCATATTGTAACTTTTGTTTTTTCTCCCATAGCCAATGTCCAACAGTAGCGTTAGCTCGACCCTGTGTGCGGCGTTGGTAAACTCCACAATGTTTTTTTTTTTTCGACAACGCTCTAAGACGCTCGGCGATCACGATCTCGACACTCTGGAGTGGATAAGTATGCGGCGGCAACTTCAAGATAGCTGTCAGGGGTTGGCAAATAGGACCGTAGAGTTCACCAAAGTTCCATTACCAGTGGTTTGGAAAAAAAATATCTAGGACTCTTTTTCGTTTCTTTTTTTTTTTTTTTTAGATAAATCGAAAATGATACTAACCATCCAGAAATAACGTTAAGATACTAAAAAAATATTAAGCTAACATTAAACCAATTTCCAAACGTTATCAACTTCTCCTCGGATGAGCCCAAAAGCAGATTTTATCTAGAAAGCGGTGAACTAAGTGAAAAGTGCGGACGAGCGTTGGCAACGAGCGGCCATCTCTTCCGGCTCATTCCACCTCGAGGCCGGTAGCAAGTTCAGCAACCAGTTCCCAGCCTTAGTGGAAGTAATTATCTAAGGGTAACCGTTCCATTCAGCAGTTATTTAACGGGTTATTATCCAGGATATGATAAAATAATTAGTATATTGGTAGTGCATATATAAAAAATAAGTAACAAGTCTATGCGAAGTTTGAAGTCTATAACAGCGAATAGCATTGGATACGTTCAATTTCTCCAAACTTCCAAACAATAAACTACGTAGGTGAGCAGAATAATAAATATATCTTAGCTCTATTTAAAAAAGCTAAAGGGATATATGTGACTGGACATATATATGATGCGCAGGCTAAGGCGCATGCAATAGATAATCAGTGTTAAGCGATGGCAGACCTGTTAAGCGCTTGATTGGATGACATCGAATGATCATCGACTGATGCAAGTCAAACCAACCGAAATATCTCTCGGATATGTAAGCCCGTCTGATAGTCTTACCTCGTCTACTTCAATCGAGAATAGTGATGTGGTTTTCCAGGATGTTAGTAGGCCTCTCTGAGGTTTGGTTCATAAATGGTCTGTTTCTGAGAAAGAAATATCCTCGTGCACCTGCTGACTCTGAGCAGCCATATTACATGGATCTATACCGATTCATGAATGTCCTTCAACCAGAGCGAATAGAAGAGAAGGGCCAGATTGGTCTTAAACGGATCGGCTATGTCGTTATGGGTGGCCTGCCAGTGAACCATAGAGACAATGGTACGTAGCAACGTGAGGATGTGTGATCTCCAGGCTCCTCATCTCCCTCAAACAACAAACGTCAGTAATAATATCGCAGGCACAAAGATCCAACGATATATATATGAATAAATAGTTTCAGACGAATTCGTCAACTATACTTAAGGTATATATGAAACTAGTACCTGATTTATCTAGGAATTCTATCAAATCTCAACTTATAAACTTTTAATTTAATAGTTTTATAAGGTTTATTAACACTGGATGTTAAGCAACTTTACATTTTATGGAATATTTTCTTTCTCACCGTTTTGTCGAAAATTTACAGAGAAGAATAAATTTTAACCTATACAGTAAAAAAACATGCTGTTTTTTTGTTTTTTAATAAAGGTTAGAGAGTTTAGATTGTATAAAATCGTCGATGTTCTATAAAAAAAAAAAAAAAAAAAAAAAAAAAAAAAAAAAAAAAAAAAAAAAAAAAAAAAAAAAGCGTGTCCAACAATTCACTACTTTTTCAGGAGAATATGTTTTCCAATAAATTCAGCAACAAATGTTGTTTTCCCCTCTGTTGCATTCGGGAATAGACAAGGAGCATGTACAAATATGGAAATAACAGATTCAACATATTTACACATCGGTAGTAATTGGTACCGTATTTCTTATAAGCGAAAATACAGAAATACTCATTTTGTCGAATTCAACCTTTTTATAGAACACTGATGTGATGTAACTTTGATTATTAAAGGTAATAATAATATAAGTAAATTTTTTAAAAGTTTGTTTTACATTATAAGCAGTATCGGTCACGAAATTTTTATTTGTATTTATACAATGGCTATGGTAATCACTCTGAGTCCTTGAATACCAGTTAAAAAACAAATATATTAGATTTAGTGGATGTATATGCCTTATATACAGATATTAAAACTTTTCAATCAGTATCTCATGATGTGAAGGCATGGGGGTTAAGATGGGCTAGGTATGTAGAGCGGACTAATGCATCATTAAACAAATAATGTCTCAAAAGTAGATAAGAGACCACAAGGAAGGCCAAAAAATCTAGATTAAAAAGAGATAGATCGAATCAATAAATATGTAATATGCAGGTAAGTGGAAAGCAATAGCCCAAGATAGAGAGAGATTGAGGAGGTTGGTTAAGGTGACAAAATATCCACGAGGTCTATAATAACAAAAGGAAAAAAAAAGAGAAACAAAATTTACCTTATAATTAAAAAGATAACATACTGTTGTTAAATATTGATAGTAGCTCATATCACCCACAGAACCAATAAAAATAAAAAAATTTCAGGAAGATATTTTTATTGGGTTCGCCGACGTTTTTACCCAAACATGTGGGTCATCCTCAGTGTTATCGCTGGAAAGTCGAGACAAGAACTGAGCTCTTGTATGGGTTGAAACGGGGTGGTTACTTGTAACCACTTCCAGTCGAAGTGGTTACAAGTAATGTTTATGTTATGTGTATCGAGGGATTCACTGAATTGTGTTAAATGTATAATTTTATTTCTTCAAGTTCCCAAAGTCCATTATGATATTAAGTTGATTAATTTCGACGTCTTTAAGGGGATAACGTTCAGGATTAAGAAATATCTGGAATTTTCCAAGCGTCTTTATTTAAGCGGTTCAAAATTTTAACACGGTCTATAGAAGGGCATAAATGAACCATATCCACTTGATATAATTTAATTATAATAATAATACTTTATTTATTCTGGGACGAGTCCCTTTAGGATAATAAAGAAGGACAGTAATGTGGGCTAAGGAGCCTCAGATATACATAAAAAGAAATGTTGAGTAATGAAATAGTCATATTAAAAAATTATAAGTTACTTTCAAACCTAAATAAGTTAATAATAAAAAATTAAAAATAAGGTAAAAATAATGAAGAACAATCTAATAATTTATTTTTGTACAATTGAACAGAAGAAATATAACAACTGGGAGGCCACCTCGTAATAATTTATATACATATTTACAGTGGTATCTATTTACAATTTTATGGGGACTGGATGGATAAGAAATGATTGAACAGGCGGATGTAAAGGTAGAAAGGGTATTGGATGTGGGATGTGGGAAGGGATAGAGTTCCGTAGGGATGAGGATGGGATAATCAACGATCTGTCGAAAGCAGCGGTTCGGTGGGCCCTTATGTAGAAATCAGAAGACCTGGAACGAGTATTGCGAGAGCGAACAGAGGATTTGAATTGGAGGAGCTCGGAGATGTATTAAGGTCGGTGGGATTGGATGATTTGAAAGAGGAAGGATGCAAGTAAGTACGACGGTAGGAAGGATAAAGCCACTTCAACTCTACATAAAAAGTGAAACAGAGGCGTAACTTGGGATCCCGAAGATGAATCGTACAAAGCAATTTATCAAGCATTTTAGTTTCGCCTGGAGATTCCCAGGTGTTTAAAGGTGGAAATGGTACGGCGGGAGATGTTGGATACATGGTTTTTCCAGGAAAGCTTTTGATCAAAGATTATTCGAAGAAATATTAAATTTATAATATAATGATCAATCAAATTTTTCTGATAAAGTTCTAACCACAAGAATGTTGGTTTTAACGCTCCTTAGCAATTAAGCGAATGGCTTTCACTCATTTTGAATGATCTATGTAGCATTTCATCCTTGAATTAAAATAATCTTATTTAATTATAATTAGAGTCGGGTCTGATAATTTATTGAAAAACAAGATCGAAGTCCGGCAATGACCCCTTTCGTCCGATTGCGCGTCGGTTCGGCGTTGATTAGCTAGTTAGCGATTCGTTCGTTATCCAGCCCAATAACCTTACGCTCCAGTTTCAATGTCCCGACATTATTGATAATTGCAAGTTACAGTTCAAACAGTTTCTTGCAAATTTCGTTGCTTATCCAGGATACTCAAGTGGGTTCGTTCTTCTTAAGATCAGGGTTTAAAATCGATAATTTTTTTTTTTTAAGCTTCTTTATTGAAAAATATTATCTGTCTCAAGGATATTTATAATAGTGTTCACAGATCACATTCACACTCTATGTACAGTAAATAAAATTAAAAAAATCGATAATTAAAAAAAATTAAAATCAAATCTGATCAAAATTTTTATTAATCGTTTGATGATTTATATTTTTGATTATAAGTGATAAAAAACATATCCGATCATTATTTTTAAACACAATTTTACAATTAACAAACATTTTTAAATCATAAATATAAATCTGTTGCTATCTTCCTTGTTGATTTAAAGGTTACAGTTTTTTTTTTATAGATTGAATAACGAACTCCCTCTATTGACAACTGTATGAATAAAATGCAAAAAGAAAATTTTAAAATCCTTATCATTGTTGTTTCTATAGTGTTCTTGATATCAGTGTGTTTCATACCTTCCTACTAACAGTTTTGCTAGGAGTAACTTGAACATTTATCTTATCTTTATAGTTAAACAAATATTTTACATTTTTTCCCAAGTATTTCCATTACTGGTACCGAGCCCCTACCCACTATTAGAACAATTGAATTTCGGGGTACTGGTACAAAAAGAGGGTTTTTTTTTTAATGGACATTATACCTGCATAACTGAATATTTTTTCCAATTTTAAAGTGTTGAACAGAAAAAGGAGACCATAGAAATTCTAAAAGTCAAACGGAATAGTTTATAACCATAACAATTACGGTGGCATAAGCCAAAAAAGACAAAAAATTCCTTAGCTATTTCCATCATTGGTGTGCTTATCCTAAGTAAGGAAAGTATTGCGATCGGATCAAATTTTAGATGTGCGGTTTTGAACTGGCTTTACGTTTATAAGAGCCCCTGAGTCCAAAAAACACATGTTTCTAAAAATAAAAAACTAAAACAAAGGATATTAACTTTGGAGTACAACGCGTGGAAAATACTTAGAAAAACACATCTTTGCACGAAATCGTAAGATTTTAATGATTTTTTTTAAGGAAATTTCGTAACCTTAAAAGTTGATGCTTTTTGAGTTATTCGAAATCACGATTCGTCAATCTGCATTATTAAAATTAACAAGATTTGAGTTTTTTGAAGCTGGGCAAAAGAAAGCTACACGCATCGTGAAGGAGTTGACAAAAGGATATTTTCCAGCAGTTTCAGACAATGCAAGATTCTCATAGAGCACATGTAGGAGCAATTTATAATGAAAGTGATAATCAGCAAATATGTACGAAAAAAAAAAATAAGTTTGATATTACCAGTCCTGTTATTTAAAAACCGCACCTCGTATAGAGAATTTTCAAATCAATTATAAACCTATCGATTTAAATTAAAGTTTTTCCATTTCAGAGTAACACTTTCCCAATTCAAATGAACCTTTTTTTCATTTTCGAATACAACCGTATCCAATTCAACTGTAACTTTTATGATTAAATGTCACTTTTTCTATTTCAATCGTTGCACAAAATTGTACACTTTTCAAAGGTGTCAGAGATTTATTATGTTTTATACTCACTTTTTTAAAAATTAAAAACAATTATTTAAATAATTCACCGTCTGTATAACGAATCTTGCAATAATTAGGTCTGGTGTCCCTTTTTTCTTGGGCTTGAGTCTCACGGCGTGATCAAGATCTTTCGGACCCAACTTGAAGCCCAGACCTGCTCCGACGCTGAAGATTGTGCCAGCCACAGTTTTTCCCGGTTTCTCCGGGATTCCTCTTATTTCGATAGTATTTTTTAGTTGACATTGCTCTGTGGAGTTTTGTCGACTTTCCAGCTCAGATATTTTTGTTTTTAACCTGTTATTTTCAATGTTAAATTTTCAACATGGGTTTTCTTTAGTAAACAGTCCATGATTTCAAATGATAGTTCCGACTGCTTCTGCAAGGTTTCGTCTATACCCTGAACTTTGGACTTCAATTTCCTGACTTCCTCAGTCAGCGCCCTCAATAGTTCATGTATATTACTAGACCCAGCAGCTGGCAACGTACGCGATGATACTTGCAATCGCTACATCTCCATTTTTTGCTAGTCTCTTTTAACCCTTCTAAGTCCGTAAAAGACCCTATTATGTGAATTGACCACAATTTCACGTTATACCTAAATTAAATCCACTTTCTTCGGGCCGAATATTCAACGCAAAGCAATGTTTAGCTAATGAAAGTATGTTTCATTAATATTATTTATTTTAAAATAATAATTATTCATAATGTTATATTCGTACCTACTTATACACTACTTCAACACCTAATCAAAATTACTTTTAAGTTAAGAAGATAGTTATGACATCTTGGAGTAAACTATATTATATTCTTTGTTGAAGAGAAGGGGCTCTGTTCTAAGAAAGTACCAGCCACGAGAGCAGGTAAACCGAAGAATGGGAAACGACTTTCCGAAGGGCCAGGTAGAACTTTTACCACCTTTCAAATGATAGGGCGCCACTCGTAGTAAAATGGAAGAACTATCTTATCCAACACAACATCATCGTCATCCTGGTGTGATAACTAACAACTAAAACAGTAACAATCTGTATAAATATAAAATATTAATAAATAAATTTTATTTGGAATCTTAAAAATTCAAATGGTAGATATTTCCTTCTCTTTTTATAAGGGTACTTTCCCTTTCTACATATTTCATATATAGGTAAGTGAAAATATTACAATCGTGAAAATTTTAGAATCCGAATTTTCACCGGAAGTATACGTTTTGAGGTCTCCTGAGTCCAAAAAACCAAGTCTCACAAAATGGCCTGTGGGTATCTGCGTGTGTAAGTAGGTTAAGAAAAGTATAGCTCAAAAACGAAAAGTCTTACGAAAGCGAAATTGCATATTTAAGGTTTTTAGAATACTGGCAACCTTTTTATAAAAATCGGCTAACGGGAAGTGACACTTTATATCATCAATTTAACACATTTTTGCAATCTCCTATATATGGCTCCAACGTTTTTGATTAAATTCATTATATAAGTATAAAATTAAGCAGTTTTAATATAATATCATTCTCATAGATGTTCTCTAACAGGACTTAAACGTTTAATTTTTTTTATTTGGTATAATAAACCATTACACATTGTAAACTTTAATAAAAAACGGTTAAATATAAAATATGAAAGAATTTTATGATTAACAAAAAAGAAATATGGGTTGTAAGTTATACGGAAACAACCGAGAGCACCCGTAACATTTGCCGATCATCTTCCTTTACAGATATCCGATACCCCTCTGTACAGGTCTTTCATATTGTTGGTTCAAATTTTATATATCACTTATCCATAACTCTTTAATAAGGTTTGCACGCGAAATGTTTAGAATCTACTAATTTAAACCTAATAATATACAATATTTACTAACGCTAAGTTATTTTCTTCAGTTTTGGATCGTGTTACTTAGCCTACTCTGTTTATATTTTAATGTACTTACTGTTTATAATTTTAATAAGCTTATTCACATAGTTTAATATCACGCCGAGTGAGGTGCCGCTGGGCACTGATCCTCCTCATGCCTTTCATGACATTATATTTTTTTATATTATATTACCATTATGACAGGTTTGAATAAAAAAAATTAAAGCTAAAAAAAAAACATTGTTTATAATTTTGCCTAAATATTATGTAACTTCCACAATTCTCTATATTTTTGTATCTTGTCCGTTCTAGCCCTGAAGAAGACCTGCAAAGTCAGGTCGAAACGTTGTCTTTTAATAAAATATTTTTGTCACTATTTAGCCTATTTATGACAGCCACCCCGGGACCATCTCCTTCCTTTATGGTGATTAATTGTTTTAAATGAAGTTTTACCATCGTTTTCACTTTGATTTCCCTATACATGAAAATACCTGTCTACTCAAAGTACAGTAAGCTAAAGTTGTGTGACGCCCACGCGGCACAAGATTTTAATTTTGATTTTGATGTTTTTTGTAACCATCCGCAGTTGTTAACCTATATGGAATATAACAGTTCGTTCTTAAACTCAGCATAAATCCCTGTCTACCGGTACGGGTCAATTGATAGATTCCATCAGTGGGGTCAATCAGCGCTGAGTTCAGAAACTTATCCTATGGTTTATTGAATTATTATATATCTTTTTTAAATAAGTGGTTGTTATAATTATAATATTGGGGGTACTGTCAACATAAATATGTTAACACAAAGAGAATTGTGCAACCCATGGCAAGAACTTTAAAAGATGGTTGAATTGCTGAGCATGAGGGATGTGCACATTCAGCTCACACAGTCCCTCAACCTAGTTCCCTGTTATTTACACATGGGCTATGTGTCTATTTACATAAGCCCTTTTCCTTCCACAGTCCGGTTACATATAATACATGTATATAAGGGCGACCCACTTTACACAGTTTTATGGATTCGAATGTCTTATGGCTTCCTATGCAGAAGAATATTTAAAATATCGTATCTAGTGCATACCCAGATAAAGATAAAATAGAAATAGGTCATTTTACAAATGCATGAGAGGACTTGAAATGTAAAAAAGAGAGATGTGTACTATCTTCAAATTGGTGCACCACAGTATAAAGATCAACCTATCAATTTTTTAATGGATCATAATCAAAGTAGTTGAACAAATTATTTATATATATTTAAAATCTTTCGCTTATTTTTAAAGTGAACCCTGATCGATTTTTATGGAAATTGAAATATGAATACCAATTCCTATATAAAACACTTGATGAATCCGATGGGTCAATTATTTTATTTTAGATTTTTTTTTTTTATCTTCAAATCTCTGTCCGCACCTGTTATGGTAGTGACAATTAACAGATTTTTTTGTACGTTACGAAATGGCATGATAGGCATTATGAAGAATAGTACCCGGCAGTACCTTTCCCTGGTCAGTTTACATCCTTAAATCAGGAAAGAAGATCTCTCATCCAGCTCCTTTCCACTCGTCTACTGATCAGTATCTCAGCCGTGGCGATGTTTATGAGTCCGTTGTGTCCGTATAGTTTAATAAGGAACTGATTTCAAAAATGAACCTAAATATTTAAAAAAGCGGTATGAAAATGAGTTTATTTCCGAAACCGATCTTTTTTTTTTATCAAAGAGTGTAATAAAATTAGAATTGCTTAAGTATTATTAAAAAAAAATAATAATAATAATAATAAATACGTTTTTGAACCGTTTTATTCATATGAATATTAAATTTATTTTTTGTGCCATTTCTGTAAGCAAAAAGTTAATTTTTTATAGCTTATTATTATAAGAAAGATGTACTGCTGGGTGCTATCATTCCCCGTATCTGACATGTCAGTTTTATTAAGTTTATAAGACCACCTGCTGATTAACAACAATTCGTCGACAGAAGCAGATGAATAATTGAAGATAAAAAAAAATACAATTTTATAAGTACATTTTTTATAAATTTATTCCTCTCCAATCATAAGCCGTTTTTTTCTCTAAAACTAATCCCAGTCAACCTTTTTAGTTAGAAAACAGAGCTAACGGACCACATTCAAGTTTCATTTTTTTTTTAAAATAACTACTGAAATAATCAGCGATTTTCAAAATTACGTTTTATAAATATCTAATTTATACTTCTATCTATTCTTCAATAAATATTATTTTTTTTTTAATATTAGCTTTGATATTACAATAGGAATAGAAAATATAGTTTTTGGAGTTTCCTGATAAATCATAAATAATAATTAAGGCTCACTTTTGAAATAATCGACCCAAATGTACAAAATATTTTAGACGAAAAAACACATAAAAAAGTAAATATGAAACTATGAAAAAAAATCGTCAACAGTTTCCATTCAATTTTTATTTTTTTAAATACATTTGGGCGTCGACTTGGAAGGTAAACGTGTCGTTATCTTCCTTTGAAAGTCCCAGACCATGCATCACCAGACCAGACCATAGTGGCGTAACCAATGCTGAAGCCTACAGGCGGATCTACGAGAGCGAGAAGAGGGGGGCTTTCGGGATGAAGCTCCCCTCCCCCAAAAATGGTAAAATATGACCATGTCTTATGAAATAAATATTAAAATATTATCTCAATAAGTATTATTGCTCGTGTAATTACTTTTAATAGGACTTCAAGAATCACTTAAAATTTGATAAAGGTAGTTAAGATAGTTTGTTTATTTTTCTCCGTAAGTAATAATCAATATATATCAATATATATATTTATATATATATAAAGTATACGGGTTGAAGCTCCCTTCCCAAAATTAAATTCTAAATCCGCTAGTGGTAAAGGCAACATAAAGTTTTCTATCATACATATTTAAAAAATCTATGATTTACCTCAAGTTGAACCCTCTAAATTCTTATACTAAAACTGGTCATGGAAATTATGGTTCACATTACCACTTTTACGAGAATCCTTCAAGGGAACTACAGTTCCCAAAATCTATGATCGCTGCCATAAAATCAAAAAACACAGACACAAAAAACAATACATTTATTCAATATAATTACTTAATAATTAATTAATTTAATTAATGGATAATAATTCAACAAGTAACAGATTTATGGATTAAAAATGATCAACCCGAGTCTTTTAGAAAGAGCCTGAGGCGTAATTTAAGTTTTATCCCGCTAATTCTAAAAAAAAAAAAATTGCCAGCAATTTACTAATGCCCAACAATTTTTATTTTTTAGATTTTTTTTACCTGATCTATATTTTCACTTAAAAAAATAATTAAGTATTGATAGATTTATTGTTTAGGTTTCCATTAACACACAAGCACAACAAAAATGAAATAATGATGAAGATTAAATTCAATTAGCATTAACACGGAATAAAAAAAGGATTATTACCAATCTGTATTTAAGTACCTTACAGTATCAAATTATGATAATGTAATTAATTTAGCCATAAATAATGTAATGGAACAGACCAATTTCCATTTAGTCCTCGATTTTACCTCCTGACAAAGAGCAAATAATCTGTGAATTGGCAAGCTCTTCTATTCGGTCCCTCTATCTTTTTTCTCTTTGACTATTGTTTTAGCAGAGCTTTATCCCCTACACTACAAAAGGAACCGGAGTAACAAAGGTTTTGACTCGCCCGTAGCAGGGATTGTTGAGTGAATAGATTCTGTTACTATTATCTACCTCAGGATGAGCACTAATCTTGTTAATTGCGTTCGGGTTTTAATGCTTCAAATATATCCTTCATGCTCATGATAATTTTATGTAATATAATATTATAAATATATTTTTATTAATGTTAAATTGATTCATATTCTTTTCTTTCTTTTTTTTATGGGGGAAGAGAGAATCGAGATTTTTTTTTCGGAATCGGGAAGTTATCAATCTGCAAATCGGCAAACTACATATATTTAATTATGTACTATAAACTCATGAAAACCAATTTGCTTTCCACTTGAATCGTAAAATAATTTGATCACAAAATCGAGAATAAAGGTGGCCTACGAAAATTATGACCGCTTGGCGTGACCTTCACCCCCAATATGTCAAAATAACGAAGTTGTCATAAGCAATGACAATTAGCGGGTCTGCAGTCGGTAAGAGTACAGGTAGTGGGTTGATCGGCGTGATGGAGAGGAGTACCCAGCGGAATCCCTTCCTGTCTTGATTTTAGCACATTTTTAAGCGAGAAAATCCTTCATCAGCTCCTTTTGACGCTCCTAAATGTGTTCTCGGGCATGTTAAATGTAGCCATACTTTGTATAAGTTTGTTACTATGTCCATATATGTTATTGTGAAATCGCTTGTAGTGTGCCCGTATGTGTTCGTTAACTGTTGGCATTTGAAGGTCTTTATGTAATGTAATGTTTGTGACGTATCCTGGAGCTTTAGTTGTGGTTCTGAAAGTTTTAGACTGAAAAGCTTGTAGTTTTTGTATGTGGGTCGTTTGGACAGTCCCGTAAATTTGTGAAGCGTAGATCCAAATGGGCTTAAGTAGATAATTGTAAGTGTTCAGTTTTTGTTTTAAGTTTAATTTTGAGTGTCTTGAGAGAAGTGAGTATAACAGTCGTAGTTTGAGATTTAAAGTTTTTCTTTTTTTGTTCATATTAGGGCCCCATGTCATTCTTCTGTCGAATAGCAGTCCAAGATATTGTATTTTATCTGTTTGAGGAATTTCGTCATTGTGAAGGTAAATAGGAGGGCATATTTCATGTCCAAGAGTGAAAGTGATGTGTTATGATTTATCTTGATTGAGTCGAATTTTCCAGAGTATGAGTTTTTAATGCCTAATTTAATTAATTAAATTAATGAGAAATTAGAGAAAAACTTTGTAGGTTACGATAAGATAAAGAAATTCATGAAGTTTTAGGTGGGCGTTAACAATTTGATAAAAAGGGGTTTGTACCACGGACTAAAGGTTTTCTATTTGGACGGTATAGTAAACTTCGATTTCAGCTTATATGATTCATAGATTCAAATTATTTTATTCAGGAAATATTGCAAACAATTTTAATACATCACATAAAATTCAATGTTTTCATTCGTGTCTAATTTATATCAATTTTAAGGAGATTTTCAAATCCTTAATACAAAAACCAATAAAAAAAAGTTTCAAAAGCTGCTTAATATTGTTCATCTATAAATTTCAATTTAATAAATTGTGAAAAGACATAATTAAAGAATATAATTATATAAAACGATCTGAATAACTGAATAACATTTCATAAATATCCTGCCTCTTAGCAAACTACACAGAACATTTTAGTAAGCGTGTAAGAATAATGAGAAAATAAATACTTGAAAAAAAAAATTCCAATTAATTTTTACTCAACCATCATTAATTTCCCTCCCAGTGAAACGTACGTCATATTATCCCAGAACAAAATAGTCTGTTTAAGTTGGACTCGTTTTTATGCTGACCTTTAATTTAATTTAAAATTTCATCCCTTTACGTGTGATCTTATCCATGCATAATGTATTTTCCTAGCCAGCTATAAATATTTCCCTATGCCATTTTCTCTTGAACAAACACAGTAGTTTTTTTTTTTCTTTTTGAGCATCGCACATGAATAAGTTAGTTGTTTGCGGGTTGAATGCTCCCGGGGTCTTTGCATGTCCCTTTTTCATGAATATCTAAAATAAAAAAGAAACATTCTATACGGATGATTTTTGAGAAAAAAAAATCCCCTTTCAACATTCAACTAAATACATAGATTTTGATGTTAATCAATTATTCGTGAGTTGGTTGTTACAAAGACATTTTAATAGGCGTCAATCTCTTAGTTTTATATATATATGTATTTTATTTTTTTTTTTATTTTACAACAAAATTAATAGTACCTTACAGGCACGTCAAAAGTGAGCAAATGTTGTTATTATTTTTTTATTCATGGACATTTTTCCTAAATATATAATCGATTCTTTAAAAAATGTAAATCAGATTTGATAAAAAAAATAAAAAAACTTATTCTAATATGAATAAAAAAAAAAATATTATTTTAACAGCTGATGACTTATGAAAGACAATGCCATATGCCAGATTTATATGATGTACTTTATGTATTGCCATTCTGTTTTGCGTACGTACATAAAGAAATTGAAAAAAAAATACTAACTAATCGACTATGTAAAAAACTAAATAAAATTTTAATTAAAGAAAACAAATCAATAAATTGTTTTAAAAAACTTGCTAAAAATATTATGAAAAACATATTGATTTCAAATATCGGATGATAACTTATGAAATCCAACGTCAAGTATATATGATGTACTTCGTATATCGCCATTCTATTTTGCATACTAATAATGTATAAAGAAATTTTAAAAACTAATTAGTTATTGCTGTAAGCAATAAATTTTCAACAATCAAATAAAAACATTAAACGGTTGTTTAAAACTCTAGTTATAACTCAATGATGTTTACATCTTGGAAGAAAATGATCAGTTAAAAATAACAGATAAAATTATTAACTTTTTTGAATTCCGTTTAGTGCATTTTAAATATATTTTTCTATAATAATTTGAGGTATCCTAAAAGGTAAAATGCTACGAGATGGTGAACCATGTTGACCAAAATCCCAAGAATGACGTATCGAAAATAAGACACCTCAACCACTATTTTTCACAATACAGTTTAATTAATTAATGAGTTTCATTAATGGTTTATTTTTTAATATTTGCTGTTTGATGTCCTTAGGTTTTTTGAAGTATTCCTAATTTCTATATAATCTTTATTTCTTGAATGTTAATTAAAGTGTTAGGGCTCACCTCTATCTATCTTCTTCTAAACTATTAGTTTGTCCAGAAAACAATGGAGGATTTTGATTTTTCATTAAAATGCCCCTCTAAATAACAAACTGTTCTCGTTTACTGGATTATTCATTTGTATGTATGTTAACATCTGTTAATGTTCCAAACGATAATGTTTGTTCACCTCTGTAGCATTTCGCTGCTTAGAAATAATTCAGTATTTACCAAGATTTCAACGCGTGATTTTCGTATAATTTTGTTTAACGAGTTTAAACTCGGGCCGGATGGGGCCCAGACGGCCAGAAACATCAATCAAGTCTGGAGCGAGAGCAGCATTAATAAGTGCACTGTTCAACGGTGCCTCAAAAAATTTCGGGAGGGAGACTTCAGCTTCAAAGACAAAGAGTTCGTGGAAGGACTTCCTCTCTTGACGATGTTCTGCGGTCTTTGGTGGAAGAAAACCCCACAAAAAACAACTACTCGAGAACTGGCAGAGAAACTTAACCTTAGCAAATCGACCGTCGATGAACATCTCAAGACGATTAGAAAGGTAACAAAGCTTGAAAGTTGGGTTCCATACACATTAAACGATCGGCAAAAAAAAAAAAAAAAAAAAAATGAAGTTTGTGCTACAATTCTTTGCCAAAACAAAAACGACCCTTTGTTGTTCAGAATTGTTATTCATGATGAAAAGTGGATACTTTACGATAACAGCAGAAGTTCTGAACAGTGGCTCGACAAGGAATAAGCCTCTCCATTTAGGCTATACGGGGTTTTCCCGAACCAAGGGGTGTGGGCGGGGGATTGATGCCAAGTTAAAAGACATTCGCAGTTATTTTATAACTTATAATAGGTTGCCGTACAATGCGCGGTGCTGTCCACACACGCGTTAGCCCGCTTGGCCACCCCGCTCCTTCCACCGGCACCTTGATGGTTGAAAAATACAGCTATAAAGTAGATTTTAAGTTAGATAAGAAAAAAAAATTAAGGTAGGTGATCACCCTGATTGACAACTATAAACAAGAGGATTGATCAGAAAGACCTTAATGGAAGATGTTATAGACAAATCTTCTACGAAACTAGAGTTATGAAAAAAAAATCTTATAAAGTGGGAATAGCCCATTAATTAACGTTTTAAAAGTTTTTCGTTTTAAGACTTCATAACCATTGATAAAAAAAAAAATGCCTGCATAGAAAAAAATTCGAAAGAGTTATCCCATTTTTTAACTGAAATGGATCAAATAAAGGCCTAAAAATCAAAGGTTTATCGAAAAATGAATAATAGTGGAGGAAGCATTTGCGTGATAAGGCCGACGAAGCCGATCCGAACGAAATTATACGAGGAGGAGAATCGGGTCACGACTGGCAATTTCCCCGATTAGCATTTAGCCACTAATTTCCTTGTCATTTTATTTTCCAGTTCGTGTCCGAAACGTAATTATTGAAACATGGCAGGAATGTACGGACTACGGAGTGAAGAGAAAGAGAGTGATACAATTCTCGATTTACGTTTAGACAATGATGATTCTCAGATGAAGCCGGTATGTCTCCATACACCTCGATTCATAAATCAAATTATTACGTTTAATAGTGATTTTATAATCAGTAACAAAAATCAGTAAACAGTATTCTAAAAATTAAATTACCACACTATTCTGATCTTGGAAAATAACAGATAAGAAATACAATTATTAGTTTTTGTTGATTTTGGCATAATATTTTTTATATTTTCTTCAACATTATATATATTTATTTTTAAGTATTTAAGGTAATAAAGAATAAAATACTTTGACCTTGTGTTCACCACAATGTATCCCAAGCGTGACTAAAGATCGAAATTCACTGATATGTACATAATTTTTTCGTTAAGCATAAGTATTCATTTTTTAGAATTACTCTTCATCATTATCTTTTCTATGGTGATTTACTACCATCGCAAATATCAGAAAATACAAGGAAGAGACAGCAACAATACCAAAATGGCAATTTAAAAATAAAAAAAAGGAAGTCTGAAAAACGTAACACCTTATTATACATATATATTCTTATGTTAATTATATAGCATTACTAATATCGTGTTTTTCTGTTTCTGCGTTAATTTTTTTCTTTAAATTCAACGTAGCTCTACTCAGCCTTCAACGAAGACAAGTCTTCCAAAAAATAAAAATTAACTTTAATATCCTGTGGTTATTTAATCGTAGACCTTTAGTATAAATATGAAAAATAACTTAAAATAGAATAAACTATTTATTAAAAGCACGTTTCTATCCAACTATCTTCAAGGTCTTCATCAGGGCTTTGTGACAGAAGAGTTTCTGTGGGTCGAAAACTAGACTTAATAGTCTTAGCCACCCCTTGCCATCGTATTCCTTAATTTCTTTTTCTTTGCATATAGTTGATTTTTCAATATATCTACTAACATTTCCCCTTCATATATATTTGACAGTGTAAAAAATGGTCTATAGTTAGTCCTGCGTTGTCATAATTTTGGCTTTGGGTTGTCAATTTAGCCCTACAATAAGATGATCAGCTTGATAAATTATTTGACTACTTTTGAATATTCATTCGGAATTTAACAAAATAATCTATTTATTTGTGAAACGCAAGCCAATATTATCCCTACCGGGTTAAAGTCCCCCGGAAAAATTATCTGAACTTTACTTCAACATATATCTACTTTTTAACTATATTGCATATACAGCTATAGTTACTAGATATAACAATGCTTTATGAAAAAAAAAGATAAAATCTACAAAAGTATTATCACGTTGGTGTGATCAATTTTTTTTTTTTTTTTTTTTTGATTTCCAACAATTACTAAAATATTATTCCATAAGGTAGTTACTTTCTTTTTTTTTTTCTTTCGGGCTGAAGCTCCCCACCATCCACCATATACCATCCAAAAAAAAAATCTTAAATTCTGGATCCGATGCTGACCCAAGATTTTGGAAGAAATTTTAGTTACTACCTATTTTGTCAGTTTTCGTTAGTATGATTTGAAATGTTCGTAGTTGGTTAGAACTTTTTAACTTTTAGTGAAAGACATTTTGTCTTCGATCTACGGTGGTTCATCTTTTCTTCTTTCCTGACGCCTGAATTCACGAAATGTTGATTTCATAATAATTTAAGAAGAATCCAGGCAATATTTCTTCCAATATATCTACTCTAAGTTAATGGAGACCACAACCATTTATACGAGGATATTGATAGGAACCACTATACTCCCGCACAGCTGGCTATCAGATGTCGAAGCTCTGGCTGATTATACTGACATGAGTAGTGACAAGGAGAATGGACTACATTTAGGCAGAGCCTAGGGAACACAAGGATAACGTGTTTGCTAACCGCTAGCAGGTGAAGCTAGACCAGCAGATCAAACGTGATGTGTTCCCTTTCGTCCCCACAGCGCTTGTACAAACTCAGGTATTTTGGTCGCTCTAACATGTTCCTGTTTATCTGCGTTCTGCTTTCGCCATTAGATGGTATCAATGTGAAGCCTAATAACTTATATTAGTAGGATAAAAAAATGTCCAAAAATCAGTGTTAACAGGTTGTATTTTACTACTAGATTATATTTTTTATTAACGAAAACCTTATCTTTTTTTTAGGTTGAAAACGTAATCGAAAATTGTTGTAATTTTTTTATTTTATTTATTTTTCATTTTCTGCTAAATTCATTCACCTTTTTCATCTTATTATCGAGTTGTCTAGAAATTAATGCAGGATTTTATGTATTTAAAACAAAAAATATTCTGGTACATTTGGTCCCCAAGAATAATAAAACTATGAACTATAAAAGTGTCATTAGGCTGGGGTAAAATGACAAGAAATAATTAAATTACAAAGTGACGTAACATTAGAATTAATATAAAGGAAAAGTAATAAGCAAACTAATACAACTATATATATAAATAAATATCAGTATATTTATATAATTGTACTGATAAGCAAGCCTACATAATACATAGACAACTGTGAAATAACAGTAAAATGAGGCTGACAAGACGTAAAAACGATTTTTTTTTTTCCATTATCACACTTTTAATGCCTTAAAAGTCTCATTTTTTGTCAATTTTCGTGATTTTTTTAAACGACTTTCCTTACTTTTACGTGATGTATTAATAAACAGAAACTTATACAAGATATTCATAACCAGTTTTGATTTTAGTTCGATATCTACAAAATTACTAGAGTTAAAGACATTTTCCAAAATCATGTCTGCAGTCGAAAATAAAATTCAATATGCCCGCCGAAAAAAACTATGGTTTTGAACTCCCAAATAAATATGGATTAACCGGTAAAAAAGTTATAAAAATAAAAAATGTCGAGCAAAAATATTAATTCGAACTGGGTAATTTCAAATGGATTGGACTAAAAGCAATATTACTCACAACCAAAAGACAAAGTATAAAAATGCAAATAATTCAAAATCTAAACACCGAATTATAAAACGCTATTAAACTTATAACGTGGTACAGACCCCTTTTTATCAAATTATTAACATCCGGCTGAAACTTCGTAAATAGCTTCATCTCAGCGTAACCTACAAATATTTTATTTGCGAAAATTCTCAGAATTGGTGCGTTTTCAATTTAGAGCACCAAAGTTGACAAAAAAGGAGGCTTTTTAAAATATTGGTCCGTTTGTCCTATATAACCTCGTTATTTTAACAATTTGGGAGTGTAGGTCACGCCAAACGGCTCGAATTTGCGCTCAAGTTATCTTAGGGAAGAAAATGGGTATTTACGAGTTTGCAGGTCTCCAGATGGAAAATGCCCCAATTCCGATAATTTTCGTAAATAAAATATTTGTAGATTAGGATGAGATAAATGAAATGTTTGGTTGCATACACTTGAATCACTAATGCTGAATAAATCATAACATATTAAATGTGTTACATAACAGCACTCTTCCAATAGAATAAATTACAGTTCCATTAAGCTGAATTGAAAAAAAAAATGCATCATATTGCCAACTAGGGAATAGGTAACAAAAATAAATATATATTTTAATTAATATATTTATATAAATAAATAACGAAGTGTTAATTCGTGGCAGAAAATGGAATATTGAGATATCTATAACTCTGATAGATATATAAAAACAATTACGTAGTAGGTTAAACAATGCTTCAAATTTATGATTTCAAACCAATGTATTTTAATACACCTCGAATAATTCTTTTTCTATTTTTTAATGTTGGCGAAGCAGGCATTTTATATTTGTCATCTTCAGGCAGTTGGAACAGTCCGAATCTAATACGTCTTGGAAACGTTTAAAATAAACAAACAACGTGTATATATAAATCAAAACAAAGATTAATAATAGCACTATAGACCCAGAAAATTTAAAATACTATTAAAAACCGAAAACTCAAGAACCAGAGAGACATTCTTTTTTTGAATGGACGATAGAATATTAATATGAAAACCTACCAGAAGCAGAACCATATTGAATTAATTTATAATATTGTAAAATTGAAATGTAAATATTAAAATCATAAAAAAAAAAATCAGAAATATATTGTTGAGCATAATAAATATATAAATTAAACAACACTGGCATATCATAGTATTAAATTACAAAATAACAAGACCAACGAACAAAAAATTTTAGAGCAGTTTATTAACAACTTTGAGGACGGACGTACACTTAAATATAATATACAGAATGAAACTATAATATGTACTAATTTTACAAAAATATAAATAAAAATAAACAAAAAATTATTTTAAAAAAAGAAAAAATATAAGCACCAACTTATAATTGAGTAGTTTATTCCCAAAGTGGACGGTAATCATTATTGACAACATTTTAGGAAACTGATATTTAAAAAAAAAAAAAAAATTAAAACACACTTTATCTGTAGCACATTGTCCGAAAATGAATGATTATCAAAATATTAATTTAAAAACGCTGACATTGAAACACTGAAGGATAAATAGGACATAAATAAAATATAACAGATAAATATATAGGCTGTAACTGGATACAGTCAGTAATTATTTAATACATAAACATTTCAATAGTGGCCAAAGAAAATTCAAAATTAATGGAAACAACTCTAGAAACGATGTAAAAAAAAAAAAAAAAAAAAAATATGAAGCATCATTTTTAATCCATATATTAAATATATACGTGTAACACACATTATATAATATTAGATACATTTAGTTTTAGTTTTACATTATTTTGCTGTTTAATTTTTTTATTTATTGTAGATAGAATGTGAATATGCTCTCTAAACACAATTTATAATACATAAATGTTCTTAATTGGGAAAAATTGTAATATTCCTCAATAAATAAGTTTAAAAAAATTAGATAATATCTAAAATAATAAATTTTAATTTGTTTATTTTTTTATATATATGAATTTAGATATAAGTGAAATGCTGTTCCATCCAGTTTACATTTTATAATGAAAGATAAATAAATTATGATAACTTACTATTTACGATCCTTTCTAGTGATTATGTCTTACCTGAAAAAAATTAAATAATTATTATAAAAAAATAATAAAATAACAATCACTTCTATCTAGTAAAAAGTTACTTAAATATTTAACTCCCTCTCTCTCTCTCTCTCTTATATATATATATATATATATATATATATATATATATATATATATGTGTGTGTGTGTGTGTGTGTGTGTATAACATATATTTACATTTTGTTTCAGATCTTTATCTACATTCACCAGACATTATCCACATCCAATATCCTTTAGTTTTATGTCTATTAAGATGTGTCAACTCAAATATCATTCATGAATGGACTACTACAAGAGCCATTTAGTTGACAGAATGACCAACTCCAATTTCAACACTTTTAAGGAAAGTCATTTTAGTAATATTTCTAGTTGGAAAATTTGTAATATCTATATAGACGGTGGGTGATTTGATTTCAGAGTAGAAATATAGAACTGTGAACAAAAATATAAATTTTTCCACTAGAAATATCACTAAAATTAATAACCAAAAATGTTGAAATTCGAGTTAGTCCTTCTGTCAACTGAAAGGCTCATATAGAATCATCCAGATATAATTTAATGATAAGATTATACTTTATAACATTATTACCCTTAAGATAATGTATTCTTCAGTTACTTCGTGATTTCACAAAAAAATAAATAAATAACATACGATTCATTAAAAAATGAAGTATAAAATTTAATGAGACAATTTTCGTTTAGTTACGAAAGAAAATTGAAAAAGAAAAAAAACACCGTTCAAACAGTTTGTTTAATAAAAGTTTAAGTATTATTAATTCCGTTTCAACTACTTATTACTTCCATTCGGTCACAGTTCATTCATTCAGAAAGCGGATAGACAATTAAGTTTGAAAAGTTTATCACCGCGGGACGTGCTTAGTACTTCAACGTGCTTAAATATGCGAAAGGGGAAAAGTCATATTATTTTAACTAATTAGTAACCATTGAAACTAAGTAACCAACTCCGCCTTTTATTACAAATACCAAGAGAGAAAGAGGGAGAGAGAGATAAAAAAAAGACAGAGCTAAATTAAATACGAACCATATTTAGTTAAGATGTAATTAAATAGGATTGAATAAACTTTTCAGCTAAGTACATACTTTAGATTTTTTTTATTAAATTTATTTAATTTATACCACACATCCATCAACGTCAGTATACCTCACAGCGACATTTAATTTTAGGGTCAACTAAAATAACCGACTCATACTTCAGAATAAAAGATTTTTTATATTTGAGGAGGAGTTGGTTGGAGGTGCGGTCAAATAAATACTCTATATTAAAATAGTATTTTATTGGTGACGCCTAAAAATAAATAAATAAGAAAATGATTGACATTTAATCGCTAACGTCGGATCGAGTGTACAATTGGTACAGGAAAAATAAAACAAAATGTTTTTAATAAATCTCAAAAATTTTTATCTATAGTGTTTATTTCACCGTAACCTCGACCAACTCTGCATTTTATAATCACGGTCAGCCATCTCTACACAATTATATTTATTTATGTCAAATATTTTTATAGATGTCTGGAAGAGAATTTGTCGACATTTTATCATTATTACTTTTTTAATTATAATTACCTATACCTCAAAAAAAAAAAAAAAAAATAGTTTACATCGATTATTGTAAGAATACTTATTATCTTTTCTTTCCACAATTCATATTAGGTACATGTTCAACAACCTTTAATAGTTACCTTGTTTATTTTATTTATTTTTTTTATTTTAATATATACTGTCAAAAAAAGCTTTTGAAGTAAATTTTAAAATCAAAGTAAAGTAGGTCTGTATAAATATTTGTTCGGTATTTGTACATCAATGTTTTGAAAGTGGTGAGATATCATACTTGAAATACGAAAACAAACTTATGTTGTACATGTAAGTAGTATCATTTATGTTTTTATTTATGAACTTTTCTTTAATAGTTTAAATAGTTTCTATCTTTATCGGACAATGTTCACTACTGAACTTTGTCAGTATAGTCAGAAAAAATAATAATAGCATACTTGAAATTAGACTTTTAAAGTTTAAACACCCGGTGACTGCTTCTTTTGTCAAACAGAACATAAAAATGAGGTTCAAACGATTTCATCCCAATTTTGTCGAAGTATTTCTGAATACTTATTTCTGAATAACTATTTATGAAATAACATTATTCAGAATAATATTGTGGTTTTTTTTCCTAAAATCTGGTATAACATTAAACTTCGTCAGATTATAGTCCGAACGAAATTGGGATGAAATCGTTTCAAGCTTATCTTTATGTTCTGTTAGAAAAAAGAAGCAGTATTTAAACTTTAAAAGTCTAATTTCGAGTATTCTATTATTATTTTTTGACTATAGTGACAAACTTCTGTAGTGAAGATAGCAACTATTTAAACTATTGAAGAAAAGTTCATAAATTAAAACATAAATGATACAACTTACTTACTGGCGGGCTCTACAGTCCTGGGTGGACCTTGGCCCCCTTCATGATGTTTTTCCAATCCTCTCTATCCTTCATTCTTCCCCTCCAATTCACCACTCCCATCCTCTTCCACGTCACTTTTGCAAAATTTCATCACTCGTCCTCTTTTCCTCTTTTCGGTAAATTCCTCCCTAAGTTGCTATATCTTCAGTGTCCAAGCCAGCTAATTCTTCTAGCCTTAATAAAGCGTACAATATCCTAGTGCTTTAACAGTTCATCCAAGTCCTGATTTGTCGTTATCCTCCATTATCCTTATAGGCGTAGGTTACCAGAAATCCGTCTGGTCAGCAACTTTCGGCGTCCAACCTTCGGCTCCATAGCACACAAATGGTCGGACCAAGAATTTGTACACTTAGAGTTTTGTGACTGTGGATATGAGTGTCGATTTAAAAAGTTGTAGGATACCAAAGTACGCTCTATCGCTGCTATGGTTCTTTCTCTTATTTCCGGTCTAATCAAGTTTTCACTATTGACTTGTCCCACAAGATACGTGAAACTCGTCACTGCTTCAAACATGTATATCTGGAAAACAAAACCTTCTGGCATCCTTCTTGAATCCGAGGTCGAGACTATTTTGTTTTTATCTAGTTAATTATCAATTCAACCTTCTTACATTGTACAACCAATGTCGATAGAACCTCAACTATTGCTGTTTTGCTTCTACTTAGAATTGCAATGTCGACAGCATATCCCAACATAAATGATAGTGAAATTAAAATTTAAATTTTTTAATCAGTTATAATTAATCGCTAGCTAGCTTGATAGTAATATTAAGGCGTGATTTGTTGATATTAAAAAATGAACGACTTTAACAAAAATTAGGACAGAGAAATACTTTATTGAAGGTAGTGCTGCCCTATTATATAGGATTGCTTTTTACACAGCATGCTGAGCAATCCATATGAACATAGCTCTTCCATCATATTATTCCATTATTATTAACGTATAATTTTTATATCCATTTCCACAACACTAGTCCATATACCATATCATTAACAATAACATATTAAACAATTACCATTATACAATACATGTATTTTATGAAAAAAATAAAGTATTCGAATGCTAGAAATATACGACTAAATCGGACACATAAATCAACTCAATTCCTATAAAAAAAATAAAAAATAAAAAAAATCATAAAATTTATTTTGTAAAAATGAGAATTTATTTAATTTTTTTCCATCTTCTAAGTCCATAAAAAATTAATTTAAATTAACCAAAACATCTTTAAATGGGCGAAAAAAAACAACAACAGATGTTCTAACATTTATTCTTATTCATTGTAGAAAATTAATTTCTAAAAGGAACTGATAATCAAGTTTGGATATTTAACCTTCTGTTTCAAAGAAATAACTTTTAATATTCAAAAAAATATCTACCCTATTTTTTACCCTAAATACCTATCTATTTTTTTCCTCATGCCTAAAATGTCAATTTTTCTTATTAGTTACAGCACATCTGCTTATTGTCAAGCTCATATCAGGCGTGGATGGAAATATGAAGAAAAATAAAATAAAATAAAATACATAATCGGTAAATGGTTGACTGTCGTGGATAATGAAGAGAAGAATAGTTGGGGTGGTCAGTCAAAAAAGAAGAATGCCATTGCATCTTTACTGGACCTGATGATGGCCTGAACTTCAGGTCGAAACGTCAGCATATGTAAAAATAAATATTATCATTTATTTTTGCCTTCTTTTTTTGTCTGACCACACCAACTATTCTTCTCTTCATAAAATAAAATAATATGAAATATGAATTATAAATAATAGCTCATTATAAAGAGGATGAAATGTTGAACATTTCCTTCGCTTACAGTATGCAGGTCCGATTTTTAGTTTAATCCATATCTTCAATAAAAGTGGTTATCATTTGGATTTCGACACTAATTTTTTCAATTATTGCCTCTGTAACTCGGCGTCGCGTTAAGATATAATTTTGAATAATAGCTAATTACAAAGAGTTTGAAATGATGAAGATTTTCCTCTATAACAATAAGCAGGTCCGATTTTTAGTTTTAGAGATTTTGTAATCCATAGGCAAAAACTCTTCAATTAGTCGACTCCTGCCAACTTTACCCCGAGCGTTACACATCGAAGATCTGACGACTCAATCTAATTCACTATCCACAAAAAAAGTTCAAAACACGCCTAAAGAAGTTTTCACTTATGCCTATGTATCTATCACAAAAATTTAAATAATTTAATTTTTAGGTCACGATAAAGAAGAGTGCTGGGAACAAAATAATGTGTAACGATGGTGTGAATACGTGAAAAAAAAAGTTAAGGAAATTTTACAATTTCATAAATTTTTATATCAAATTAAATAATCATTTAATTAATATAATAATTTATTACAGAATGACGGCCGTGTTGTACATGGATAACAACAGTATTGTAGAAGGATAACAAAAGCAGGAAATAACGTGATTTGGAAAGAAGGAATAGAGGAAGTTGGTAGAATATAAGAAAATACCACTCAAGAATAGACGAGTTCGTTATGCTAATAAAGAAAGTTAGTTTTGGGAAGTCGGAAAGCGAACACTTTTTAGGTTGCTTTATGTTTGGCGTAGCCATTCAAGTTTTTCCTTTTCAACTTCTCCAGACAGCATTGCGGACTCTCTTGATAGGTTGGACATGGAATAAACTCTTGTCTCCTTTCCCATCAACGTTAATAAAAATGTATATATATATAAGGAGGTAAATAAAATAATGAAGTTTTTTTTTTTACGAAACTAACTGTGGATGGTAAACATATTACAAACAAATTGTATTCACAAATGTTTTAGTTTTAGGGGATTCGAAAAGATTTAATGATAATATTATTACTTATAAAACTTAAGATAAGTTGCAAAAAGTTAAATAAGTAATTCAATAAAAGATCCTTACATGTAAAGGATCTGATTTTTCACTATCTAGAAAATTATACATCCTTAGATCCATACATACATTTATGAGTAAATAGTGTATATAAATTAGGAGGCGTTATGCATGACCATTCTTGTCTTCCTTTCCATGTTACAGAGATTGGATTGCGGTCTCTACAGGTAGGTAGGGCATAGAATAAACGTTTACATCTAAATAAATGTTAATAAATAAGTAAATATATATTTTATATATATACGATTTAAGATAGTTGCTTTCCAGATGATCACAGACATTCTAGAAGTTGATTGTCTATAGGGCTCATAAACATCTTATTATTATTTTTTTTTTATTCCAGTGGTATCTCTTCCATAGCATTATGTTATACTCCGAATAGAATTTACAGAAGGTCTCTCACCCACGACCTTTTCAGCCTCCTCATGATGTTGTCAGGCATATTAGCAGTGGTCATTCTATTGGATTATTGTCATTGAATCTTTCGTAGTGAGTCCGTATATATTCGCTGAGTTTGGGCATTCTAAGGTCATTGTGTAAAGTGGCGTCAGAAACGTATCCAGATGCTTGTGTAATAAGCCTAAAAAATTTGGATTGAAATGTTTGGAGTTTTTGTATGTGTATCTTTTTAACAGAACCATAAATTTCAGAAGCGAAGACCAAATAGATTTTAGTAAATATGTGTAGGTTTCAGTCGTAGTTTTAATTTTGATTGCGGTCTGAGTAATAAGATAACAGTTTACTTCATTGATTTAAATTTTTTCTCAATGTGTGGGCCCCAAGTCAGTCTTCCACCAAACGTTAGTCCTAGGTAGTTGACTTTGTCTGTTTGAAATATACAGCCTCCCGTCCTCACAAGTTTCGCGGCTTAATGTAAATGCTGTTTAACTCTTATAAAGAACAATAATTATAATATTTCTTTTTTTTTTTTTTCTTCGACTTAAAACTTGGTTGTCATTTAATTTGATCAAACTTCATCTACAGTCAAGGCTATATTTATAGAGTAATAGACATATTCTATGAATGAAAAGTGGATCAAACCATCCTTACCAATGGACTCTTAGTCATCGGTCCGTCACTGACCAAAACAAGAGTATTAGTCAGTATTCAATTAATATTCATAATGCATATTCCATTATAAAATATCTCAACGAAAGTGTGCAACGAAATTCGAATCAGAAGTTTGGCATCAAGAGCAGTTTATCGTCTTGGTCATTAGACAGATGCCTACTTCTTTTGGTAACAGGGAAAACCCAGGGCCGTCGCAGGTCGTTAAATCTTCCAAGATGGAACGCGGAATCATTCATCTTTAGATGAATCTTTTCCTTTTAGATTTTATATAATACAATATTAAATGCTTCTCATTATACGTGGCACTCACATTTATAACGAAAATGAATGAAATATATTAAGAAAATAGCTGAAGTGGTTACGTGCAGTTTTTTACTTTGCGTAAAAATGAGTCACATCCAAGTTATGCAATATAAAATGATTTACATATTGTACAAAGAAACATACAGTTTAATGTATTTCATCACCTTTAAAAGGTGATGAAATACCGAAAAATCTCAAATAAAGATTAAACAATGGTATGATAAAGCCATTTCTACTACACAGCTACGAGGCTTGATCAAGCAATCTAGAAATTATAGATAGATTTGAGAGGAAGGTCCTCCGCGGGATAATCGGAACGATTTGTTATCGGAGTAGTAAGTAGGAGGAAAAGGACCTATGAAGAACTGCTTACAGAAACTGATCAATCAATATCCCATGATCTGAAGTCAAGGATGATAAGATGGGCGGGGCATGTAGCTCGCAAAAATCCATCAGTCTCTACGTAACAATGAATTACTCAATTGCAATCAAGGGGCAACGTGAAACGTGCCAAAAACCAGATGAATAGATGGAATCTACAAGGGATGATGAAGAGCTTCATGCAAATAAATGGAAAACAATAGTCCAAAATAGGCAAGGGGGTGGGGTGGCATCTAGCAACCTGATACATAGATAACCGGATAAAAATAGTCACGATTTCGCGTCTCGGTACCCTATGAGTCTTTTATATTCCCCGCCCTCACCTCCTGGCTCGGAAAAACCACGTATAGACTTAAAGGCGAGGTCAAAGATGGCGAAGCATGTTTAAGAAAGCAAAATCATCAGAGCAAGATGAACCGGATCGGTCATTTCTTTTAATGTTTCTCAAATATCCCCCGCTGAATCTAATAAAAAAAATTTAAAATTGTGAACAAAAATCCATTTAAAAGAAAAAAACATGATTCGCGCTCTTTTGAGACATTACTACAAAAAATATCAAAGCGCTAAGACAGCTATCAAGAAATTTGTAACATAGAAGGAGAGTCAGTTATCTCTGGTAATGCTGCTGCATTTTTTGTTCAGGGGTTTCAACAACTGAATTATGAGCCTTCGAGTTAAAAAGTGTTTCACATTTGGATCTTGTTCCAGACGGTCGGGTATCGAACCTTTACTATGATGTACACCTAGAAAGAGTTTATGCAGTTTTGAGTGCGGAATACCCCGCTTTGGTCATCAGGAGACATTTTGCAGTACGACTCGGTCCCTTCAATTCGTTCTCGTTTGATTTAGGAAAAATGATCGTAATTTCAAGCAGCCTTTTGCCTCATCATGCCTATAGCCCAGGGATTACACCATTATCGTTTGTTTAGATCGATGGCTCAGTTTTTAAAAGATCGGATCTTTGATAATTACGAGGACATAAAATTTAGATGTGAAGATTTCTTTGTCTCAAAACCTAATCAATCCAATTACTGACGGAAAGTATTTGAAAACAATGAACTTTACTTTGATCAGTAATATTAAATAATGTGTAAAATACGCAGTGTGTATACATAAAGTTAAATGATATCCAAAGATTGACACTTTCGATACTTTTTTTTTCCAAGCAGAGAAAAATAATTCACTAAACTTATTTCAATATCTTATAAAACATTGAAAAATATTTTAATCCTTTAGATGAGTGGGAAAATATGTTCATCTAATTTGAATCACTGGATAATTGAGTAATTCATAAATAGGAAGCTCTTATTAATTTGAATTTCAGATTATTGAGGTCAATTCCGTCGTTAGTGATTCCAAATATACATTCCTATTATGCTACATCATTTGAAATGCATGATACATTGAACGGGCACCAACCGCCGTAGATCCTATTGTATTATCTACCAAATCGTATACCTCGTATGGAGGAGTCAAGGACCTTAATGTTGAGAATGAACAGTTGTAAATATTATATTTATTATAATTAACACTAAATTATTAGCATTAGATGTATGACAAAACACAGTGTGTCCTTATCATAAAAAAATATGTACATATATACATAAAAGAAAATGAGACGATTCATACCCTTTTAACTTAGTTTTTGGAACATACTAATTCAACGTTATGAATTATGAATATCATACTTAAAATTCTTTGAATTGTAAAAATGATTTTTTTTTTTTTTTCTAAAAACTTCAGAACCATCCTAATCCTCTCGTTTCTAACCTTGCTTCCTCTTCGATCCCTGATAACCCTCCTACGCTTCTGAAAAGAAAATGGCCTCGTGATCTCCTAATTTAGATACTTTATTAGAGTGCTTCCAACGGGTAGATTCTCTACACCTTTGTATCACATTTGCTGAATGTATATTAATTTGTACAGTTGTAAATTTCATAAATAATAATAAAAAAAAAACATTGAAAGCATAATATTATCCAAACAAATAGCAAGAATATAATTTAATCTCTTCAATAAATAAAGAATTTAATTAATATCCCTTCAATTTATTTTTCAGAAATATTGAAATAGTTACTAATTTAATAGTGTTTTTTTATTTGACTAAATTAAAAATTTAATAGTGTTTTCAAACCAGAACGGTTGGAATGGCGGTACAATTAAGACCGCGCGACGGACAATAAACTGAGGGTGGTGAAGCAGAATGTTGAAACAATTGCGGTAGCCGGTTTTTTTTTTTTTTTTGTTTTTTTTTTTTCATCCTGATGGGTAATTTATGTTTTTATGTGTGCAATTAATAATTGAATTTTACAGTTTTATTGTTTATATAACTTGTATTTTCATTTGCGTTGGCTCGAAATTTATAAAAACCAAAAGAAACAAAATATTAAGTTTCCCTACATTCAGTAGTGAGAAAGCAAAATCACTAATATCAAAAAATAAAATTAGTTCATCTATTCATGTTTATCTATTTCATTTTCTATAGGTTTAATTTATATAGGGTTTTCCAAACACTGCATAAATGAAATTAATCGAAACATTTATCATTATTTAGTGATGTGCATGTAAGTCTCGAAACATGACTTAGCCTAGTTAATCGTGGAACCCTCGTAATATATACATACATGAAACGTTTGTCCACTATTTGAACGACTTACCGGCAATGTAAATACTCGCTCAGTTTATATATCACAAATAATATTAAATGAGAAAAACACGATTTAATATATCAAGTTTTTTTTCTAATTAGAAATATAATAATCACGTGGACAATAATTATAGTGATATATGAACAGATTTACATCATATAAACAGAAAATATATAAATTTACAAAAGTAAAATAATAGTAAAAAACAATATATCAAGTTCAAAATATAAATAAATTTCAAGAAGGATTTGAAATATATTTTATAACTAATTCGTGCAGTCGAACTCATAACTTCTATATGCAAAATAATGAGTGAATGATCATTTAAAATGAAAAAGTTTAAGAAAAAAAAATACTTTTTTTAAAACTATAATATTATCTTGAGCTAGGAATCTCAAATTAAATAATCGAAAAAGTCCGTGAGCCACAAAATATCGAGTGTATAAAGGTAGCTAAAAAGTTTGGAAATACTCACCCCAACATGTATTTTTTTTTTATAGTACAGAAGAGTATACACTTCAGTACACATACCTATGGTTTCATATACTATTTAAACTAACTTTACATATTGGGTGTCAAAACCAAAGAATTATATTGCCGTCATTTTATTAACAAACTCAGCAGTCAAGGCAACTGCGTCATCAAATAATAAAAATATAAAGAAAAACTCAGGAACATAAGCTATCGAATAAAAATGTATATGTTATCAAGATGGAGTAATAATCCTACCAATAAACCATAATTTGCTCTGACATTATTCTCAGAACATTGAATGTTTTTATGTTGTCATAAAAAAATTTGTTTACTGGACAATCGTGTGTTTTTGATTTCATTACTCTGGTATGACACAGTTAAACTTATCATAAGTTCAATTTTGCTGATTTTGACGTACAAATGGAAACTCGTATTTGCATTATTTTGCCCATATTATTACATCAAATAAGTTAAAAGGATGATGAAAACTTTATAAATTCAAATATAAAGTTTAACCACTATTCTCAACAGCAATACAGTTCGATATAAAACTTTTTTCGCTACACTGTAAACCTTTGATAATACATAACTCATATAAAATATAAAATCGCAACTGCTAATGCAAAAGGTCGTATGTAACAATTTTACATGTTTTTATTCTCTTTGTGATAAAAGTGATATTTTGTAGTATACAACGGTTATATGTAGTATGTTAAGTAGGGAAATAAAATACGAATTTATACTAATAAATCATAAACAAATAATCGGTATTTGGTATTTATTTGTCCCTTTAGAACAAATTATAAGTGCTGAATACAACATGTGTAAGTGGTCATAAATAGAGTAGATATTTACAATATTGGTTATTTAAAAGTAAAAATAAAGACGGAAAGAGAGAAAAAGGCATGAAAAGCGTAAATATGCATACCTAATAAGAACAGAGAAAACTAAAACAACAGAAACATTTTCTGGGGGTACCTAGACAGCTCCCTTAGGTATATTTCGTAATCAGGCGGATTGAGAAAGGGTGTTTAAAGAGGAGAGGTTTGAAAGAGGAAACTGATTGTGCGTGTCGAATATCAGCAGGGATGGAATTCCAGAAAGAGGCGGCTTGAATCACAAATGATTTGTCAAACTCAGCAGTTCGATGAGGAGAGGGATAGAGATCGGAAGTGCGAGATCTAGTAGGACGGGATTGGATAGAGTATTTAAATTGTAAGCTATGGAAAATATAGGAGGTTCGATGAGTTCTAATGATCTGGTACAGAAAGGTATTTTATGTTCTTACAGAAAGTTTATGATGTTCTTATACAAGAAAGCTCAATTTTTATATATGTTATTTTGCATTAACAGTAGCGAAACAACACATAAATTTATATATTATTTCAGGTATAGTTGATTCTTGTAAGATTTCGTATTTATAAAAATATTTTTAAAAAAGTGTTAGCATTTTACTTTCTTCGTCGGTTGCAATACTTAAGGTTTTCTTTTTTTTTATTTGAATTTATTCCATTACAGTTTATAAAACTATCGTTGAAGCAGGATAAAGTAAATTATATAAATGCATCATTTCGTTCTAGAAGGTTCCATGATTTATTGACGGAGACTAAAATAATGCATTATAAAAAAAATACATTTTTTTTTCTTTTTCCTTCCTTGAGAACGCATAAAAAGCAACTTGGAGCATTCCACTTTAAGCACTAAATTTCAAAACGGACATTATCAAAAGAGGCTTCCTTTAATCAATCTCTAACCGGTTTAGCGGAGAAATAACGACTAACAAGAGATATCCGCCTGGAATGGAGGGAGATAAATGCTGTACTCTGGAGCTGGAACCGTTCCAAACTGGAGACCGGCAGAGACAGGGAGGCTGACAGCGGTGATGCCTAGATAAGTCTGTGTAGGTCGGAGAAGGATAAACAAGAGTTACTAGGCTGCCCTTGGGGCCGCCGATATTAATAGGCGATGAGCCGTCCCGGGGCAGATTTTAACAGGGGCAACAACCTTGACTCCAGGCATTGCGGCGACATGAGCAGGGGGGTAGAACTGCAAGGCTACAAGAGGATAGGAACAAAGGGATAATGACAACTAACTATAAGTTTACAAGAAGCAATGTCAACATCATATATCTTATAAAGGTTAAAAAACACAAGAAGTTGGTATAGGTAAACACTTAAGGGAAATCCTTTTAATTGAGAAATTAGTTGGAGAGGTTGCAGTCTTTAAGACATATAAAGATGTACAAAAAATATATCACAAAATTTCCATTCACTAATTATTAGTTTTACTAATTAATATTATTTTTATTTACTAGCCTAATTTATTATTATTATTATTTTTCAAATTGTATAACTCAATCCATTATCCGAATTTTTAAAATTTAAAGATGAACCTCTTATCATTATACTTTACTTATGTTTGCATGACTTTCTATTACATACAATGCATATATATTTTAACTAGCTGGCCCGTGAAGTAATAGTAAAAAAATGTGTAAATAAGTAGATCTCACGTATTACATAAGGAAGGAATTAATATTTTTTCCTTGGTCGATTACAATACTACATTTAACCAAGACCAAAATATTTGTACAAATTCCTTCGCTAGGACCTGTTTTTAAAGGCTGACTGGAAATATAATAAAGGTAGTAAAGACAAAATAAATCCTCGATCATGAGATTTACTAAATTATTAAAAAAACGTAAGAACAAACAAATGCCTTTAAGAAATAATAAACTTAATATATCAGCCAGGAAAAAAAGGGTAGTAGAACAGGAAATGTTATATCGTTAAGAGGAAGAAATTGTTAAGTTTACCAAAACTAATGGACTATATCTTTGCCAATTTTTTTTTTTTTTTTTGCATTTAATTTAATAATCTTTCTAATTATTCTGGGTACAATTCAGGAAAAAATCATACTTTTTGAGTTATTCGCAAATAAAGTTTCTTTTCCTTCATAACTGTTTTTCCAGAAATTTCGGGGAGACAGTACTTTTTCGCATGTGAAGGAGAAGAATATCTTCAAAATTATTGGTCAATCATTGGATTTCACGAAGAATTGACGAAGTTATGGCGTACCGACAAAAAAACACCTTTTAGAAATAATATATAGGATTTATCTTCCACACGTATTTTTTAGTACCCTTCGCCGAAATAAAAAGACGTCTCAAAGAATATTTTGCATGTTAATCTTAACAATTCCGAAAAAAAGGGTATAAGAAGCTTCCTCAGAGATGGAAAAATTAATAGGGTATAACAGTTCATATATAAGTAATATATTATAATTAAAGAGGTAGCAAAATAAAGCTCATGAGTATTTTTTACTATTTATAATAAGTATTTTTGGACCACAGAAATCTTTTGAAGTAGTTTTTATCTCTGGAAAAATGCAGGTCGGGAGAGGTAAGAGGGGAGGGAAAATGAATGAAAAAAAGCGAAATTAGCCTATCATTAAAGACATTAAAGAGAATAACGGACCGAGGTAATTTATTCAAGCCGAATCTCATTCAAATAAATATTTTTTTCAATGAGCAATTCGTTAATTATTTAATTTTCAGTAATAATTAATATTCATAATTAATAATAGGTAAAATTATTTCTAACATTTGTAAGACCGTCTCCTCCTCCCCAGATATTATTGTGTTTATTTTATCTTTCTCCTTTTATTTTATATTTATGTATGTTTTTTTTTTATTTCTATTACCCTTTTTTTTTTTTTTTTTTTTTTTTGTATGAACTACATTAAGAATACAAAAAAAAGCAAACCCGATGACTGATGATGTGCGCGTCAGTCGAGTACTTCTGAGCTACAAAAATATTAATTTTCTTTTATATAGGTCTATTCCTATTATTACATATTAATACTACCAGTGAAATTATAATAAGCTATTTAATTCAAAATAATTTAAGCTAAGATGCTACAAAGTTATTTATTTAAGTTAGTTATTTATTTATTTATATTGAATAATATAACATTCGGTCACTTGGACAATGATTATAGGGAGGTAAGATCACATTCATACTACATGTACAAAAAAAATACAAAATAAACAGAAGTGAAATAATAATCATTTCATTCAAAATATTTTGGGATGGAATGCTACAAGGTAAATCTATTTATATATTCCCACTCTTCTACGCTTCATTGTAATGGTGATTATCGCAGTCTCATATTTCGCTTAGCAAAATATTTTTGACTTTTTTATAAGATCAAGGCCAACAAAAATATTAATCTTTACAACCGACTGACAGTAAGATTAATGAAACTACTTGCCCTATCTCTGCCCCTTGATTCAGAGCACGTTATATAACTTATGCCGTTTTCACTCACTTATACGGGGCTTCTGTTTTATAAGTAATAGGCAAGACTTGAGGTTGCATTCTGAGCTGTATTATGTATTAAGTCTTCTCTATAATACATATAAATATGCTTTTTTTTTCTCGAAAAAGGAGTGAATTCCTTCATATATTGGAACTGATGTGTTAACAAATAGGTTATTGCCGTAAAAATATTTTTTAAAGGTGCAATATTATATAGCTTAAATTGTATGTATGAATATTTATATTATTACATTGGGTAAAATAAAAAAATAAAAATGAACCTCACACTAATTCTATATTTAGTATATATAGTAAAATTAATTAATAAATTTAGAATTAATTAATACTATAAAGCACAGATATATATCTTCCATCATTGTCATTTGTTTAAGTAAATAAAGTTATTGATATTAGGTCAGTGAAAAAAAGTCCCTCTTTTATTTATTTATTGTAATGAGGTATTTGTATTACTAAGTAAAGTCGTCATGTAGTTGAAAATATAGATCAGTATGCAACATAGGAAAGATAGGATAAACGATAAGGATACAAAAAAAAAATTGACAGTATATAAAAAAGAGTTGAGAACAACAAATATAAATATTGTAAACAATACGATTTATTAATAAGTAAAATTTTTCGATTATTTTCTAAGACAAAATGGGTTGATGACATGTTATTATTAACATTATTGTTCCAGATATTTTTATTTAGAATATTTTTTTAATCTTGTTTATTGAGAAATATTACGATCTGTCTCAGTTAAATTAAAGGCTTATAATAGAGTTCAGAGAGCACATTCACACCATATTTACAGAAACATTAATGAATAAAGTAACAAAAAAATGATACATAGAAATGAGGTACGGAGGGAATATATACATATATAAGTAAAAATATAATGTACTTTAAGTACAATAAAATAAACATGTTGATTATAATAAAATTTTATTTTTTATCGGTGTAAGCAGTACCCATCTAAATGTTAATCATATTACGACATTAAAATATTACATTTATTGGAAATTAATATATTAATATATTAATTAATAATATTATAAACATCATCGCAAGATAAAATCGCAAATAACCATGTTACCTGTGACATTTTAGTGTCAAACTTTAGGAAGGATGAAAATACATTATTTTCATCAATACAGGGAAATGAGGTATCATTGAGATTTATGGATCTATTACACAGAAAAAGTTTAAATTTAGTCAGTAATTAATAATGAAAAAGGTACTGATCCATAAAAATTTGTTACTATAATTATCTTAATAAAAATATTCTCAAAAATAAACTATTACAACAAATACAAAATTAAACATTACCGTTGGTTAGGTACCCCATATACCTAAGGGACCTTCACAGATTAATATATCATCACTAGAAGTGTGATAAAAATAAATTAATGGCTTCCCATGGGCGAAATAAATCATAAGATTCCTCGTTCCTCCCCCTCCCCTTCCGAAAGAATTTCCATTAGTTAAGAAAGTAACAGGAAAATTCCGTGGGATCTGACATAGTGAAGATGATTTCATGTGACCTTTCCTATGGAGAAAGGAAGATCGTTCAGGGAACAGCAAAGTCATGACAAAGTAAGTTAAAGTTCACGGATTTATTTTGAAGTTGAAGTTTTATTCCTAAACGCTGCAAATACGAACCTACAAAACCCAAATTGAAACTCGGTTAATTACCATACGGATATTATTTTGGTCTGGAACTGCTCCTGAATTAGCTCGTTACTTTTATTTCTGGTCAACCGTGTAAAAATTAAGTAATGCGATAGTTAATTGCTTAATTTATTTAATTAGAGCTAAATTAACTAAAGTTGAATTATTCCGCAAAGGATTAGAATAATAAAATACAACGTTTAACTTTTTTTTTTTTTTGCCTTCAATTCTTCATCCGCACCTTTCATGGTAGAGACAATTAGCAGATTTGTTGTTAGGTAGAAAATGGCATGATAGGCATGACGAAGAATGGAACCCAGCACCTCCTCTTCTCTGGTCTGTTTACATCCTAAAATCAGGAAAGGAAATCTCTCATCCAGTTCTTTTTCAGTCGCCTCCTGATGAGTATTTCAACCGTGTCCATGTCGTTGATAAGTCCATCGTGATGTCCGTGTAGTTTAAAATGAAATCGGGAGTAGAGAGTACGTATGTGCTGGTCAATGGCCGGTTGTCTTAGGTCGGCATTTAAAGTCTTGTTGTTGACATACCAGAGGGCTGAAGTTATGATTCTTAAAATTTTAGATTGAAAAGATGGTAGTTTTTGTAAGTGAGTCTTTTTAGCTGAACCGTAAATCTGTGAGGCGTATGTCCAAATGGTATGGAACAGGAGGTAAGTGTATTTATTTAGTTTTTGTCTAATTTTCAACTTTGATTCAGAAAAAAGTGAGTATAGTATTTTCAGTCACATGTTCAAAATCTTTCTTTTCATTTTGACGTGTGGGCCCCATGCCAATATTAGTCCGTCAAATATTAATCCGAGGTAGCGTTTAGTGTCGGTCTGAGGAATTGGATTGTTGCTGATAACTTGACTAAAATTCTTGTTTATAAATATATTTACAATTATAATATACCCATAATAATTGATAAATAAAATATACAGTAATAAATTTTTCACTGCTGATATTTGTCCTTAATTGTCCTTAAATGAATTTTTCAGAGCGAAAAATAATATCTGAGAGTGATATAAAAGAAATATAAATAAATTAGATTAGATTCTAATATTACAAAATAGAATAAAGTTATAACCATGTAATAAAATTAGATGAGTTCGGTGGAACATGTGGAGTAGAAAAGATGTGAAGAAGTAATTTAGTACAGATTGAAATAAAATAAAAATAACAATACAAACTAAAAACACACGTCATACAGACAAACAGACGACACTTCCTGAATACAACAAAAATCAGTCTTGATCAAAGCGTAAATAATAAAAATTTAAAAAATAATTAAAATATAAATAGCTCTAACAGCGTGGCAACTTACGGAGCCATGCTTCCAAAACACGTGACAATATCAACAGAGTGAAAAACTTCCAATTTTGAAATAAACCCCAACAAGTGACTTATGGGTCTTCTCAACTCACAGAATCAGAGTAAAATTAAAAATAATATAATAACATACGTAATGACAAATTAAAAAAAAAAATTGTTAAACCAGACAAATTTAACAGTTTATAAAGTGGAGTAGAAACATGAGACATTTTTATGCACTCTAACCTTGCATGTAGTCGACCATGGCAAATATAATGTTTATATCTTAATAACAAACATTAAAATTTCGTATTTATTTTTTTTTATTATTTTAATGGAATTTACAACTGTATTACATAGAGAATACAATAAGTACATGAGAAATTGATAACATGGCATGTACAACATGAAGAGAAACTACCCATTGGTAGAACTCAAATTAAAGTTCTATAATAGAAGATCCCGAGGCCGTCTTCTTTTCAGACGCCTCGGAGGGTTATCAGGGATCGAGGAGGAAGCAAGGTTTGAAACGAGAGGATTCGGATGGTTCTGCAGTTTGTTATGGAAGGACAGGTATCTGGATTGGGCCAGATCGGAAACATATGGAACATTAAGGTCTTTATGGATGATTTTATTTGTGACAAAGTAAGGAGCGTTGAGGATTTTACGAAGGATTTTGGATTGTAAGGATTGGATACGAGAGGAATTCGATGGTTTAGTGGAGCCCCAAAGCTCAATTCCGTAAGTCCAAATAGGTCTTGTTATTGTCATATATACGAGTCGTTTATAATTGATTGAAAGCTTAGATCGTTTGTCTAGTAAGTGCTGCAGTAGTCGAAAACGTCTGTTTCTAGTTGAAAGGCGGTTTCTAGTCGTTTCAGCCTGGTATGGGGGTTCCAAATGAGTCGTTTGTCAAGGTGGAGTCCTAAGTAGCGGATTTGCTCAACAGGAATAAGTGGAATATTATTGAAGGATACTGTAGGACAGGAAGTCATAGGTTTACGACGGAGGGTTATTATTTTTTAAACATAATTTCTTTAATATTTAACATAATTAAACATAATAAATTCTTTGCAATCATGCGATAAAATAACATATTTAGTCGTCACTATCAATCGAATATAAGAATGATTTACAAAACGCCTTTGAAATATATATTTGCATAGTTTATTAAGGAAACCAAACCTGTTAAAAGGTAATACGTTCATTTGAAAATAATTTACATAAACAAACAAAATAAATTAGTAATAGTTTCTGTCTCAATAATGATCAGGTTTTGGGAGTATGAATATGTATGCGTCTAAACCAGTTACTTATTCTTATACTGGTACAAATAACAGAGATATCAAACAATACAGTTGCATTAGCTTTTATCTCACAAATGGGGCATCCAAACAGTCTTCGCCTTTAATAGATTTCATTTAATAATTTTTTATTTAATTCATACCTATTTAATTTATTTTAAGGCTTGTAAACGAAACTTTATCCATAGTTAACTTTATTTTACTTTCATTAAATAAACTTTTAGTCCGTGGCACTGACCTTTTTTTTTTTAAATTATTAACATCCGCCGGAAACTTCATAAATAGGTTCATCTGATCGTGAGCTACACATATTTTATTTTCGAATATTCTCGTAATCGGAACATTTTCAATCTGGAGGTCGTAAAAATTGGTCTACTTAATTAGATATTAAAAACTCAAGAATACACATTTGCTTTTCCACTTGATTCGTAAAACAATA
Organism: Nezara viridula; assembly: GCA_928085145.1. NCBI lineage: Eukaryota > Metazoa > Arthropoda > Insecta > Hemiptera > Pentatomidae > Nezara > Nezara viridula. Next base: position 59,505,333 of record OV725081.1, on the reverse strand, counting down.
TGATCACTAAGTCGAAAAAAAAAAAGGTGGCCTACAAAAATATTCCTTATTGGCGTACCCTCTACCCCGATTTTGTGATTACATTATCTTACGATTCAATGCTAAAGGGTATTTGTTTGTTGCAAGGGGCATGAGTTTTTTAATACCTAATTAAATAGACAAACTTTACATATCTCCCTATTGAAAGCGCCTCAATTCTGAGAATTTTCGTAAATAAAATATTTGTAGGTTAGATGAAGCTATTTACGAAGTTTCAGTCGGATGTTAATAATTTGATATAAAGGGGTCTGTGCCACGGACTATTTATTTTAGATGGTGATGAATGAAATCTTTACCTATAACCCGTTATAAGATATAAAAAATAATGATGATTAAACAATAATAACATTTAAAAAATTTGAGCCGAATTATTCTTGAATTAATTTGTTTTTTTTTTACAAAAATAAAGTTTATTTACTGCTCGAACTATACATAGTATATTATATTAATTTTCTAGAGCACTAGAGAAGATAAATAGGATGAAATACAGGTTTGATAGAAAGGTTGGTAAGCGTAAGTAAATAGCTTAGCCTTTTAAGGTATTGAGCGAGTCGCTCCTGGTTGGCCCACATAACTTTATGGATTACTTAGAAACAATTTATGTATTATTTATTACACAATATATACCATATATAATGTAATATATATTACATATGAAGAGGAATTAAATTCATTTTATTTCCGAACATATCGTCTCAAAGGAACAACATGGGCTTCATACTCCTTCTTTTGGCTAAAGTCGCAAGAGTGGAATCGCACTTTGTTGAAGTAATAATTATTGTCTAAATATATATATATATATTTCGTATTGTGTTTTAATACTTATGATTACAGTTATATATATATATATATATATATAATAATATATTATATATATATATATATATATGTTGTAAATCCTGGTTTACAGAAAATTTTTGAAATTAAAAAAAAAAAAACACTGTTGAGTAATAAATGGTTGAAAAGCTCTTGCCGAATGGTTTTTACAAACAATTGACATAACACTCAATAAAAGTATGCGCAATAAAAGATATTACAAGAAATGGGATTTTATTATCCTAAGTATCATAATTGGTAATTGGTTGACTGTAGTGGATAATGAAGAGAAGAATAGTTGGGGTGGTCAGTCAAAAAGGAAGGCAAAAATATTTATTTTCTTAGCCCTGATGAAGGCCTGAACTTCAGTATCTACGTCGGGATATGTAAAAAATAAATATTATCATTTATTTTTGCCTTCCTTTTTGACTGACCACCCCAACTATTCTTCTCTTCATTATCCTTAGTATCATTTAATTAATTTAAAAATTGTTGTGTAACATTCTAAAAAGTTCTTTGAAACGATCTAATGACATAAATATAACTAAGGAGGGTACAATAATTGATATTTCCATTAATTAATTTAAATAGGAATTCTTTTTTTTTTTTTTGCGCCTATGTGTTAGAGAATCAATATTTATATTCATATTTTAAAAACGCTTATAATATCGACTATCGATTTTTCAAGTCTGATATTTTTATTATATCGATTGTTATAAGCCGATATTTCTATCGATGTTGTGCCTTTGATAGCCCTATCTCAAACAATAATCCTATTTTGTTTTATTCCATGCTTTGCCTTTGTTTCTAATAATATGAAGACCTTTCCTTCAATGCTTTCTTATTTAGTTTTGTCAACATTTGCTTTTCTGGTTCAACATTACCCTCCAAGTTTTCCCGATATTTATATCATATACCATCTTGCCTCCCTACAGGAATACGTCTTCTTTCCTCATTGAAATTCTTATATCCTCCAAAATCTATAGAGAACGCTCATATTAACAAAACTGTTTTGTTTTTTAATTGATATGATATGGTTTGTTAACTAATTAAAGTATCTTATATATTATTTCTCAAGTATATATCCCTTTTACGGTTCTCAGGAGTAATTTAGGAGGATTTTGACGAATGAGGTAACAATAGAAAGGGAATATCAGGTAGAGTGCAGTTAATTTTGATTCCTAATTTTATATCTGGACTTAAATAAAAGTGAATGTAAAAGTGGAAGGTTTTAAACCATATGATGGTACCTTCTGAACGAATCGAGACGTTACAAATGAATTCATAATTTGTGAATAACTCGAAAAGTACGCAATGTTTGGTCCATTATACTTGTGAGTATTTGAAAGCTTACTAAATTCCCTGCAAAACGTAAACAAAAATTATTGAGATCGGGCGATTTGGTACAGAGTGAGTGAACATATGGTATTTTTTGTGCTGCAACGATGGGAATTTAAGATTTTGGGAATCGGCCCTTTTTTCCTAGGTACAGTATTTAAATGGAATGGTTGTAAATCAGATTGTAAATAATATTTACAAACGATGGCTTACTAAATATATTTATTAAACCTTTGCCTGCTAAACATTATTAAATGGAAGTTTTGCTGAGCTCTTAATGTATTAAAATCAGATACGAATATTAGGTTTGTGCGGAGTATTCTCACGGATCGGCTAGTTTTATAAATTACCGGATCAGTATCACACAGTTCTAAATAGTCCAATTATAGCATTTAAAACTCATTTAAATGTATAATTAGCCAATATTTATAGTATTAGACAAAAGACTTAAGAGGAAGTGATAATAAAGTGGCTAAGGATCGGACATACTAAGCTACCTACTAGAAAGAAAATCCCCACCGATGTGAACGAGCTCACGAAAACTGACAGATATGGACAGGCTGTGCATTACACCAGGAAATCAGAAGAAGAGTTGGTATCAATGGACAGGATCTAAGAACGTTGATAGGAGACGACAATAAATTCAATAATCAAATCATGCAATATGTAAAAGAAATTTTTACAAAGTTTTAAAAAATTGTAAATGTAACAAAGGATTGGTGCCTCTACTCTAATGTAGTGGTACATGTTACACCATAATGTTAAATAAATAAATAAAAATCTAAAATTATCACAAGGAAAAAAAACACTAAGCACTACTTTTTTTTCTTATCCTCCGTAATTTTCTTTTAACTATTTACATATTTAAGTATGACATAATATACAAATATACTCCAAAAGCTTTGTTCTTGCACTGAGTACCTTGGTATTTATTATACTAAAACATATATTATTCTTTGAATATTAACTAGTCAGCAATGGTTGAATAATACAAAATCAATAAAAGGGGTTCATTTTTCTCAAGAAAACAGCAGCAATAGATATAAAAATTGCTTATTAAATTATATTTACTATATTATACTTTAGGCCAAGGCAGTATTTCGGTCGGATAGTCTGATACCAAAAATTTAGCTCAAATATAGTAATAAATAAGTCGTGTTCAATATTTTATTTGAGCGACAACGATATAATATCAAACATGGAATGCTTAAGCAAGGAAACAGCGCTATTGTATTAATTAAAACTTCATGCGGTGTAAGTTAACTGGTGTGACAAACTAGATCTCGCGCGCTGAGTGGAAGATATAGCTGAGAGTGTCTTAATTAAACCATATTAATGAATCATAATTGTAACAATTGAAGTAATAATTAATTATAAAATAATTAATATAAATAATTAAAATCACGTGCATTAGTTGATTTATAAAAAAAAAACGAGAATAGTAATTAAAAACATTAAGTTAAAAATAATCACTTATAAATTTCTCTCGCCGTTACGTAACTTGTTTTTTACTTAAACAGTACAAGGATATCTATTAAAAGATGAACAGTATTTAAAAAATAGAAGTTAAAAAGACTCATTTATAAATATCCTTCGCCGTAATCTAACTTTTTTTAACCTAAATTGAATCAAGACATTTTTACTGAACTAACTAACACTACTAATCGATATATTTTACTATTTTATTTTATTTAAACCAATTATACCACGCTGGATTATGGAATGGGCAATTCATTTATTCTAACTTTCTTTTTAGTTTTAGTTTTGTCTTTGTAATAATATATACATATAATTTATCTTTAATTATATATTAGCATATACATTAAAATGATATATTTTGATAGTTTAATTAAATAAAACAACTAACAACTTATCCGCCATAAAAAAATATTTATTCCTGTTCATACAGTCGCTAAAGAATCGTAAAACAAAGTTTTGAATTTTAATACAAGAATTTAAATAGACTTATAGATAAGAACATTGAAGTAGTATTTTTTTTAAATTAAATTCAAAAAGTTATTTTAATTATCTTTCCAAATATGCATCAGAAAAAGTCAGAAATTTATGTATTTTTCTTGTTAAAGCCTAATTTTCGCCAATGAATAAAAATTGAAAACTCGGGCAAATATCTTTAATTTTATAAATATAAATAATTTTTTATTTTTAATTATAATTTAAATTTAATAACTATAATTTAACTTATTTACTGTTATTATTTGACCTTTATTTTGTTCTCTTTTATTACTCAAGAGCTTCCAAGCCTACTTTTCATTTTTTTTTTAATATATATATTAATCTGAAGGAACCTGTTTTTACAGAATCAATACAATTTTTTATTATTAATTTATGAGCCCTCTATATATAATAATTAATTTCTATTAAAGTTGAATTTTAATTAAATGAACGATTGATTAACACCACTAATCGATATATTTTACTATTTCATTTTATTTAAGCCAATTATACCACTCTGAGATTATGGAATGGGCAATTCATTTATTCTAACTTTCTTTTTAGTTTTAGTTTTGTCTTTGTAATAATATATACATATAATGCATAATAATTTATTTTTAATTATATATTAACGTATACATTAAAATAATATATTTTGATAGTTTAATTAAATAAAACAACTAACAACTTATACGACAAAAAAAAAACAGAAAAAAAAAAAATTCCTGTTCATACAGTCGCTAAAGAATCGTAAAACGAAGTTTTGATTTTTAATACAAGAATTTAAATTGACTTATAGATAAGAACATTAAAGTAGTATTTTTTTAAATTAAATTCAAAAAGTTATTGTAATTATCTTTCCAAATATGCATCAGAAAAAGTCAGAAATTTATGTATTTTTATTGTTATAGCCTAATTTTCGCTGATGAATAAAAATTCAAAACTCGAGCAAATATCTTTAATTTTATAAATATAAATAATTTATTATTGTTAATTATAATTTAAATTTATTAACTATAACTTAACTTATTTATTGTTATTATTTGACCATTCTTTTGATCTCTTTCATTACTCAAAACTTTTTAAGCCCACTTTCCATTTTTTTTTTAAATGTATTAATCTGAACGGACCTGTTGTTACAGAATAAATACAATTTTTTATTATTAATTTATAAGCCCTCTATATATATTAATTAATTTCTATTAAAGTTGAATTTTAATTAAATGAACGATTGATTAAAATATGTTTAGGTATTCTTTTTTTAATAATTAGAATGCTCAATGATCAGAGATAAGGAATTAAAAAAAGAAGAAGACTCGTATTGGAGAATTAACTTGGAAAAGTCTCTTAAACTTTTAAAATAAACCCCAAGTAATTATGCCAAGGTCCATGTAAATTTATTCACCATTATTCTTTAAAAGAACTAGAAGAGGCATTATCCTCTCGTTGGTTTAATTATCATATCATTTTTCCTCATTAGAAGTTCGGGCTACTGCGAATGAAAAAAAAACTCTAGTGCGTTATTTAAAACGGCAGAAATAAAAAAATAAAAAAAAGACGAAAGTATTAAACTACAGGAACAAGTTCATAATACCGAACTAAAAATCTATCTTCAAAGACCTCTCATATATTTTACATAAATTTGCATCTGAGCTGCCGTGCATGAAGCTGATTTGATATTTGAATAATTGCCCCATTCAATCAATTATAATAAAAAACTTCTGAAAAAGTTGAGTATTCAATACTTGTGATTTATAACAGGATGTCTTATAAGTACATCTATATACATAAAAATGAATGTTTGCTGCCTGTCTGTTTGTCCTTCATGCAATACTAAACCATTCATCCATGAAACTTTGAGAAGTTGTTGCGTACACTCCCGCGAAGGTCTCTGATATAGTACTTCTGTCTTACGATAATTTTATATGTGTAAAAAAAGTAAAAATGTAAATGTTGTTTTGTTCAAAGCCGCTTTTCTCCGAAAGTTCTTCACCAATTGCTTTGAAATTTTGACACAGCGTTGAAATCTAATTCAGAAGTGTTTTTGAACAATTTATTACCATCTGGCCTTTCGTTTCGAAATAGCGGCCGAAAAACGCTTCGCTATAAACTGTAGCGCCAAAACGGCTTTGACGATGTTGACGAAACTTGGCTAAAGTCTTCCCCTTGCAACCCTTTTAATTTATGTGTATAACATACTTTCCCGATAATAAGCTAAAAAATGTTACGATGAATTCAAAATTTTATTTGCCGATAACTAAAAAAGAACACAATTCTTGATTGATAATACCCATATTTATTTTAAAGCGTTTTGAATTCCATAAAAAATAAAATGTCATCGAAATCAGACGATTAGTTGCAGAGTTATAGAGTTTTAAACATTTAATACTTTCTCTTCAGAAAAGACCATACTTTCCCTTCTTTTTTTTTTTTTGTTATTGATTAATCGAAAATTTTATAATTACTACAGTAATTGAAATTATCTTTGAAGAAGTGATATGATTCTCCTTATGTAGGTCAATACTATTATATGTTCTTTATATTATTTTTTTTTATTTTCGTCCAAATGTATTCTGGAAGTAGTATGTTACCTTTCAAATATTTGATTTGATTTATTTTTTTTAATAGGACTAGTGACATCTCAGTCATTACGCAATTAATTTTCGGTTATATTGCATTTATCTTTTAAAAAATATAAGAACATTTATAAGACATGCTGTTATAAATCACAAGTATTGAATAACCAACTTTTTCTGTAGTTTTTTATTATAAATGATTGAATGTGGCAATTATTCAAATATTAAATTAGATTCATGCACGGCAGCTCAGATGCAAATTTATTTAAAATATACGATAGCACTTTAAGACAAATTTTTAGTTCAGTATTATGAACTTATTCCTAAATTTTATATATATGTGTGTATTTGACAGTGGATTTGATTATTTTAAGAATCCGTTTTTATACAACTTATTAAAAAAAGGTATTTTAATATATTTTTTACACTAATATTTCATTTTTTTACCAACTTGTTATAATTAAAATATCCCTATTGAATATAGTTTGTAAATAAATCGAACCAATCCACTCCTTAATATATAGGTACAAAGGGAGAAAAAAAGATCGCAATAAAAAAGTATTGAAAACGGGGGGAGAGAGCGATTGAAATAAATATTTCCAACAATCAATAACAAAAACCAAGAAACAGCCGAACCAAGAAAAAGTTTTTTATTGTATATTGTTAGCATTTTTTTAACTAGAACTATATGTTTTGCCAACAGACAAATTAAGAATATCATACTACCAAGCAAAAAAATATATGAAGACATATGGTAAATGTACCGGTAATAGACACTTGAAATAAATTTTCAACATTAATGTGAATTAGAGCGTTAGTTTTGACAATGGATCTTTGCAAATGGGTTTGATTGATAGAAAATTTGTTTTTTAACCTTTAATTAATTCAGTAAATTAATTAATTATCCATGAAAAACTTACGGAATTCTGACAGCATATTTTGCACCAGACACTCAGGTTCTGTGAATCAATAGGTTTTTTTTTTAATTAAAAAATCCAAAATTAATTCTCCGCAGTTTTAGACTAAGATATAGCAAACAAGGAATACAATTTTGAAACTTATCTCCTAAAGAAAAGTTATGAGGAAACCTCTTTGAAAAAAACTCCTGCCATGTTTTTTTTAATAATTCAACTGCCAATCGCCTATTACGGCACGATATCAGTTGAGGTTCAGACATCACGCTCTAAGGGGTTTAACTGCAAATCTACTCATATTTGCACTCCCTTTTTTTTTATGTATAAAGCTTATAAGTTGTCAATGAGTTGAAAACTGTCAATGAATGATACAATGTCTATTACTGGCAAATTTACCTCAAAGTAATCAAATACTCACTATAAACTCCACACATATAAGATCATGCGGTTCTTACCTGTAAAATAAAAAAAATATATATTAACAAAATTAACCATTTTTAATTTAAATCAACAAGACAATTTTTGATTCTAAAATTTGTGATCTGATAGACATTAATTAACACATCAACTTGTAAAAACTAAAAAAAGCAAACTTTAAAGTGCGCAAACCTTATGATGAGTTTTATTGACAAATATTCCCGTTTTACAAAAACAACTTTCATACATTTGTCCCTACAAAAACTTTATTTAATATTTTAGAGAGCACGATGTTCTCTAAAAATTCTTAGATATTTATTATTTATTAATATTTGGTCGCCTCTATTGTAACTATAAGGCTAAAAAAAAGATTAAGTTCTTACATAAAAGAAATAGGCAAATACAAAAAGTGTCATCATAAATAATTTACTCATAAAAAACCGAACGAGTATTATTAAACAAATTTTGTTCATGTACTTGTAATTTGTATTTTAGCATATTTTTTAAATTTTATTTATTTAGACTTAGAATAATCTGTCTCGTGGGCAATAATTACAGTGATAAATGAACACATTCACACCATATATACAGAAAATATAAAATTAACAAAAGTAAAATAATAATAAAAAAACTATGTACAATAAAAATTAAATAACCTAAAGATACGTAAATTAAAAACATAAAAACACAGGCATACCTATATAGAATTAGGCAGGGAATTCAAAGTCAGGCTTCTCCCTCCAACTATAGAAGGAAAAGCAGGACTCTAAGAGATCCCTGTACTACTCTCTCAACCGATAGCTATTGGAGTATATTTAGCATATTTTAATTAATTAAAACAAAATTGTGATGATTCTTCACTGTTTCCTGTCGTCTTAAATAAAATTATGTTTTTTGTGCTATAAGTTATAAATTATATTGCTATCTTTAAAATTCATTAAACATATAAAATTTCTTTGATTATAAGGATTAGGTGTCTGTAATTTGTAAATAAATATTTTTTCTTTCTAGTTCAACGATTATGATACAAATAAAAAAGTTAAAAAATAAAAAATTTAAAAAACCCTCACGATACCCAAGTTTTTAAAACCTCAGATTTCCGGCAAATATATATATATATATATACAAAAAACAGATATATATATATATATAAATATTATATATTATATACAAAAAAAAAACCATTAACAGTGTTTAACTGTCTTAGAGTGACGTAGATGCTATCTCTGTTTAGTTAGTGTTCTTTAGATTATAGATGTGTGATGTGCTATCTCCGGCCTGCTTTTATCTGATCTTTTTTTTTTCAGCCTTGAAGATTCCTGGAGAGTCAAAACGTTGAATGGTTGGCTAGTTATTAATATTTGTGATACGTAATTTATTAACAATGGTCATCGATGCTACAATACATTTTGTCAGCACTTATTATTAAAAATTTTACTAACATGCTTTGTTCTTTTTTTTTTTCTTAGCTTGTATTTTAATTTGTATATAAAACGTATGAATGTTCACATAGAGCCATGATACCAAATGCCCTTGATTATGGCAGATTATATTATTATTCATCAAATAAACATATATCATACAAAAAAAATTATTTAAAATAAAAATAAAATCCGTTTTACATTTGTACTTTAAACAAAATGTCACTCGAGTAACATTCATGAAGAAGTTAATAGCTCAATGGCTACAAATAAAAAATAATAAAAAACAATCTCGAGGCATAGGAGAAAGGAATACGTGTGTAACGCGATGCAGTCATCCTCATAATGATTACAAAAAATTATTATTTTTTTTTTTTTATGTTGGCTTGAATGATGAGTTATTGAAATTTTCCTAATCTATCTTTGTGGGATAGAATTCTTTGTACTGCATAGATGGTATTATAAGGGAGTTAAAGTTCATGAAAATTGGTATGTGATGAATCGATATTCTACTGATGCGGCTCACCGGTTGTCAGGTGTCGGTCCAGTTAGTCAGTGGTACTCAGTCTAGTCAAGTCTTGTTCAGTCCAGTTTAGAACAAGTTTGCCACCTCTCTTGGCTGTCCCGTAGGAGTTGTTCTAAGAAGTGGATTAGTCGCGTATTGCAAGATGTTAAAAAAATGTGTTATGCCCTTGTGTCTAATGTTGCCCAAATGCGAGACCGAGGCGAGTCTTGGTCTTGCAAACTCAGTCTTGGTCTTGCGCAAGAGTTTTGCAACATTCTTGCTGTTACTTATTAGCTTATTACTATAGAGATATTACTGTAATTTTGAGGAGTTAAATGCAAAAGGATATTGGTTACACCAATTATTAACTTATAGCAACTAAGATTGTCAAGTATAAGTAACTATTTTTCTTTAATTTTTATTTAAAAAATCTATTTTTTTTTACCAGTCTTGGTCATGGCCTTGCAACAGTTAGGCGGCCTTGGTCTTGGTCTTGCAAAGTGCAAGACCAAGACTGATTTTGGGCAACACTACTTGTGTCACATTGAATAAATTAGTGGATCATTTAAATAATAAAAAAAAATATTTTTGGGGGACTGCAAAGTATAAACTCTAGGGGCATCAGTGCTTTTTTTTTCTGGATCTGGATCTGAATAGCATATGCAAAACAAAAAAACTGTATTTTGGTTAAAATATATAATATAAGTGCATAAATAAAAATTTAATTTAATTAAATACCAGTTGTATTTTATGAATTATTTAAACATTACTCTTGAAAAATATAATCAACTGCCACGTAAGAGAACAATTACAGTGTAGCTACTGAAATAGTTGTACCCTATGTTCTATTCTCACATAGAGTGACCTCAAAACCTATCAAGGTAAAATGTACGCATTTTTACGACTTTTAATTTTCTTAGTTACAGGTAAAAACCGAACGTTTGAATATGAAAGATTAGGTATGCGATATTTTATATGACAGTAATCACTTTTTTCAAATCAAAATCAAAAGTAATAAGAGAGAAAAATTGAAATAAAAATATATCATATATTTCAATTTTTCTCCCTTATTACTCAATAGTTATTTTTCTTTTGAATTTTTCTTCCACTTTCTATTAACTTTCGTTCAATTTTCCATAATTTTTTTAAATAATATATCTCTCGTACCTATTTAGGCTTCCAGCACTTTAGTTCAAACTTCGTCGGATAACCGTTAGAGATGACGCCACCTACACATCTCTTCTCTCTCCCCCTCCCTTGTAACGACTTTTATTCTCCCTACGACACTTAAGGAGACAGGTAGTACTTCTTTTATTTCTTTCTTATTTCAGCTTTCTCAATTTCTTCCCTCCTTCCTTTCATTCCTTTTCTCTGTTTTTAACTCTTTATTATATTATACATTGTCTGTACATCTTGATAGACTTTACAATATCTCAATTTTCTATCTAACTACTCCATTCTCAATTTTTTAATTTTACTATTTATTTTCATTTCTTATATAACTTTATATTTCTTTTTTATGTTTTACATTTTATTCTAAGATTCCCATTGTAACACTTTTGTCACCCCTTTTTGATTATGCCTACTTCATCATTCCACACTTTGTAACAGTTTTTATTATTTATCTCTTAGTTCTTAGTCTTTATTCTAACAATTTCATTTTACTTTATATTTATCTATTTTATTTTTCTAATAATTTTTTTTTATTTTATTTTTTATTATCTTTTTTACCATCATTACTTATGTTTCTCATACCTTGTTATCTGGTTATTTTCTTAGCCCTAATGAAGGCCTGAACTTCAGGTCGAAACGTCGGCATATGTAAAAAATAAATATTATAATTTATTTTTGCCTTCCTTTTTGACTGAACACCCCAACTATTCTTCTCTTCATTATCCACGACAGTCAACCAATTACCAATTATAATAAGTCAAAATAATGATTACGTTGCTTATGGCCACATTTACCTTATACATCTTATAACAAAGTGATATGATTACTATTTTTAATGCTGAATCTAGTAAGAAAAATCTATGTAAATTATAAAAAATTAATAAATAACATTACAAAATTATATGCGATGTACTTAAAGTGTATAAAAAAGATAAAACTAAGCACACATTCGCATATTTTATATCTTATAAATTATTATTCAATTATTGGTGTGGCAAGTATGTTGCTGCTTGTTTTTCAATATTGGTAATGTTAAGAAGTTGAGTTTTGTCATGTTTTGAAGTGTGTGATGTGTACGTTTGTGTGTGTGCCGTTTCAGTGATTTCTTGTCATAGTTTCCTATTGTTTGGATCATGGGATTATCAGATATAGTCAGTGATACAGACCCCTTTATATCGAATTATTAACATCCGCGTGAAACGTCGTAAATAGTTTCATCTCATCGTAACCTACAACTATTTTATTTACAAACCTCTTGGAATTGGGGCGTTTTCAATCTGGTGGGGGGCAAATTTTGTCTATTTAATTATTTACTAAAACCTCGTAAATACCTATCCTATTGCTACATGGATCGTAACATAATTTGATCACAAAATCGATAAAACAGGCGGTCTACAAAAATATTGGGGTCATTGTCCTATATAACCTCGTTATTTTGAAAATTTGGAGGTCTAGGTCACGCCAAACAGCTCAATATTTTTGAAGGCCACCTTTTTTCTCGACTTTGTGATCAAATTATCTTACGATCCAAGTAGAAACGAATTTACGAGTTTTTAGTACCTAGTTAAATAGACAAAGTTTGCCCTCCTCCAGATTGAAAACGTCCCAATTCAAGGAGTTTTCTTAAATAAAATAATTGTAGGTTATGATGAGATGAAACTATTTACGAAGTTTCAAGCGAATGTTAATAATTCGATAAAAATAGGTCTGCACCACGGACTTTTGGTGTTGTATGCTCAAAAAATCTTTGTGTTTTAAAATAAATGTTTTATTGTTGGTAGCTGTAGTTCTGTTAACATAGTGGCTATTTTTTTGTATCGTGGGTAGTTGTTTATAAATCTCATGCATATGTTTTGAATAACTTCAAGTTTTCTACCCTCAGACTTAAAAGTATAACTCCATACTGGGGAAGAATATGTGATTATAGAGCGGATAACTACTTTATATAAGATCAGTTATTTTATTTACGATAAATGGGAGTATCATTCGAAGCCCAGGAACATTTTGCTAATAATATTTTTTGATTTACTTGACTTATCAAGTTCAAGGCCAAAATATTTCAGTGAATTGGATCATGTGAACTGTTTGTCTTTAATGAGTATGTTATGAGTTATACTTGGTCTTCTATTTGTGGAAATTATTGCTTCTCTTTTTTGTTCGTTTAGTTTTATCTTCCATTTTCCAAAATATTTGATGAGTCTTATAAGGTGGGTATATCCTAGAGCTGGACTAAGAATGACTTTTAAAAGGTTTTAAGTTAATGATTTAATTGTATTTTTTGAGGGTTAAAAAGGGATATAGATCCAGAATTTTAAATATTGATTGAGAAGCATAACATTAATGGTTCATGAGACTTGAAAAAAAAGAAGCATACGCTGTTGAATGGAGCTCTTTTCAGACAACACTTTATACGTCGACCTGCCACTCGTTCACTAAATAACTATTCCCTTTGAAAAGGATTCACCGCCCTTTCTACACTAACGTTCCTAGTCCAGCTGAAAGGGCTGTGAAAAGCATGACTAAAATCAGAGGATACGCTAGGGTTTCCCTTTGGTTACCTGGGCGACCCACCTCCCAACTTATTGGCTTTATACCTTTTGCTTCCAACGGTATGCTGAAGGTTTTACAATGTTTCAAACTGGAAAAAAATATAGTTAACTATGATTGGGTGATACGCTGCAAGAATGTCTCGGAGGAGTGACAGCAATGTACCTGCCAACGCTTTCCGTTGGAAACCTTCGGAGAGATCTCTTTAACTTTGTTGAGGTATGAAAAATATCTTACGAGGCACAAAAATATATCGTCCTTTACTATTTCAGAGATGGGTAATTATTCGACTGATCAATTATTAGGATGAAACAAAATTGTCAGTATTCACAGTCAAGAATATTGGGATCTCCTCAAAAGAACTAATAACATCATAAATATGAGCTACTACGATCAAGGTACAACTGGCTTCACAACCCAACTTGATCCACCTCTACCTTCAATTTCGTAGAATTTGCCACAGAATTTGTGCCATGCTTGTCAAACACATACCAGCTTCTCCACATTTTGTATTTCATTTTTCGCCACAGGCTCCTTTATCACATTGTGTACCCTCAAATGTATATTCAAGAACTGAGCCCTAAGGAAGACCCACATGTTTTGTGTCGAAACGTCGGATAACCTAATAACAATTCTTGACTGCAAATCCTGACAATTTTGTTTCATCCTTCATTATTTTATTTTGTAGATATGGGTCTTGTTTAGATTAGGCCCTCCAGTTATTTTATCTAGTAACAGTTACTTATTAATAAATTAAAAAATATCGGTAAAAGAAAATAACGATTTATTTAATAGGAACTTTTAATACATAACCAAAAAAATTAACATACTTTCAATAAGTTGACATGACCCAAATTCGGTTCTTGTTTAAATTAGATCCGCCAGTTATTTTATCTAATAACAGTTACTTATTTATAAATTAAACAATACGGGCTAAAGAAACATATGATTTATTTAATAGGAACTTTTTATACATAACCAAAAGCATTAACATACTTTTAATGAGTTACTCTAGGTACCTCTGGAGGCCCAAATTTGGGTCTTGTTTAGATTAGGCCCGCCAGTTATTTTATCTAGTAACAGTTATTCATTGAAAATTAAAAAATAAGGGCTTAAGAAACATATGATTTATTTAATAGGAACTTTTTATACATAACCAAAAACATTAACATACTTTTAATGAGTTACTCCAGGTACCTCTGGTGGCCAAAATTCTGCTATGTCCTTAAGGACTTTATCAAAAATGTCTTGATTTGAGATTCTCTGCCTCCACATGAACTCACATAAACACAAAGCGTAAGAGTTTAACATACAGCGATGAGTCCCACCAAAAACATTTTAATACTAAATTAAATAATATTTAAGCAAGTGATTTAATATCTATATCAATGGTATCAAATTTCATAACAACTGTTACTAGACATCATTTAAAAAAAAACCACCTAATCTAAATAAGACCCGTAGATATTAATTTTTTCAAAAAGAGCAGGTGGCTATGCCGAAACGTGGATAAACTTTATTCAGGATTTCACGTAAATAAAGGAATATATTGCAAGAGGTTATAGAATACCTCAAGAAATACAGGAAAGTTTATATAAATAATGGTCTTATTTTGAGCTGAAAAGTAGAAAATTTAAATTTTGTGTTTTGTTTTTTTTTAAGTGAATCGTCTTCTCTTGATTAGAGAACAAGTATAAAATTACCTAATTTAGGTAATGAAGAATTGCTTAGTATAAAACTAGACAAAATCTTCTTTTGAAAAAGATAGAGATTGTCTTTGGTAAAACCACTTAAAGGATTATTTTAAGCGGCTAAACTAGACTAAGTTCCGTCCTTCATAAGAGCATGGATAAAACGATAAGATGATAAAGAATTGCGAGCTAAAACTTGACCGCAGACACTTCTATAAAAACTTCCTTGTTACATAACTTTTAATTACTTAATAATTAAGTTGAAGTTTTTTACAGAATAAGTTGAGATTCATCAATGATTGTGTAAAAAAATAAAGTGATTTGGTATTCTATAACTCCAGAGTTCATACGCTATCACCAAAAAAACGATAAATTATTACGGAGTTTTAATTAATTCTTAGACATTATGTGAAATTAATGTTGAAAAATAGTGCTTGGATTGGTAACTAAATATATTTTATTATGTTTTTTTAATAAATTCGTTCGTCTAAATTAAAAATTTTTAAATGCCATTTTTAAACCTAAATTTCCTACTTTTCTGTCCAAAACCAGATTATTGTTATGTCACCTTTATACAGCTCTCCGAAATCTAATATAGCGATAATTTTGTTTTCTAGAGGAATAATAGAATCAATATTTAATACTGAAATCTCAAACAATCGGTAAATCGACAAACAGATGTAGATAATTCATACACTTTTTATACTAGCGCAATAGCTAAAATTAAAATATAATATACTGAAATATAACAGATAAAATAGCGGATAACCCCTCCATCCCACTGTTTTTTAAAATAAATCCAATCCTATATGAATGCGTTAGTGAGGAGGAACACTTTTATTATCATCTACGAAAGAAGTACATAAATTGAGAACAAATAATATTCTTTTTGTTTTCTTTTCTTAAAAATTTTATTTTAATTACTTCTTTGTTTATTATAACTTTTAGGAGTGAAAAATGACATTCGATGAAACAAAAGAATGACAAACCGATAAATTATATTATTATGACACATTTTATGAAGCGATGAATGGTAGGTAGATGATAAATTTTATAACAATTTCAACCAAAATGTTATAAAAAAAATGGTTAAATAAAATTTGGACTATTTATATAACTGATTGTTATTGATTTAACATATGTTTTATAATAATGTAGTTTGAAGTATAACAACTGAATTAAAATTAGTTAGCAGAATCTTGAAAATGGCTCCTGAAGCCGAAACGTCGAATAAATAATACATGATGTAAAAACTGTGTACATTTAGTGACCGTTGGCCTAATATTTTATAAAAAATGGCACCCAACCTAATAGATATGATTTGTTTTGTTAAATTAACAAATTCCCAACAACAGGATAAAGACAATAAAAAAATATTTGTGTTAAATAATTAGGCGTCAGAAACAGGAGTCCTCTGGTTAAGTTATGTATTTCATGCTAATTTGATCTGCATCAAGGAAAAGCTTAGATGTTTATATTTGATTTACATACAAGATCTTTCTGACCTTTACACCACTTCCCATAGAACTGAAACAATCGCACCTTCCTTTCAAACCCTCTCCACAATGATTTCCCTTTTGATATCCTCTTTGTTTCTATCCAATACTCATTCAAATACTCAATACATTTTTCCATACTTTCCACAACTTAGGTAAATCCTCACTAATAAAAGAATTTTCCGACATAAAATTCTATTTGAATCATATTAATTTTTGGTTTAATGATTGTTAAATACAAATATTTATTAAGTTTTTTTTTATTAATGGTAATAGCATTTACAAGAAGAATTTTTTTTTTTTATTCATTATTATCATCTATACTATTTTATTTATACATAATTTTATTAAATAGAATACATTTATATAGAAGAAAACTAGGAATCAATAGAGAGGCTCTAAGAACATTGATTTCATTGAGTTTAACTAATGTTTTCTTTACTTTTTTTTCTTTCATTTTTTTTTCTTTAGGCCAGATGTAAAAAAAGAATCTATTCTTCTTTATTATTTATATATTTTTTATCATTTTCGATTATTACTAGGAAAAAGATAGAAAAAATATTATTTTTCTTTTTTTGAAGGGAGGCTTCTGCCCGAAAGCTTTTTCTCTTCTCTCCCTTTGATCCACCAGATCTATTCTATATATATTACAGTAGTAAACATCTCTTTTTCGGCTTTCAGGAGCGATGTATTTTGATAAAAATAGGTGTCGAAAGAAATACAATTTCATAGATAAGTGACGAATTCAAATTTTAACCCTCAAATTTGTAGCCGTACCTTTGAAAAAAGTAGGTACGAGAACTTACAGGCGGAAATTCGGATTGCGATGAAACAAATTGTGTTTTAAAGATTACAACGCGAAAATCAGGACTCGGTAAAGTTCATGCGTTTAAAGGAGCTAAAATGTACAATTTTCGAGATTAACTATAATTCATATCGAAAATCTCCTAGGTGCCAGTTATATCATGATAAGTTTTTAAATAATTGAAATTTTGGTATTAATTATAGTTTACGACGAAGGCAAACGAAGGTATTTTTGAAATCTCTTGGGCATCTCGGATAACATAGAACAAAACTTTTTGTTATTTTTAATACAAATAAATTTATTATTTGTACATGTTTTAATTATACTGATTGTCAATATCGCCATAGGGACAAATAAGTTGTTGACAGTAATGTTATCTCAGTACAATCATTAGGAAGTATAGAACTTCATCAATTGAAATCAATATAGTGGTACAGATCCCTGTTCATCAAATTATTAACATCCACCGGAAACTTCGAAAATAGTTCCATCTCATCGCAACCTATAAATATTTTATTTACGAAAATTCTCGTCAAATGTCAAAATAACGAGGTCATATATGTCAAACGGTTCAATAATTTTGTAGGTTAACTTTTTATTCTATTTTGTGATCATTTGATCTCATCATTCAAGGATAAAGCTGATGGGTATTCATGAATTTTCCCTACATAATTAATAAGAAAAACTTTGCCGACCTACAGATTGAAAACGCCCCAATTCAAAGAATTTTCTTAAATAAAATATTTGTATGTTACGATGAGATGAAACTATTTACGAAGTGTTGGTCGGATGTTATAAATTTGATAAAAAATACAACGGACTGATACAGATTCTTGGTTTGAAAGTTGATAGCAATATATAGTTTTTATGATAATAGCAATATTTTCTTAATTTCGTTTATAATCAAACGTATCGGAGAGAAAAAAAATGGTGTGTCCACTCACACGACTTTCCTACCTATCTCAGAAAAGTCTTTATATCTTTACATATGTTTATGAAGAAACAAAAAAAAATTTAACTAGATTTATTTTCCTGAAAATTATCAAAGAAAAGATTTGAGTACGATTTATTTGATAAACTAAAGCAATGTAAACTGGCTCAAGGTAGATCAGTGTAAAAATCTCAATACTCTCTAATATTGCCGATCAAAATCTTTTTGCCATAGCTTAGTATTGTCAAACAATAATTTCTGTTAAGAGTAGAGGAAATAGTGAACCTTGTGTGAACCGATGTGTGATGCGGGCAACAGATTTTCTTACATTCACTTAGTCACCCGTAATGTTATATTGGAAATTGAATAGTTGGAACTTCGTTAATTTGATTTTTATATAGTTTTGTAGGGAATTTGATAAAAAGCAGTTTTTCGGATAACGTAAAGATTAAAACATGTGTAGAAAATAGAATAAGCTGTATCATCGGTAATACTAGTACGATTCCGATGAATTTTTTTTCGTTTTGCTGGTAATTTAATTACCTTTGAAAAATTGCATTATAAAATTTACCATATAATATATATTTAGCAAGTTAGGCCCCAAAACATTTTTCTTTTCTTTATAACTTAACACAAGCATCAGTAGGCAAAACCCTCAGAAATAAAAAAATAAGCAACAAAATCGGTTTATTAGTTCCTGAGAAAATCTTGGCAAACACAGACAGACAATGGCTAAAAATGTGTTTTTCGTACTCAGGGGACAGTGAAACGTCGAAAACCGCATGTCGGAAATTTGACCCGATTGCAATACTTTCCTTACCTAGTATAGGAAGAAAAGTAAAAAGATATCTATATGCCACAATTCTCGCACGGATATACTAAGCTTATAAAATTAAGCAAGCAAGTTATAAATTTCAATCATTAAATATTTTTCAAAAATATTTTCTATTTCAAATTGAATACTTTATATACGATTGCTAAACAGAAATATTTCAAGAATTCGGTCTGACCCAGTGAGCCCGAATAGAAAGCCAGATAATTGTGCCAAGGACCGGCGTCCTATGTTTTTCAATTCCTCAACGAACCTAAAATGGACTGCCAATATTTTAGGAATTAAACCAACATGAACCCATTTAAGTTTTATGTAAGATTCATTCCCTGGACCATCATCTAAAAGGATAGTACATAATGGAATTCGGAGTAATATAAAATTTAAATAGTAACATTAACATGATAACATACTTCTATGTAAATACGTAAACATAGACCGGTGCAGTTTATATGACTGCATTAAGTTATGAACTATACTATCTCTCATTTGTGTTGTGTTAATAGAACAATACAATATCCAAATGTTGGGCGGTATTTCATTATTTGATAATAATAACTCTCTAACATGATGGATCAACCCAACTGTTTGTGATAAATGTATTTAATGTTTATCTATTGAATGAATCTACAAAATAAATGATAGTGTAATGGTATGTTTGAGTAAACTTCATTTGTGACTATATAATAAATACGCTTTAAAGATCACAAATCCATATATATACAGTGAAATTAAAGCATCCCGCAGAAAAATATAAAACATATAGATTAGGAGCTACCGAAAATTTTAACGAAAGGGCTTAAAGCTAGTAACCATTCTAATCATAGGTAAACCTCATCTCAACACACAATTTCGGTCAGTCGATTGAAAGCTGTTATTTTCTATGCGAAAATTTAAATTAAAGAGGCGAAATTTGACGGTTCATTGAACGGAAGAACATACCGCTGAAATTTTGATATGATCTCAAGAATCTGTCTCTAATAGAGAATTCACATTGACTTAAGAAACACTCGATTGCTTTTTGAAAACTAACGACGTCAAATTTGAGTAATATGATGGTAGTTGGATGAGGGAAAAATTCAAATAGTAGATTTCTCTTTTTGGTTTTTTGGGATGCTGAATCTGAATTTGACGAAATTTTCCATTGCGTTTCGAGATATATGTAAAAACATCGAAATTTCCAAGTTGTTTCTAGTTTTATGGAGATAACTCCGATAAACATTTTATTTAAATTATTATTATATAAAAAGTTAAAGAAGATAAAATTTACAATCAATTACATAGATTTTTGATGTAGGCCCAAATGATGACTGTTAGCTTGTTTCACAAGAAATATCTGTTTCCATCGGTTTTCCCCCCAAAACTCATAATCTATGCATCTCTTGAAGAAACATAAGAATGCATTTTCAACAGAAGGAAACTGAACAATACCTGAATCTGATATGATTGTTGATGTAGAAAAAGAGCTCCACTAGATTAATGGCAAAGGAAGTGGAATTAAACAATAATAAACTACAAGAAATCAAGCAAAATATACTGCCATTGAGAAACACATTCATAAATTCAGAGTATGAAGAAATAATAATGATAATTGAACATACGTTGTGATTGCTTAATGAGAGGGCTGGATCCACCACTTTACTAAATATACAACGCAATACATACACTGAAACTCGTTGTAACAACATGAAGAACATATTCTGACATTAGAACAAAACACAGTATATGTAACTGAAACACTTGCACATAGAAAAGAAATTATTCGAGACGTAAAGAAAGAAATAAGAGCCATAGAAATCGTTCATTTAATTTAATCAACGTATTCACAATTGTAAGTAATTTACCTTTTATATAATTCATCAACTGATTATTCTATATAATTTATTTTAAATAATAATTAATAACGATGGTACGGTAGAACAGGGATCTTTCGCGGGTCCAGCCCTACGAAGTCCTGAACTTTGGGCTGAAACGTCGGCAAACATAACAATAAATATTGAATATTTAATAGTTGACCGTTGCATTATAAAGGAAAGAGATGATCCGGGGTGGCGGTCATAAATAGGCTAAATAGTGGTGAAACTATTTTTATTAAAAGACAACATCATTTATTAGGATCTTGTTACTTAGCTTACTCTGTTCATATTTTAATGTACTTACTGTTTATAATTTTAATAAGCTTATTCACATTGTTTATAATTTTTTGTCTAAATAATATGTAACTTCTACAATTCTCTATCTTTTTGTATCTTGTCCGTTCTAGCCCTGAAGAAGACCTGCAAAGTCAGGTCGAAACGTTGGCTTTTAATAAAAATAGTTTTACCACTATTTAGCCTATTTATGATCGCCACCCCGAACCGTCTCCTTCCTTTATAAAAATAAATATTTTTTTTTCTTTACGGTCATAAGGGAACATTTCGTGAGTCCAGCCCTGATGAAGGCCTGAATTTTGGGCCGAAACGTAAAAATATAATTACACTAAATTAAATAAATATAATTTATTTATTTTTAATTTGCTTTTTCTTTTTGACTGAACACTCCAACCAACTTCTCTTCAATTTTTCACTAAAGTCACCCATCAATCTATTATTGTAACAAATAATGTAACCGTTTTCTTGTGAATGCACTGAACATCATATCAATACAAGCTAATAGGGTACTTGGTATATTATTGTACCATTATGTATGGTTCTATTAATTAACATGCACATTAATTAAATATGTTTGTAAATTTAATGACTATTAAATTACCGTGAAAGATCTACAGCGAGAGCTGGCACAGTTCATATAATGCCTTGGCATACATTGCTCAAGATAAGATGTCTATTGTCTAAGGGATTGAGAAATTCGCACATATAGTTCAGAAAAAAATATACAATTTAGCAATATGAAATTTTTGTTAGTTAATTAAAATATGTAAGCATTGATTTTCAAAACGTTTAGTTATATTCCGTCCTAAAATAAATGTTTTTAAAATATTTTTCGGTCAACCTTTCTTCCTTCATTAATTTTATTATTAATATTGCATTTAAAAATCCAACCATCCAATCACTGGACATTAAATAACCCGATAAGTAATCAATGTCTTCTTTTCGACTTAAAACTCAGACTGCATACTTCTGAAGATTACATATCCCATATCTATTCTATAATATAAATTGTAGATGATAGATGATAAAGCAGATGATCGATGATCGATATTGACTTCGATTAGACTAAGTCTGGATATAATAGTTCCTGGTTGTGCAAGGGAAGACAGGGAAGATTTAAATTTCCCGCGTTACGGCGAGTGGTGGGGGCAGGTCTAAAAGATAAAAGATAACACTTAAGCAATGAGAAAGACTGATTGTCTCCAGGCCACTTCTTGACCAGCATTCACCCAGCAAGGACCAACGGCGGAGGGCCCTTCAAGGTAAAAATGATATACATTTTTTATATGGCATATAAACGGTAAGCTATTTTTTTGCACAATCATTAACCTACCAATCCCTTAAGATACAGTCCACTGCTTAAAAATTAGAATGTTGCCATAAAATTTAGAATGTTGCCTTATTGAAACTCATGAGAGTTATTTTGCCATAATCGGAAAAGTTGCCTAAACAGTTTCAGATATGTAAAGTGATTTTGTTTTATATTTAAATAACAAAGGATCAGTATTATATATCCGTATTTTCACACATTTCGGAGCAATAGTCTGCTAAGTATAACTCATAAGCTGTAACTGGTTTGTTTTGCAGTATTGTATAACTGATGCGCCTGCGCCTGCGAGACTGAAAAAAATCTTTTTAATCCTCTAAACGTTCTGTCCATATATAAATTTAAAATAATTTGTTTATACGATCAGATATTTGTATTTTTCCAACAGGGCATCTGCACAATAAATAATTTCAGAGACAATACTTTCTTCAAGATTCAATCGGTTTTATTTTGGTTCCATCATCCCTTTGTCCTGAACAAATATTTATCAGACATCACAAAAGATTAACAGCCAACCTGAAATAACCCTATCGTGTCTCACAGATAAAAATAACTAGTGTGAATTCAGATCATTCTTTCTTCGGTCGATTGAGGGCGTAAATTAAGAAAACAAAACTGAAATCAAATAATTCAACTGGTCGAAAATATTAAATAATTCAAGATACGTTGACAATTTATTAGATTTTTATTTAGAATAATTCTAACAAAACAACCATGAAAAGGAAAAAGAACCCGAAGATTCTAAGCCGATTAAACAGTTTTAGAGGTGATTTTAGAATCAACAAATGACAACTTTAGACATTGTTATGACACATAAAAAAAAAACACATCAGAAAGTCTTTTTTTCTTTTTTATTTTATCGGCTCCACTGGTCATTACTGATATGAGTAATGCGACTAGGCGAGAGGTGCTGAGATCTCCTGGAGTCGTGCTTTTTCTTCCACGCGTGGTGGAAAGGCTTAGCCTGGAGTTTTTTAGAATGAATGCTAGTAAACATTGTAAATAAGTATGACTATATTTAAGCTTGTAATTTATATTAGTTTAAGTTTTTTTTTTTTGTTTATTGCTATATACATTTATTTTTAGTGTTAATATTTTAATGTTGTTCTGTTTATTGTATTCTATTATACATATGGTGTAAGTGAACTCCTATATCACTATTATTAATATATAATTCACTAGCATTGTCATGCGTTAATTTAGACAAAACAAAAATTGGCAAAAAATCATCTTCTGTTGGATGGCCTCATGCTAACAAAGTTTTTTTACCAACACTGGACGTTTTATACTTTTTAAAGAAACAAAAACACTTTTCAGCTGTATCATGCTGCGGTAAAAGTATAAACTAATATTCTCAGCGACCTGACCTAAAAATGGAAACAAATAGTTGGTCCGTTGAAAAATCAGTCCTCTTACAACTCTTATGCTTAAAAGTTTGCCACGGCGATTTATTTAGAGTGAGTGCAAACGATAATTCAATAATAAATTCATAGAGATGTATGGTCATTGCTCAGTTCTCATGGGTTTCGGAGTGATTTAAAGCTTAAACTGTTTTTTAGTAAACGGTCTATCAAAGCTCAAAAAAAAAAAAAAATCAATTCGAACCGGTACACATTGGGACGAAACGCTCGATTCACTGAACATCATTTTTTAACCAATATAATCCCTTATAATAATTTTAATGAGAATCATACTCTGAATAATAGAATTAAACCTGACCTGAATTGGATATCGGTGTTTAACCCACATATTCTCTTATGATAATTTAAATGGGAATCATACTCTATGTAATTAAATTAAATCTAACCCAAACTAAACCATTTGTAAATCAAATAAGATTGAATAATAAAAGAGTAATAATAACCTTCAAATGAAAATCCCCTGTTACCGCAGAATTTTTTTTAATACATATATATTAAAACATCTACATACCTACTGAATACCATGGTCATCTCATCCTTTGCATATGTATATTCAGCCAATTTCCATCATGTATCATATATTAATGGGAAAATGTAAGTAGATTTATAGAATAAGAAATAGACCTTGAAGGTCTTTTCACGGATCATTATTTTTCAAAAGTTTTGTTCAGTTGAACTGTAGTATTCAATTAAACAATTCATTGGTCTAATAAAAAAATAATGCTATTATTAAACGATATATCGGTTTAGTAAAAATGATGTTTCTATAAGTTAATATAACTTGTACTACTAACAATCCATGAAGGGTCTTGGTTTGAGTACAATGTGAGGAAGTACTGTTACAAGGCCAACGGTTGTGCAGGGAGGTGACGAGCCAATATCACACGCAACCGCCAGGTTTTCCCATTTAATTAATTATTTTATTAAGAGTACCCACTTTATAGATGCTGGATTTGCCCCAGGAGGGTCTCTCACCCTGGGGTCCACTCAGGGCTGATGAAAAATTAGTCATCGGCCGGATTCGAACCTGGGACCTCGAGCTCTGGAAGTCCGTGCTCATCCACGGAGCTCCATAAGATGATATGTAATTTTAAAAATAATGAAAAACATGCAAGTAGTTTTATCCCAATTATTTATATTTCAATAATAATTATATATATTTAAATTGACACAATATATTAATGCAACTAAAGGCAAAAACAAATATTATATTACTTGAACATAATTTTTCGATATTATAACATCTAAAGCGGGTGAAGGTATGATGACATTTTTGGCTAATACCCTACGAGAATCTTTAAGGAATTTAAAAAAATAAAATATAATAATTTTTTGTAATTGTTGAATTTCTGAAAATGTAATTCCGAAAAAAAAAAAATCCACAAGATTGGGTTGTCCGGATTTCTTTATTCTTTGTTTTGAACCTTCTGAATATAATGCACTTATCATATTTAAAAGATAAGATAGTTACGATTATAATTGAGTAGCAAAAAAATTTGTTTTTATTTTTATTTTATTGAAGTTTACAACTGTATTACATGGAAAATACAATAAGTAAATGTGACATTGGTAACATGACATGTACAACTTGAAGAGAAACTACCCATTGGTAGAACTCAAATTAAAGTTCTATATTAGAAGGTCCCGAGGCCATCTTCTTTTCAGACGCCTCGGAGGATTATCAGGGATCGAGGAGGAAGCAAGGTTTGAAACGAGAGGATTCGGATGGTTCTGCAGTTTGTTATTGAAGGATAGGTATCTGGATTGGGCCAAATCGGAAATATATGGAACATTAAGGTCTTTATGGATAATTTTATTTGCGACAAAGTAAGGAGCGTTGAGGATTTTACGAAGGATTTTGGATTGTAAGGATTGGATACGAGAGGAATTCGATGGTTTAGTGGAGCCCCAAACTTCAATTCCGTAAGTCATAATAGGTCTTATTATTGTCATATATATGAGTCTTTTGTAATTGATTGTGAGCTTAGAGCGTTTGTCTAGTAAGTGCTGCAGTTGTCGAAAATGTCGGGCGGTTTCTAGTCGTTTCAGTCTGGTATGGGGGTCAAAAAAATTTAAATCACTCATTTATCCGCCATGAAAATAAGAGCGCACAACGTTTGAACAGATTTGTTAAAATTTTACTATTGAGCCCTTTTAAATTACTTTAAAACAGACTATAATATATTCAAGACCTGAAGAATATGGTCGTAAAAGTTATTAAGTCATTATAGAAAGTTTGGTTAATGTTAATTTTGTTTTACTCCTACCATTGTAAGGTGGTCGCGCACACTGAACAAACGGATTTAACAGTTCAATACATTAGTAATAGATAAGTATTGCTGAATCAGAGGTTATTTGCGCAAATCGAGCACACATGGGAATAACTCGGATGAGGAGCTGACGGTAGAGGAAATGAGCTTCCGGCATCACACATTCCACTTCCGGTCAAAACATCTCTCTGACCTGATGCACTGCACTAACCGGTGGAAAACCCAGCGATGTCGGACAGACCGCATCCTGGCCTCCGCCTACCTGGAGTGGTATAATGAATGACACTCGACTATTGGAATGAGTGCGGTCGGATCGGTCGCGGGACCGCATGTCGATCCTTTCCAGCATAGAAAAGTTCTTAAAACCACCTCCGTGCACACCAATGCCATCCAATCCGTCTCTAAACTGGGTGATGCAGTGTGGAACAGGTTAGGCAAATTCGCGACATAAACCGAAATTGGACATTCCAACAATCTTATCTTTAGCGTATCTTTGCGCTTTGAAGTATATCATAGTTCGTTTTCAAGAAATTTAAAAGGTTTTAATGGTAAAATTTTACTAAATAGGTTCAAAAGTGAGCGCTTCAATTTATAAGGCACAACAGTACAAAGATTTTTTAAAAATATTTTGCTACTTAATTATAATGCTCTTTACCTTACTTTCAAAAATTTTATTAACAAATCTGAAAAACCAGTATTACTTTTATAGTAAGTGAAAGTATTGGGATCGTGAAAATTTTCGAGTTTGAGTTTTCAACGGAAATACACGTTTTGAGGTACCCTAAGTCCAAATAACGAAGTCCCACAAAATGTTCCGTGTGTCTTTGTATGTGAACAGTCTAGCTCAAAAATCAAGAAGTCGTACGAAACTGATATTACGTATTTAAATAAATAGGCATACGCCTTATGTGTGACAGCAACTTTTTCCTTAAAATCAGCTAACCGGAAATGACAATTAAGGATGAAACACATAATTACAATTTTCTACACACATTATTTAAGTAATATACTTTAATATTATTTAGGTTTTATCCACATTGATGTCACTTCACATGGCTTAAATGCCCTATGTTCATATATGTCTTCCTCTAAAGTACCTTTAATGTGATTTATTTTATAAAATTTACTCTCTTTAGTTGACAATATCTATAAAAAATGGTTGAATATGAAGTTTGAAAGAATATGATAATTGGAAACTGGAGAAAAAAAGAAAAATGCTTATTCAGTTCAAAAATGAATCACCGGAAATATCATTCAGAAAGTATACGTATAATATATCATTAAAAAGAGGAGAATTTTAGAAAAAAATAATATCAAATAAATAAAGATGTAAAAGGTAACAGAGAGTGACGAAAAATATATAAATAAAAAAATCAGAAAACTAATATTATTTAATGTAAATCACATGTTTCAAAAGAAACTAAATGAAATTTGCTTGCTAAATGTAAACTTTTAATTTGTTTACTAATTTTGAAAAGAAGTATTTAAAATCCACCAAATCAAGCCATTTTTTAAAGTACTATTTCATTGTACTTGTGTGAAAGAAGTAAAATATAAAAATATTTCATGTTTAACCTTAAATATATTTACTGCAGTTTAACAACTCTAGAAATGATATTATATTTAAATAATTAGGTATCTATTATTCTTTTTCCAAATAATAATCATGCTACATGCTTGGTCACTATGGGCCTTAACTTTGGGAGGTTAAATTTGCTAAAAAATATTCTGATTTTTTTTTCTAACAAGGAATAAATAGATTATTCAAATTTAAATGAAAAATAAAAATAATAAGAATAAAACATCGACTGCGACCTAACGTAATTTAGATTAATATTGCGAAATTATAAAAGAAAGCCTTGAGTTCCCTTAAGAACAGTAAACTACAAAACCATTTTCTGCCAAGAAGAAAAAAAAAAAAAAAAAAAAAAAACCTAAAATACACAAGAGCAGGCAAAAACAATCTAAAAACTGCTGTAAATAATCACAAAATGATTTATTATTTCCACATAGTTATAAACCAGCTCATTCCTTCCTTATCACTTCGAGAGAAGTAAATAAAAGGCTATTACTATTATTAGCCTGCGTAAGAATATTTTTTGTTAAAAAATATAGACAATAATCTCGATTCCTTCAGTTGATTTTAAGATTTCTAGTAATCAAAAATCAGTTCAAAAGAAATCGGGTTCGCAACTGAATATTTGATAAATTGCAATTAAAAAATTATATCACTACACAAAATAGTCTAATTTTAATATTTTTTTTTATAAATAAAAAATCTCGGTTACAAATACAAAAGTTCAATATTGAAAATAATAAAAACAAAAAAAAACCAAGGGTCCTATTTATATATTTTATGTATCATTCAGTCATAATTAACCTTTTCAGTTAGCTAAGCGCTAAATGGTTACTTATTTACAGCTTGAGATATGTTCATTACAAGACTTTGCTTTGTAATTAACCAACTTACGAAGATATAGATGTCTCAGATCCTTACACTGGAAGATTTACTGACTGAAAAATTACTGTGAAATAATTATTTTTATCCCTTGTAAAAAATAAACATGATAGTAATACAATTCTAATAAATAAATAAGTAATACTTGTGACTTAAAACTAACTATTGTAAAATACAATAATAAAGGTAAATCACTGTATTTACTAAGCAACCGGTTCAAGAGATTAGTTGCCACTTCAATTAAGCCAATGTGGTTAGTATGGGACTTGAAGGGAAGACGATCAAGTGGCACAAAGCACAAATTGGCTTAATTAGAACACCTCCGTATATCACAACTAATATAAACATGAACCATTTTGAATGTAATTGTTCAATGCTCAATAATTCTATTAAGAATTATAAAATATATGTTTAAAGTAAATATTGATTAATATGGATACCTTGTTTCGAAAAATAAACAAAATGTAAGAAGTACCAGTTTCAAAATTTTAGTTTTTAAATTTAGGGCTTCCATAGGTTGAATTTTAAAGATTTGTAAACGACGAAAAGCGCGAAAAGTTGTAGAAAAGTAGGACATGAGGACGATAGTGACGCAAGTAATGGTCTTTGCAGATGACATCGTTCAACTCAAAGGAAAATCTGCAGAAAGCGGTGATCGAATAGGAGGCTGAACTAGAAAGAAAGGTTATGGCAATTAATTTCGTTAAGAGAAAGTAATGCACATTGAACGGGACCGGGAGGTTGTTGAAATTTATTGCAAAGGAGAGGTAATGGAAATCGCATATCTAGGTGCAGTAATAAACAAGAAATGAAGGATCGACCCTGAAATTTTTAACAGGATTAAAAAGGCCAACGATGTGTATTACAGTTTATGCAATACAGTCAGTAGGAAAAGGGAGATGGAGAGGAATGTAAACATACATATTTTGAAAGCCGTATATCTACTAACCCTTATATGTGTGAGTGAAAGCTGGGTTCCGTTAACCAAACACCTTAGCAAAGTTATTGTTAGTGAAATGAAATATCTTCGGAGGTAGCCGGCAAAACCTGAAGAGACCGGATCAGAAATGAAAAAATAAGAGAGGATCTGGGCACTGTCCCACTAAAGGAATCTATAGAAAAGAGGCAGCTGGATGGTTTGGGTATTTATGCCTTTTAAATGAGGACCGCGACCCACGAAAATTTTTGGAGGCGAGATCTGTAGGAAAGCGCCCAAGAGGAAGACTAGACGTCGTGGATGGAGTACATCTCCCAGGTCGGGCAGAAAAGAGATATGCAGATAAGAGATATGAGGACTCTTGCTCAGAACTGAAATGCTGGAGATTCATGGATCGAGGTACT
This sequence comes from Nezara viridula, assembly GCA_928085145.1. NCBI lineage: Eukaryota > Metazoa > Arthropoda > Insecta > Hemiptera > Pentatomidae > Nezara > Nezara viridula. The sequence goes on along the minus strand of OV725081.1, from coordinate 59,474,915 downwards.
TCCAAGCTAAAAGCCACAAAGGAGGTTGAGAAAGGTTAATTATTTTTTATAACAATTGCACTCAATTCTTGAAAATGAACTGTGAAATCGTTTACCCACAGCCCATATTTGATTAATAAAAATGCTTTAGCTAACGACTTTCATATTGCATAAAAAAAAATTGATTAGTTTAAAAAATGAACATTTGTTTTCTCAGAACATAAAATAAGTATGTGTGACAATGCTTCCATACGTAAGGAGAAATATTTATTTATTTTCTTAAACAATCTTTTAAATTTGGAGAAAAATCTGCTTTAATAGGATTAAAATTAAGCAAAACTAGACATCCTTTTTATTTCACGTATTAGTAGCTAGTTTTTACATTATTTTAACCTGGACCGGGCTGACCCAGTTTGGGACTTATATATATATATATATATATATATAAGTGGTTTCCAGAGATCTAAATATTTAACAAATTTACCCGAATTTACAAAATAATTATTTGGATGCCAAACGTACAACTGAACTTAACAATTACAAAATAACGATATTCAAAATCCTCAGAGACCCGCCAAACCATTCTATGCCGTTAAAAAAAAATACGAAACATAGAAGTTTGAGACCCATTGGAGGAGTCTCAAAAAATTACGAAAATAAACGAATAAAAAATAACGATATTCAAGACTCTTAGAGAAGCCTCCTCTCCCCTCCCCCCAATCGTTTTATGATCATAAAATAATACAAAATATTTATGTTTGGCACATCAGAGGGGCTACAAACATTTGCAGAAATAAATGAATAAAAAACAATTATTTTTGGGGTATTAGAAAAATATAGGACAAAGATTTTGGAATCCCTCCAGTGGGGCCCGTTGCATAGGGGCCCCTCAGCGTTCGCCGATTAGGCCAGACAGACAGGGCCTGATTTTAACACTTGTGTGTAACACTTTTACACTATTTCTCAGACAAAAAAAAAAATATATCGATGTAAATATTAGTATGTAAGGTTAATAAAAAATAACCGAATATAGAATTATCACAAAAGAAATAGAAAATAAAACTAGGAATTGATACTTTGCCAGAGTGGGTTTGTTTAGCCAGCTCTTCTATCTAGTCCCTATTAATTTTGAAGAGGCGTCTTGGAGTCTACTATCACAGCCACAAATCATCGGTTGTCTATTTTAATTTTTTTTTTATTTGTTAAATTGATTTCATTAGGTACAATATGCTTACTACATATTTCTTAAACTATAACAAGACGAAATCTTATAAATTATTGTTTGCTTTATTCATAAACAAAAACCAGTAGTTGGTGTATCCAAAATAATAAATACTTCATAATGAATTTTCAACTCTGTGATTGTTTACTATTTTGTAGTTTCAGTGAATTCGTGAAGGTATTTCAAGCATAGGGTTTTCAGACTATTTGGTAACAAGGTATTACCAGGGTCGTACAAATATACTGGAGTAATTTAAAATAGCAGAATAAAAATATGTTACATTCGTCATGTGAATAAGATTTGAAGATCGTTGAAGATCTAAAGAGTCTTTGTTGTTTCTTTTTTTTTTCAGATAAAAATTAAATTTTATTTATTTTTCTATTATTATACAGGATTACTATGGAAAAACTGACATCAATTTAATTCGTAGCATTTATTTAATTTTGTGGGCCAGTTTGTCAGATTAATCATTAGAAGAATGAGAGGTAATAAATGCGATGATTTTATTTATAAAGGGGAGAAATAATTAAGTGTTTAAGAATATTTGTTAATAATAAAAATTAAATTAGTGATTTATGTACGGAATAAAATGTTAAAACAAATACCAATAGTATTATAAAAAAAAATCAATCTCCGATACATTATTAATTTTTTTTTTATAGAATAAATAATTTTTATCCTAACTAAATTTTGTAACAAGTACGATAGTAAAATAAGCCAAACTTTACCAATACCAACTTCCAAGGTAGCTCATAGTAGGAAACATACAGCTGCAGGGCATAGAAGCAAAGCCGGTTCGGTTATTTAAACACTAAACGATAGGCAAATATGCTCTCCTCTGTGCACAGGGCAAAACCACACTGCCAAAATCCTTTTACCAGTAACTGAACAACACACCAGAATATCAAATAACCAAAATTAACGGCTATAGGAATTTGTAAAAGATTAAAGAATATATATTTTTTAATTATCTGTATTATCCTTTTGTTAGATTAGCCCTATACTTTAAGAAAAAAAAAAAAAAGAAAAAAAAGAACTGTACCACTACAACCCTTGAAGGGTCTTGGTTTCAGTACTATTTAAGAAAAGCACTGTTTCTAGGTCAACGGTTGTGCAAGGAGGTGATTTGACCGAGATCACGCTCAACTGCCAGGTTTTCTCCCATAATTGATTATTTAATTAAGAGTAACCATTTTATAGAGGATGGGTCTGGCCCAGGAGGGTCTCCAGACCCCAGAGTCGCCCAACGGCAAATGAAACAGAATAAATAATTGTTCTGCCATTAACCGGGATTCGAACCTAGTACCTTGATCATTAGAAGCTTAGTACCGTACCACTGGTCTACCTCATTCAAAAAAAATAAAAATAAATATAACTTATTTAGTTTTTAGTTTTTTACTTGAAACTGCTCACCCCATCTAATTTCCCATCAGTTGTCTGTGCTTTTATTTTTTGCAATTGTATACTAGATATGGAATCCTGGCTAGAAAGTCCTGTTCAACTAGTAAATATCGTAATAAGTAGTTTAAGACTTTAGAATAAATTACTCCAAACATAAAATCAATGCGGAATGTTATTTATATACGTCTAGTATCGATATTACATACATATTATTGTATATGAAACATCTATAATAGTTTACTGCCTTATAATAGTACAGCACTCCTCTTTCTGAAGAAAATTTTTTAAAAAGTTAGATATTAGAGAGAATATGTTATGTGATAATGACTACGATAATGTGTTAACATGTCATATAATATGAAAGCGAATATATTAAGAGGTTAAAAAAGACATAGGTTCATCGCTTGACCTTGGAGAAGTTTTATTTCAGTTGACAGCTCGTAAACATGAGAAACGTGGCCTTAAAATAATTCACAATACTAAGGTCATTAAAAACTTTCTTTAGAAAGCGCCAAAACACAATCAATAAGAAAAAAAAAAACATTAAAAAAACGTTGTTCTCAACTTGAAGAATGTTTTTGTTTTTATTTATTTTCCATTAAATCTGCGACTACGTTGTAATGCATCAAGCAAATATGTTGACGTTTATTCTATCTTCTTGTATTGTTGATACTTGCTTAACTTGTAAGCAGAAGATCTCTAGGCCACTGCCTTTTTAGGCATCGTTGAGGCTCACCAGGTAGCAGGGAGGAAGATAGAGATAGAACGAGTAGATCTGGATGATTGAGAGTAGAAGAATGAAATGTTGTGTATTTAGGATTTTTCTTTTGGTATGTATATGTTTATGGTGTGATTTGAATTAAACCTAGGAGCATTGACGATTGAAAAAAGCTAACATGAGTTGACTTGCTGGCATTTATTTTAATTCTCCATTTGTGAAACCGTTTTTCAAGGTCGTGGAGGTGATTTTGAAGGGCTATTGAAGCGATAGTGGGATTTTTGTGAGAAGAAAGAATTGCCGTATCGTCAGCAAAGCTATAGAGAATGGTGCTAGGGTGCTCAGAGATATCAGATGTGTAGATAGAAAAGAGAAGAGGGCTTAAAACACTACTTTGTGATACGTCCCTAATGTAACATATTGATCCCAAAAATCTAGACAAATTTTTAAATAAGAAAAAACACTATTAACAAAATGTTCATATTATTTGGACAGTCCAATTAATTCGTCTAATGGATAGGAACGATAATCTTTTTACCAATAGAGGCCGCAATACTTTTTTATATTTTACTGTTATTTTTATTTACAGGTAAATACAAATACACACAAACTTTTTTATTGCTTCCTCACTACCGAAGGTAGGGAAGCATTGTGTTCGTGCGAGAGATTAAAAAAAATTTTTTGCTCAGAATCGAAAATTTTCACTCGCGTTTTACGTTTCAGACATCAAGGATCAAATTTGGTTCGGTGTCTGTCTGTCTGTCTGTCTGTAGTCAAATCGATGTGACGGGCATATCACCTAGTACCGTTCATCCAATCTTCATGAAATTTTCAGAGATTATGCTGATTGGTGCCTAGATGGTCCCATATCAATTTTATCAAATTCCATCCAGCACTTCCGCTTACGCGCAAACGTATATTTTTAGATATGCCAATATTTCAGAAACGGCTCGTTCGATTTGGCTCAAAGTTAGATAAAAGGTAGACTTTGGTGAAAAAATAATGTAGTGTCAATTTAATTGAATTGTGTCCAACACTTTCTCTTATATGTGCACTACTAGTCCGCCGTCCGCCGTCCGCGCATTTTTTCTGAAACTACGGTTTTTTTAGACCGATTTTTTTTCGAATTTGGATATAAAATCAGAGGTCACCCGAGGATCATCCTCCTTCAACGACATTACTATTCGCCTTCTGGTTTCAAAATGGCGGCCGAAAAACCTGCGTTGCTATGGACTGTAGCGCCTTGGCAGACGTTTTTTTTATTTATTAATGATATTTACAACTGTATTAAGGAAATGCATTTAGTAAATTTTAACATATGGATATAATGACGTTCAGAAACTACAATTCGTTTTTAAACAAATTAAATTACAATATTAAACTAGTATTTTCGATATCACATCTACATTAAATTAGTATCTATTTAGGTTTTTTTTTTTTCAATCTTACTATTAATAGAAATTATAAATTTATTGGTATTAGTTTAATATATATAAATACTATCCTGTAAAATAAAATAATTTAAGAAAATATTAGAACTTTTTATGTAAATTATACTTCGAACTACAAAAATTACAAACTAATATACTTAGTTATTTTGGAATATATATTAATATTTATGAAATAGATGATGCGAAACAAGTAACTATTTAAAATCAGTTTTTTATATATTGTTTTCAATTTGTTAGTTTAAATAAATAAATAAATAAATAAACAAATATATATATATATATATATATATTATATATATATATATATATTATATATTACTTATTAATAAACTAAATTTAATAGGACTATTTCCAGCTGCTAGTTTGTCGAAACCATTAAAATACATAGTCAAGTATAGTTTAAATACCCTTCCAATCCTCCGTCAATATTTATCTAACTAAATTAATTAGACGGTAAATGTCAAAGTTTACTTTACCTGCAATATGACTTACTAGCAAAACATCTCTTTAAACTAAACAGAATGAGTTCAAAACAGATCGATGACAAAAATCTAGACAAATTTTTAAATAAGAAAAACACTATTAACAAAATTTTAATATTATTTGGATCGTTTAATTAATTCGTCTACTGCATAGGAAGGAGAATCTGTTTACCATTAGAGGTCGCAGTAAGTTTAGACATTGATACTGGAGGCCGCAATATTTTTTTATATTTTAGTGTTGTTATTTCTATTTACAGGCAAATACAAATACACATGCTTAATTCTATCAATATTCAAATTTTTATAAACCAAATAATTAAATATTAATTAATCCTAGCGCTAAATTAATGAAGATTACACACCCCCGAATTCCTCAGGTTTCTCACCTGTGGTAAAGTGAATTGGTCAATGAACAAATGGCAAATGATATGTATATAAATAAATGCAATGTATTATGAGAAAAATAAATTAGTTTTCTTTTCTTTGGTCGATTACAATGGTCCATTCAAAATAACCTATCAAAGCATACGTCCAAACTAAAATTAGCTGTAATTTTGCTAAAATTAATCTTTTTTCCATATCTTTTTTCCTCGTTTTGCAAGAAATTTGGAAAGCGCTGGCCTTGTTTGTATATACGCAGCTTCCATTAACTACAGCTCTGGTATTGAATGATACTTAATTAAAGTATGAAGATTAGTTATATTTACCTCTAATTCTTTTGTAACACATTCTAAATTCTTTGAGGGCGTTTTACTCTTTTTTTTGTGGAGATTGAATTAGATTGTTCCGTCAAATTTCCAAAGCGTTAACGATCGGGCAAAGTCGGTTAGAATCGACTAATTGACATGTTTTAACATATGGATTAAAATTATGCGGAAACAAAAAATCGGGCATGCATACTGTAAGCGAGTAAATTATTCAGCATTTCATTTTCTCTGTAATAGGCTATAATTCAAAATTGTATCTTAAAGAGAAACCTTGTTAGGAAATGCGAAAAGGAAAAAATAGTGTCGAAAACGAAATGATAACGAGTTTTATTGAAGTTATGGATTAAAATATCTCACAAACTAAAAATCGGATAAATAAAATCCTATCCGTAAAGTGCTATTATTTATATAATTTATATTTCAAATTATTAACCTCGCCTGTTGATGCTTTCATTTCATTCATCCAGTTTTAAATAATTTTATTTATTTTCATTTTTTGTCTACAGTGAATATTGGTTTCTACCTTTTCACTAAAATTATACCTAATGAATACAATGAATAATTTTTAATAAATGATGAGTTAATTTTTTTTTATTACGTTTCTCAAAAAAGTATCAATGTCTGGACCTTTTAGCTAATAAGTTGGCGAAAAGGGGAGAATTGTATAGAAGCGGTGACCTACAAATACGGTTTCTATAACATGTGACACGTATACCGAAAGGACTTCTTGAACAGCACTCAGAGAGCTATGGCATTAAGTTGAAGCCACTGTGCCAGACAATCGAGCTTTCAAGATGACACACTCGACGTCGCCTGGTATCAAATTTACCCCAATGATGCCCTTATGTTGGAGTGTTCTTTTGTGTTCGGGTTTTTACGCTCACTCAGCTTCGCATCCTCATACTTTCGACCATAATATACATTTACTAGTTTTTAAAAATATGAAAGTGGTTAAATCGAGGTCAGAAGACAGATACTCTCTTTGTTTAAATTTGCTTTCTATATATTTTTTTTTCGTTCTCGATCTCGGTAAGATATCAAGAGAAATCTGTATAGAAATGGATCAACTGTTTTCCTTAGAATTTTCCTTTAGGTATTGCACAAAACCTCTTCTCCATCCACACTTTCTCCTTTAGCCTGGAGTCAAAAAAGGTTACGAGCGGTGACATATAGCGTACGATTTGCATGAAAGCAACAGCTTCATAAATTAAATGGTAGAAATCGTCATGGATAAGATTGATATTTATGATTTACTTTGTTCCATTATTCATTAATTGGATATTATTGCAATTATTTTCTGAACAAAAAAAACAGTCCGAGCCTTTACGAGTAAACCAGTACACACAACATTATTATAAAGGTACTAAATAAAATACGCAAATAAGTTTTTAAACTTGGTACAATATATTGTAAATATTGTACATAGGTTTGAATGTGTTTATTTATTTCACTCAGCTTCAATTTAGATGTTAATAAAATAAATTAAGCCGAATTCAATGTTTCTACTACCGTTGGAAAGCTGAATTATCGCTCTTCAAGGCCGAATAAATAACTTTTGGATTTAACACATCTATAAGGAGTAAATAAATAAAAACTCCTAACAGGTTTTTATTTTATAATTTGAGTTCTAAATTATTTAGTAAGGTACAGTTTGTGTCGTTCGTGTAGTTTATAAGGCCCTATATCTCTGCAAAATTTAGTGTAAACAGGTAGAAGAATATTGAAGTTATAACACTTTTTGTGATTTTCGAAAAATATATCAATGGCTCCCGGTTTAGATCAAATAAGTAGGGAAAAAAAATTTCTTTTTCTTGTTATATTTATTTTTAAAACAATTATATCTCTATTTTGTATGAATGAAAGCTTGTGACCATAATACATATTGCTTTTAAATGTCAGATTTTATTAATATAAAATAAACTCGTTAAAAAAAAAATAATGAGAAAAAAATATTTAAGTGTATGCCTCACAGATCAGTATATTTTCACCTTTATATTTTAATGTCTATTAAAATTAATAAGAGATGGAGCAGGATTGTTAAGGCGGCAAAAGATCTATATGGTCTCTAATAGAAAAAAAAAAACTAATAGAAAAAAAATCAAATCAATATATGCGTATTAATAAAATATATTTAATTTAATATAAGCCTCACAGGTCAGTATAATAGAAATAAAAATTAACTTTTGATAGTTATTTATTGTACGTTTCGGTGAATCTGTGTCCCCCTCTTAAATTAAATATATTACATTAATAAGCATATATTAATTTTAATAGACATTAAAATATAAACGTAAAAAATTTAAAAACTATGAAAAATAAAAAAAAACGTTATAATGTTAAAATAAATCATGACGTTATATTTTTATTTAAGACTGAATATAATTATAAAATACGAATTCTTCTAATATATAGCATCGTTTATAAAATTTTAGAACATTACATTATACTAGTCATGTTTAACATTCAAATTAATTTTAATTGTGAAGTGGAAATTGATAGCAAACTATTTATAGACTTTTTTTTTTCTTTCTTCATACTTCTATCCACATCTGTCAGAGTATTGACAAAAAGCAGATGTGATCTCATTGTAAAGAAAATTGTCATTTAAGGCATGAGGAAGATTAGTACTCAGCAGTACCTCTTCCTGGTCTTGGTCTACATCATAATTTAGGAAAGGAGATCTCTCATCCAGCTCCTCTTTAGTCGTCTCCTGATGGGCATGTCAGCTGTGGCCATGTCGTTGATAAGTCCATGTAGTTTAAGATGAAGTCGGAAGTAGAGATAGAGATAGAAGTACGTATGTGTTGGTCGATAGTTGGTTGTCGTAAGTCGGTATGTAAAGTTTTGTTGTTTACGTACCGGGGAGCTGTTGTTATTAGTCTTAAAATTTTGGATTGAAATTATTGTACTTTTTGTAAGTGCGTCTTTTTTGCAGAACCGTAAATGTGTGAGGGGTATGTCCATATGGGGTTGAGTAGGTAGTAAGTGTACACATTTAATTTTTGTATGATTTTTAATTTTTATTTGGAAAAAAGGAACATAGTATTTTCAGTCGTTTGTTCAAAGTCTTTCGTTTCATTTTTACACGTGGGCCCCAGGTCATCCTTCTGTCGAATAATAGCCCGAGATAACGTACTGTGTCAGTCTGAGGAATTTGGTTGTCGCCGATATAAACTGGTGGTCAAAACTCGTCGAAGAATTTATACACTATTTTTCAAATATCAAATCCATTTTTTAAATAAAAAATTTAGTAACTAAAAACTAATTTTAAAAGCTCAAAAATATGGAAAATTGGCATCTCTGAACAATACAAATATATAGGGGACCTTACACGGTAATTCATGAATAAACGTCACAAGAATGGCAAAGATTGCTCAGGATCGCTTTGATCATGAAGACCCCTACATCTTCAATCATTACTGATCATTGCTGAAGCCAATTTAGCTCAGTTGTAATTAAAGAAACAGCATAGATAAGCTTATTTGGACATTGTCCTTCATAGTATTGGACATCAAGAGAAAAATGAAGATATAATAAATAATTACTTCCTAGTGCCTGAAAATCGTTTAGAACAAAGTTAGAAAAATATGAGTCAACTACTAACAAAAATTTAGAAAAAGTATTGCGAAAATAATCAATTTGTTAAGAAGAATGGAAAAATTAATGACAAATAAACACAACAGTTAATGATTTTTTTTCTATAAGTATATTGTGAAGTTTCCACTTTTTTTTTTTTTTATTCATTGCCTACTTGACTATTTAAAGTAAAAATAGTTAAAAATGGTTAGTAAAAATATAAACTAGGAATATAAACAACTATTTACTCTTATAAAATTATTTACTTAAAAATTAGACCTAGGTAAACTGACCTATCTAGTAGTAAGGTTAGTCTCATAGAAAATCGTTTTGACAAAAGTTAGTAAAATATAAATCTACTACTTACAAAAATTAAGGAAAGGTATTGCGTAAATAATAAATTTGTTGAGGAAAATGGGAAAAGTTAACAGTTAAAGATTATGTTTTTTCTTTGAGTAAATTGTGAAGTTTCCACTTTTTTTTTTTTATTTGTTGCACACTTGACTATTTAGAAGAAATGGGTGAAAATGGTTTATAAAATATAAAGAAGGGATATAAAAAATTATTCAACTATTTACTTTTAATGAAAATCAGAAATTTATAATGGTTGTGAGGCCTAGGTAAACTAACCTATACAGTAATATGGTTAGTCTCCCCACTACTTTTACCTCAATCCCCCCTCCACTTCTCGTGAATGAACCTTTGATTTCCGGATGATCGGAAATCCGCCACACACAGTACTTCATTCACTACCTTACACGATAATTCGGAACGTCATTAGTGCCTCGGAATGACCGTGTAGGGTCCCCCTATGACTTGGTGTCCTTCACCCTCGGGTAGAAATTTATTAATTAAGAAACTAATTTTAATAGCTGTAAGTTGTGGAAAAATGGCTCCCTTGAGGAACAAAAAATTGTGTCGTGGTTTCATTTACCTTAACTACCAACAACTTCAATATCGGTAGTCATTCTATCAAGACTGACACTTCCAAATCGAATAATTTTATTCAACATTTTAGCTTCCGTTAATGATTAAACGATAACACCCATTCAGCTGGATTGCACACAGCCGTTATCTTGTCCCGCAAGAAGGCTCCCGGGTGACAGAGGACGGGAGGAGGCACAGGATGTTGATACATGGGCCAGCAGGCTAGCCAAAAAGCCGACGGGTGATCTATGCGGAGGATCCCGAGCCCTCGGACATCTCAGCCTCGCATTAAATCCACATTAGGCCCGCCCGCCTGGACCATCCATTATCATACTCTTACTACAAGGCTCTAGCTGCTTCCATGTAATGCCGATCTATAACCTATTCCATACATCTCGCTTCCTCGTTTAATCCAGTTGTAGAAAATTAAGTTTGCCAAATGACAAATGCAAATGTTCGCCAATCGGTCGAAATTCGACCATAATCATTATTGAACATTTGAGGAAAACGTAAATTAATGTGCATGTTTCCAACATTTTTTTCCTATTCTTATATATATATATATATATATATATATATATATTATATATATTATATATATATATAAGAATAGGAAAACAATCATAAAAAAAAAAAATATTAACTCATTATTTATTAAAAATTATTCAAATTATTTTTATATATGTGCCCCATAGGAAAAGAACACCATGCCCATTTTTTACTAAATAATTTAGTAACGAAGGAACAAATTTTGTTTGTTTTTTTGTTGTTGTTTACAGGCGTAAAACTCATCAACTCCTTGCAGAAACTAATTTTAATAGCTTAAAGATATGAAAAATTTGCTTCATGAACGAATACAAAAAATGTGTCATGGTGTCCTATATAAAGATATGTACTTTGAATGAAATAAGCTATAGATATGAGATATGAAAAAAAAAAACAGTGCAGTAGCATTTATGAACATCTCGAGTTATTGACAAATAAAAATATGAATCCATAGTTACTATTTTTAAACAAAAAATATTTGAATCCACTTTGCTCATTCGGATAAAATTTGAGGCTTTTTTTAAAATATTATTTATTGAACACCCCTACTGTATTTATATATACTAGTAGGCCCGTGCGAAAAATTCGCACAGCATATTGTTATCAAATGCCAAATAATTAGAAAATAAAATAATGCAACGTATCAAAAGATAAAGTAATCAATTGTTATTTTATCAAGAAATATAATCGACAAAGGAAAAAAAATTAATTTAAATTCACATTTTTGTTTGGAAAAAACATATTCCTATTTCAATGATTTGTTTTCCTTTTATATACAATTTAGTAATGTTTTATATAATCATAGGAATAACTAAGGGAAAGTGTGTAATTTTTTAGTTATTCGCAAATCAAGTTTCTTTTCTTTCATAACTTATTTGCCTGAATTTTCGGGGATGATTGGACTATTTTGCCCGCCTGAAGGAGAAGGAAGCCTTCGAAATTGGTGGCTCAATCTTGAGATTTGGTGAAGAATTAACGATGATATGGCTTGCCGATCAAAAACACCATCGATAAATAATATAAACTCCTCCTGTCTCGATCATAGTGACCTCAAGTCGACGAAATGAGACATGTATCTAATGCCAGTACTACAATTAACGTCAGGTTGTGTGGATGAGAATCCCATGCCTTGCGTTATCTCGAAAATAGTACGTTTTTGGGCTTAAAAACGCAGGATCCGATAGTTCCGGAGTCTTGCTGTACGCATCAAAATCTTCAAGGTCCAATTTGTCCCGCATCGATCTACAGACCTACCACCGCTCCAATATTGAAGCCTAGCAAAATGTTTGTATCGCCTTTATTTATTTTAGAAAGAAAAACAAAAGCGGAGAATACGACTCGCTAACCCACCGTGAAATTCTGAATCCAACGGTACCCCATTCATGGTATTTGAGCATAACAGGAGCTTATATTTGGTACAAAACCGATTTCGAGCCTTACTGTAATAATATATGTACGGATTAATTTTATTTATTGTTTGTGCACCATTTTATTCTTATCATTATTGTATAATTTGTCATCTCGAGGTATGAATTAGGCTAGGATGAGATAGTGGATATATGAGGAAAAGTAACAGAAATGTATAAGGAAGGAAGGGAAAGAAAAGGATATAGAATTTAATAAAAAAAAAAAGTAAAAGAAAAATTGTTTACTATGTTCATATATACAGATGATACTGTATATTTTTATATTAGTTTCAAGGATTGTCCATCGTATTGATGGATAAGTATGCAGAGTCTGTAGCAACTCAATATAATTGAGCAGCGCCCTCTTATGAAAATAAACTGATTCTTCCTTGATTACTATGAGAGTATTCCTATTTGAGAATTTTTCCAGATGCGATATACAAATCCGTAATCTCAGTTTAGTTTTTCCTTAAACAAATATTTGAAGTATTGAAATATTGCTCCTTTGGTCGGTAAAAATTGTTTCATTTGAACATTGTACTTATGCTTTAGCAAATGTCAAATATAAATTTGTCATAATAGTTTTCCTAAATAATATAAATCGAAAAAAAAATGGAATAAAATATCTTATGAGAAATGATTCTTTTCGATTTTTATTTTGTAGTGCGTTCAGGAAGATTCCAGATATTTATAGGATTAATGGACAAGAAATTGTGTACTTTTTGAGTTATTAGCTGGTAAAATTCTAAAGTATGTAGTACACATAAATTAAATGGGTTTAAAGGAGAAAACATTAATACAAGTCTCATTAAAATCGTTATAGCCATTTTGACGTTAAAGGCTATAACGAATCACGCATTTCCGTCGCCATTTGGAAACAAAAGACCGGATGGTAATGAAGTATATATAAAAACTCTTGAATTTGATTGCAACGCTATATCCATATTTCAGAATAATCAGTGAAAAACTTTCGTAGATTAGTGGTTTTGAACAAACTAACATTTACATTTTATTTGACCTCACTGTTTCCAATTTAATTTTTATTGATAGTAGTAAAGATCGTCAAAGTAGCCAAAAAAAAAAAAAAAAATGCAAATCGGTTAAGAAACAAAGGAAAAAAAAGGACCCGTTTAATTTTGCCTTTACCTATATAAATAATGATGCATAAAAATAAATAATTTAAAACAAAATATGACGCCTTCTACCCACAATCGAAACTCAACACTCTTTCGAAATTAGTCCGGTAAAAAAATTAAATAAAACGTATCAACACACTGAAAATTCGATATTGAACATCCAATGTAATAATAGATTCTCTGCAAACAACTCCTGCAATGTCTGGTCGAAAATTTCGCAAATAAAAAAATACTAGGTTATATGCATCTTTGAATCTACACTATCATTATTCTCTACGACAGCCAAGCCAGTATAGTAAAAGAATGAAGGTTCACGCACACAGAACGCAAGTTGTCTCGGCTTCTTGCTATCTCTTTGTATAGGTCACTGGGGTAGATCGCGTTCTTTGTGGCTATAAAGACCTAAAAAGGGGGGAAAGAAGGGTTCGGAGTTTCCCAAGTAGAATGTAAAAATTGTTCCTAGATTAGATTGAAATCAACATTTAATTATATGCATTATTACCTCAAGGCAAAAAAAAAAAAATGACACTGTAATTTGAATTGACAGGATGGGCTTTTAAATATTTTCGTTCGCTGACCGATTTAAACTCGCATCCGTTATCTCTACCATATAGAATTATAGGAAGTTATTCAAAATTAACAATGCCGACTTCCTCATGAACTTTTTTTATTAAACATCAGACAAATTTTCTAGAATTGAGGTCGTTGAATTTCCCGAAAACAAATAAAAATATTCATTCATTTATTCACTGACTATTAAAATTATTTATTTCATTTTAACTTAACTTAATTATTTCAATATCTAATTATTTATTAATTTCTATATATTTTTAATTTATTCATTTTCATTAATAGTTGCGAATTTGATTTAATTCATAAATACTGTATACATTAATGTATATAGTAGAAATACATATTAGTATGATATATTGTAACATTTAATAATAAACACCGTTTAATGGTATAGAGATGTTTGACCGTAGATTCTAATTTCAGAATAAGTTAGTCGGGGTCGTGGTAAAAAATACTATATTATATAATAATATATTTATTGCACTTTCCAACGTTTCGCCCAACGTTGTAGGTCTTCTTCAGGGCTTTCCATTTGGCACTGCAAAAGACAGTACGACGTCTGAGTCGCCCTGATGAACGTAGGTCGAAACGTTGGCCAATACAATAAAAATATTATTATATGTATAATATAGTATTTTTTGACCGGAACCCCGATTAACTTCTTCTGAAAATAAACTCTTTTATAATTTTTGTAGAAAAATAACTATTTTTTTCTGTTTCAATTTATTTCTTACAATTTTAAAAATATAATAATTTCAAAAGCTTAAATATTCTATTCTATTATTTTCATCTACTCTCAATTTTTATTAATTAATTCATTAACTGTTCATTATTCTAAATATTCCTTCTTTGTACGATCTCTCTTTTATTTTATTATAAATTTACATTACATTCTACATCAATTTATGATCATCCTTTTTCCACTTTGTATTAATTTTACTTATTAAAAATGTCTCAATATTAACTAATATTCAAATGTAATTTTCTTACATATGTACAACCAAATATAATTATAATTATAAATTTTTTCCCTCTCTATACTTTTAAGTTAGCTCTGCAATGTATGTATGTAAATGAAGTTATTTCTATATTTATATTTTACTTTTGCCAATTTTGGGTTTATTCACATTGTACTCTGATCAAGAATTTCTCAACTCTATTTTATGTGTATATTTATAATTTAATATTTCATAGATATAGTATTTTTCCATTGTATCCATCCATATCTTCAAAATTTTTAGATACTGTAATTTCCTAGGTTTTTCCCAGTTTACCCAGTTAACACATGTTAGCTTCCCCTACACCTGCTATCCTTACCGTTGCCTTTCCAGTTTTAAGTGAAACTCCTAGATGAACACATCTGCAAGTCTCTAATTTTCTTTATCTCCTGTAGATTTTGTAGAAGTATATTCACATTTTCATTTATTATATATTACATCACAACAATTGTTAGTATCTATTTACTTCAGTTCAGGATCTTGTTACTCAGCTTACTTTGTCCATATTTGATTGTACTTACTGTTTATAATTTTAATAAGCTTATTCACATTGTTTATAAATTATGTCTAAATATTATGTAATTGCCACAATTCTCTATCTTTTTGTATCTTGTCCGTTCTAGCCCTGATGAAGACCTGCAAAGTCGGGTCGAAACGTCGGCTTTCAATAAAATAGTTTTACCACTATTTAGCCTATTTATGACCGCAACCCCGGACCATCTCCTTCCTTTATAATGCAACGGTCAACTATTAAAGATTCAATACAATAATTTCATATTTAATAAAAGAAGTTTATTATCATAAATCATTTTTCAGTTACAGCGTGATATCCCCACTTCCTTGTCACGTTCCGTCACGCATGATGTAAAACGTTGAAAGGACATTACCATCCTCAAGCTCTGTGGTGTACACCAATGGCTATTCTTGATCCTAAACATCAGCATCTATAAATTTCTGTATATTTGTTCCTACCGTATTTATCTACATATGGTTACTAATGCTTTAAGATTAAACTGACGAAAATGTATCTATTGGTAAGAATTTATTATCCACACTGTAACGGTTTATTGAATTGCCAGATAAGAAATTATATGTAAATGTTTCAACTTAGTTGATGATGTAAATACTTTAAAAAGCGATTCAAAATAAGTTCAATTACTTCTTGTTCATACCGATTATTACAAAATCTATTACTTATTATAATATATATATAAAAAAAAATGCAAAAGTTTAAAGATATTTTTTTCTATCGCATTACAAACTTTGAAAGTTGTGTCCAAACTACAGGAGTAAAATGAATACCAACAAATCGCATCAAATCACCTTCACTCTCCGTCGTAAACGTATAACTTAAAATCTATAAATATCATTTAATAATACTACACTTATTTCTGTTGAACAATTCCGATATTTAGGACTACACCTGAGCACATTTGAAATCTCAAACAAGACTGAAACGAACAGAGCACTTCCTACTTCAAGCACTTCCTAGACAGATGCTTTTTATTTATATTTATTATTATTATTATTATTATTTAGACAAACGCGCTGAGCTTCCAATTAATTACAAAACACTCATATACATGACAATATTATATATATAAATAATTTATTTTCTTTAAATCATTTTTATTTTTCCTTTCTGGTTGCAATTGTTTTCTCATAAAATTAATTTAATGTCCCTTCCTAATTGTATTTATCTATCTATTCTTATTTTACACCCCTTGTGCTGAGATAATGCAATATTGTGATCCCGTTGCTCATCTTATGTCATTAATATATTTTTAATATATGTTTTGTAAGCTTTAGCTGTTTGGGTTTTAACAAAAGTCAATTTTTTTTAATTTAAGTATTTTTTATATATTTTGTCTTTTCTGGAGGTTTTGCTTTTTCTTTCTATACATGTAATTGAGTTTTCTTTTCTTTTTCTTTTTTTTATTTTTCCAGTAAAATTAAAAGTATAGTTGAGGAGATTTTATTTTATTTTTTAGTAATATACATAATACTATTTAAGTTGTATATATTTTTTGAATCATTATTAAGTTAGTTTTTGGCCAGATGTGTATATTTTCTTTTATAACTGTTCAATATTGTTATTCTAAGGGGGCATCGTCCCAGAATAAAGTTTATTTTCTATTTCCATTAAGGGTTATTTGGACTTACAGAGCTATGTTGAGCCACTACACCATCGAATTACTTACAATTCAAAATCCTCAATGTTTCTATATTGTCAAAAATAACATCATCCTAAACGACCTTAATCTACCATGTATTTGGTCCAAATGTATTTATTCATTTGGTCCAATCCAGATACCTATCCTTCCATAATAAACTTTAGATCCGAATCCTCTCATTTCTAACCTTGCTTCCTCTTCTGTACCTAATAACCCTCCCAGGTTTGAAAAAAATATGGCCTCCTGATCTCTTGATGTAGAATTTTTATCAGACTGTTACCAATGGGTAGTCTTTTTTAAAAAGCCTTTTTATGTCATCATATTCTTCAGTTCACATTTACTAGATGTTTGTTTTAATACATATTTAAATTGCAGAAATAAAAAAAAAATATATACATTCCATATTAACAACATAAATATATATTTTAAAATAATTCTCCACATTAACTTTACATGCTCACGAAATTCACAATATGGATAGAGATAAAAGTTGCTAAAAATGTGACATGGTGGTTAATATCCAATTGTGAGCTGTCACTTTAAGGGCTGCCTGTCACATTACCAATTCCCTTTATCAGTGACACACATCTAATCTGGAGTTCTGACATCTGTCCCACAAACTGTCCCTTCATGATAACTAGTCCGCCACACTAGTTAATTTCATGTTTTATTTTTTTATTTTTAAGTTCGTTAATGGCATGGTCTTAAATATTAAACAAAATAAAAATTAAAAAAATATATTTTATCAAGAAAAGATAATCATGGAGGGACTAATAATTAAATGTGGGCTGATAATGAGCAATGTTTTATTTCTTCTATGTCATTACCTTAGCAGTGGTTAACATGTATCTATAAAATAAGAGCTTTTTTTTTTTTTATTATGAATTTTGGAATAGAAATTAAGGGTTGGATTTTAATAACTACAAACTCGGAGCCGGAAACTCGTAAAAATACTTATTTACTAAAAATATTAATCAGCTTAAATAAATTATTAAATTACAAATAAATATTGTCAATACATTTTAAAACATTGTTGCTATTATAAATCTTAATTGAATTTTTAATATGACACTAGAAATTTTAAATAACATTGTAAATTCAGTAGAAAATGATTAGCTTTAATGGTTAAATTGAATGTTTTCGCCAAAAAAAGTAAGAAAATAAAAAAGTGAGTGTGTAGGTATGTATACAAATTCTATTCTCCATTAACAGTAAAAGTGAAGCAACCATCCTTCATTATTCACGACAGTCAACCATCGACCCACAATAATAATAAAAATATTGGTATTTGCATAATATCGGTTATATTTAAAGCTAGAACTCAAAATTGTTTTTAGTTTTCGGACCAACGTTTTACTTCTATAAATCAAAAAACATCGAGTCACTAACCCGTTATTATTGAATATTTTATGACTAGCGCTTTTGTATAGTTCTTTGTTTATTATATGAGAAGGAGTTGATCGGGGGATGCGGTCAAATAAATACTAAATTATACAAATAGTATTATTTAATTTTTGAAGACGTTTCGACCCACTTTGCAGGTCATCGTCAGGGCGTAAGATGTAGCACTGCGGGAGGCAGTTGAAAAACTGCCAGTGCATTTTGTTTATTATACATTACTTTCAATTTTTAATTTTCTAAAAACCATCGTGTTAATAAAAATAAATTCATTTTAAGCTTACTAATTTAAAAAAAACAATCTTATATGAAATCGCAATATATTATTATTTTTTATTTAAACTAAATTATAATCTATTAAATTAAATATTCAAATTATATTTTTATATGAAAATATAAAAATATCCTTCAAATAGTCATCATGACGAACCCTTGGGGCCAATCTGATGAAGGGCAGTGATACATCAGTCTTGAACTTTGGATAATGGCCGCTAAAAATCGGCAGACGCATGAAGACCTATATTCCCCGAAACAGACCTCCTATGGACCAAAACTGTGGAGGTTACTTACATTCTGGAATACCACATTACCGATTACCGACTAAAGTATAAAGTCATAACTCCTACACCTGGCCGGAGTGAATTGCCTCTAATAGCCCGACGAAACTCGAGGGCGGGGTGGCCGAATGGGCTAACGCGTGTGCACTGCACCGCCGTTGCCCGGCAACCGGATATATGATTCTATGATATGAAAATAGTCACGAGTTCGCGTGATGCCAGAGGGGATTTTAAATTCCCCGCCCTCACCCTCTGGTCCGGGAAAATCCCGTATAGCCTAAAAGGCGAGGTAGGGAAAAAAAAAAAAAACCTGGCGAAACTCGAGAGGTAGGAGTGAATGAATTATTTAAATATTACCTGTTTATTTTTAATTATTTATTTATTATCAGTGAAACTCCTTTGAACTTGTAAGCTAGTGCATTTGTTGCATGCACTTAAACTCAATCGAGTACTTCGGCTGCACATATTTTATCTGGTCAATTTCGGATTTGTGTATACTTGATTTTACCAGTTCCTGTCCAGATGATTTTTTTTTTTTGGTTTAGGAGTCTTACAATAATACAGAAGTAAAATAATACGGTTACCTACCTCAGCTAATACGACGAATCCATGTGTACCTGCTATCCTTTGGGCTTCTTGGAGCCCGCCTTCGATATGGGCAGCCCATTGGCTTGTGAAGTGGGCTGAGGCCTCTACCGCGAGCAGCAAGATGGCCCATCCCCAACCCACCATATCACTCTTCACCATCCCATATCACTGCAACAAATAATAAAAGTAATAAATTTATTTATATCAGACAACTTTGTTCTAAATATAAGACACATTTTTTAAGACAAATTATAAAAGACAATTTTTTTTCCTATACTATAAAAATGCATAGCTACTTGACTTAATATCAATGATAATGCCGACATACTAGTGTTGCCAAAATGCGAGACCGGGACGAGTCTTGATCTTGTGCAAGAGTCTCGCAACAGTCTTGCAGTTACTTATTAGCTTAAATAAGAGAGAGATATTACTGTAATTTTTTAGGGAGGAGAAACCTAACTAAGTTCGAATGGATAATTAGAGGAGTTAAATGCAAAAGTATATTGGTTTTACCAATTATTAACATATAGTAACTAAGATTGTCAAGTATTAGTAACTATTTTGCCTTAATTTTTATTTAAAAAATCCATTTTTTTAAATCAATCCTGGTCTTGGTCTTGCAACAGTTCAAGACCGATTTTGGGCAACACTACGACATACGAAGATACATTAAATTACATAACGATGTTAGCCATAACAAATAAATAAACGATTCTAATGGACGGTAATAATTATGAAGGATACTACGCTGGGATGATCACGTAGCCTGAGATGACCAAGAGAATAGATTCCACAAAAGCAAATTAATTGCAACAATTATTCTTCTTAAACGACCAGTATTATTATTTTTTTTCATTCTGAAAAAGACATGAATAACAACTATGACTTTTATTCAACATTAATCATTTATACAATTACGCATCAACATGTGCTGTATTTATCATAATTAACTATAACGCCTTTATTATAGCGACAAATAAAAAACAATTGAAACATTAAGTCCATTCCCTAACACATGTCACCATAAAGTTTTTTAACAAAAAATATCTACTTTTATTATACGAAGCGTTTCGAAGGAATATATTTCCCTCTTACTTCTTCCATTTATTATTATATATGGGTGATAAATATTCAGGATGCAGTCTTTATAAAAATCTGTTATTTCTGCCGACGTACTACTGTAGTACCTGAAAGCCTTCAGTGCCCGAACCACGAACGACCAACATGTTTTCGTTAAAACGTCAGCACAAATTGTTATAATGACTGCGTCCTGAAATTTATCACCCAGGATATGTAGAACAGTCGACTAGCTCCCTTCAATAATTCTATTATTATTTATTATTTATTATTTATTCATTTATTAAATCATATAATATCATGATATATATATTAATAATAATTAGTTCTCATTACTGTATGCCATTTTTTTTACTACAATCCAAACCATCCCGAAATTAAAATAATTACGGAGAGATGTTATTATATTTTTTTAAAATTTAATTTACACTGATCAATGAGAATAAAAACGTCATCATTGGAAGAAAAAATTATATATCAATTAGTAAGAATAAAATTATCAGATAATAACTAGTCTGAAACTTCATTTAAATTAATTGGTAACATAAATATATCTAATAGATAAGATATATATACATTACACATACATGGCTAATCTTAATTTAATCCATTTAATAATGGTCTATAATTATCAAGCAATTAATAATATAATTTGACAGTCTAAATCCCAAACTAGTTAAAAAAGTAGATATGTTCTCTTCTGCCAAATGCCGCAGATGTACATGTAATTTATTTACCTATGTTTTTCATAGATGTTTAAAAGTTAAAGGTTTAATCACTTTAATCCTGATAAATGGCAACTAAGCACTATTGATACATTTGAACAGTAACGCTTGAATAATTAAGTAACTAGGATCAAATAACTCGTGCTGATTTTAACACAGCCGAACACCAAACAACTTTCCAATTAAAATTAATTGTATTAATTAAGTCTAATTTCACTCTAATGATTTTAAGTTTATTACAAATTTTCTATTAATATTTAACTGACATAAGTAAGTTTAATTAAAGAATTGTAGTTTTTTTTTTTTTTAACTAGCAATTAGTTTTGAAAAATAAAATGACGATGACGATGTGTTGCATAATGACACTATTGTAAGAGCAAGTTCGAAGGTCAAAAATAAATTACAGCTCAAAATAGAAATCATAGCTCCATCACTAAGGTAGTAATTTCTTCTTATATTTGTTTAGAAATCAGAATAAACGTTATTTAATTGTTTAATTAATGTATCATACGGTAGATTTTTCACTGAAAGACGAACAAACCATATGAAGTTGAAGAAAATCAACGCAAATCGTCATAGCTCTACTAGTGAGATATCAGAGAATCCCGGTGTATCACATAAGTGCATCGAAAAGAGTTTGGACAACTTGGATATAAGAAAAACATTTATCAATGAGTTCGTCATCAGTTCAAAGAAATTCATTTGACCCGAATAACAACGAGTTAATCTCAGTGATTTGTCGTTCAAACGAAATGATTAAAACAGTTGATTACAGGTGATGAAAAATGGGTGGTTCGGAATAATGTTATGCGAAAAAGATCACAGAGCGGGAAAAATCAATCGGTAAAAACAACATCTAAGTTTGATATTCACCAACAAAGAGTTTTGCTATCAGTTTGGAAGGATTACAAGGGCATTATCAATTTTGAACCATTACCGCGCAACCAAAAAAATCAATTCAAATGTGTATATTCAACAATTGACCGCACTGGACCTGGAAAAACAACAAAAAGTTGAGTTGGTAAACCGGAGAAATGTAATGTTCCACCACGACAATGTAAGACCACAAATATCTTACAATACAATACAGACCTTGCTCCTCCTCATTACTATTTATTTTGTTCTTTGCAGAAATTTTGAACAATTCATCAACGGCAACGATGTTAAAACACGCTTGGATCACTTTTATTGGTATTAAACATCGACATTTTTACGAACGTGGAATCATGATTCTATCTGAAATTTGGCTTAAAATCATTGATAAAAATGGAGAACATATTACAGATTGAATATATTTCATTACGAAATAAATTTGTGTTGTTTTTCCCTCAAAAATCCGCAATTATTTTGTTGCCAAGCCTTTTGAAGCAATAAGGGCCAAATTACTCAGGGAAACCGGACTCTACATCATCACGGAGGACGATTTCCATCAGCTAGTAAGTAAGGATATCTACCCGTATCACGAAGAATTCGTGTACAGGTGGAAGGAATCGGTGGAGATGATCTAGGGATGGGCGACAGTCGATAGTTTTCCACTGTGGATAGTATCGATAGTTCCTTTACTTCTTAAAATGCTGCATAAACTTTATAATAAATAACGTTTATATTGGATATAACCTTAAAGATTTCTGTTAAGCCAATAATAAAAGGCACTAATTATTAACGGGAAAATACGTTTATATTATAGAAAAACAAATTGCATTTATTTTCCTTATTGTAGAATTCAGATAAGGAAAATCCACGACATATAGGTACCATTTTTTTAACACCCTACTAAAAAAAAGATGCGAAAAATGCTAATGCATTTTAATTTCCAAAATTCAAATTTTCTAAATTTATTTTGATAATATTACTTAGTTTAAAATTTAAGGAAACTGTAATATCATGCTTGTAGATTTTATAAATATATTTTTTAATAAAAAAATAAATAAAAAGGCGAGGTAAATGTAACATTTTTTTCCATCGGCACAATTGGAAGTGTAATAATATCTCTAAGAAAGTAATTTGAGATTAAATTTATTTTTATGAAGGATTCTTCTTGTTCAATTTTATCTCTGTTTTATATATTGATAAGGATAGCTTTAAACACACCTTCACATCACCATCCATTTATTTTCTTAATGTGCTGTTTCCATTACACAATAAGAATTTTCCATTATCAAACTTTTTACTTTTGCGTTATTATATTATCACTATATCTCGTACATCAATGAATGAATGAGTAGAAGTTTGAAGGCGTGTTATTAAAATTATTTCTTCAAGTGTATACAATTTTAAAATCATTTGTGTCATAGGGGATGATACGAACTATCAATAATCACTAGGAATATTGATAGTACTATCGACTATCACCCATCTCTAGAATGATAATTTCAACCTCCACTAACGAAGACCGAAGAACCAGAGGATAAGTTGTAGAAGTAGCGCATTAATTCTACCATCGCCGAGAGGCAAGGAAAGAAGAAAAAGAAAACAGTTGCCAAGCCTATACATTTTCCCTAAAGTTTTTTTTTTTTTAATTTTATTTTATTGAGATTTACAACTGTATTACATGGAAACTACAATAAGTAAATGTGACATTGGTAACATGACATGTACAACATGAAGAGAAACTACCCATTGGTAGAACTCAAATTAAAGTTCTATATTAGAAGGTCCCGAGGCCATCTTCTTTTCAGTCGCCTCAGAGGATTATCAGGGATCGAGGAGGAAACAAGGTTTGAAACGAGAGGATTCGGATGGTTCTGCAGTTTGTTATGGAAGGATAGATATCTGGATTGGGCCAAATCGGAAATATATGGAACATTAAGATCTTTATGGATGATTTTATTTGTAACAAAGTAGGGAGCGTTGAGGATTTTGGATTGTAAGGGTTGGATACGAGAGGAATTAGATGGTTTAGTAGAGCCCCAAAGCTCAATTCCGTAAGTCCAAATAGGTCTTATTATTGTCATATATATGAGTCGTTTGTAATTGATTCAAAGCTTAGAGCGTTTGTCTAGTAAGTGCTGCAGTAGTCGAAAACTTCGGGCGGTTTATAGTCGTTTCAGTCTGGTATGGGGGTTCCAAGTGAGTCGTTTGTCAAGGTAGAGTCCTAAGTATCGGATTTGTTCGACAGGGATAAGAGGGCTATTGTTGAACCAAAAGTTACGTCTCAGAACGTCTAATTTATATGGCATCGGCTACCATGGAAGCTTGAAACTTCTGGTACCATGCGACACATCCCATTTAGGTTTCCCGGAATAATGACTACAATGATCTGGAGCTGGTATAAATGGAAGGTTGTTACCAACATTTGAAACAAGAATAGGATATTTCTTCAACGAATACAGCGGCCAGAACACCGGACAAAACAGACCATGGAAGTGAACTTAATAAATTCTGACATTAATTGTGTTGAATATTTATACGTGGGAATAGGAAGGGAGCATTACCAGGGGGTCAGGATGTCGCTTCGCAATGGTAATCTTGCCAACCTTTCCAATTACATTACAAGCGACAGCTTTTTCTTTCTCTCTTAACATACAAATGGATTTTTTGTTTTTCATTCAATTTTATATTTTAAAATTAAAAGTAATTGGGACTTAATTTTTAAAAAATACTTAACCAAAAGCCTGTTTATATTAATTGGCTAGTAATCAATTCTCTCACAGTTTATTTCCCTTGCAGAAAATTTATAGAGAGCCATTTAATTTGTTTTCTATTTTTATACATTTTTCGACAGGAGGATTTTTAAATTCAGCATTTATATATTTCACAGGGAATTTACTGCTGATAAAGAAGGACGCAAGACATTTAGGGCAATATTAAATTCGTTTGATACACCGCACATTGGCATGAAAATGTAAAATTCTTTTCAACTGTTTTGTGTGGGTGATTAAATATTTAAAACTCCTTCCTTAAACAACCTATGTAATTGAAACAAGCTAAGGAAGCGGTGTTGTTTAGTAGCCCCATGCCTGACATGTCATTATATCTTGTATTTACGTCACATTTTCTGATTGTCAACAAGGCGCAAATAAAATGTTTTAGCCAGAAAAAAAAATTAATATCTTAAGCAGTTTTATTTTTCAAATTTTAGTAGAATTGTTGAAATTTTATAGTTGAAAACAGACCTGGGCAAAACGTATTTTTATTATTATTTTAAACTACACTATTTAAAATACCAAGTATTTTATTTTATAAAAAAACAGTTGTTTTTAATTAAAAGGTATTTAAATTGTTTTTAAAATTAAAAATACCAACAAAATGTATTTTGTATTTTAATTATAAAAAAAAATACTTTCTGGTGGACGATAAGCCCACTGCATCAGATATGATACATAAATTACCTACTCTATTTGATAATTTATTTTGTTAATATTTAAAATAAAATACATTTCTTCCATTTCATTATATTGGAAATAAAAACAAATACGTTTTCGTATTTAAAAAAAAAAAAAAAGTACACTTACTAATAATCTATTTTATATTGTAATTCTTAAAATTCAAAATAAAAAAAAAAAATTTATTTTTCACATTTAAATATTTCATTAGTAAAACTACTAAGGTCTGTTCGAAAACATGGACTAGTGATGTCAATGAAGTCTCACACACAATAAATAATACTAAAATTTATTGATTGCCTACGTTTCGAGCTATTAGGACTAAAATAACATGATACAAAAAAATTATTTAAAAAAAAAAATTAAATTGGTAAAAGGTAAAAAATATTGATAAATAAATAAATAAGATGCCAGATTCTAAGTACAAATCTATTTTACGTGGTTGAAATGCAAATAGCAATAAATGATACATAAGTGAATTATAAATTGATAAAAATATGATTTATTATATATATTTTTGTACAATTTAGTTATTATAAAGGAACTATGTCCCAGAATAAAGACTCTTTTCTGTCTATCTATATTGATAAAGTATGATATATTATATCTTAATTGGTATGATGTTTTATAATTTAACATTATAATATGTTATACTAATTAAATTAAATTTCCTATCAATCATTAGATGGTACATAATATTTTTATACTAATAAAAATATATTCATCAACATATCATAGTTATTTCAGTTTAAAATTCACTTCTGCATCATTTATTATCGTTTGCGTTTCAATTAATTAGCTGTTAATCATTCACTCATAATTTATCTCCACTACAGAAGATATTGAGTCATTTCATTTCTCTTCAATTCCAATTCGTTCCTTTGTGGTTCTCTGCTGCCTCCTTAGGCCAATCATCAAACAAGTACAACCTCATTTGCATAGAATGAAAAAAAGGAATGATATTCTCAAATCCCACTGTCCCTAATCTAATCTCGCATTCTAGTTTGCATGATGAAATTTGAATACTGCGTTAAAAAATATAAAAGGTCGAAATATAAGAGCAAAATACCACGCTTTGCCAAACTCTAATCCCACCAGGACTTTCAGACTCTGCACAATGGCACCAAATAATCTTAAACCCAGATAATAAGTATAAATTAACATAAGTTGGTTTTAAAGAACCAAACTTATATTAGTATGATATTTTTCGCCGTGAAAACATGTTAATTATACAGTAGTACGTTTAATCATGCATTTTATTTTTTTGTATAATTATCACATAATGTCTAGAAATTTCAATTTTATTGTGGCCCATTGATTTGTTGTTAGTTAAAGATAAAGGTAAAAAGCATTTTGTAAGTAGTTAAAAACCATCTTTTCTAACTATTTCTTGTTTCAATTTATGCCGCTCGATTGTACCAAATCTAGTGCGATATCGAAAACGTAAATTTAAAAACCGCTTATCTAAAATTTATCAAAACAATGCAACGGCCCGATCAGAAAGATACTGTAATCTCTGCCACTAAAAGACCGGAAAGAAGAGTTAGGAACGCGATAACGAAGATCCGGCGGAAGGAATAAAAAAAATGGACCTATGATAAATGAATTCTAAAAAAAAAAAAAAATAATAAACTAACACAATAAAAATACAGTTTAATAAGATTAAGTGAGCTGTTAATTTAACCAAAATAATTATTTCGTCAGAATATGAAAACAATTTTTTTTTAATTAATTACTTATTAAAAACGATATTTACATTATAAAATGATATTACTAATTTGGTCATAATCGAATTAAAAAAATTGAGAAAAACAGAAGAAATTGTTAAGTTCTTCTTTGTTCCTATCATACAGAAACATTCAATTTCATTTAACCACCTACTTACTATCCACGAGTACATTCTTCCTCATTATCAGGTCCTACTTTACTGATAGAGGTAATTATTTACGAACGGTCCTCCTCTCGCCATCTTGGCTGAAGTGATGTTATGTCCCGTGTTCTGATAACGTTTACCAAATCTAGCACCAGAAAGCGCCACTATTGCGGAGGGTTGTCTTGTCCCTCCACCTTACCTCTGTTTTCAGTAAATATAGAAATTAGATCGTTTAGGTTATATATTACCCGCCTTTTTTTAAATTAACCATTCCTTACCCACCATTAAATAAGCATCGATTGAACACCCATTTCCATCTTATCCACATAATATTTTTATGCTTATACTAAAGAATAAGGTATTCTAGGTTACTTTTCCTTGGTCAATTTCATCATTACTGGTGGTAATTTATCCTTATTTGGGCAATAAGTCATTCTCGATAGTTAAATTATTTACAGTCTTGAAATACATATAGGGAAACCTTAGGAAGAAATTAATAAACTCATTAAACAATGTCTGGAAAGTTTGAGGCTGGAAGCCAAAACATGAGATGAAGTAAAACCTAAATCTTTCATAGGTCTATACTTCATTTATATAACTAAGGGACATTTTACATTTTATGAAGAAGAAGGTAATGAATTACGTCTGGCGGAATACACATGATGAAGATAACTTACACTTTCTTGCCTTATAAATCATTCTGACAGGATTCAGAAAAAATAATGAGACAATACAATATAAAAGTAGATACAGATAATGTAAGTAGACAGCAATGGAAATGGCTAGGGATAACTGGTCATCTGGTATTGCCAGTATGTACCTGAGTAGACTGAAAATGTGTTTTATTGCTAGAAGATTTAAGTAACATATAATTGAAAAATATAACCCTTATCCAGCATCAAAAGCATTATAGAAAATTGTTTAATTCTTCTTGCTAGAAGATTTAAGTAACATATAATTGATAAGTATAACCCTTATCCAGCATCAAAACCCTTATAGAAAATTGTTTAATTCTTCCTGAATTGTATTAATATTGGACATACTTAGATAATGTACAATTAGAGATAAAGTGTCACAATTAAAACAAAACTTAAGTTAATAAACTTCTTTCATTTATGATAAGGAAAGCGAAAAGCATTAATAATGCTGAATCTCGAAGCTAAAAAAACAAAAACGGACAATATATAAACACTACAATTATAAATAATATTAGTAATATATAATGGTAAAAAAAATTGATGTAGGTAATATGTGTAAATAATAACATCTGAAATATAAAGTTTGGTTAATCGATATATTGAGATACAAAGAAAACGACAAGTTAAAAAAAATGGTGGGCACTATATATTGTAAAGGTTACAATTGGTAATTATTTGTAATGAACGTAAGGTGGAGGGGACAAGACAACCCCTCCGCAATAGTGGCGCTTTCTGGTGCTAGATTTGGTAAACGTTATCAGAACACGGGACATAACATCACTTCAGCCAAGATGGCGAGAGGAGGACCGTTCGTAAATAATTACCCTGATAGATACTTTAAAGTAAATCACAAAAACGCTTATTTATACCTCTTTTCCCAGTCCGCTGGTGTTCCTCAAGGTAGTACTCTAGGTCCTATCCTTTATACAGTTTATACAGCTGACATCCCAACCTATCACAACACTGTGATCATCACGTATGCTGATGACCCATGTATCCTATCAGTAAATAATGACCCATCAATTGCATCCCAAATCAATCACACATCATAAACCTAGAAGAATCGTGTCAAAACTGGAGAATTAAAATAAATTCCGACAAATCCCACCAAATTACCTTTACCCTTCATCGTAAACCTATGACTTCCTGCCCTACAGTTTCCACTTTAACTTCCAATTAATTACAAAAGACTCATATGCATGACTGTAATAAGGGTTATTTGGACTCACGGAGTTGAGTTATGGGGTTCCACTAAACTATCGAATTCATCTCGTAGCCAATCCTTACAATCTAAAATTCTTCGTAAAATCCTTAATGCTTCCTACTTTGTTACAAATAAAACCATCCATAAAGACCTTAATGTTTCTTATGTTTCAGATCTAGCCCAAACCAGACACCTATCCTTACATAATAAACTTCATAACCATCCGAATCCTCTCTCTCATCTCTAACCTTGCTTCCTCTTCAATTCCTGATAACCCTCCCAGGCATCTGAAAAGAAGATGGCCCCGTGATCTCCTAATGTAGACATATTATTAGGGTGCTTCCATTGGATAGTTTCTCAACAAGTATTTTCACGTCATTGTATCTATATGTACAAATTTACTAAATGTATTTCTTTAATACTGATATTTTGTAAATATCTTTAAGAAACAAAAAAAAATTAAATAAAAAATCTGTATTAGCACGTAAACAAGAAATTTGGAGAACTTCGGGTGAAGAAATCTCACACAAGTTCCTGAAACAAATCCTGAGTTGGGAGTTCTAATTAGGCTTTTAGTAAATTTCTAACGTGGTCTTCTCTACAAAGTTTCTTTTCACTATACAAAATCTACCACACTCCATATAGAGACATGGCATAATTACACATTTTAATCAAAGTATCAGCTAAACTTCAAAGGTCGTGGTAAGGGAAAAAAAAACAAGACTAATTCAACTAATTATATTAACACGACATTCTTAAAAAAAAAATACAAAAGGAAAAGATTTAGCAGAGCTTCTTTTCGCCACTTAAGGAAGTAATCATTCTCCATTTAATACTGATTTGTGCTATGCTTTTGTGAGAGCTGATATACATTTGAACAAAGTACATGGGCAAAACCCTCCCAAATATTTTTTTTTTTACAGAAATAAATATTTTTTTATGAAAATATAAATACGCAAGGTTTAATACATACACACATATATATAGCTTTTTATTTTATATATAACTCCATTCCATACTAATGGCATGGAATGTTTTTATCCGATTTAAATGAAGATCGAACGTTACAAATAGAAAATAATTAATTAATTAATAACTAATTATATTGAAGAATGGATAGCCTTCAATTTGAATCGACTCGATATTTAGTGGTTTTAACTTTAATTAGCTATATTAGAGGAAACTTATATTTTTTTCTTAGAAAATTCTTCTCCTGTTTATCAGATGTTTTATTCGGTTTGTTATTCCTAGAAATCATTATGGAAAAAAAAAACTCAAAAAAGCAAGAAGGAAAAAATACAACATACACGAAAGATCTCGAATATAGTGGATACTTGGTAAAGAAGTACCGTTTCTTGGTCAGAGGTTGTACAAAGAGGTAATTTGGTGATATCGTAGATATCGTTATTTTGACCACTTCTGTCTCATAAAACGTTCTCGTTTTACCTCCAAATTTTTTTTTTAGTTTATATATTCTGAAATATAACAGTCTGTCACATGGACAATAATTATAGTGAGATATGAACATATCCACACCATATATACAGAATAGATAAAATAAACAAAAGTGAAATTATAATGAAAATCTATATACAATAAAAAATAAAATAACTTAAAGATGAGTAAATTAAAAATACAGTCATGACTGTATACAATATATACAATCAGTCCTCCAAGAGAACCCTGCGCTACTCCCACAACCGCGTTACTGTAGCTAAAGCCAGTGGACATTGAGTGAGAACGCTACCTCCAGAAATAAAAAATAAATATAACAAAAATAAAATATTTGTAAGCAAATACAAACATGTATGACGTAAATAGACATAAAGACTATTTTTTAGATTTTATAAAAAACTAAATAAAAACTATAAATATTTGGAGGACAGTTGATTATTTTAATTCGACTATACAAAAAAGATCGATAAAATATAATAAATGACAATTTATCATAAAACATTTTCAAATAAAACGAGTGCAAGTAAATAATAAAAATCTACGAATAATCAGAACAATATAACATATTAATCATTTTCTATTAAAAAAAAAATAGAAGATTTTTCTCTCATACTTTGAAAAATCAGTATAGGAGAGCAGAATATCTAAGACTTATATTCTGAGGATGTTGGAGAATTTTTGACATCATTCCCGTAAGACGAGGACGAAGACTATTCTATTATTTAGGAAGGATGGAAGGGACAATTTAATTTTATATTACAGATGAGAATGCCCCTCTCTCCTGTTGGCAACCATCTTATCTACTCGTCTAAAGAATAAAGATATTCTTGAAATATATAAAGATAAAGGAATAAAATACCTGAAGGAAGGGTATATATATATATATATATATATATATATATATATATACTTATATTGATACTGTATATTTTCTTTAAAATTGATTAATGTAATTTTTGGCGAGATGTAGTTTTTATTTTTTTGTTCATAACCGTTATTCATTAAGGGACCTCTTCCCAAAATAAAGTTTACTTTCTATCTATCTATCTCTCTCTCTCTCTCTCTCTCTCTCTATATATATATATATATATAATATATATATATATATATATATATATATATATCTTCGTAGTAACACTATGCAAGAGGAATATTTTTACAAATAATACATTCTCCATGCAAAACAGCAATGTAACATATTATATGTACATATGTCAAGTACAGTCAGATTTTGAGTAAAATTATTGCTTCATACAATGCCGAAATTAAAAAAATAAAATTACAACAAAAAATTAAAAGTGAGGATGAGAAACAATCAGCACATGCAATCATTTATGCTGCTTATTAAATTTTAAGTATATAAAAATAAATAAATAATTTGTATGTATAGATAAATTAAATACATAAAAATTATTTAAAAATAATTAAATAAATAAAACTTCACAGCTATTTCTTATAATGTAATGTTGCCCATTATATTCACATTATTTTTTTTTTAACTAAAAAGAAACAACTCAGTAATTACTAATTCTGTTGATTTTCATTCCTCTTATTTACTTATTTTTACTTTAACTAATTATTTAGTTAATTCATTTTTAATTTTTATACGTTCTTTTATAACACCAATTTTTTTCGTTATATATAATAATAAAAAATTGTGGTTTTATTTTCTCAAAAAAATCTAATACTAATAACTATTTATTTAAATCTGAATAATTCATCATACACTGATTATAATCATAATAACAATAATTATCAAAGTCCATATAATTTTAAAAATACGTTACCATTAAATTTACAAGTTATTAAGACGTCCAAAACACTAATATAATATAATAACTAATATAAATATGTATCTTGAAATTTAATGTCAAAAAATCTAAATATTATTTCGTATGAAAGTAAATGTGCACAGGAGCATTCAAATAAATACCAATTCTGTCACTGTCATATACAATAAAATTTTTAAAAAATAAATAATATTATATAGTAACTATCTATAATGTTTAAAAATTAAAATAAGTGATGTGAAAAATTTAAAACACTACCAACAATAAATAATAATAATAATGTGTTAAGATGTAATTTATTTAGATAGATAGAAAAAAAACTTTATTCTGGGACTAACTCCCTTTAGAATAACAAAATTTTACAATAGAATAGAATAATACTGGCCTAAAAGTTTGAAACAATAAATAAAATAAACTAAAAAGTAAAGAAAATCTTAGGTGAACCAAATATATACAATACAGATAAAACTATGTACAAAACATTTAAAACTGAACAAAACACTTAAAAATTTGAACAAATCACTTAAAACTATGAACCTATTTACATCCCAGATTAGAAAAAATATTTTACGTAAGTAAGATTTTGCATATTTTTTTTTCATTAAATTAAATGACTCTAAGTGGAAAATCAAAATCAAGAGTAAAATCACATTAGTGTCCATAAATATGAGTTGAGCGAAGCTTTAGGTTAGCGAAGGTTAGGAAGTTGTAGAAGATAAACGACTAAAAAATGTATATATTTTTAAAAATATTATATTATGGTCTTCAACGAAACAACCATTACATTAATAAAATGAGATATGTATTGGCGAACAAGCACTTCCTAGTCTTGGCAATTTAAGCCATTATCAGCTCTAAATAACCATATAAAAGACTTTTCCGCCTTGAATTATGGCTAGGAAAACTGGCGACTAACCAAATCAGATGCAAACAACCTGGGAATATTTGATAGGAAAATCTTCAGGAAAATTTATGAGGCTATAAGAATGGCGATCAGTTGGTCTCGCATAATATTGCTGAGCTGGGCAATATTTACAGGAAATTTGATTTCTCCCAGAAGTGTCCATTCCATGGAATATATACTATAAATATACACAAATAAATATAAGTATATATAAAAACTCTAAAATTCGATAAAATTGTGGCATTTCTTTGTTTAGAAAATTCAGACTGTTCTTTGTTTAGAAAACTTCAGAAATGTTCTATCTGAAATATTTAAAGGTAGAATAAATATTGTGATTGTATAATAAGTTTGAAAAACTAAAGCCGAAACCGCGATACGAAAAACTTGTAGAAAAAAATCATATGTTTTCACCACCAGTTTAAAATAAATTACAAAGATTCGCAGTGGTAGAAAAATTATTCCACATAATTTCATCTGTTTTAGAATTGAGTGCATTATAATTTGTTTACAGTTATTAGAATATATTATTTAAAAATTGTGTTTTAGTTAATTAAAAAAAATATTAAATAATGAAAAATAATTAAATGTTGAATAAGCGAATGAATAATACCCATTTTCCTACATATTAGTTTTTATTAATGTATCAGATTAAACTTTTTGGTGTTGTGCCAAAGAAAATTCTGTAAAGTAATTAAATGTAGTCCAGTCAAATTGGCGAAAAAAAGGGTCAGTGTTGCAAAAAGTCGATCAATTCAAATTTCTTTTTTATATTGTTAGTTATGTAGTGAATATAAAAAATCCAAGTTTCCGTGCTTAAAATCACTGTTGGTTCGCTGCAGTGCTCCAAAAACCAATGAAATTTCGAACTAGTTTTGGTTTAAGCCAAACATCTCCTTTTTAAAGCGACATGGGTAAAAAATTATTATATTCAATCTTAAACAGCTTAAAATTGTATACAACATTTTTTTTTCTAATACTCAAAAAGAAGTGAACTATCGAGCTATCAAAATGGGTAAAGTTTTGTAAATTCATCATTTTGATTTTGGGTTGGTGCGGCCACGTTTTTTTGGTGGCAACATTGGATTTCTCATAATAAATAGTTACAAGGCACACAACTGTATGTAATTTATTGGGAAGTGGGGAGGGGGGAGGATGCACGGTAGGAGGTCTATCTACCCCACAAGTATAACATACTTTTCAAAACACCTCCCGACTACCATCTCTCTACCGACATTCTGTTCAAGAAAAACCTTCAAATTTTCTGTAGAGGTTCAAAATGGATTTATGGAATTCCTCCGTTTAAAACTGAAAGAGCACAATTGTGAAGAAATAGAAACGGCTGATAGTTCGCTTTCTGTCGAATTTATAAAAAAAAAATGGTTAATTTTAAGCTGTTTAATATTTAATAAAACAATTTTGTATCTATTTTGCTATAAATGAAGATATTTTGCGTAAATCAAAAAAAAAAAAAAATCGAAATATCAATGGTTTTTGGAGCACTGCCCACAAAGCTTTCAAGAGAGGAAACTTGATTTTTTTTATATCCACTGTAGTATACTTATATATATACTATCATTTCAATAATTATATATATTATATAATTTCCTACTATCGACGTAGGAATTTTAATACATGTATATATATATATTTTTAATTCAATTATAATTAACTGTTCATTTATATATATATATATATTCAAGTAAAGTTTTTAGTTTTTTTTTATGAAATGAACTCATTTTATCTCTTTTTCGTTCTTCAGTTCTCAAAGTGTATGTTTATGTTGTTCAACCCTTCTATATAATTTTGTTCATAGTTCAAGTGATTCGTTCATAGTTTTAATTGTTTTGTTCATAATTTTAAATGCTCTGTACATAGTTTTATCTGTATTGTATATAGCTTGTGCACCTAAGGTTTTCTTTACTTTTTATTTTATTTTATCAATTTTATTTATTGTTTCAAACGTTCAGGCCAGTAATATTCTATTATTTTGTACATTATTGTTATTCTGAAGGGACTTAGTACCAGAATAAAGTTTTTTTTTCTATCTATCTATCTTTCTATACCTAACTCCCAGAATAAAGTTTTTTTTTCTATCTATCTATCTTTCTATACCTAACAACATAAAAAGGAAATTTGAAACCCATTTTGAAAGCTTCTTGTTGGGTTTAGAAAAAAAATGTTACGTACAATTTTAGATAATTTTTTTTTTAAACTTATTTATTCAAGATATTTACAACTGTATTACAATATAAATAAATCAAGTAAATGTGTACACAAAAATATAATCACTTGAAAATACTTGTTGAGAAACTACCCAAAGGTAGCACTCTTATAATATGTTTACATAAGGAGATCACGTGATTATCTTCTTTTCAGACGCTTCAGAGGGTTATCAGGAATTGAAGAGGAAGCAAGGTTAGAGACGAGAGAGAGGATTCGGATGGTTATGAAGTTTATTATGTAAGGATAGGTATCTGGATTGGGCAAAATCGGAAACATATGGAACATTAAGGTCATTATCGATTATTTTATTTGTGACAAAGTAAGGAGCATTGAGGATTTTACGAAGGATTTTGGATTGTAAGGATTAGATACGATAGTAATTTTATGGTTTAGTGGATCCCCATAGTTCAACTCCGTAAGTCCAAATAGGTCTTAGTATAAGATAATTTTAAGCTGTTTAAGATTTAATGTAACCATTTTTTATCTACGTCACTTTAAAAAGGAGATGTATGGCGTAAACCAAAACAATTTCGGAATTTCATTGCTTTTGGGGGCACTGCAACGAACCCATAGTGCTTTGAAGGGCGGAAACTTGGATTTTTTAAATTCACTACAAAATGTGTTTATAAAAAAAAGAAATTTGAATTAACCGACGTTTTGCAATCTTGATCACTTTTTTTTTTGCCAATTCGACTGGACTACATTTAATTACTTTACAGAATTTTCTTTGGCAGAATACCAAAACGTTCAATCTGATACATAAATAAAAAGATGAATAAATAAATAGGAAAATGGGTATTATTCACGCCCTTATTCAACATATAATTTTTTTTTATTATTTAATATTTTTTTAATGAACTAAAACACAATTTTTAAATAACTAATAACTGTAAACATATTATAATACACTCGATTCTACAACATATGAAATTATGTGGAATAATTTTTCTACCACTGCAAATCTTTGTAATTTACTTTAAACTGGTTATGAAAACATATGACTTTTTTCTACCAGTTTTTTGTATCGCGGTTTAGGCTTTAGTTTTTCAAATTTATTATATAATATTTCTGTAATATTTATTCTACTTTTAAATATTTCAGATGGATAATAAAGGTAACATTTCAAATTCGACTGGACTAATGGATAAGAAAAAATGTTTTTGGTGCAAACTAGATACTTTCATGGTTCTGTTATTATAAGTAATCAGGGAAATGAGGTAGTATACCAAGTTGGGTATGATTAATGAAATAACAACATATCGGCCAATTGTAAAATTCCTAATTTCACTTCGGGAAAGGTCTTGTTTAGAGCGTTATTCCCCCTTTTCAGCAACATGGCAAACAAAAAAAAATATATTGGAGAGAAAAATAGAGGCTCCCTTGGACTAAGCTACGAGGCAGGGAACAGGTGGCCGGGAAGGAGGAACATACAGGTAATTACTGCTAGCCAGCAACCACCCGATTTATTGCAGCAATTTAGTCTGAGAAATGATTCCGTTTGTCATTAGTGACCTGGGGTATTTCCTCCGCCGCCACCTCTTAGTGCCGCAGAGGTACCGTGCGGCCGCACCGCCGATATAGCCCTAAGGGAAGGAGGGGGGGACTGCAATCAGGAGAGGTATTAAATATTGTCAGGGGGGGCGAGGTCCCTCTGCTCGGGCAAATAAAGCCCAATTCATTTGTAAGAGCCATTTGGCTTCCGGCCATCATACTCGCTGCTATTTACTTCATTCGATAAAAACAAGGAAGATTG
Organism: Nezara viridula; assembly: GCA_928085145.1. Taxonomy (NCBI): domain Eukaryota; kingdom Metazoa; phylum Arthropoda; class Insecta; order Hemiptera; family Pentatomidae; genus Nezara; species Nezara viridula. The sequence goes on along the minus strand of OV725081.1, from coordinate 59,437,049 downwards.
GAAAGGTTCGGTGGGATATTAGGGCCAAGGGTCGTTAAATGAGAGAAGTGCTGCATTGACAGAGTTCGCTCTACAACTAGTTGCGTTTATTAATTTTTATTATTTTTTTTCATTTCGAGAAAACCGGCGCATATTTTAATTCGAGAAAATTGTGAATGAATGAATGAAAATTCTGTATTTTGTAATTAATATATACAATTACAGGAGGTCTTGCTCCATTAAATGCATTCTTACATAAAAAGAATCAAAATAAAGTACTATATACATATAGAAATAAATCGGAGAAATATTCATTTTTCATAAATAAGATAAACTACATATATAAATTGTGATTTAAAAAAAAAAAAAAAAAAAAAAATGAAAAACAACCGTACCAATATAAATATAAATAAAAAATATATAATAAAATATATATATTTTATATATTATAAAAATCAAATAAATATTCATTAAAGGAATTTTAAAAATAGTAATAATATATTCCTACAATACAATGTAGCAGATTGCAACAGTACATATGCTCACTTCTTAGTCGAAGATAACAATGTCTTGTGATAACTTAATATAAAATATATCATTTAACTATCGTTAGCAAATTACCGAGCATTGAATTGTTGTCTTCTGTAATATATTTCTCAATGTAATGTTCCCTTAAGTCTTTATACATCGGACATTCTATTAAAAAATGATATAAATTTTCTGGCTTTTGGAGGTTGCATATATTACTGTTTTCTTTTCAAGTTTATTTATTTTCAGCCATTTTACACTTTAAAATTTTTTGTCAACTTAATGACAACACATCTGATTACGAGGTTTCGGCTCTTTGAGCCATTTTCAAGTCTAAAATATTTTTACAATTTACAGTCATATTTAAAACATTACATACTTCAACATATAGAGATTCATTTTATATACCTAAAATACCAATCATATACCAGTCCTTTTCAACTTATGCAAATTGCATCCGTCTACTCATGTAAAAATTTTTTTTTTTTTGTTATGTCCACCTTTAATTATTTTATAACATTATTATTACTCAATAATTTATTATTAAATGATTCAAATAAGTTAAAATTACCATATGTTGTGTCACCGACATCTCATCAACCTCATTTCAGTTTCGTGACTGGTTATTCTTAAAGGAGTAGGGGAAGACTATTATAATAAATAGTATGCACCGAAGAAGAATTGGAGAAATATTGTGAATTACTGTTTTCTTCTCCTTCTAGTGTATAGGCCGTTCCATTAAGATAAAATGAAGGTTTCGTTAAATTGGCTACCTTAAGTTGGCTGACTGTTCTATTGTAATTGAAGATTGTAAATAAGTGTAGATTCAGTTACATAAAGTGACACTTTCGGTCAGTCTATATTGATGAAAAAATTTGCTGTAACATCCCAGGTATATAGTTAACTTGAATACGTAATTTCAGTTTTATAGGACTTTTCATTTTTGAACTAGCCTGTTTACACACATACGCAAATACACACACCGTTTTGCGAAACTTGTTTTTGTTTTTTTGGCCTCAGGGATCCAAAAACCTTTTACTTACGCCAAAAACTCTGATTAGAAAATGTTTACGATCGCAATACTTTTCCTTGCTACATATTTTATATGTGCATACGAACTTTGAACTCTGGCATCCTTGCCATCTCTCCAGGCCCGAAAAAAGTCGCCCTTCCTCATAATATAATACATAATATGAGTAGTCTACCGCGTTGCAAAAACAAGTTTTGTTTGGTAACCAGATAACCTGAAGGTTACGAGTTCGAACCCAGGTACCACGGGTATTTATCAATGACAGTGATCCCCCGTCCACTCCTCTGCACCGAGAATAAGGGAGTTATAGGAGATAAAATAGTAAAAAAAACTAGGGTAGAAAATCGAATTCGGTATCAATGCAAAAGATCGATTTCGATGATTTTTTGTTTAACTTCTACAGAATGCAACGAAACCCTGCAAAACAAAACAAGAAGTAACTAAATTAGTCCGCTCATTAATGAGATAATCGTGGCAGATATAGACAGACAAGACTGGAGCATTTTTTTGACTAAGAGAGATGTGATTATTTTAATTTAGAAGGTCCTTTAGCCATCTGCCAGAACATTTGATGCATTGATAGGTTCAGAATACCTATCTGGTATTCTGAACCTATGAGGCCTGAACCTTTGGTATGAAAATATTTCTGTAATAATTTGAGTTTGCATATTTTAAAAATATATTGAGATATCATTTTTAATTTTATAAGCAAAGAGGCACATTTTTTATGTTAAATGGTGATGGCCGTATGATTCAAGATACCATACTCAACAATAAAAGCTCCACAGCTTCTTATTCTTTATAACACCATATACCCATTTCTTCATCCTTACTGATCCCATCTATGAACCTTAAGCTGTGGAAATGCAAGTCATACATCTCAATCCTGAGTAACCAGAACCGTTTTGCAGACCTCTCCTTCTTGCCAATGGCAATACCTACCCATCCATTTGCTTCTTGGACGGCGCCTTGGTGTGATGCATGAGTATAAAGGTGTTCCATTACGTTTCTTGGCGTACTATTCACCGGCATACGGTACACGCCACAATCATTCCATGCCCCGCATATCAATTGCGTCCTGGAGTGATTCCTGCTTTACTTCCTCTTATATCCGGCTCACATACCTTGATATCTCAAGGATTCTCTAAAGAACTGTCCGTTTCTTTTGTTTAGGGCTCAGTTATAGATTTATTTAAGCAAGGCGAAACATTATATTAAAATACAAGAGATAGAAGTACAATAGGATCATTGTAAGCAGAGGACAGATGGTAAAATTGTTTGTTTTAGTTTTTGTACTGGAGTTGGCCAGTCGAGTAGGGATAGTGCCTCAACAGTTTGGAGTAAAAACTCGGACCAGTTTGAAACCGGGTATGGGAAGATTTAACTTATATTTCGTGGTGAACCAAAAGAATAAATTTAAATTATTCTAGATTAGTTTATAGGCAGTTGAAACGAGTCCTCTATTTTACACTACTTAGAATACACAAAGACTTAACAGCCAAAAATTAAGAAGAAAACGATATTATCGATACGAGAATTTTTCGAAGAATTTTAGATTGTAAGGATTAGATACGAGAGGAATTCGATGGTTTAGTGGAGCCCCATAGCTCAACTCCGCAAGCCTGCTTTCATTATAGTTATACTTTTATTTTAATCTCTTTATTTTGTTTTCTGTATATCTATTTTTCTCTCTCTTTTGTTCGATAAGGAAAAAATAGAAGTTTTCCACAACCGTATTATGCTTACTGCATGAAACATATAAAATTTTACAAATGAATCACCCTTATACAGGGTTACTGTATAAGGGATGCAGATAAAAAAATAAATAAAAATCTGTCGATCAGTATATACTTATACTCAGTATATAGGTTATAAGCCATATATATGGTAAGCCGTTATATACTTTCTAACGGACAGATTAATACATTTTATACAATAATTTGTCAGTGTCTTGAGCACTAATTGATTCAAAACTCTAACGAGAATGATATGAGCTATCAAACTTAAAAATCGTTGCATTTGCAGACACACTAAACTCACATTCGAGTAATAAACAAAACAAAAATCGACGATAGTGAAATATTGAGTAGGGTTTGCTGAAACATAAAAAAATTAATCAGAACTTGATATAGTCCAACGCTATAAAAAGACGCCTCTGATGGAGAGACTCATTCAATTATACACGCTGGATCAATCAACCAACACCGATTGAAAATGTAATACAGATCAAAAGGAATTTGCCCTTACTGAGGGTGCAAAAGCGCCAATCGATTTATTGAACATATACTGACAGGAACCGCCAGAAATACCGCATAGTGACGTTTATAATGCTGCTAAATCAGAATCCGAAGCGTGATTAGAACCACATAGCATACAATGTTTAGCAGCCACTGCATTGTTTTCGACGTATTACCAGCTGCTAAGGCACGTCTGAGTCCTATATGTACACCATGTTTATGAAAGCGATATAAATCATTTCTTCATTACATACATAAATTAAAACCACCTAATATTTAAAAACATAAAACATACGACTAATCTATAAATATTGCTACTATGTTTATATAAATATAAAAGAAAACACCCCAAGCAAAACCCTAAGAAAAATTTAAGTTCCTTACAAGGTATAGCAATAAAACATAATTGACGCCATGGTCGCTAATAAATTAAACAAAGACATATTTTGCAACCATCACCATAATTTTTTGTTTAAAAAAAAGATATATATTTAATTAACATCTAATGTTATTTATTTTGTTGTGAATTTATTTGTAGTGTGGAAATTTGTTATTAGATGATCTTAGATCGAGACCAAAACAATATTTATATTGTTTAAACATCTATCTCCTTCATCAAACATAATTTTTTTAATGAGCAATGCAGATTAACCCAATCACTGATCTAGAGTGAATGGTAAACTATTTATAAACCATAATCATTAACCTCGAATGTGAGTTGCCAAAAATGACAAATTTTTTCTTATTAATATTAATAAATTGAAGAGAAGGTTGGAGTGATCAGTCAAAATAAAAAATAGTAAAAATAAATAATAATATTTACTTTTACATTTGCCGACGTTTCGGCCCGAAGTTCAGTACTTCATCAGGGCTGAGAAAAGAACCAGATAAAAATAGGTATGAGGAACTATAAACATTGAATAATAAAAAATTAAAAATGTGAAAGGTATAGACTAAAAAATGTAGTTAGAAAAACTGAAAATAAAATGAAGTACATAGAGTGAACATTAAAGTAAAATAAAATAGGTGGAATAATACCAATAACAGAGGAGTAAGGAATAAATAATAATAATGGCAACAAAGTGCGGACCAATGAAGGTAACATGAGAACTAAAAATGGTAATCTTAGAATAAAATGTAAAACAGAGAAAAGTAATATGAAGTTATATAATGAAATAATATATATAAATAGAAAGTTGAGATAATGTAAAATCTATCAAAATGCACTGACTACTTATAAAGGAATAAAAAGTTATAATAATGTTTTAAAAAAACATGAGAGAAAATATGAAATTTTACTAATGAATCATAAAGAAATAATCGATTTTTACATATGACCATTTGCACTAACAGTAGATATATGTTATTTTTGTACATGTTAATAAAATAGACATACCAATATTTTCAAGCTAGAAAAAAATTTGTGAAGTGCTTTCATTATCGCAATTATTGTTTAAAAAATAACCATTCATTATGCGCAATATCATACCAATATTTACGTTGCACATAAAAACTAAAAATAACAAATATTTTTAAGACTAAGTTGATTAAATCAAAAAATCTAATTTTTGTAACTTCCACGAAAACATTTAAAGAAAATTACTTGTTCTAAATTTTATTATGAGTAACAGAAGAAAAAAAAATCCTTCCAGTATCTTAAAATTATTCAATTATTAAATAAAAATGAGAAACGTTATTTTATTGTTTAATTTAGCTTTATTATTCGACCTTGGTCGTTATCAAAAAACGGCTTATAATTTCTTATGGCATTCCGGAAATACTGAAAATTTAATGAATAAATTGGCTTTTTCAAACTTTAAATAAATGATAATTACATAAAAAATATGTTTAGGAAGATCGTTAACACTGATAAAAAAATATTAGTAAACATTATGTTGAAAATTCAGGAATCAAGTAATATAGTTTAATTAATAATGTAATCGGAGTTATGAAACATTGATCGATTAATAATTTATCATAAATAAAGGCGTTGAATGAGGGATCTCCTTCCTTATACAACCTAAGTAATTGGAACATGTTAGGGAAGAGGTACTGCTGAGTACTTTCCTTCCCCATGCCTGTCATGTCATTATATCATTATCGCCATCACATTTGCTGATTGTCAACTTATTGTTGGCAGGCGCAATTACATATTTTATAGACAAAAAAAAAAAAAATAATTTATGAAATAAAACTTAATTTCACTACCCATTTCATTAAATATTATAACCAACTTTTTACTTTTAAATTATTTCGAAATACAAAATTAAAATTCAAAACCAATTGGCAACTAAGCAGTTGGGTCTCTAAAGGAAATACATGTATACAAATTCTTTCGAACCCACAAAAAAAGTCTGTCAAGTGAGGCCAGTACAACCTTCCCACCATTTTCATAAGTTCCACGCTTACCTATATCTCAAGGTCTGCTACGTTTAATACTACTTTTACTAATGCTCACCTTTCTTCAAGCTTTGAGCCAAATGGAACGAGTCGTTTCTAAAATATCGGCATATCTTAGAAAATAAATGTGCGCGTTTGTAACCGGAAAGTAATGTACAGAATTTTATAAAATCAATACAGCTTCATTGTTTTACCAATGCCAACATTTCCTTTCACGTTGAGCGAAATAAAACGAGCTATTTCTGAAATATTAGTGTATCTTAGAAAGTACATTTGCGCGTGTGCAACCGAAAGTACAATATGGAATTTGATGAAATTGAAATGGAATAAGCAACAACCCCCATAACCCCTGAAAATGTCATGAAAATCGGATAAACAGTAGAAGGTGAAATGCCCTTCACATCGATTTGACTACAGACAGACACCGAACCAAATTTGATACTTGATGTCTGAAACGTAAAACGCGAGTGGAAATTTTCGATTCTGAGAATAAAATTATTTTTAACCTCCAGCACGAATACAAAACTCCCCATGCTTCGGTAATAAGGAAGCAATAAATGTAGAACGACAAGTTGGTATACCCATCAAAACTGATATAAAATTATAAATCATTTGATAATATAACGAGTATACGGACCAGAGCTATACTTCACGGGAATATATTTTAAGAGACGAATATTAAACTCCCAGCCTGACAGATATGATTAAACTTTTAAAGAATTGCATAACTTTTAACACATCTCATATATCTTAACATTTCTATAAATAATTTATTAAAATGACTCAACAAATCGGATGCTCTTAGGTCTTGGTTTGTTTTTTCTTTAATGCATCTCAGGATAATTAAAGTAGTAATCTTTGATCAAAATAAGATTAAGTCCAGTTTTTGAGATGTATTTTAATTGATTTTTGATCAACGTTCTACAAAAAATATATGCATAAAATGACAACTCCGAATAACTTTTTAATAAATTAATTTATCAAAACTGTACCAAGATTTGGAAAAAAATAAATAAAAAGTGGCCCGCATTATATTTCTATTTTTGGAACAGTCCGATTAATTTAAAATATTGGAAATATAGATTGGTTTTATATATATAGTCTGTTTATAGCGAAAAGTATTAAATGGCATTTCATAACCTAAAATCACTAAGAGTTTTAATGAATTTTCTCTTTGTGAAATCAGAAGATTTTTCGTTTGTTACTACAATGTATAAAAATTTCACATTTTAATGTTTTTTTTAATTAATAAGTATGGTTGAAATGCACAAAGAAGTTATTAAAATTTCAGGCTTATCAAAAATTTACTTAGTGATTTAATTTCTAGGTCCGTTTAATAAGCCATACAAAGGTGTTTTAAAAGTTGCTGAATTTTGAAAAGTTGGCAAACTTTGGAGATATATATCTCAAAGATACAAATACATTCGTTATAGATAGTTATATAGATACTTAAAGATATAGCTATAGATATTTCAAAAATTACATTTTCTGCAATGAATTAACACTTCGTTATTTATTTATATAAATATATTAATTAAAATATATATTTATTTTTGTTACCTATTCTCTTGTTGGCAATATGATGCATTTTTTTTCAATTCAGCTTAACGGAACTGTAATTTATTCTATTGGAAGAGTGCTGTTATGTAACGCATTTAATATTTTATGATTTATTCAGCATTAAAGTTTCAAGTGAATGCAACCAAACATTTCATTTATAGAAGATGAACAACATTTTTGATACACATTTTCAAATCGACATCGAAATATTCTAGTCTTCGGTACAGGCCCCATTTTATCTAATTATTAACATCCACCTGAAACTTAGGTAAATAGTTTCATCTCATCGTAACCTACAACTATTTTATTAAAGAAAACTCTTGGGATTGGTGCGTTTTCATTCTGATGTTGAGCAAACTTTATCTATTTAAGTAGGTACTAAAAACTGGTAAATAATCATTTGCTTTCTACTTGGATCGTAAGATAATTTGATCACAAAACCGATAAAAAAAGTGAAATTCAAAAATATTGATCCGTTTGGCGTGACCTACACCCACAAATTTTACAAATAACGAGGCTATATAGAACAAATCGCCCAATATTTTTGTAGGACACTTTTTTTTTTATCGTTTTTGTGACCAAATTATGTTACGATCCAAGTAGAAAGGAAATGGGTATTTACGAGATTTTAGTACCTAATTAAATAGACTAAGTTTGTCCTCCTCCAGATTGAAAACGCCCCAATTCCGAGATTTTTCTTTAATAAAATAGTTGTAGGTTAAGATGAGATGAAAATATTTACGAAGTTTCAGGCGGATGTTAATAATTAAATAAAATAGGGCTGTACCGAAGACTAGAATATTTCGATGTCGATTTGAAAATGTGTACCAAAAATGTTGTTCATCTTCTATAAATGAAATGTTTGGTTGCATTCACTTGAAACTTTAATGCTGAATAAATCATAAAATATTAAATGCGTTACATAACAGCACTCTTCCAATAGAATAAATTCCATTAAGCTGAATTGAAAAAAAAAATCATCATATTGCCAACAAGGGAATAGGTAACAAAAATAAATATAAATTTTTATTAATATATTTATATAAATAAATAACGAAGTGTTAATTCATTGCAGAAAATGTAATTTTTGAAATATCTATAACTCTATCTATATAACTATCTATAACGAATGTATTTGTATCTTTGAGATGTATATCTCCAAAGTTTGCCAACTTTTCAAAATTTAGCTTATTAAACGGACCTAGAAATTAAATCACTAAGTAAATTTTTGATAAGCCTGAAATTTTAATAACTTCTTTGTGCATTTCAACCATACTTATTAATTAAAAAAACATTAAAATGTGAAATTTTTATACATTGTAGTAAGTTTGTTAGACAAAGTTTGTTTCCCTCTAGATTGAAAACGTCCCTATTCCAAGAGATTTCGTAAATTAAATAATTGTAGGATACGATGAGATGAAAATAGTTACGACGTTTCAGGCGGATGTTAATAAATAGGCGGATTCGATAAAAAGGGGTCTGTGCCAAGGACTAATAAAGATACCTACTGTAAATAACTATGGACTAGTTTTAATTTTATAAAATAAATGAATAAGCAGTTTCTGGGCAAATGCAGTCAAGTGAAATTAAGTGAATTAATCGGTGCAATAATGTAGTTATCGAACTAAAAGAATTCAATTGACGCTGTGAAGGATGAATCTGTAATGAAAGTAGATATGCAGCGTTGGATATGATGATACCATGTTACATCAGCGCAAATCTCCGGGTTCATCAGACCTACTTCTTAGAAAGGGAGAGCCAGATGACGAGTGACCTCTCACGCCTCCGAAGACCTGAGAACACCTAGAGCGTGAGCAGGAAGCAAACGATGTTAAAGACAGGATGGTGACTCAACTTAGCAATGCCTAAATTATCTCAGATTAAACTATTTTTAATCAAATATAAGTAATATAAACAATTAAATCTTGCCATAAACAAAAAAAAAACCCACTGACCAGGGTGAGTATTTAGAATATCACGTGATTTAACTTAGGATGACACAAGGAATCCTGACTCAGCTATAACTGCTCCCGATGGTTTTGGTAAACTTATTGATTGAAGTACTTAATGATGGGACTTAGTCGACTGTTTTAAAAATGGGTGATAAATAGCCAGGAAGCATTAACTTTTCAAGATGATGATAATGTTTCAACCAGTTACCTGCACTCAAGGTCTTCAAATACTTGAACACATTCAATACTGCTAACCTGATGATCCCCACAAGCTTGGGTTGAAACGTTGGAAACAATAAAAATCTTATAAACTGACTGCATCCTGACTTTTATCACCCATATTATAGAGGATTTAAAAATTGAATCGAATGGTTTAGTCAAAAATGAACGTAATAACTAATATAAAAAATTAAGATAAATATAACATTAAATGCGACATAGTAACTTAAGAAAAAAAAGATTAGTTTAATTTATCATTACTTTAATTCAAACTCTGAATATGCTCTACGATATATTGTTTTTAATAGACTAAAATATAATATATTAAAACAAAATGTTGTTGAAGATCTGAAGATTTAATTACGTATTTTTATTTCGAAATATTTTTATATAATGTGAATATTGTTGATTTAATTCATACTTGAAAATTGCCTTAATTTCAATCGAAAAATTAGCCAAATTGTTTGTAAAAAGTCTCAAAGATTTTTAATTTTGAACCTGGAAATTTCTAGAACTTTTTTTTTTGTCTTCATATTTTCATCCACACCTGCCATGAGCTTGACAATAAGCAGAAGTGCTGTAACTAATAAAAAAAATTGACATTTTAGGCCTGAGGAAAAAAATAGTACCTAGAAGCACTTCTTCCTTGTCTTGATTTATTTGCTTAATTCAAAAAGGAGATCTCTCATCCAGCTCTTCTTTAGTCGTCTCCTGATAGGCATGTCAGTTAGTACTTAGACAAAAATATATAATGTTTCCTAATTTTCTAGAGATAAGGTCTCCATTAGAACAACAGATTTTTCCATTAAGTTTCATAAATTCCAAAAAATACAGTAATCAAAAAATAATCTTTACATTATATATATCCATTTTTTCATAGTTAGCTTAGAACTTAGTTAAGTTAGCTCGAATGTCTTTCCATACCTTTTAATGAACAGATTAAACATAATTTATTTAATAATTGTACATTCTCCAGATTTCACCAGAACCTTACCTATCATCCGAATCCCCTTGCACAATCCCTATCCAGCAACACTCATCCCTACAATCCTCATCGAAGGTTGAAGCGGTAGTGGCCCGGAGACCTTTTCTGAATAAGTATACATTAGAGTTTTGGCATTGGTCAGATTCTCCACTCAAGCCATGTATAGTGCCTCTGATAAGTCTCTACTATTCCTCAATACCAGTAATGCTTGTGAGTTAGAGGCGCTGGGACCTTCTTGAGTCCGGCCTTTCCTTCCACTAGTGAGGAGAAAGGCTGTACTCGGAAATCCTGAGTGAATAGATTTTTTTTGATATGTTATAGAAGCATTTGTGCTAATGTAGTTAATTTTATTAGTTTAATTTATTTTAGTATTATTGTTTTTCTGCACTCGTTTATGAAGGAGTAAATATGTAATATAAAAAAGTAAAAGCTCATATTCACTCATTCATAAACTTTCATCTTAGGTTCACTGATGCGAAACTAGGATAAAAAAGGTGATCATAAAAGTAATGATATTTTTTTTATTCCGCCTATTTGTGATTAAAGGTATGAAATCGGGGTAACTACCCTAATAAACGATAATGCTGTATGACCCATTTTGTTGCATTTAGAGGATAACAACCTCTTTCACAATATCACGACCAGAAAGGGGGCTCGTTTAGTGCATTATAGAATAAAGTTCGGTTCCGGGAATAGATAAGCTTCGTTTTTCACCCTTGTTTCATTATTTAAAGCACCAATGATGTCATTGACCTAGTACAATTATGAAATTAAATTTACAATATTTCGATGCCGATTGGTTTGATAAAAACCCATAGTCGATGGTTGGACTTGTACCACTATTTATACAGAACACTTTAATTATTTCAATTCGTGTCCTTGGTTTGAAAAGGTTCTAACTGAATTTATTATAATTTTGAAAAGCAGAGCATTGAAGCTTTGAGCTTAATTTCAGATTCGTCGATGACTTAATTCTATCACTTATTAATATAATTTTAAATATTGATATTTTGCACTTAGCACTTTGTTATTCCAGAGAGCATTTTCGAGGTGAGACATTTTGGTGATATATACATTGGTAAAACCAATATAACAAAATTAAAATTTGTTTGTCCACACTATATTTTTTTCTAGAATTATTGTATAATATAGTTTTTCGCAATTTTTCTAAAAACTATTAAAATGTCGTTTCTGAAATACCCAATTCAAATATGTTATAAACATAGAACAGATCGTTAGTAATAATATAAATTTAAATAATTTCAAGTTATATTTTATTAAAATAACTATAAATGAAGTTATTTATACGCATGTAGCGTATTACAGTTACGAGCTTTGACAAACAAATTACTTTATAAAGTTTTCAGCAGTTAGAAACATTTTCAGTCACTCTTATTGTTTCTTTACTTTTTAACTGACAGCACTAAAATTCATTTGGAAGATAGATAAATTTGTTGTTAGTGATTTCTGAATGAAAATTAAATTTTCCAAAATTTATTAGTTTGAACCTTTTTAAACCAACACCAAAAATTGTCAATATTATAACTTTTGAAGCGAAAAGTCAAGCGAAAGTTAAATGTATGCAACCCAAGTTAAAATTAAAATAATTTCTTCATGTGAATGACAAAGCTCATCAACTTTCCAGTATTAAAAATACTGTTTGATATAAAATATATTAACATAGGATAATATCTGTGCCACAGAGGTAAGGGATATTCCTTCATGTCCATTTTTTTAATAAATAATTTAGTAACTAAGAAACAAATTTTCATAGCTCAAAGTTATGAAAAATATAACTTCCTGAACAAATACAAAAATGTGGCATACCGTCCATTACCTCTGGAGTACAGATATGTTGACATTGGGACTCTAGGAATAATTCTAAAAATAATATTAATTAAATATATGTTCTTAAATATTAATAATTTCTGCTTGTAAAAACAACTTACCGGGACAAATTTAGCTATTTAGAATCAAAATACCTTATAGTGGTTAAATAGTTGACTGTCGTGAATAATGAGGAGAAGAATAGTTGGGGTGATCTGTCAAATATTACTTCATTTACCTTAGAGCAGTCAGTCCTGATGATGGCCTGAACTTTAGGTCGAAACGTCGGCAAATGACAAAATAAATATTATCATTTATTTTTGCCTTCTTATTTGACTGATCACCCCAACTATTCTTCTCCTCAAAATACCTTATGTCCATTTTTCTAAATTCTAGAGCAGAACACAACGAATCGATTTTTTTAAGAACGAAAAGTTGATCGCGACTGAAATTCTATCCTCAAAAAAGTTCTTGGAGTAGTCTTAAAGTTGAGAATTCAATTTCAAGCCTTGCTTACATAAGCAGAAAATTGATATTTTCTGTTGAATATAACGGGCTTTGTTATGAAAGTCGGCACAAAAACTAATTATCAAGTCTTCCCTTCTGGTAAGGAAGATGGATTGCTACTAAAAACTGATAGGTGGGAACTTATTTTTGGTTTTGCCTTGCAATCTTCACTACCATAGTGCTTCGGTTCAGTGATGGTTATATTTTCATCAGTCAAAAAAACTTCATTCAGAAGTAGACCTTTTTCGTCACAGGAATCTAAGGATGGGAGATCGAAATCCGATATTATCGAGAGTCGATATTTTCAATGATATTATTTATATTTTTGAAAAATCGGTGATCTTCAAATATGAATATCAGTATAAATATTGATCCTCTAGCACATAGGTGCACTATAAAATATCTCATTTTTCTCTTTAAATTAATTAATAGAAATATCAATTTTTCTACACTGCTTAGTAAAATGGATTTCCAGGTTCCTGTCCATCTTCGTGATCCATAGCTTTTTTGCTTTTTTCCAGAAGTAAAATGAGTTAAAGCATTCTATTATATCATTTTTTGTTATACTACAAAAAAACAAAAAAAAAAACAACATCAGAAAAATAGATTAGTTATATACTAATTGTTGTAAACCAATGACCTCCTGTCCTACAGTTTCCTTTAACAATACTCCACTTATTCCTGTTGAACAAAAGATTCATATACATGACTATAATAAGGCCTATTTGGACTTACGGAATTGAGGTATGGGGCTTCACTAAACCATCGAATTCCTCTCGTATCCAATCCTTACAATCCAAAATCCTTCATAAAATCCTCAATGCTCCCTACTTTATTAGAAATAAAACCTTTATGGATGGTTTCTCTTCAATTCCTGATAACCTTTCGAGGTGTCTGAAAAGAAGATGGCCCCGTGATCTCCTAATTTAGACATATCATTAGAGTGCTACCATTGGGTAGTTCATCAACATGTATTTTCACGTCAATATATCCATATGTTCAAATTTACTAAATGTATTTCTTTAATACAGTTGTAAATATCATTAAGAAATAATAATTTAAAAAAGTTATATAAACTAACAAATAATTTAATGGCATTCTTCGGAAGGAAATTATGTTATGAATAACTTAACATCCTGATTGCTTTTGTTGGTAAAAAGTTGTTTATTTTATATTGAACCTTTCGTAGATTAACTGAAGGAGAATATAAATAATTGATGATCTTCATGAAATGTTTACCCAAACCTTCAATTCCGAAAATTGGTGATTGTCCACATTACCTAATAATCAAATAATTAATAAGCCCTTTGACTGATATTGGCTTAATGATATTTACGTATATTTGATATTGATATTACGTATATCTGGCTCGGCCTAAATCAGCGACATCATTTAAAAAAAAAATTAATATATTAAAATATCGCAGAGCTAGAATATCGAAGGATTGTATATGCTATCGATTAAATATCTAATAATAAGAAAAATATCGACATTTCGATAATGTCGACCATCGATGACAACCACTACAGGAATCAGACACAATGACACTACCTTTACGGCTTTTCCTTCTTTTGCCAAAAAATAAGAAAAATCGACTTAGAAATCCATGAACTATGGATTAAAACCTTAACTTTATATCTATATTGTTTGAATCTAGTGGTTATTGATTCATTACCTATAAGCCATGGGTAAAGAAGTTTTTAATGACTTTACCAGGCAAACATATATGCTTAACTAAGCTAATAAATGAATTGTGAGTGTTAAAGGTCAATATTATTAAGCCGATCTCAGCCAAGGGCGTATTAGTTATTTGATTATCAGGCAATGTTGTCAATCACCATTTTTTTTCGAAATTGAAGATTTGGGTACACATTTCATGAAGATCATCAATTATTTACACTCTCCTGAGTTAATCTACGCCAGGTTCAATATAAAATAAACAACTTTTTATCAACAGAAATAATCCGGATGTTAAGTTATTCATAATATTTTGCTGTACGTTATATTTCTTTCCGAAGAATGCCATTATATTATCTATAAGTGTATTTAACTAATCTAATTTTCCGTTTTTATTTTTTTTTTTTTTTGTTTTTTGTAGAATAACAAAATTTACATAATAGATTACTTCAAGTCATTCTATTTCTTCCTATCTATTTAATATTTGCATCTTTTAAGCATACGTTTATAAAACTTTAAAATGGTGCAGGAAATTGCTTAAAGTCCGTCTACACGGATAGTCAAGAGCACACGACCCAACCTCACAAGGAAAGGAGGCTAAAAAAAAAGGATGGGTCTTAAAAGCGAAACCAGGCTGCGAGATTGGAAGGGGCAAAAAATGCCATCAAACAGACCCAATTTAAAATTTTAAAGAAACGATGGAAGAAGTATTTCCTGTAACAGGTTTGTATAGAAGTCAATTTTAGTTAAATTTAAACTAAATAAAACACTAAATTATATATATATATAGAAGTACTTCCATCGAATATAAACAAAATAGTTATTCATAACATTAAATATATATATTTTTTTAAAAAGTTCTTTATCTCTAAAAATACAGAATTAAGGTATAGAATGTTAAAAAAAAAATTATAAACCCCCCCTCCCCACAAAAAACACTGTTTCCATATTTTTAAATTGTTATTGTGTTCTTCCCATTACATTTTTCATCGTTGCCTAAGTTTTTTACTACAGATAAATGATTTGACTGATTAAACAATTCAAACAACAGACAGTTTACATACAGGGGCGACAAGACTTGTTGTAAATTCCCTGGCTTATTATAAATAATATAATAAGTATGCCTGGACTTAGGATGTTTATTTTATTTTATTAAATCAATTTTTTTATTTTTTATATATATTATGTTGCTATTATGCACCAGCCTGTATAGTTTCGCTGACGACACTGAAATTATTTCATCCCAAAAAATCCTACTATTGCTTCAGTTGCCCTCCGAAATCATCTCCACGACCTAGAAAAATGGTTCAACAAATGGGGAATCACAGTTAATGGCGGCAAGTCGAGTCATGTTAGCTCCTCCCTGAGAAAGATTTTGTGTCCAGCTGTCTCAATAGACAAGCAGCCACTTCCCTCAAAAACTCATGTACGATATCTCGGACTATACTAGGACAAAAACTCTCCAAATTAAAAAAACAACTGACAAAACGATACAAATAACTGTCCCATCTTTTGGACTACAGATCACCTCTTAACTTACAAAATAAGCGACTAATCTACTCCACCATAATACGACCTATTTGGACGTACGGAACAGAACAATGGGGTTCCGCAAAACACGTCCACACAAACAAAATCCAAACTGCACAGTCCGAAATTCGTCGAAAAATCGCAAATGCACCCTGGTAAGTTTCAAATCACACCATACACAGCGACACGAACATTCCAACAGTACAAACCTACATACATAAAAAACACATCACATTCCACACTACAACTACTAACCACCCTAATCCACTTGTCCTCTCTCTTTCTTCCTCCCTGTTACCAGGAGAGTCTCAAAGAAGATTAAACAGGTAGTAAGTGGCCTCGGGATCTGTTCAGAATATGAAAAGTTTTTCAAGAAACAGAAAACAAGATGAACGACAGCACATTTGCTAGATGCGTCCAAAAACGCTGATGCAAATATAGTAAAAAATAAAAATAAATTATGTAGCCATTTTGTAACTTCTTGGTTTACATATTTTCTAAATACTATTAAAATTATTAATAAATTAACCATTAATATAATTCTCATTAGTTGAGGCAGGATTTAATATTTCTCAATAAAGAAGATTTGAAACAAAAAATCTCTAGTCATACAAAACGTAAATAATAAACCATTTCAGCTCATTATATTGAAAAAGGATAACATATTTTTTTAAATAAAAATATTTCTTTATGTTATGTTTTTCCTCCAGAAATTATTTTTAAAACTGATTTTTATCAGTGAATTCACTTTGAACATTCCAATCTTTCAGAGGACAATATTTTTCACTGAATGAATATTCATAAGAAGTAGAGATTTTTCTCAACAAATCATAAAAACATTTTTGTAACATTCCCGACCTGCAAAGCAATATTATCAATGAAATCTAATGTTTTAGATATTCTTTATAGTAGTAGTCCTTTTGGCCAGATTTATTGTTAATTTGAATGAAATCAATTGTTAATTTTAACTTTAATTTTTAAAAAAATAATACCAAATCTGATTCAAGTAATCCTCCCTCTAAAAAAAATTAATAACAATAAAAATAGAGAGAAATCATGTTCATAACACAAGATATTTATGTAGATACATTTGTAATATATAAATAAGGTGAAGGTTACAAAACATGTATCATTGTTTAAATTCCCCACGGTAAAAGGAATGATAAATAATATTCACATGCATGCATAACATACAAAAAATGTTACGAAAATTGTGACTGCTAAAAGGTAATAGAGTCACTCGTAACTTTTAATGGCAACATCGCTTCTTTTAAATTCATTGCTGTCACATTCTTTACCTTGTTTTTCCTCTAGAGGTTGATGGCCGGACTGAAAAGGGTTTTAGTGCTGTCTGTTTCAACAGATAACTGAAAGAACTTGTAGATTAATTGGATTTATATTCTTTTGAATCACAATTTAATTAATAAAATAATTAAAACGTTTAACGATCGACAAGTGATTAAAAAAACTCTTACAGTTTATTACGCACTAATCCAATTAAGTAAGCATTGAAATACATATCTATTTATTAATCTTTTTTTTTTTTGTTTTGGCAAGCCACATTTCCATTCATACATTATAAAAAAAACTTTATCGACGAAATATAAACAGTTCAAATTAAATGTTTCATTTAAAATTCGACTTGAAAGTTGACAACCGTTACGAGAAACTACCCATGACTTAGACACATCAATGCATGAATTTTATTACCATATTTTTAAAAAATTTCAATCAATAAAGTGAATAATGTAAATTAACAAAATAAATTTTCACCCATTTATGTTTTTAATTTCACCATCTCTCATTCCCCAATAGTAGAAAGTAATAGGATTTCATTTTTTTTTTTTTCTTCTAGTACTTAGGTTTAGTAGCTAAAGTACACACGTTATAATTAAAAAATGTAATATATTTAATTATTTAAGTATTTAGCTCAGATTATTCAGAGAAACAAAAATACATGTTCAATTTTTATAGGCTTTTCAACAAGAAAACTCCACTTAAATCCGCTAGTGCTGCCCAAGCAACATTCCCAAATTCATAGATTTAAGGTTATTATTGTTTGTAGTTAATACATAGTTAAATTGTAAACGATAAACAAACTGTTGAACATAATTTCTAACTTTGTTTTCTATTAATAATTTTTTTTCTTCCTGTTGGCATTACAGATGATGTAAATCTTTTGCTGTCTTAACTAGCCTGCTCCAACCCTGCCTATCTTGGGCTATTTCATTCCATTCGTCTGCATGCAAGTCTATTGCATCTTTGTTGATTCTATCTATCCACCTGCTTTTTGGCCTTACACGTGGTCTCCTGCCTTCTATTGAGGCATTCATTTATACGTAGAGGCTTCCAGATGGATTGCTACGAGCTACATGCCCCGCCCATCTTTACCTCCGTGCCTTCATATCATGTGATATTAATTGACCAGTTTCTGTAAGCAGTTCCTTATTGGTCTTTCTTCTCCATGCGTTAATACTCAGATCCCAGATCGCTCCAGTTATCATGCGGAGGACGTTTCTCTCAAATCATTTAATACTTTTTTTTTGTGAAATTTTCGGCCTATTATCATATATTTTGTTTTGTCTTCATTTACTTGTAGGCCGATCTGCTGTGCCTCTCTTATCAGAGTTTCTATTGATAATATAAACTATTAATATTTATTTAATAGTATCATATACTGGGGTCATTTACCCTATTGTTCTGTGTCGGTTATTAATTTTGTTATAGATGTTCTAAGTTGTTAAAAACTGCATAAAACCTGCAATTGTTTCAGAGTCCTCTCACAATATATGCTGTAAATGCTTGAAATATCAATGTGGCTCATAGGCACTCAGTGAGGCACCTGTACCATATAGATATATAAAACAAGTTTCAAAAAAAGAAATTCAAAACTTGCAAAATCAAAATAAGAGACATGGCCACAGCTGACATACCTCAGAACATGAGCAGGAGACTAAAAAGGCGTTGGATGAGGGATCTGCTTCCTTAGACAACCTAAGTAATTGGAACAAGTTAGGGAAGAGATACTGCTGAGTAATTTCCTTCCCCATGCCTGTCATGTCATTATATCATTATCGCCATCACATTTGCTGATTGTCAACTTATTGTTGACAGGCGCAAATACATATTTTATAGACAAAAAAAAAATAAATCTATTTCTTTACAATGATTTATACTAAAACATGTTTAAAGTAACGGTTACATTTTATTTTTAATGGAACTGACTTACATTATTAAATACTGGCATTTACTTCTTTGCACATTACAATGCCACTCGATGACTGACCAATAAACCATTTGAATTGTTCATAATATCCAAGTATTGAAGTTATATTCATTTGTGTTGCTTTGGTCCTTATTAATTTTATTTCCTCACAAGAAATTCTCAATAGCCCAAATTTAACAATCAGAACATTGGAAATGATGCAAAACGACACATTTTTTTTTTTCTTAATCATAATCATCTAGTTAATTATAATCGCGCAAAGGTGAAAAATCATGATTTATTTGTGCATGGTTTTTTTAATGTAGCTATATATAACTATATATGTATACTTCACAAGCATACTAATAAATATTTAAAATTAATTTGTAAACTGTTAACTACCTCACTTTGATGTTGTTTATAGCTGTTTCAACACGCTGACATATTTGTTGAAAGGAAGTCGTCCAAAACGAAAGGAAAATCCGCTCATTTGTCAGAAGTGTGAAGAGAAAATGACTGTGGTCCATATCTTTGAGAGTTCAGCCTTTTACATCAGAGAATTAAACAAAAGAGGAATACCAGGAAATACATCAGCTATTTTGGGAGTTGATGAAAAAATCTTGAGCAAAATCACGTTTTCTCTCTGAACAAAGAATCTTAAAAAATCTCTGAACCTCTCACACATCAGTCCCACCTCTTTTATTTATTTATTTTAACTTAACATGCTAACTTCAAATAACTAAACTTTAATAATAATAATTTTAATTGACGGCATTGATGACCAACAGGTTATACGTATTTACTATATAACAACCAACCAACCCTGATGTATTTCAGCTAATGCATTCCTTCATATCGTAAAAGTAGATTATAAAAACATATACTACACGAGTCATTAATTGGTTTTACACAATCATGTTAAACATAAAACGGAAGTTCATCTATCTATTACCAATCTTGAGTACGAAGGTCAAGTTTTTTTTCCGTGAGTCTATATATTCTATGCAAATATTTTATTTTAATCAAAATTATAAACATCGGAATTCTTATGTTATTCTTTAATTTTAGTTTTGCGCCTTTCATCACATTTTTTTTCCACGCCAATTTTGTATTCAATACATTTCTTTCTGGTTTTCACTGAGTAACTTGAAGTCGATTTCAATGATGGAACGTATTTTACATGCGATGGATTGAACTAGATTACCTGGTAAAGGTAAACAGCGTCTTCGACCCACTCTATTTTCAGATTGAGTTCGCAGTTTAGTACAAAAACATCTTCTCTTTATCAATTATCTCAATAATATTGATAAATATAGGATGCGAATTTATTTTTCCTCTGTATTTAGTCAAAAATCAATTTATTTCGTTCTTAGAAATATTTTTTACTGATTCGGTAAATTTTATATTTTTTGTTGGTGCCAGTATCAACTACCCACCGACACTTCGTCGCGCCTTATAGACGCCATACGGCTGTGTTTCGTATAGTCTGGTTTATCCGTTGCATGTATAAACATCAATAATATATTATTACTAACTGTTATTTCGTTCATAACCGTAACATTGACATTGACTATTATAGTTACAATACTGGAAGAACTTTAAGGACATAATCATAAGGATTGAAGATAATATTTTTAATTATATTGAAAAATATGTATAATTATATAAAACTAAAGTAGCTAATATATAGATAAAATGACACAGAATAACCGATTTCCACACTTCTTGCGAGGGTACAACCATACCCAGTGGGATCTACGGGAGAGAGGAGAGGAGTTTTCGGGCTGAAGCTCTCTTCCACCCAAAATAGTAAAATGTAACTGTATTTTATGGAGAAAAGTATTATTGTTCGTGTAATAACATTTAATAGGAGTTCAAGTACCAATTAAACGCCATTTCATATAAGTTGGTAATTATTTTTTCAATATAATTATCGTTATATATATGAAAAAAAATAACCTATCGGGCTGATGTCCCCCAAAATAAAATCCTAGATCCGCTAGTGTAACCTTTTAACCTTTAAAGTCCCATGATCAATCTAAATGACCTACTATTATTTTTATTTAATACTAAATATGTTTTCTTATTCAAAATTAAATATTATTTTTAGCCTGTTCAGTAGTTAACAAAATTATTAATTTTAATTAAAATCAGAGCAACACCTACGGGTTCCATGGGGTAGAGAATATTCATATAGGTTTTTTTGGTTAAGTAAACAGATCAATGTACATAAAAATCTTTTCGAACAAGTATTTTCCATTAATTTTCATTGAAATATAGAGAAAGGCACTGGAATTGTGAGCTGACCAATTAAAAAAAAAATCTGAAAAATGAGCAACTCGATAATATACAAACGAAATATGTTCCATAGATGTCGAAATATAGCAACAAAATGAAAAAAAAAAATTAACACGATATGTATCTACGAACAAGACTAAAAGAATGGCACTTGTAGATAAGTGCGTTTTGAAACAGGCAGGTTGAGAATGTTGAGAATTTTAAAAAATAGTACTTGACTACATTAAAAACGTTATCTGTTTATTGCATAACTACGTACATATGTGCACATTTAGTTTAATATTTGCATACTTTAAATTTAATCTGAAGTTTTAATTTATTGTATATTGTACATAGGTGTGAATGTATATTACTTATCTTGTATATTACTGTATCTTTTTATTTATATATATATATATATATATATATATATATATATATATATATTTTTTTTTTTTTTTTTTTTTTTTTCTTCTTTCTTTCTAACTTGGTTGTTTTTACTTAGTTTCCTTTCTTATGTGCATATTGTGTGAATGAATACTATAGTCCTAGTACCAATGCCCTTCAGTGTGGCAGACTGTATTAATACTCAATAAAACAATAAAAAAATATATTGTAATTGTGTTTCATTGTTACTAATATAAAAATACTAGTTGGCCCGTGTGAAAAATTAGCAGATAATTTTCTTTAGTGAAGAAATTTTAAAACAATACGGAAATAAGTAGTTTCTACGTATTATGTAAGAAAGGAATTAATATTTTTTGCTTAGCCGATTACAATATTCCATTAAACATAATAGACCAAAATATTTATACAAATTGCTTTGCTAGGACCTATTTTTAAAAGCTGGCTGTGAAGATAATAAAAGTAATAAAGACAAAATAATGCCCCGATCATAGGGTATTATAAATTATCAAAAAAAATAAAATGTAAGAACAACCAAATGTCTTTAAGAAATAATAAAGTTAATATGAAAGCCAGGAAAAAAAGTGTAGTAGACTATTCTACTAATAAATGCAATATCTTTAAACAGGAAGACATTATTGAGTATACCAAAACTAATGGACTGTATCTTTGTTAATAATTGTCCGAATTTTAAGATTTTTTTTTGTTTTGTATGTAATTTAGTATTCTTTTTAATTATTATAGGTACAATCCAGAGAAAAAATGTACACTTTTTGAGTTATTCGCAAATAAAGTTTCTTTTCTTCCATAACTTTCTTTCCAGAAATTTCGTGGGGATAGGACTATTTTTCGCCTGAGAAGGAGCAGAATATCATCAAAATGAGTGGTCAATCATTGAATTTGATGAAGAATTGACGAAGTTATGGCGTACCGACAAAAAAAACACCTTTTAGAAATAATATATAGGATTGTGTAATATGTCGTTCAATTAATCTCTTAACTTTCCGTTTTTGGTATCTTTTTTTTTTTTTTTATTTATTTAGACATATAATATTCTGTCACAGGGACAATAATTATATTGATAAATGAACACATTCACACCGTATAAACAAAAAAAAAAAAAAAATTTACAAAGTAAAACAATAACTAAATAATAATAAATAAAAACTATATACAATAAAAAAATAAAATAACCTAAATATAAGTAAATTAAAAACATAAAAATACAATCATACCTATATACAATATATACAATAAGGCGGGGAACCCAAATCCCTGCGTTACTCTCTCAACCGGTGCTAAAGTCGGTGGAGTTTGAGCGAACATTTTTTTAAGAAATCGGATATTTAATAATTTCTAACATCTTTTAAAAAAAAAAAAAGTCGGAAAATTAATAATATGAGTTTAATCTGGCGAAATGCCTAGAGTTTTATAAAAAAAAAATATTTCGATAAATATTTATATATACGTTATTCAAATTGAGGTAGCAATATCTATATATTCCTGAATATTTAACCATCTCATGGAAAAACGTGCATGTCGAATAAATTCAATAGAATAAAAAAAAAAAAAAAATTTGTGGTGGAAACGATGATAGGTCGGTGAGATGGGGAAAAAGGCTGTCAATTGTGACGAAGATGAGGGTGGCATGAGTTAACTTTTCCGAAACAGTGCCGTCCCTTTTAACTCAACATTTCCCCCCTCTCCACCCCCTCCTCCCCCCATGGATTCAACTTCAACATCAACTTTCTGCTATCGAGCGATACATATTCCCTTCAGCCGACTCGTCTGTCCTTTAAGCTGAACCTATTAAAACTTTCGAATTCGCCTCCCATCTGGCATTAACTCATTTATGAATTGATATTTTATTTTCCGTTTCGAAAAATGGAGAGAACTCTTGAATGAGGCCATGGTGGAAGTGAAAAGAGTGCTAAAACATGTATACGTAAAAGAGACCATATAGTTTATGCAGGATGTCCCGTATAAATAGAGGAAAATTTTGACAGCAACGATAGCAGATCTCAATATCTACAAAAAGTTCATATAAACAATGGACCAATTTTTAGCAGAAAAGTAGGAAATCAAAGTTATGTGTTTTTTTTTCTAAGAGAGTCATATTTTTTGTTGAATAGGAAGCAATAACTATAGAAATATTTAATTTAAGTTATTAACAATTACTTCACTCTAAACTAGACAAAATTCATTTTAATAAAAAAGAGAATTTGTTATTATTTAAACCATTTAAAGAGGACATTCGAAAGACTAAACTAAGCTAAGTTCTGCTTATAAAAAAAATCTTAAATTTTTTACGATTTTTTTTTTATCATCATCCAACTATATCGTAGTTAGCCCACTTTCAGAAAAAAACTACCTCCTTTAATAAGGATTAAGTTCATATTAATTCAATTGAGGTTTATTAGGTAAAAACTCGAGATTTGCCTTAAGTTGTGTAAAGAAATTATGGGCTTTTCTTCACAGTCTCCTAAAAGTACCAGTGTTATAAACAAAAATGACTACAATTAATTGTTACAAAACTTTTAATTCTTGTTTTTTTTTTTTTCTGGGATGTATTCTAACAAAAATAATTGAATAAATATATATTTTATTCATAAAAATACTAAAATTTAAAATAACGATTTTTTAATTATTGTTCATATAATGTGTTTATGAAATTGTGTTTTTCTTCCAGATCTCTGTCGTAGGAGTTTATCCGTGTTTATAAGTGACAACCTTAATGTTTCTAGCCCTAATGTTGACGTTTTTATGAAAATAATTGTAGAAATTAGTAGGTTTCTTTATTTTAAACGTTAATTTTAGGACGAGAAACATTATGTTTGTCACTGATAAATGCGGATAAATTTCTAAGAGAGAAATCTGCGAGAAATACACAATTACATAACCACTTTACATGAAAAATATTTTAAAAATAATTATTTTAACAGTTATTATTTTTATAAATAAAATATATATTTAAACAATTATTTGTATTAGAATACATCCCAGATCGCGGAAAAACGAGAAATAAAAGCTTTGCAACAGTTAATTGTAGTCGTTTTAGCTGAAAACACGAGTACATTTAGGAGACTATATAGAAAATCGCATACTTTCTTTACACAACTTGAGATGAATCCCAAGTTTTTGTCTAATAAAAATAAATTTAATTAATATAAACTCAGACCTTATTAAACGAGGTAGTTTTTCTAAAAGTGGTTTAACTGTAGTATAGTTGAATGATGATAAAAAAAAAATTGCAAAAAATTTAAGATTTATTCAAAAGCAGAACTTCGCTTAGTTTAGCCTATCAAATATCTTTTTTAAATGGTCTTAATAATGACAAACTCTCTTTCCAATCAAAGAACATTTTGTTTAGTTTATAACTAAGTAATTGTTAATTTCTTTAAATTAAATATTTCATAAGTTATAGCTTCCTATTCAACAAAAAAAAAACACAAAACTTGGATTTCCTACTTTTCTACTGGAAATTGGCCCATTGTTTATATGAACTTTTTTGTAGGTATTGGAGTCTGCTATCACACCTATAAAAATTTTACTCTACTTATAAACAGACTAATATGAATATCATTTGAAGGATCGATGACGAACACTAAGAGAACTATCAGATTGCAAGCGCATAAAAAAAAATTGTATTAAATTCCACAAGAAAAAAATACTGTTATAGTATTAAAATGAAATGTTCCAATGAATATATATATATTTTTTTTACACCTTTGGATATACATAAGATTGTTCATCCAATATACGGATATTAAAAGCAATGCAGAAAAAACAACAAATCGTGAGATTTTAGTAACTTTATTTTGATTATTATTTTTAATATTTAAATTGAATTTAAGTGTGTTATGGTCACTCTATTTCACAACTACTGTGGACCCTAGTTGACACGATCAAACGAGAATAAATATTTCATAATAGTATAAACAGATGGTAACCATAAAGATAAGATAAATCGCAAACGCACAAAAAAAAAAAATTAAAATATTTCCCTTATAATGTTTGATAGCGAACACAGTAATAGAATTAAGATAATATGAATCAGATGGTTAAACAGATAAAATAAATACTACCATCTTCATCATTATTAAAGAAAAAAAAATTAAAATATGTGATTGAAATGATACTGTTATTTCTAACATTAAAAAAAGAAATAAAATAAGATTTATTTATTTATTCATTCTTATGATATCGCTATTTAATAGATAGGACCAGAAGCGGAATCAGGATTTAATTTTTTGAGGAGCATTTCATTTTTTAAACATAATTTTAATCAGAGGAACAATAGTACTTTTAGAATAACATGTTAACATGTATTTTTATTGATACTTGCACAAATTTCATAGCCGAAGCATATCCTATGTTGTCTTTTTAAATTACAACCCATAATTTAAAAAGATAATATAGGGTAATTCATCATGTACTTAGCTTAGATCACTCATAAAAACAAATATGGATCATTAAAAAATTTTTTTATAATTGTGAAATTTAGCCCGAAAGACCCACCCTTTCTCTAAAGAAAGACTTATTCTTTTTCTCTTTACTACATTATAATATACAAAAGTTGAAACATATTCTATATTTTAAATTGTCTTTGTTATATTTATTTTAGGCGATGGCAGAAAAACAAAATCGAGTATCGTTGACTAACACTACTATATAATATATACCATTTGAAATGTATTTACTTTATTAGTTCGCTATGGCATTAGCAAAAGCGTGTCACTTACGTTAAGTTGAATTATAAGTCACGTTTTAGGTATTTTTTTTTCTTTTATAGCTAGTACAGCGTGAAAGCATTTAAAGCCGTCAGTTTTAAATTATGCAAAAAAACTTTTTAAAGCGTTCCAAGCGCCTAAGTTAGGTGAAGTACATCATTGGTCACTTTCCGACAACCGCTGAAGAATGTCATTTAGATCTACAAGAAATCGTGAATTTCTGACTAATTCACCAATCCGAATTATAAATAGGTTCGCCTGCGTTTAAATTGTTTATTTTATTTATTTTTTTAAAGGACGTTTTAATTATATTTTATTTTATTACTATTATTATTATTTTCTTCTCTCATTAATATATTTTATTTTGTTCTTCTTACGCTGTATATTATTTTGAAATTATCTTATTTATTTTTTGATTTTGTAAATATGGTGTGAATGTGCTCTCTGAACTCTAGTATAAGTGTCCATAATTGAGACAGATTGTAATATTTATCATTAAACAAGTGATCTATAAGAATTCAGCAATCATACGTCCGACAAATAACAGCTTGGTTTATATTTCATCAAAGATATTAGAAATCAATGATTTATTAATTACTAAAATATTAATAAATCTTAATAGTAGACCACAAAGTAGCAGCTGATCAAGTCAGTGCTGTTAGATTACAAGGTTAGATGCTAGGCTATACCAGAGTTGAAAAAGTTACATCATACTAAACATGTTAACAATATCAAAGATCTTTTTTTATATTATTAGATCTTCATATTCTTTCAAAAACAGCAGAAAATAATAAAAAGGTATCTAGTAAAAATTAAAAATAACTAATAAGCAACTCTTGTCTATATTTTGAAGTATAACATTAGGAATCATTCGCCTGATTAAAAGCGAAAGAAAAATAAAAGACGGAAAAGCATGTGGATGTCCAATGTACCAAAACAACATCAAGTAAATAGCTACCCAGAAATTTCTAAGAAAGAAAATAGCCACTGCCAATCTGAGGTATCTACCACAGTCGAATAACAGAATCAACGACAGAATGGACACAAGGCGCAACCAAGAACACAATGGGACAGTGGAAACGAGGAGGAAATGACAGCCATGGACCTAGATCCAGGAGATTGAAAAGGCAGGAGTTTGGCAGTCGCCGCTGCTATAAAAGAAAAAAACCAATGGTGGAGAAGCTCGCAAAAATAACATGAAAGTTATATTCGTTTCATGACCACTGCTTGAGAATTACACTGTACCTCGTCCAAATATAGTAGATGGATAGAAAAATGAAAAAATAAATTTAAAAAAACTGAAGTCATGGAAGAAACAAACTGAAAAAAAAATACTATTCTTAATAAATTATTATCTAATGAATTTGAGACGCAAAATCTTTTACAAAATTTAATTATGCAACCTACTTTTCTCCTAGCCCAAGCTAGTAAACTTTTAGTATCATTCATAATCTATAAATTTGAAAATTAACTTATACATTTACAGTTAAATTTGTAATATAATGTAAGTTTTTTTTTTTTTATAATTTCATTATTTTTCAAAAAAACACAAACGTAATCAACCAAAAAGTATGTGCTTTTTAAGTTGTTTGAAAATAAAATAGTTTATAAGTCATAACTTTTTCCAGGATCTTTTAGGGGAAATATGTTATTTACCCAAATTTATAGGGCTCTAAGGTGAAGACAAGTGTAGACACGATCAGTCATGAATGACAGTCACAAGACTTACAAGAATTATTTCAATCATTATGGACCCTACAAACATATCAGTCAGACTGATGTTCTAGCTCAGTTGACGACGAGATAACAGACAATCTGGTTCTGGAGCAATGTCTATTAATGATAAGGTGTTTCATTAAAAAACATTATTTGGCCATTGTCCTTGGATAGCATTGGACATGAAGAGAAAAGTGGAGCTATAATAATTACTTTCTAAACTTGCTGCCCTATAGTATCCTTTAATAACACCCCACTTATTCCTGTAGAACAAATCCGATACCTTGGACTCCACCTGGACAAACGTCTCACTTGGAATCCTCATACAAGACTGAAACGACAAGAAACTGCTCGACGTTTACTCCGCTTACTCCAACACTTACTGGACAAACGCTCTAAACTTCCCATTAATTACAAACGACTCATATACATGACTATAATAAGACCTATTTGAAATTAAGAAGTTAAACTATGGGGCTCCACTAAACCATCAAATTCCTCTCGTATCCAATTTTTACAATCCAAAATCCTTCGTAAAATCCTCAATGGTCCTTACTTTGTCACAAATAAAATAATCCATAAAGACCTCAATGTTCTATATGTTTCCGATTTGGCCGAATCCAGATACCTATCCTTCCATAATAAACTTCATAACCATCCCAACCCTCTTGTTTCTAACCTTGCTTCCTATTCAATTCCTGATAACCCTCTGAGGCGTCTGAAAGGAGATGGCCACGTGATCTCTTAATATAGACATATTATTAGAGTGCTACCGATGGGTAGTTTCTCAACATGTGTTTCATGTCATTATATCCATGTGCGAATTTACTAGATGTTTTTTTTGTATACAGTTGGAAATATTAATAAATAAAAACACTTTCTAATGCCTGAAAATTGTTTTGACAAAAGTTGGAAAAATTTAAGCACAACTACTTACAAAAAATTGAGGAGAACTATTGCGAAAATAAAAAATATATTGGTGAAAAAAACTGACAAATATCATATACAATTATAGATTTATTTTTCTATGAGCAAAATGTGTAGTTTTCCAATTTTTAAAATTTATTTTCCACTTTATTATTTAATAAAAAATATTTGAACAGAGTTTATAAAAATATAAACTAGAGATATGAAAAACTATTTATTTTAAATGAAAATCAGGAATGTACTTTGGTTGTGAGGCCTAGGTAAACTAACATACAGTAAACATATTTTTTTTAAATAAATTATTTAATAAATATTTTTTTTTAATAAATAAGAGTATTCACTAATAAGGTTGTGTGAAAATATTTCCACAATTTCTGTAAATTTAAGCGTATTCATTTTTGTAAACATGAATACAGCCGTATTCACTTTCACAATCGTGAATACGGCCGTATTTATATTTACAGCCGTGAATGCGTATCATCTTTATTCATATTTCTTTTCATGAATATAAATATATTCATATTTATATTCATTAGTGCCATAAATATAAATGGTATTCGTATTTATATTTTTGAACATAAATATGCCCATCCCAGCCTAATAGTTAGGTAAGTATCCCCACCACTTTTAGCTCAGTCTCCCTTCCACTTCTTGTGATTGAAGCTTTTATTTCAGGATTCTTTAAAATCAGTCAGTCCCGTCCATCAGTACATACATCAATTTTAATCTTATACGACCAATCCCGTACATCGACTAATACGACTAATCCAATGCACGGGCAGATCTACGAGGGGAGGGGGCCTTTGGGCCTGAAGCTCCCACCTCCCCAAAGAAATGGTAAAATATAACCATGTTTTATGAAAAAAAAAAATTCTTAAAGTATTATTGTTCGTGTAATTACATTTAAAATGGCTTTTGGAATCACTTAAACACCATTTCTTATAGTTAGTTTGTTTCTTTTCTTTTTTTGTAATTATCGTTATATTTATGAAAAAAAAGCTTTCTGGCTAAAGCCCTCTTCCCAAAATTAAATCCTGAATCCGCTAGTGTAGGGTCCGCTCTACAGTATTGGCACAATTTTTCCGGCTGCCATTTTGAAATGAAAGGGAGATGGTAATAAAGAGTTGAGAAAATGATCCTAGGGTGATCTCTGGCGTTGTTAGCAAATTTCAAAACAGTCGACCCAATAGTTTCAGAGAAGAGCCGCGTACGGACAAAAATAATTTTATTGTATTTTCGAATTCACTACACCATGACCTTAATATCCCATTTGTCCTAGACCTTATCCCAGAAAAAATTTCCAAATTTCACCAGAACCTTACCTATCATCCAAATCTCCTTGCACAATCTCTATCCAGCACCACCCATCCTTACAATCCTCCTCGAAGGTTGAAGCGGCAGTGGCCCAGAGACCTGTGAATAAGCATATATTGGAGTTTTGGCAATGGCCAGATCCTCCACTCAAGCCAAGTATGTGTGGTTATAGCGCCTCTAGTCAGCCTCTACTGGTTCTTAATACCAGTAATGCGGCTCAGTGCGAGGCGCTGGGATCTCCTAGAGTCCTGCCTTTCCTTCCACGAGTGGAGAGAAATGCTTGGCTCGGAGTTCTTCTGAGTGAATGGATTCTGTAAATATTGTATAGTATGCATGTGTTTTAGTCGTTATTTTGATTAGTTCTTTTGTTTATATACATTTATTTGTATCATTATTAGTTTATGTATTATTTATTGTAAATAGAGAGTTAGTTTGCTCTCTGAACACTATTATAAATGTCCTTGATTGTGACAGAATGTAATATTTCTGAATAAACAAATAATAAAAAAAATAAAATGATTTTCGAATTATAAATATCATGAAAAGTAAAACCTAAAATTTGATGGCAGTTAACTTTTTGATCGATTACAACAGTCTGTTATTGAAAATAATTAACGAAAATGTCAAAAGAAAATCGATTTTTATATTGTGCAGCTTGTGAGGATTTGATGGAGTTGTATAAGAAAAAAAAAAGAAAAAAAACCTTGGCGAAAGGTGTATAAGCCCCAGGGGAGACATATAAAAATGCCGGAGACGCAGAAAGGTCAAACACCCGAGGGAACAAGGTTAGAAGACAGGAGCGAAGCTAACGGGCCGCTGGCCAGGGAGCCCCTTAGTACCACGCCGGGCACTTTCTCAACCCCGGCAATATTGCACACCTTCCTTCCTCATCATTTTCCTCTTATCCGATATCATCTCCTCCCTTTCCTTATCTTTAAGGAGGAGTTGCACTGCATTGACGAGGAGGGAGTTTCGGAACAGTCGTGTCCTTGAGACCGTCACAGCCCGTTCCAATTCTCTGGCTAGAGGAGAAGCGGAGCCCATTTAGCTGACTGTTAACCAGGTCAAGTTTAATCCAATTTCTTTTTATTGGGATTACAACATTGCGAAATTTGAACTAGTTTCCATCCGAGAAAATTGTACTTCCTGAAATAGGATTTGCATTCGAGTCTCGGGCTGGTTTCCTAAATAAATAAATAGACTAGTTGGCCCGTGCGAAAAATTCGCACAGCATATTGTTATCAAATGGCAAATTAATCATAAAATAAAGAAATCAATTTTTACTTTATCGATAAATATAAGTGACAAAGAATACAAAAATTAATTTAAATCTTCATTAATGTTTCGAACCAACATGTTTAAAAATTTCAATAAGCTGTATCTTTTCTAAAAATTGTCCGATTTCGATGATTTTTTTTTCCATTTGGAGGGAATTTAGTAATGTTTTATATAATCATAGGCATAACCAAGGGAAAAATGTAATTTTTTAGTTATTTGAAAATAAAGTTTGTTTTAATTCATAAATTGTTTGCCAGAATTTTCGGAGCGATCGGACTATATTGCCCGCCTGAATGAGAAGGAAGCCTTCGAAATTGGTGGCTCAATCTTGAGATTTGGTGAAGAATTAACCATGATATGGCTTGCCGATCAAAAACACCACCGATAAATAATATAAACTCCTAATCTCTCGATCATAGAGAGCTCAAGTCGATGAAATGAGACATGTATTCAATGACAGTACTAAAATTAACGTAAGGTTGTATGAATGCGAACACTATGCCTAGGGTCATCTCGAATTAGTTCGTTTTTGTGCTTAAAAACGCAAGATCCGGGTCTTGCTGTACGCATCAAAATCTTCAAGGTCCAATTTGTCCCATATCGATCAACAGACCTACCACCGTTCCGGTATTGAAGATTAGCAAAATGTTTGTATAGACTTTATTTATTTTACAAAGAAAAACGAAAGTGGAGAATACGATTCGCTAACCTCCCGTGAAATTCTGTATCCAATGGTACCCCATTCATGGTATTTGAGCCTGACAGGAGCTTATATTTGGTACAAAACCGATTTCGAAGCTCACTGTAATAATATATGTGTGGATAAATCAATTATTTATAAATCTATGATGTTGGTGAATGAGGTATTAAACAAAAAGGAAATTTAGCGTAGAAGTGACGAATTTAAATTTCATGTTTAGGTGTTTTTTTTTTTTTGTTTTTTTTACCTTCTAATAATATTTTATTGAGAGAAAAAAAAACATTTTGCCTCAATTGAAGGCATTGAGTATTTAGGGTGTATGAAACACAAACATGCCATATATACAATAAAATAAAAACAAGATTATAACAAAAGAAAAGAAAAGAAAACTTGAAATAACCGAATAAATCAAATGAAACGGAATTGATCGGAGGGGGGAGGGAGGGTGCGGTCAAATAAATACTAAATTATACAAATAGTATTATTTAATACCTCAATATCAATTAGGCAAAAATTAAAAAATACTATTTGTATAATTTAGTATTTATTTGACCGCACCCCCTCCCTCTCCCTCCCCCGATCAACTTCTTTTCATATATATCAACGGTCAACCATCCCTACATCATTAAAAATAAATCAAACATGAGACAAAATTAAATAATAAAAAAATTAAAAACACATTCATAGTTATTTACAATATTTACAGTCAGCCGAGGGAGCTCCGAGTCGGGCCCTTACCCCCACGTGTGGAGAATAAGGAAAGACTCCAAGAGATCCCAGCGTTTCTCTCTCAGCCGCATCACTAGTATGTGAATCCAGTGGAGCATGTTTAGGTTTAAAAATTACATGTCCTTCGAAAATATAATCCATAACCATTCGAATCCTCTCGTTTCTGACTTTGCTTCCTCTTCGATCCCTGACAACCCTGCGACTAATTTAACAAACAAATCAAGAATTGATGATTTTCGTAGAGATGAATAATTGAAGTTAACAAGCTTATCGTATCATGGCAAGAGTAAATCAATATCTATTCACATATATTACACTGAATCCTAAAACTTCTTTCTTAAAAATAATTTAAAAAAAAAAAATGATAATTAACATACTATGAAAATACTATACATTATATTATATAAATTGAATACAAATATATAATATATAAATCTATTATATGAAAATACTATATAAGAAAATATTTTGAGTGTTTAATTATAGAACAATAATTTTATTAAGACAGGATCCTAAGATGAAAATTGAGTTTCCCTCTCAAAACAAGAAGAAAAATCAGAGAGAGAAAAAAAATGTATTTGGAACCGCTACTAAAAATAACCTTATATTCAGGTCGGGTAGTCAATACCTGGTCACTGTTATGAAACGAAATTTGATTGAATGACCGTTCCAGGACTGGTGATGAATTCATGGTCCTATTCATTCATTTTTTATTTATTTCTTTTTCCTAATTTTCTTGAACATAATTGGTAATATTTCTTTTAAAAATAATATCAGGTACAGCCTAAGTTTATAATTGTTTTTCTAATCTATATATCAACAAATAAATAATATAGTATAAAACCGATGAACGTAAATCAAATCAATATCAACTATTGAAATTATTATCTGATCTATATTTATTAATATATCATATAAAAATATTATTACTATATTTTTAAATTAAAATACTCACTCCGTGGTGAATACATCATTGAAAAATGGAGAGAAGACTTACCTGAAAACAGAAAAGT
The DNA here is from genome assembly GCA_928085145.1 of Nezara viridula. Classification (NCBI taxonomy): domain Eukaryota; kingdom Metazoa; phylum Arthropoda; class Insecta; order Hemiptera; family Pentatomidae; genus Nezara; species Nezara viridula. The sequence continues at coordinate 59,402,324 of OV725081.1, read as the reverse complement.
AATTTAGAAAATATATAATTACATTTATAATTTCAACGTTACTTTTTATCATTAATAAATATATAAATAAAATATCAATAAATTAATTCCACTAGACAAAGAAATAGAATTTAAAAACTAATAAACTCACAGTATAAATATAACCTTCCGTTCCTCCACCACTATCTACCACATTTCACTCCATATATATATATTATTTGTTTGTTTATTTAATGAAATTTACAACTGTATACCTTTACAACTAGTAAATATGCGCAAATTATAAATAATGGCATGTACAGGCTTGAAAAGATACTACCCTGTGGTAGCACTCCTTAAATATTTCTAGGTAAGTAGATCACGAGACCATCTTCTTTTCAGACGCCTAGGAGGATTATCAGGAATCTAGGAAGAAGCAAAAGTGGAAACAAGGGGATTTGGAGGGAATGGAGATTATCCAGAAAGGATAGGCTCGGGCTAAATCAGCGACATCTAATATATTTTTAGTAATAAGTTACATTAATATTAATTGTTAAATAGTACTTGATTTTAATTGATACTAGATCATTTGTACACTATATCCCACCTTTATTCTGCCTTTGAGCCGAACCGATATAGGTCGTTATTGAAATATAGGATTATTAAGGAAAATAAGTTTAAAGGTCTTTTTTTAAAGGATGAAATTTGAAAAAAATCTATACATAGTTCATCATTTATTCGTCAATCCCAAACATTCTTTCAGCTTTATCCCAAATCGAGCGCCAGGTAAATGATATATAAGCGCGTCAAGGATGGTATTTTACTCATTTGGAAGAGCGAGCAGTGGATGAAATTTCATAAAATGTGTACCTTGTTATTTTTGTTCTAATCCTTAAGCGTCTTCTTATTTTTAGACAATCAAACGAGCCATTCAAAATGGAGACGAGTAAAGAAAATACGTATACCCGTGCTTAAGTAAAATTAGTTGATCAAATCAAATTGATATCTGAAAATTTTATGAAAATTGGATAAACGGTATTGATACGTCCGTCATATGAATCTGACTACAGAAAGATCTTCCTTGTTATCTAAAACTTAACACACGTGTCGAATTTCCGGTACTGAACAATAATATTTTTTCAACTTGCCGCACAAATAAATCCTACTCGCGGTAACGAATAACGAGAGACAATTAGTTAACAAATTTGTCAGGCGAAGATATAATTCATAACCAATATATCAATCAAAAATTACATACCACTGTCATTAAAATAAAAATAATTCCGTCACCTGTCATTGCTACAATTTTAAAATTAGTTATAGAGAAATCTACAAGAAAAACTTATTGAATAACGAAGTTAAAAATATTCATGAGCAGTTATTTTATCTGTTACAACTCATTGGAAAAAATGTCTGATGAGATTCGCAAACGCAGAAGTAATTAAGATTACATTATCACCGTGTGCGTGAACGCTTACATTGTTCTGTCAACGAACTCCATAAGAAATCGTGGTGATCATTGTTAATAATAATAGGATGTTAATCACGTTACTAAAATAAATTACATATACATGAGATTTGTAAAATTATAAATAAAATATTTATATTTCCTAATTTTTAGATCATAGATTTTAAAATAGATAAAAAAAAAAAAAATCTGGTTTGTCCACTCACACGAGTTTCCTACCTACTTCAGAATAGCTTTTATATTTTTAAAAATGTCCCTTAAGAAAAAAAAAATGAATTAGATTTATTTTCCTAAAAATTGATAAAGAAAAAACAATTGCGTACAATTTCTTTTATAAACTAAAGCAATGTAAATCGGCTCCCAGATCAGTGTAAAAAATTCAATGCACTCTGATATTCCTAATCAAAAACTTTTTGCCATAGCCCAATTTTTTCGGACAATAATTTCTGTCAAATGTAGAGGAAATAGTGAAACTTCTATGATGCGGCCACTAGATTTTTTTCTTTTACTTACTTTTTTTTCTATCTCCTCTTTTCTGGCACCGGGATTTGAACACACAATATTACATGAGAAATTTAATAGCTGTATATTCGTTAATAGTTGTCCTAAATGAAAGATTTTTATATAGTTTTGTAGGCAATTTAATTACCTTTCAAATTATAACATTGTTAACATACTTAGCGAGTTAGATCCTAAAACATTTTTCTTTTCTTTATCACTTACATTCCTGAATTTCCTCGGGAATATAGTACGTGTACAAAAAAATTGAAAGGACATTAAGGAAAGTTTCATCAAAATCGTTAGGGTCGATTTTCCGCTGCAGACTATAGAAAATAGGGTTTTCACTTATTGCGCAGCCGTTATTGTGCAGGGAGCAACACATTCGTGTCACAGATATCAGTAGTCAAAACAATACAAAACTTAAAAAAAGCAACAAAATCTGTCTATTAGTTCTCGAGGTAATCTTGCCACAGAAAGACAAATCAATGGCTGAAAATGTGTTTTTCGGACTCTGAAAAGTATAGATCCATCGAAAACTGCACATCTGAAATTTGATCCGATCTCAATACTCTTCTTACCTTACCTAGTATGGGTAGGAAAGTAATAACCTATCCATAGTAATAAATATATTTGAATTCTTGGCTTGTTCCAAAAAATAAAATAAGTGTAAATAATAATTATATTAAATAATATTATTTTTTACATAATTTATAATAGTGAGAAGTACTTAAATTGTAAAGATGTGTAGAATAAAAATTGAAAAACAAATATACATAAGCTTTAAAAATACAAAATAAATATACAAAAGTCGTGACCATAATTAAACTCAGAATAAGCCAGCAGATCTGTGACTGAAAGAAGAAAATGAATGAGACTTGTTTGGTGACCAAAACATACCCTGCTTCACCGTTAGGTATTTCGGATCTTGCTCCAGGTAAAAAGCGAGGGGTCCCTGTACCTAATGTTTTGGCTTGTTCTGTTTTTTTTTTTCGTTACACATGCAATCCATAATACCTCGTGGTGAGAACAAATATATCTGTTAAGCATAAACAAAAGAAAAATATATCTTAGAATTCTATTATTAAAAAGTTTAGTAACAAAATTAAAAAAAAAAAAATGTTAGTTAATTTATATTCGTTACTAATAAACAGTTAATTTATATCATCCAAGACTGCCCAGTATTTAAGAATATAAGGAAAAATTTGGATATGCTCAGAGTCTAAAAGAAAACCTCACTGACAACGAAACCGTGGAAAAAACATTGCAATTTTTAAAAATTATAAAACTCTACAACAGAGTATGAATAGGAAGTTTTGCCAATGACCCTTCAGGGTAGAGGCAACAATAAAAACAAATAAATAAATAATTTATATTCACTCAACAGTCATGCAATAGTAATAATGGAAAGCTTAATTAATAAGGAGTAAAGATCAAATTTCAATGCTATTGGGTCAAAAAGATTTTTTTTTAACATAGTGAAAGAATTTATATTTCAAGTTCGTTCAATACTGAATAGTGGATTTTAATTAGAAGATTTTTTTTACTTTTGTTCTGGACGATTTTTATATTTATTTTTCAACTCAATGCTAGTGTAAAAATATTTTATTTATTAATTTACATTATAATGTTTTTTTTGCTAGAAGCGATTTTTTTGTGCTAAAGTTTTTTTTTTAATTGTATTTTTTGTTCGAATTCTATAATGTAGAGAGACATTACCGCATAGAAACATGGATCTAAAAGCAATATAAATTTTAAATTAACATAAAATAATCTATTATTTAGGATAAGAGGTTAAAGTTATTCTTTTTTTTTTCATTATATATAGATATATATATTTTCTTTATTGAGTAATATAACATTCTGTCACAAAACGAACATTGGTCATAAGGAAAGATTACATTTACACCACTATTACATCTTAAAATTCCAATATAAAATAATGTGACCCGATTTAATTGCAATTCGAAAATTGCGTGTTCTGCAGCCGTCTATGTTCACCGAGAAATTCAATATTTCTCAGGTTAGTGAAATATCTTTCACGATTTCTTATTTAAAATAGAAGCTGAGGGATAGCGAAATACCACAAGATATTTTAATTAAGACAGAAACTGAGGTGCTGGTCATACCTTAATGTTAGAAAGTCAGCAATGAATAATGATAAGAATAATAGATTTGTTAATTTTTATTTCCAGATTTCTGGATATGAGACTGGAACTGTTAACTTTTATGACAGGATAATTATATCCACGTTATGAGCCTCGTTTAACCGCCCATTCCATTTTATTTCTTCCAGATACTGTTGACTTCATGGATACTTAAACTACTCTCGATAAGTAATTTCATTTTTTATTTAATGTCTAGTTATAAAAATAAATAAGAAAGGGAAATAAATAAATAAATATATATATATACATTTTATACATACATTAGTATTAATAAAATAGAATAGAATAGAAAATAAACTTTATTCTGGGACAAGGTCCCATGAGAATAATAATTATGAACAAAAACCACAAATCTGGCCAAAAATTAGATTAATCAAAATTAAAGAATGTATACAATATCTTACAATGAAAATATATAAAAAACTAAAATGTAAAATCATTTTGAATAAAAAAACAAAAACAACAAACATTGTTGAAATGAAAAGAAACAGAAATCAGTGGAAATAAAAAACAAAATGTTACAAGCACTATGAGTTGATTCTTATAATTGAAATTCGAACAATTTCAACAACCATTCATCTCAATCAAAATTTGATTCATAAAACTTATTTCATTGTACAGCGTCATTTTGGGATATGAGAAGGAATTGGTATAGATGATATTTTAATGAGAACAAGGAAGAGGCATGAAGGATATCAGATGGCAAGGAATTCCAGAAGGCGATCGGGCAATAAAGGAATATTCAAACGTCTTAATTCTATGGTAAGGGAGATAAAGGTCGGAAACACGGGATCTTGTTTTCTGGGAGTGGATCACCGGTTTTAACTATAGGAGACTGCAGGTATAGGAACAGTTTAGGGTGTTGATGGTTTGGAATAGTTACGATCCAAGGAAATATTGTCGGCGGGAAGAAGAGAAGAGCCATTTTAACTCGTAAAGGGGGGACACATGAGACCGCCTCGAAAAACCGAAGACAAATCTTAAGGAGGAGTTCATGAGTCGCTTCAATCTATCCTCGAGTACCATCAGGATGCCTCCGTATACCACACAACCGCAGTCAAAGTAAGAAAAAATAAGAGAGGATACAAGAGAAGCTTGCGGATACGTTGTGGGAGTAGGTGACGGGAGCGATGAAATAACTTAAGGGTATCTATTGACTTTCGGTTGATGAGAGGACTATGGGGTTTCCAGGAGAGGTTTACGTCAATGATGATTCCTATTTCTTTAACTAAGGAGCTGAATGTGATGGGATGATCGTTAATGACTAAGGGAATTAATAATATAATACGTTCGAAGCATTTTAGTCTCATTTTCCTCATCCATGTTTTTAAGTTTTCAATATGTTGATATATAATTTCATATATATTCATATATGCTCACTGTTCATATATAATCGGTATTCTTCCCAAACCCTTCTTGGTTCTGAAGAAATAAATATAACTTAATTTAGGATAATATATATATATATATATATATATATATATATATATATATATATAAATCATACCTCAACAACGGTAAATAAGTTTTTTTCAATTAATAATAGAGATAAATCATAAATAAAGGATCCTCTGTTAACATTATATGATATATAGACGACGATGGTGGCTTGCCGTAAGAAACCGATTTTAGGGAGAAGTTCCAGCGTTACGCAGAGTTGAGATAAATGGCTCTTGGGGCATTTCGCGCAGAGGAGAACTCTGAAACAAATGTTTATTCTTATATCAGTGCGATAACTATTTTTCACGCAACTCGTTATCAGGACTGCTAAAATGACACATTATGGCGGAAGATTTTTTATTTCAAACATTATGCGGAATATCTCAGCGCTCTGACAGACACAAAAGTCGGTTCGTCGAGATAAGAAAGATAGGTTGTGTGAGATCATCCCTATCTAAACATATAATCCGTCATACATTGTTGTTATAATAGTCTGTATAATAATCCGGTATATGAATTTCAACGTCATTAAAATATACATAATAATATTTTTATCTCTACAAATAGCCTTACAGAGAGGAACTGCATTGGGCTGTGATGAAAAGAACTTAACAGACGAAACGGTAATTTATCCAGATTACTCGATAAACGTTCAAAATTATTTGAACAAAATAAAAAAAGAATTACAGACAAACTTAGATTGAACAAAATGTTACTAAAATATAATATGCAACTAAGAGATAAAACTGTGTGGTTCTGTTAAAAGCCAACCAAAGAATATATAGCGTAAAAGAGTAGACGCAACAATCTGGCAACACTGATTTAAAAAATGTGATGTCTAAACAATATCAGAAACTGTTAAAAACTACAATAACAATAAGTAGAGATGGAAGTACAATGCGAATCCATGGATAAAAACACTAAAGCAGCGTTTACACACATCGCAAACTATGGAAAACACGAAAGTGTGTTGGGATATTTGACTCCAGGTTTGTGTCTCTCTGTAAGTGAGCGAGACGGATCGCTGTAACTTTTTTAAGATAAATCAATGGACGATTGGGATAACGCTTTTACACATTTTTTTAATGTAGGTGTTGCTTGAGAGATGTTGAATTTACTAATTACCGGTACGATTTAAATAAATAGTCTTCACCCAAAATCTTTTCTATTGTTTATTTGCAAAATAACAAGAAATACAAAAACATATAAAACTCTTGTTTTTTGGGGTTTTTTTAGTGCCTCTGCTTATGTCCCTGTTGTTTTGGAAATGTGTAAAACCGACTTAAAATGTTAAAGGACCAACGATACTGCATTTTAATGAGAAGTGGCATTACCAGTAAAAAAAATGTAATAATGCAAAGTGATATTCACTGTTATTTTTTAAAATAAATAAATATAATAGTTTTGTATGATTTTAATCATTAAATGAGTCTAAAACGTTATATTATTTTTGTACACATAATAACAGCGAAATCTTACATCAAGTAATTCAGTTATAAGATGGTATTGATAATAAAGAATAATTGATAAAAAAGAGTCAAGGAAGTGGTCATGAAAATATTCTCAAATAGTAAAAACCATTACAATAGTAATAATTATTTAATCATTTAATATATGAACGGAATAGTGTTTAGATAATAAATTCCTGTCCTACAGTTTCGATTAACAATAATCCACTTATCCCTGTTGAGCAAATCCGATACCTAGGACTCCACCTGGACAAACGATTAACTTGGAATCCTCATACTAGACTGAAACGACAAGAAACCGCTCGACGTTTCCGATTACTTCAGCACTTACAAGACAAACGCTCTAAACTTCCCATTAATTACAAAAGACTCATATACTTGGCTATAATAAGACTTACGGAGTTGGGCCTCCACTAAACCATCGAATTCCTCTCGCATCCAATCCTTACAATCCAAAATCCTTCGTAAAATCCTCAATGCTCCTTACTTTGTCACTAATAAAATTATCCATAAAGATCTTAATGTTCCTTATGTTTCAGATCTAGCCCAATCTAGATACCTATCCTTCCATAATAAACTTCAGAATCATCCCAAACCTCTCGTTTCTAACCTTGCTTCCTCTCCAATTCCTGATAACCCTCCGAGGCATCTGAAAAGAAGATCTCCTAATGTAGTCATATCATTAGAGTGCTACCATTAGGTAGTTACTCAGCAAGTGTATTCATGTCATTATATCTATTATGTCCAAATTTACTTGATGTATTTATGTAATACAGTTGTAAATGTCATTAAGAAATAAAAAAAAAAAAAGATAACAAATAATAAATTTATTGTATTTGGAGGTAATGTGCGGTTGTCATCCAGTAATTAACGAACAAGGGATGCAGAACCACTTAATCATTTTAATTTGAATCATTATTATTCGTGATTAGGGAATAATTAATGATCAATCGAAAAATAAATGACAAAATCATTAAATTAAGTATTTATTTTTTTTTTTAAATGTACGTTCTCTCAGATTAATAAATCAAATAAATTATTGCACTGAACTTTTATTTAAATATAGAAATATTAAAACAGAGAATTAAGAGTTGCCGGTTACTTTTTACCACTCCATCGAGGAAAAGATGAGCTTAAGAAGTTTTCCGACGACAGCTCTCGGAAGAAAACTGTCAAGGAAAAGTCTAAGCCCTTATAAATTGGGAATTTGGAGAAATTCGAGAGTTCTGAGGAAGAGCAAATTAAATAACTGTTAATAATTTAAGTTCTTCTTTACTTTGAAATTTCAAGTTATAAATTGAGTTTTAGATTAATAATACCAACGATAAAATAATTTAATTATAAATTATGTACATGAACTAAAATGATATTGAATGTTTCTGCTATATAATAATTATCCAATAACCTTAAACGTCTTTGAATAAAATATACAGTAAACTAAGAACTTGAACGAAAGTTATAATGATACTATTAAACGTCCTAATTATATACAAGTTGAAATTCAACAAACTAAAAAATGAAAGATAAATAAAAACAAAATGATTTGAGTCAAATAAAAAGCCCGAAGAAATATATTCATATTGAAATAAATTAAAAATAGTTAGATATTTAAAAAAAAAATCAGTAATAACAAATAATTTATATCTGAAATAAAGGAAATCAAATTGAATACAGAAAGATCAATTCTTTATTTTTTTAAATGAAGAAACATAAGTTTTATCTATTCATAAAAAAATAAATGATACCAATAAAATATTTCAGGAAGATTGCGAAATTGTGCCAATTAAAGTATCATCAGAAAAAAAAACACATAAACGAAGACTACATATGAACCTTTCAGTTGAAAGAATGACTAACTCCTATTTCAACATCTTTGATTACTAATTTTATTGCCAGCACCTACACTGGAATCAACTTACTCACTGTCAATACATTTACTCAAAAATGTTAAAATTGGAATAAGTCATTAAAGACGACATTGTCATGGGTCATGGACATTGTCATGTCTTTTTCCGTCCTGATAATATCTGAATCACTGATACTTTGCCTAGAGAAATCTAAAGCTTTGGGATCTTACAATACCCTGAATACTAAATTATTTATTTATTTATTCTTTAGTTCTTGCTCAGTTAATTGACACTAAATTAACCAACAATGGAACCCTCAATCATATTAAAAACTTCCATAAAACATAATTACCCATAAGAAAAAAATGGATAAGCTTGAATTCCATAATAAATTAATTTTAGGATTTTTAAATAACGAGACACGAAAACTGATTTAAACTCCTGTGTACGGATGTTGGATACAGCGGCCCTGCCCAAATCCCAAGGAGAACTGGTAAGTTATAAAAAGAAGGAAACAAAATGTAAGAATCGCATTAATAAAACGACCGATTGACCGTTATTTATTTGAGGTCAAAGTTTTTTTTCTTAAAATACAATGAAGTGATAGTAAACGTATTCTTCATGGTCAGGGTCATCGACGAATCCTAAGAATGCAGGCTGCCATACGATTGGAAACTTCTGGACTCATTCCAAGGTCATTAACTATAGATATTGTTATTCCTTGTGAAATCGTTAGAAAGCTGAAGAAAATCCGGTTGGTTCGAGGGCAATGATGTAATAATCAATAGTATTGAAACATATCTAACGATTAATAAAAACAATAAATTAAAACATAGGATAAGTGAGTGATTGAAATGGATAAATTATCATCAACGGTTCAAAGCATCAATTGCTTGACTTGCAATACAACAGTCAGTATGTTGGGAGGGAAGACACAAGGCAAGTTTACAATTTTCCCAAACGCCACAAACACACACAAACTCTTGATAACCAAAGAACTTAACAAACGCTTTTGTTGTTCCAGAGAAATGTTTTGGGTTGAAATTTGGTATTTGCTGATTTTATTGATTATCTAACACATAGGCGCATCAAAAAAGATTTTATTATTCTCTTTAAATTAATTAATGGAAATATCAATTTTTCTGCTCTCTTTAGTAAAATTAATTTTCTAGTTCCTGTCAATCTTCGTCATCCTCAGTTTTTTCCCCAGAAATTTCCATTCAGCCAATTATGCCTTCCATTCACCCATAGATCGGATTCAGTGAGTTGCTAATTAATTTGCATCCTACGTACATTTCTTTGACAATTCTAAGCCTTGGTTTGAGAAGGTTCTATCAAATTGGGGTCAAATTGAGTTTACTGAGTGAGACGGCTCCCACACACGTTATTCAACTCTCCTCAGAGATGGCCGTCAATAGCCGATATTATCGAAATATCGTTATTTTCATCTTCTATGCATTACATTGTATATGAAATAGGCAAGATGAGTATAATTATTTTTATAATGATCAGATTAATGTATAATTCCTAGCGCTTCCTGAAAACTATAGTTTTAATTTTGGTTTATTATTTTCAACAATGAACCATTTTAATTCAAATAACCATAGTAACATTCAAAAACTTAACCCCCATCAAATTTTGAGGTTTTATTACCTTAAATACATTTACTGTAGTTTAATAACTCTATATAGATAGATAGATAGATAGAAAAAAAGTTTTACGTTTCAGTATACGTAGAATTCGAAAAAAAAAAATTGTTGTCCTTCCGCCGTCCGCGTATTTTCTCCAAAACTACTACACCAATTTTTTTTTTCAAATTTGGATGTAAAATCAAAGGTCACTCGAGGACGATCCTCCTTCATCGACATTACTATCCGCCTTTTCCTTTTAAGACGGCGGCCGAAAAAGCTGTGTTTCTACAGACTGTAGCGCCTTAACAAATATACCGATTTCAATGAAACTTGGCTAAAGTCTTCTTCTACAACATACTTCAACGAAAAGAAGATGGAATGGTTCTATAAAACTTTATGAAATATTTAAAAAAACAAAAACAAAAAATCATTAGATGGGATTCGCCACGAACACAGAGAAACATGCGAGATCAAAGCAAAAAAAAACTATTTACAAGCTCCTGCACAACATGTTGTGGCTAATGTCTAGTTTAAAAAGTATTAATTCGAATATACTACTTTCCATCCTTACATGTTCAAATTTTGATATTTGTCGATAAAAAATAAATAAATAAAAGCCATATAAGATAAAAATACAACGACAAAAAATGTTAATAACGCTGAATAAACAATAATAATTCATGCTGACAAGAAAACCTACAACACAGTTTTCAATTAACTGCTAAAATAGCAACGAGACAGCTGAAAACGCAATTACGTTAATGAAGTAAAAAAATAAGTTCAATTTAACTAAAATTTGCTAAACAGAAATAAATAATTATAAGAATGTATTATCTTTTAAGGTCTGAAAACTAATGAATGAATGTTACTTATTTTTAATGGGGAATTTAGAAAATAACTATCAAATAATCAATTTAGGGACGATCGAGGTAAATAATTATTGTAAATTGATTTAAAATAAACCTTAAACCTCAACAACTTTTCTACTTTTGTTCATAATTTTCAAAAATCATAAAATCCGATAAATATAATTTATTTAAGAATGGATACCACGTCCACTAGACATCACTCAAGACATATCAACATTGAGTGGTTTGTTATTAACTTGTAAATAAATATTAATGATTTGTTTCTGAAATTTTCTAATTGTATTATAGCAATACAACTAAACAAAAAAAAAAAAAATTTTATTTTCGATTTTTTTGCCAATATTCTTAAGAGACAGAGGAAATATAAATTTATATTTTACATTATCATGACTATATAATTTTATGAATTATGATCTTTGTCTTTTTTATTTCACCCGTTATCTAAATAATTTTATAATTTCCCCATATAATTTAGGTATATACTTTTTTAATACTTCACCAATTATTGAGGATACATATTATTTTATGAGGATGAGTAAATAAGTGAAAATGAAAACGGTGATCATGAGTAAGAGGATCTTCATATAATAAAAAATGTATTCTTAAGTTGTAACAAATTTTAAATCATGACAAAATGTTATTTGTTGATTAAAAATGACAAAGAGATGAATGTTTAAAAAATATTTGTCTAAATAAAATGGAAAACTTGTTCATGAAGATGAGCCAGGAAACCAAAACAGCAGAGAAATAATAATAATAAAAAAAGGAAAAGATAGATGTAGTGTATTATAAAATCAACATAAAAAAAAATGCATGGAAAATATTTATTCATTAATAAAATTTTCTCTAACCAGCAGAAGATGGTAAATAGTCCAAATGTGCCTTTAATTATCAATAATAAATTTAATATCCGTTATTTCGAACTTTATCACTAAGAAGTTATAAACCGGACATATAAAGGCTATTGTATAGTAAAATGCAAATTACCATTGCTATTATACTAATGGATAGGCGATAATTAAAACCCAAAATTCATTTCAATTTTATGACGATAATTCCACCCTGGATTTAAGTGTCAAGCCTATATTTTCAGAGATATTGCTTTCTGTAATATATGCACTACATAGATTATGTTGCCGGTTTAAATTATTAAAATATATTTAATATTAAATATAAAATAAACTAAACAATCAACGAGGATTTAATAGTGTTTTTCAAGTCATTATTGCTTTCGTTCTCATTACTTTTGAAACGACTCAATGGGAAGCTTGGTCGGTATTAAGGTCGTTTCTTTTGAATGATCCTTACCAATTGATTAATTTTTTATCCTCTCTCTTTTCATAAAACCTACGATGTGTAGGTCCTTTTAGAAATGGATTTTTTTTTTTTTGGCTATTCTTTCTTACAATTCAAAGAAGAGAAATCATAAAACGATGAACAAAATAATAAAGCATTTCAAAGTGGAAATAACTCCATTTTAACAGTCCGTCCTAACGTTTCTGCCAATTAGCATTTTGCCGGCTGAATTAGAACGCTCGCTGGACCGTTGAGCAAGGCCGTTTCAGAACATCACCTTAATGAGGTCCAGAATATTTAGCTTATAAAATACATTTCTATTCGTTATGAGATTTATTTTTTTTTTTTAACGGTCATACATCATTTTAATACACAATTAATGATCAAATATGCCCTAGAAAATACAATCAAAGATAATATCGATATTTATCACTTGACGTACTATATATAATTCTATTATTCTCGAGGGACTTGATCAAAGAATTAAGTCGAATTTTCTATTCTATTCTATTTCATACACTTAAGGCCTTTAAAGTACAAATATTATAGGTACATATGAACATTATCGAAAACATATATTTTTGACATAGTTTCTAAAATTTTAAATTTTAAATGTTATTAAAAGTTAAAAAGCAACGCCTACCTACTCGCAAAAGGTAGTTTTTAATTTCAATGAAACCTTTTACATGATGTTATCGGCATTTTTTTTCTTCAAAGCTGCAAATCATCGGCAGATAGCGAGCTAACAGAACCGTTAGAAGTGTTGAGCTGTTAGCATTATACTAGGGCGAAGTAAATGGGTTCAGAGAGATGAATAGGACAGCTATGAAAGCTCTATCTGGAACTACATAGCCAGTCAGTCGGATGATGTCAAACAACAATGGCCAATGGATCTCTATTCAAGGAGATAATGCATTTTTGGTCAGGTGCTTCGCTCACTCAAATATTTAGGCTTCGTTTAACACATGCTATATAAATCAATATATACATATTTATTATTAAAGAAAAAAAGAAAATGAAAATCACGAATTTAGTCATTTAGAAGTCAAAATCTAGTTCCTAAAACTCAATAGAAAGAAAACGTTTTTTACTATAAATGAATTACAGAATCAGAGAGATATTACAATCTGTCACAATTAAGGACATTTATAATAGTGTTCCGAGAGCATGTTCAGATTACATTCACAATAAATAAAAATTAATAATACAGAAAAAATGATAACACTAAAAGTAAATGTATATAAACTAAAAGAAACAAAAAGAAACTAAGCTAATGAAAATAACTACTCAAGTACACACATGCTTCTTAGTTACAAATTTAAAAAAAAAATGCAAAACAAGTTAAAATAAATAATAATAATAATAATAATAATAATAATAATAAAAAAATAAAAAAACTGTACCACTAGAACTCATGAAGGGTCTTGATTTCAGTACTAGTTAGGGAAAGCATTGTATCTTGGTCTACGGTTGTGCAAGGAGGTGATTTGACCGAGATCATGCTCAACCGCCAGGTTTTTCCTACTCCTTAATAAATTATTTTAAGGGTACCCACTTTATAAAGGCTGGGTGTGCCCCAGGAGGGCCTTCCTACCCAGAATCGCCTCACGGCCAATGAAACAGACAAATAATTTTTCTGTCATGAGCCGGGATTCGAACCTTTAGCATTGAAAGCCCAGTACCCTACGACTGAGCTACGCCACTCCCTGTGTTAGAGAAATGTTGAATAAAATAAAAATCAAATATTATATAATATAAAACAGCTTATGAAATAAATTCAATTTTTTAGAATAGAATAGAAAATCATCTTTATTCTTGGACTAGGTCTCTTAAGAATAACTATATTGATTGTTTATACACCTAGGATACCGTACATATTGTTCAAATTTTTGTTAATGTAGTTTATGGCCAGATATGATTTCTGTTTATTTGTACATACTTGTTATTTTCAATGGGTCTCGTTCCAGAATATAGTTCGTTTCTATTTATCTCTACTTTACCAATTTGCACTTTAGTTCAATATCGGAACAACTTAATGCGTTAGGTGACATGACGTCTGGAACATAGACGGAAGGGAACAATACCCAGGAGTAAATGCTTCTGAATACGGGTTAATATATTCAAGTATAATACATGAAGAAGATATATCAAGTAAAATATATCGGAATAAAAAAAAAAGATGCAATAAAGTAATTAAAGTAATAATATATATTGGATAATTATGTTTTCAAATCACAAAAAAAATAGTTTATTCGCTTTCATAATATGTTTTTAAAAAAAAAATCATCTTAAAAATCATCGTCCTTTAAAATATAGTTGTTCATATAACTTTGATTATTTATATTTGAAAAAATAAACATTTAAATAACTTCAAAATCCTATATATTACTTTTTCATTACACAACATAATGATAATAATTATTTGATAAAAAAATATATATTAATAATAAATCTAAATTATAAATCAAACAATAACAACAATAATTAAAAATATTTGACATTATCTGTTTCATTGGCCGTGGGGCGACCTTGGGTCAGAAGTCCCTCCTGGGGCACACCCAGCCTCTATAAAGTGGGTACCTTTAATATATAATTAATTAAGGGGGAAAACCTGGCGGTTGAGCGTGATCTCGGTCAAATCACCTCCTTGCACAACCGTTGGCCTAGAAACAGTGCTTTCCCTAAATAGTACTGAACCCCAGACCCTTCATGGGTTGTAGTGGTACAGGTAAATTTTTTTCTCCTAAGAATTTCTGTATTATTTTATTTCAATTCAAGTTATATTTCTTTGTTTTTATTACAGTGTCTACCTTTATTATATATATATATATTATATATATATATGTTTTTATTTTTATTAATTTATTTTATTTTATATAGCTCAATAAAAAAAATTTAAATATCGTCACCAAATAATTTTATTTCTTTTTTAACAGGTTATATTGATATCTATTAAATAGTCTTTATTGAGATAAATTACAATCTGTCATATTTTAGTACAATAATAATAGTGATATAGAGTAGCTCATTCATACTATGCACAATAAATAAAAATATATAAACTAAAAGATACTAAACTAAACAAAAATAAACTAATCTAACAAAATAAATACTTATAAATACACAGATATTGGTATCATTTTATAAAAGTAAACAAATGGTATATTTTTTTCGCGTTATGTTTGGATGTAATATGATGTCGCTTGTACAATCTCTCAGTTTTCCCCTAATTGGATTTCTAAAACCACCACCACAATCTTCTGACATAGGATTACCACGTGCTTGTTTCTATTTTTGCCATATTTATTTTATTTTTAACAAGATGTTTGAGACATCTAATTTTATTTTCAGTAACATATATATTTTTTTTTAATTTAATGAACTAAATATTAAATATAAACTAAATATAGAAACGATTTTAAATGTTGTTTTATAACCTATTTTCTATTCTAAACCATGAAATGAATTAAAAATCTAAATCTTTAAATGTCACACATGGTTGATATTGCAGTACGAATGATAAACATTGGAAACACCTGGTTTTGCACATTGAGAAGAAACATTTGACTGAATTGTTACAGCGGCTACAGTGCCTTAAGCCAGAGGTTTGCACAATTCTAAACCACCAACTAACGATAAAATAAAAATAAAAATATTGATTTTACACGTTTCTGTATTCCCAGAGATACAAAATGGAAGCAGTTGGGAAACCAATTTGTCCTAATGTTTAGTAATTTCAAAAATAAACAAAAACAAGCAAAATAAAGTGAAAGAAGGCGTAGAACTCGTCAAAGTTGATGAAGAAATTTCATTTAATTCGTTTCAGGAACTCCTGGTATGATTTAAATAAATTTTCCTTTTTTGTCCCAGTTTTTGTGTCTCTCTGTTTGTGAGCAATCCACTTTTTGTCGATTTTCCATGTGAAATCAAAGGAATTATACAGTTAACGATGGTCTCGCGTTTTACACATTTCTTTTCTGTTTACGCTGCTTGATAAATAAAGATTGATATTATCTATCAAGCAACAGTAAAGAAATATATAAAACACAACAGCGCTAACCCAAACTTCCTTTGATTTCTCTCGACAAAATGAAGATAGGTCACAAACAGAGTGAAAGAAACACTAACTTAGAGCAACACCCCACGTCACGTAACACGTCTTAGTTTGTGAAACGTGTAAACACGGTATAACCCATAAGCTTAGTTTGCTATTGGTGGGAAAGCTAAATGAGCGGTGAAAAGCAGAAACAGTGTAGAAAGAATAGAAAACAGATATGGTGAACAAATGGCACTAAACCTTCAGGCAAACGTTTACTTAACCCCTACTTTTGTACTACTATTCTGAGATTTTAAAAAATAAGGTGTGTGCTTTAGTCCACACGATAGAAGTTTCTAATGATTTAATCAAATCATCAAATTTAACTAATCGTGACTTTGGTATGAAAAGGTCCTATCTAACAAATTTGGACAAATTGAGTTTTCACTCAGAAATCACTTACAACAAAGTTATCTATGTCCCAAATGAATTTTGGTGCCATCAGTTGAAAAATTAAGAAATTAGCAGTGTGATATGTTTATCAACAGACAACTTTTGAATGTAATTGGTTTGAGAAGGTTTTAACTGCAATACCGCTACTAGAATGATAGTTATTTCAATGAGTGTCAAAACTGAAATTATATAGTATATATTTTTAGTAAAGATCTGTTATTTATATATAAAATATTGGAATCGGTCTTTTCAGAAACGACATATGAGATATTTTCATATTTAAAAAAAAAACGCGAAAAAATATATTATACTAAAATTCTAGAAGATGAAAAATCTAAAAAAAAATACACAGTACAAACAAAAAGTTTGCATTATTTGTGTTAGGTTTAGCAATGCACATATCATCAGATGATCAGACATTTTTTTTTTAATTTTTCTTTGGTGTTATTTCTGTTAAAAAAATATTTCGGTCTTTGTTTTTATTTTTTATTTGATTATAGCTACAGGGAAAATGGTGTAAAATTATAACATTCCTTCTATAATAAATAACCCATATTTCATTCAACCCAGAAAGGATAAAATAAAATAATTTAATAAATCAATTTGTTAAAAGAAAAAAAAAAAAAGAGTATGAAATATTGTTACTTAATTCGGTTTTCGATTCTTCGTACCCTCCATGAAACGTTAAACTACAAATTTTAGTGTTGCTATCTGCACTTAGAACCTTGTCTCACCACAAAATGTCAACGTTCTCACTGCAAAATTTTAATATTTAAAATTACATTAATAAATGAAAAATCAAGTTTACAACTTCAAAGTATCTTACAAACAAAATTGTTAGTGTAAGTAACAAAATATTCATACTACAGTAAATTTGACAGTAACTTTGAAGCTATGTTTCTCAAAATTATAGTAAATGCAGTTAGAACCTTTTCAAACCAAGGCCACATTACGTTATGACGTGTCCTTGGTTTGAAAAGGTTCCATTTAGACCTTATTTTATATTATATTGTAGATATAAATTATAGTTTTCTTTTTTTTTTTAACAGTAATATTTTCTTTTTCGTTTATTTGCCCCTTCTATATGTTTTTAATTTCTTTATATTTACATTCGATATTTCGACATTTGTCAGGCAGTTTAAAGGGCTGTTTATTTATTTATAGGAAATGACAGTATCCTAGTTTGACAAGTTCTAGAAAAATGGCCCATATAAGAGAAAAAATTATTTTTATTAATGCATATCCTCTCGTTTCTAACCTGATAATCCTCCGAGGAGTCTGAAAAGAAGATGTACTCGCGATCTCCTAATTTAGATACTTTAATAGAGTGCTACCAATGGGTAGATTCACTAAAATTCTTTTCATGCTATTGTATTTCTCTCTGAACATTTATTAGATTAATTTACATAGTTGTAAATTTCATGAATAAATAATAGAAAAACAATTATGCATATGTACTAAGCCTATTATTATTTTTTTTCATCGCTCTAATAAAATTTTATGATTTTTTTTCGCAGAAGATGCGCCAACATCGTCTATATAAGTCAGGCTGGAAAAGGTTTCATAAATACAATATTATCTTCATCAGTTAGGTGAAGATACTGACCAGAAGAACAATGGTGGGAAAGTAAGGAGGCTTTATCAGTTGCTTCGCTCCAAGGAAGCCACTATACTTCATACAGCTATCATTTCTTAACTTCATATCCTAAATCACATTATTTATTTACACCCGTTCCTTAACATTTTTTATGTTATAGTTAAGTTATACAATATATTGTATGCCATGCGAATATAATTTTAATATACCTAAATAAACTACAAATATAATGAAGGGGAAGAATAAATAAAAAAAAATTTGTAGATAGAATAATTAGTAGATAGTAATGTTATGTTATAGAGGAAACCCCACGAGTGAGAGCACATAATTGATAAGTATGAATATTTTTATTTGTTCAGTAAAATACTAGAAAAAAATAGATAAATGAAATTAAAAAAATAAATCTATCAGATGCTAACGAGAATTTTAGTTATGTACTGAAAATATTTTAATAAAAGAAATATAAATATTTATATATATATATATATATATATATATATATACTATTCATTCTTGAATAAACATAAAAAGATTTCTTAATTTTAAACAATTTTCGACATACCAGTATAAATCATCGATTTCGTATTTGGCTTTATATTTAATAATTTTACTAGTTGTTCTTTATCGTCATAATTACCATCAATATATTTGCCTAAGTACTTATTTCTACAAGCTTCATATGTAGGACATTGTAACAAAAAATGGTATCAATTTTCTAGTTCACGTGTTTTACAAATGGGGTATTCAGCACTCCTATCTAGAAAACTATTTTGAAAACCGTAAGAAATAACGTTCAAGTTCTCCGGTTGGCACAGTCTTAGTTGGCTAATCATTCTATGCTATCTTATTGGACCCTTAATGTTTAGATAATATTCACCATTAGTAAAGCTGCTATTTTTTTTAAAGGTTTGATTGAATTTTTTGTTCAATAGAATATCGATGGAAAATTTATTACATTTCAACATTTTTACATTCCTCTTTAAATAATTCTTTATTTTTAATGTTTAATAATTCAACCGAGTCTATTTCTCTCAGCATATTTATCAATTATAGGTACCAACTATATTTTGAGTTAATTAAATAATGAGAGGAATATTAGGAAAAAAAATAAATATACACACATGTACATGTATTTTAAATCTAAATCCATAAACTTTGATCCATTATTTTTAAATTTAATTCTACCACGAGTGAGACTTTTATTCTAATGATTAAGCTAATTATTTATTTATTATAAGAATTATATACGTTATCCATTTTTATTTATTTTCTACTCATTTATCGTTAAGACCTCAAGTTTTTATTTAGTGATTTTTTTTTTTAACATTTTGTTAGCATTATAGATTTGTATCCTTTAATTTTTTTTCGAGTTCGCTGACAACTTTCATTACTATTTTCATAATTAACGCAAGTATATTAATTTTATTTTTTTGTTTTGTTAGAAATATTTGTAACATAATTCTCATTAGTTTACAATTGACACATTAAAATACATATATGCAAAGTCAGAAGATGAGATACTCAGGATGAATCTCTGTACATACATGCTTCTCTGATATAAAGAAAAGCAGGGAGAAAAAAAAGTTATTTGATGTTATTATTATTCATTGCAATAAATTATATAAGTTTATTAAATTATCTAGATAAAATGAAGGTACAAGATAAGAGCAAGAGAAACTGATAACAGAGCTGAGTTCAAATCTTACCAAGGTCATTCATTCAAGCCAGTTAATATTTTTTCTGATATTTATAAATGAAAAAAATATTAATTCTTATAGATATCTAAAATTGCTCATATTATACCGGATTCAATATAGTAATATATTTTTAATTTAAATTAATTTTTCATTTCAAATTTAACAACTGTTTTTTGTTGCAGACCAAAATGAAAAAGAAAAGAATCTGAAAAATCGACGAAAATACTATGTTCTCATTTGTTCAAAATAACTTTTATTTATTATTTCTAAATGATATTTACAACTGTATATATGTATGTATTTCAAATTACTAAAACGAAAATTATACAGAAACTAAATACATACAGATTTCTACTTTATTCCACATACGCCAGATCAAGAAATAAAGACGCACTTATGAAAGCTAAAATATTTTCAAGCAAATGTTACAAGACTAATAACAGCTCCTTGGTGAGGGAAAATTATGACTTTTTTGAAAATTATGGCTATGTACAAATAATAATAGGGAAAACAGCATGACGCCTATGGCGATCAAATGAATAAAGACTATGTGCATTCCATTAAACGAAGACACTGATGAAGTTAACATCAACAAACATAAAAGTATTAAATCAACATTTTCATTTACAATTTCCGTCTTTATCAATCATAGCATGACAAATGGTGACTGATGGAGGATACTTCCTTGATCATGTTCTGTGACAACGTTCAAAGCGATACTCCGGTATACAGATACTACAGGAATGTCATTACTCATTATGGAAGAGCTTCTGTGATTGTTGATTGATATGCAATAGAACATAGTACTAAGGATAAACATCTACAGTGATATACAACTCTTCCCGTACAGATAAGAAAGAAAACAAAAATCTCATTTGTGTCATTTTTCCCCAAGAAAAAATATTCTCAAATAACATGAAATAATATCTCTCCCAACAAAGCGCTTGAAGGAAACTGAAGACAAATAAATCAACTTTTTTTTTTTTGTCAATATCTAATTTTACTGAACTTGTATCAAATAACACAACTGTTATCAATAGAGGATCCAGGATTGAATGTCTTTTTGGGGGGGGGTGGGGAGGGGGTCAATTTGTTGTAAAAAAATAAACCGGAACAATAGTACTTTTAGGCATATCATTTTTTTTTTTTTTTTGACTTGTTGAATGTTGAATGTTGAAAATTACACATATCGCCATCACCAATTTCAAGCAATTGGGAAATTACCCATTTCGAGTAGTGCAAGTAGCCAATATTAAAAATTTGATTCTACGAGTTTTTTCTCTTAGGAAACTGAATCTAGTCTGCAAGGCTATTTATAGTAATGTGTTTCAGTTTTTGTGAAATTTGGTAAAAATCGGCGTTCGTCGACCACAGATTTTTACGACACCATTTGATTAAATTGCTAAGTTTAGGTACTCGTTTGACGCACAATTTAACGTTCTTTAATTTTTTTAATCGTACGTTTTTTGCTTCGATGCATCATTTAGGAGTTATAGGAGAAACAAAAAAATCGAAAAAATCTGGCTTCTTCGCTGTAAAAAGTTTTCCCGTAGTGGCCCACACTAGGAATTTTGTTTTTTTACAGGTTTGAACTAATATGTAAATATATATCGGAATATATTTGCCGTTTCAATCTTCAAGTTACTGCTCTAATATTCTTTAAATTAGCCGCCATTTTTTAAAGCAATGGTTCTGGAATGGCAGAAAACGTTCATTTTGCTTAAAATAAAATACACTTTCGTTGTTAACGTATAAACCTTCGCCTGCGATAAGATCACATTTTGTATCCTTGGATTCAGGGCTTCCTTGTTGTTATATTTTTGATTTTTTTGTATTGACATTTTTACGTTAGTTTGGATAAATTTTAATAAAGTTAGTTTTTTAACTAGTAACCACTGCCTACTGGAATCTGTTCACTGGACATAAGAAATAGTTTTTTTTTTTGTAAATGAAAACTGTATTTTTAATAAACAGGAACGCACCAGTTATGGACAGGGGGGACCAGTGATGGACAGGTTGGACTTTAAATGTACATAATAAGCTTCCTTGTCGATTTAAAGGTTCCAGTTTTTTCTAGATTGAAGAAAAATGTTTTTATAATACTCTTGAGATCAGTGTATTTCATACCTTCCTACTAACAGTACAGTTTTGCTGAGGGTAAGTTAAATCAATTGATTTTTAATAACAATCGTTATTTTTATTGTTAAAAATTTTTTTTTAATTTTCCTGAGGTGTATCCATTATTGGTACCAATCCTCTATCCATTACTAAAACAAAGGAATTTCACGGTATCCATCACTAGTGCAGAAAGGTGTTTTTTTAAATGGGCATTATACCTGCGTAAATCAATATTTTTTCAATTTTAAAATTTTAAATAAAAAAAGGAGACCCTAGAGATTCTAAAAGTCATACGAAGAAGTAAGCAAAAAAAGACAAAAAAAAATCCTTAGCTATGTCCATCCATGGTGCGCTTATTCTAATTGTTTATGATAATAACTGAAATAGATTTAATGTAAAAGTTTCAGGTAAGCAAATAAATAAATTTTTTTTTTCAGAAATGCTAATGATGGCTATATGCCAAAACGTACAACTAAATCTGAATTGAAATAAATTAAATTATGTGACGGAACATCGAACATCATTTATTAATAATTAAAAGATTCTCAACCAATCTACATATAAAAACATTAGTATTATTTCTTTTTATAAATTAAATTGCTCATATATATATGCTAGGAAACGCTTTAATAAAAAATTACAAGTACATGCCTGTTCCTCAGGGATATACGATTGGCAAACACACTCAACAGGATTATTAAACCCTGTTTAAACCTTTGAAAGTTTAACTGGACCATGCAAAGGACTCAAATAAAGTTATATTAGCTTGCTTTGCACTTGTAGAGTCCCTTTGAGTACTGAGAAACAAGAACACTGACCTACAGGCATTTCTAGATGGATCTCGGCCAAATGCATGAATGAACCGAACAAAAATAGAAAATTTTCAAAGCACATCTCGATTTATCTTGTCCTTAACCTTAATATCCAATTTATTAGGATCTGGTGTACGCACTCAAAAGGAAATAAAAACATCAGCTATAATTTTAATATAACAAATTTATTTCAGTAAAGAGGTCAATAAAAACAGTATTTTTAAGTAACTATAAAGATGTTATAATATTAACCTAAGTTTGTCTTGATAAAAAAAACGTCTGCCAATTGAGGCCGGTATAGCTCACTCATCATTTTCATTGCTTCCACACTTACCTATGTCTCAAGGTCTACAACTAATAATACCACTTTTACTAATTCTTACCTTTCTTCTCGCTTGGAACCGAATCGAACGAGCCTTTTCTGAAATATCGGTATATCTAAAGAAATGTATTTGCGCGTGCGTAACCGGAAGTACTGTACGGAATTCAAATGGATACAGCACCATTATTTTACTAATTCCCACTTTTCTTTAAACTTTGAGCATCATCGATCGATTAAAATCTATACAATTTCATTATTTCAACAATACCCACCTTTCTTTCAACTTTGAGACAAATCAAACGAGCTACTTTCGAAATATGTGTATACCTAAGAAAATAAATTCTTGCGCAACCGGAAGTACTGTACAAAATTTAATAATATTATAATAATAAAAGGCTTAGCGAACCTTAAGGTTCGATGCCGACACCACCAATCGCTTGTTACACACCTCCCTCCACCGTTCGCCGTCCAAACACAGCCCTCCAGATCGGCTTTAAAGCAATCTTCCCACCTTCGCCTCGGTCTACCCCTCGGACGTTTACCATTCGGTACAGCAAATATTAACCTTTTAGGTATTCTTTCGTGACTAAGCTCAACAATTTTACAAGTTCATTTGATTCACCAAGATGTAATCACCTCAATTATATTAACCGGATACAGTTCGGGGTTGTGTAACCGTCTACACTCTCCAGTTAACTCATCTTTCTTCGGTCCGTATATTCTACGCAATACTTTATATTCAGAAAGCTTGAGATGTAGCTCTTTTTTATAATAATGGTTTTATAGATTCTTGTTTTTAAATTCCAGGACAAGAAGCGGAACAAAAGTTAAGTAGTTTAGTCACAGAAAAATAACAACCATTTCCCGCCTTCAGCCCAACCTTAATCTCCAATTCAATTTCTTTTTTTCTATATATCGTAGACCGTAGATACCTCAACTTCTCTACCTGTTCAAACATATTACCTTCTATATCGATAATAAAATCCTCATACCTACCTTTCTTTCAACATTGAGCAAATCAAACAAGCAGTTTCCGAAATATTGGTATCTTTAAGAAAATTTGCGCGTGCGCAACCGAAAATACTATATAAAATTGATATGGGACCATCTAAGCACTAACCCGCACAATCTCAGAAAATTTCATGAAAATCGATAAAACGTTCGTTGGTGATACGCTCGTCACATCAATTTGACAGACAGACAACGAACCAAAATTAATTACTTGATGTCTGAAAAGTAAAACGTGATTGGAATTTTTCGATTCTGTGCACAAAATTTTTTTTTACCTCCGGCACGAATACGAATTTCCTACCTTCAGTAGTGAATAAGCAAAATACACTAAAGTCTTTGAAAACCATAATAAAAGTTCATATCTTGTGATTTATTTCCAAATAAGTTAGCCGTCAACACAGGAACAAACAAAGCGAACATATACTGCGCATTAATTTAATGTATAATTTGAACTGTAATATATGAGCTATTTCAGGCCAATTTAATTATAGTATTTATCAGTTATGAAATATTTTTTTCTAATCACAAGGTTAGTTAAACATAATTTCTCGTTCCTCGATTCATAAAACATATGATTTACTTAAAACAAAGAAAAATCCACTAGCAATGCAATGCGAAGCAGTAATGGAACCATGAAAGTTAAAATAATAAACAGCAAAGAAATTATGTTTCCGACCAAGTAATTATGAGCATTTAAGAAATTATATTTTCCCCTGCATTTAATCTGATGAAATGATTAATTGCTATTCTATTATTATTAACATCATTTTCCTCGAGGAGTTTTCCTCAACCCAAGTCCCTTTCAATTTTTTTTTCAACACCTTTCCTCATTCAACGCTTCAGGTTCAACCAGGCTTACTTCCATTGCTTATTTTCTTTTTCGCTCCACAACATATAATTGCCTAAGGTTCCACAAACAAGTATTTTTCTTTCGAGCTGGTGAAGATTTCCACGTTTAGCTCTTCATCCTTTCATTTTCAATTCATCAAATTTTAGCTCCCTTTTCCTCCAAACGATATTTCAAAAACTAATGGTGTTTTAGAGTGTCCAAAGTCAGAGATAAAAATTTATGAAGTCAATACCTTATATTTCATATATTGAATTGCTTCAGTACCGCAAATGAAAGAAGTAAATTAAATGATGTTACTATCTGTTATTATGTTATTTGTTGCTGACTTGTTTTAAATATACATATATATATATATATATATATATATATATATATATATATATTTTATAAATAAGATCAAGAGGATTCTTTATGTCTTTTCAGACACCTCGGGAGATTAGGCTTGGAAGGATTGTATACGAGAGGAATTCGATAGTTTAGTGGAAACCCAAAGCCCAACTCTGTCGGTCCAAATAGGACAAGTTATAGTTATGAATATGAGTATTTTTAATTAAACTTATAAATTCAAAAGCCCTTTAAAAAATATTTCTTGTTTTGTTGGAATATTTCTTGGTTTATTTTTGTAATTATTACATTTGTTTAACGCTTCAGGAAAATTTTTTACAGTTGCTGGAGTCTTTTAAATCCCCGCCCACATCCCCTGGCCCGGGAAAACCCCTTATAGCCTTAAAGGCGAGGAAGGGGAGGACACAAAAAAAAAATGTTTACGGCGTTGTGGTCATAAATAGGCTAAATAGTGGCAAAACTATTTTATTAAAAGCCAACGTTTCGACCTGACTTAGCAGGTCTTCTTCAGGGAGGTGTGTTCAGCTAGAAGTTTCACATACAACCAAACGTTGGCTTTTAATAAAATAGTTTTGCCACTATTTAGTCTATTTATGACCGCCACCCCGTACCATCTCCTTCCTTTATAATGCAACGGTCAACTATTAAATATTCAAAAAATGTTTAATTATTTTTCTACATATTATTAGTTTGTAAGATTCACCTTTCTAGAAAAATTTTAAAAAATGATTAAGACGAAATAACTAGTATATATATAACTGGTATATATATCTGGGTAGATGTCTTCAGAAAATAAGAAAGATCTTCCATCAACACTGTAAAAAACAGGATTATTACACCATTCTAAAACAGTTCAATATATACTGAAAAGTGAAGAAACATAAGTATATTTAGAATAAGTTACAATTTGCAATTTCCTGTAATTCGTCCTATTATTTTCTTTCCTGAAAATGGCAAAACTTCCAACGGTTAATAATCTAAAGGTATTTAAAGGCTTTTATTTTTTCCTTTGTTTGCCAAAGTTGCCAAAGGGCTAATTGTAATAATCTTCCAACAGGTACTAATTTTAAATAATAATCAATAAAATTGAAAATACATAAAGTTAAATACACTGAAAGTGTGCCAAAGATATAAATCATTTTTGAAGCCTTGACACAATAGAAGGTCGTTGATTGGGCGGGGAAGGCTAAAGAACTAGCAGGTGTAAGGCAAACCGGCTTTTTTAAATGCGAATTGTGTCAAGATTTTCAGCAAGAGACTTACAATTTAGCAAACAAAATAAAAAATGATTAATATTATTAAAATATGCAATATGTTTTAAAATATTCAGCACACAGTGTTCCACCAACAAAGCACTAAGTAACTGAAATTATGAATTCCAAGAACAAAAATGAGCACTTATCACAAAATAGTAAACTGGTTTATTTTTCTTTCTAAAATATATGTATATATAGTATATAGGTATTTCGATGAAACGCTGCCATCAGTGAATAAGTCATTATGGATCACCATCTATTGCATCTTAAAGTCCTGAATATCTTTAAAAAACCTTAAACGATGTTATCAAACAATAAGATTACAATACCAAACTATTCGTAAAATTAAATCGTTAATTATGAAACAAATAAAATCATCCATAATGACCGTCATATTTTATTTACATGGTACAAAACGAGTTTATGAAAATTGCCTTCAATTCCAGAACCCTCATTAGCTACCAAGCTCCTTACAGCGACAAAATTAAAATTCCACTCAAAAGATGAATCAGCCCTAATTTGACTTTTATTGGGCAAGCTTTGTAAAAATAAATTGACCGGGCGGGACCGAATTCATCAATATTCGAACGGACAGGATAGTTGAGGAAGGAGAGATTGGGGGAGGAGGGGTTGTGGGAAGGGAAGGATGGGAATTTGTTAACTGCTTCATTGCTTAGAGCAAAACTTACAATCGGCAGATTCAAAATAAGTTTGAACATTAACAGAATATTAGAAGAAGGAAGTAGGAAATTTTTAATTATTGTTTTTAGAATCAGTCTAATATCGTCCAGGGTGATGAACCTAAGCATAGGAACTAAAATCAAAACTTTTACATCGATATTGGTCAAGTGCATTTATTTATAAAGTTTCAAAATTTCATTTTTTTATGATATCTGCCAAAACATATAGCTAAAATAATTAATTACAAATAGACACAAATTAATTATGTTTACAAAAATAGTGTATTAACTTAATTAACATTATAGGATACTAAAAAAGAACGTATTTTTAGCCCATTAAAATAATTGCTTGCTTACAAAGAAAGTATCTTTAGTTCATTAAATTAGAAACCCAATACCTGTCTAATTAAGTTGAGAGCTTTGCAGATACTATACAAAAAATTTATATCTCCATTCACGGAC
The DNA here is from genome assembly GCA_928085145.1 of Nezara viridula. NCBI lineage: Eukaryota > Metazoa > Arthropoda > Insecta > Hemiptera > Pentatomidae > Nezara > Nezara viridula. The sequence continues at coordinate 59,374,041 of OV725081.1, read as the reverse complement.
ACTTTTTTTTTTGGTACTATGAGTGGAAAAGATGTTTTTCTTCACAGATCTCGAAGCTACAGTTCCAAGTAGTGAATACAATGCTCTGTGTATTTTTTTTTTACATACTAAATCTCTACAAACGCTACAACTAGGGTACCTAATGATAAAAGGTGTGGCCCATATAAATAACCCCTTTTTAATAAATTGTTTAGGATTACCATGGAAAGAAAATAATTATGAAAAATTTATTCTGTATGTGTATATATATGTTTGGGTGTATATGTCTATGTATATGTACTATACATATATACGAATAATTTATGACTTGCCTTGGTTAATTCGAGACGATCTCACGTATTTATAGTGAGTTAAAGTCGATCTTTTTCTCCTCCCTTCGACAATATTTCTTCGGATCTTTCCTGTACCAAACTATCGACTCCCGGCATCCTTCCTATATCTACTATCTCCAGCAATTAAAACCCTTGGTCCATTTACAGAAAACAAGATCAAGTTTTACTGACCTCCACATCCCTTCTAACATGACCAAAACCTTCGAGCATTCCTCTCTTGTCCGGTCCACTGCCTTATGTAATTTCTTATCACTTAATATACGTTCTTCCGTATTTTTTTCTTCCATTCTCTTTTAACATCCCAAACAGACGCTCTTCAATCTTGAAAAGTCAATATAAAATCTGTATGAACTAATTCATATGTTTCAATATTTTAGCATCTTTCCTTTTCTTTTATTAATTAACTGATTTATTATTACTTTTATTTGATCAGTGAATTTCATTCAAATTTATTCTAGAGTTAATTTTATTTTTTGCTTATATAGGTAAACTTTTTATAATATCCATACTGACTGAATTCTATTCCATTACACATATGTTTATTCATAAGGGACATAGTCCCAGAATTATGTTATATTATAAATATTATATCATATTAAATATTATTTAGATGCACGGATGCATATTAATTTTCATCCCTTCGAATATTAGTTTTAAATTTTATAATTTATATTTAAATAAAACAAAATATATATATATAAAAAACAAGCTAACAATAAAAAAATATATATAACCAGTCAATAATAGCAAAAAATAAAAAAATCAACCTTATTTGCCTTCGAGTGTTTGACCTAGTTAGTATGCGGTCAGTCTAGCCAAAGGCCTTAACACATCACATACATACCGCAACCTCATAACTAACAGTTACAATCATTTATAACAGTTACGAACATTTATAACTTCGATAACTGTAATATCTTATAAATGTACGAGAGTATTTAAGTTGTTATTTTTATTAGTTAAATTCCTTCTTGTTAATATACATTTACTTTTAGTATTATTATATTGCTGTTTAATTTATTTTTATTTATTGTACATAGAGGATCAATCGGCTACTCTGCCACGATCACTAGTGTCCTTGAAAGTGACAGATTGTAATAATACTCAATAAATAAATGTGAAAAAGATTAAAAAAATAAATAAGTGGAATAAAATCAATTCGAAGTTGAAAAAGTTAATATTGAAATTTTGGTAACATAAACGATTAGATAAATTAATAATTAATGCAAAACGGTGAAAATAAATTATTAAAAAATAATACCAAATTATGTGTTAGATTTATTGTTAAAAAACAAAAATATGATATTAGCCAATATGATAACCATTGTGAGTTTTACTATGAAATATGGCTTCTCAATTTATTTGGACAAGTTCTTAAGCTCAACACAAATTCCATCGGAGGATTTAATCTATGGATTGAATCCAGTAGTGATGGACTGCTATTTATGCCGAATTTAGGAACGACTTGACAATTTTCGGCGAAAGGTTGACACTCCTAGAAGGTTAAAAACAAATAAAAAATTACAAAAATATGTTAGGAAATAACAACTTATCGAACTGAATTTCAAAACAGAAATAATTACGGAATAGAAAGTAAACTGAATAAAAATGTGTTAAGTAAATTGAGAAAACCGAGGTTATAATGAGGCTAAATTTAGAGGAACCATCTGCACCAAATATTATTAATGGTTCTATACATGAATAAAGGGATGAGCTGAGTTCCATCCATAAATTTGAGAACGGTTTGATAGATTTCTGAGTCCATCGATGAGTTCAACGCTGAGTTTTAGGAACTTTTTCTTTACATACAACTAATTTGCTTACAAATCATATTTGGTATATGATGTTGTTATGAATATTATACCAAAGTATAAATTTGAACTGATATAAAATTTTTTGACATTATTTGTTGCGTTTTACGATCTGCTGATGTTTATACCAATATTACTTAAGATAATTAATGCTATAATTTTTAATTAATATGTCTTCATTAAATAGGGTATTAAGTAAATAATTAATCTATTTATCTATGTAACAAAATATCCGAATACTGAAGACAAGTATAAATTTACTTCTTAACAATTTCCTAATCACTTTAAAACTATCTATATAGCCTTTTTAGGAGTTGTAAATATCAAGACAATTATACGAGAATACTTAATGTCAATTCGGGTAATAAATATAAATGATAAATATTTGATCTTTATAATACTCACTATGTAATGAAAGCATCAGTCATAAATTAGACACGGGACTTACCTGAAAATAAAAAAAATAATTATTCTATTTGAAGGATAAAGAATCTATCAAGAATAAAAAATAAAGTATACTTTCTATGCAATCACTCCGATCTTAGACATAATATTTTAAAAGTATGGAATTCGAATATCCGAATAGTCTAATATCTCATACTGCTTAATTTTTAATTTAATTTCTTCATATTGAGTTGCGTTGTATATAGAATCCATCCGCCAAAATTGAAATTTTAATACATTCATTTATGGATCAGTCCAACATATTTAAATTTCAAGTTTATTCCGAGTTAATGCCATTACTTCAGTTATATATAATTTAGGAGATTATGATAAAGAAAATACAAAAAAATCAATACTCCTGCAACATTGCCTGTAAATGGCGAAAGAATAACTTCCAACAATTAAAAAAAAAAAAATATTCCACAAGTGACATTAAAAAAATAAATGGCTTATTTTTCTACTAAAAGGAAACAAAAAGATAATTTCAGATTAAAATGTTTTTATTTAACTAGACTTCTGTATAAAACTAAACACTTGGAATCGGTCGGGTGGCATGATATGTCATATATTTATTGATACAATATTTTTATACAATAATATAAATTTATTTTTTCCTTGATATTTTTATCCGTAGTTATGTATTCCAATATCGTAACCGTAATAAAATTCACAGTTAGATATCATACTTCTCCTATATCCCTAAATATTCTGCGTTCTTATTTCGGTAAATCCTCTTACGTACGAATACACATAACGAAATAACTGTCAATAAACTTTAGATTAAATATCGATTTATTTCTAGTATACAGCTCATTTTTTTTCCAGGATGAATAAATAATGTTATTATCTCAGCACTAGGGCCCACTATCTGAGTATAGGGATGCCAACAACGCCGTAGCATGTATTATCCAGAGTGGGTAAACATCATGTAAGCCACAAATACATAAACATGCAAGCTACATCCCTTCAATGGAAGGAATTATCCGAAACAATGGATTGTAAAGCTTCTACAGCAATAGGCTTACCCTAGCATAAAATAACAATGGTGTGACTTCGACCAAACGATACAGGACATTTTTTCTCATTTTATTCTTTGTTCCCTCACTGCAGAAAATAGGGAAGCTTTTTATTCATGTATAGAATCGGAATTTGAAAAATTCCACATTTAAAGATTTAGAAATCAATGAAAAAAATTGGTTCCACACCTATCTGCAGTCAACTCCAGGTGACGGATTTTATTATTAATCTAATTTTGATGAAATTGTAGATATATTGCTGTACTTATATTGTCCCATTTCAGATTTATAAAATTCCATCGATTCCTTTCGCTTCCACACACACATACATTCCTAAACATTTTGTAAATTTTAATATGGCAGGGCCGTACCTTTTTAGAAATGTGGATTAGACATAAATCGACGAGATGAAATTTTTATTATAAACGCACCCCGAGTATGCTGTTATTATTTCGCAATTTTTATACCACAAAATCTTTCATAAAACTATAGCAATGGTACCAGGCAGCTTTCAGCCTATCGAATATTTTCAAAACGCCGAGATAATTCCAAACGTGAAATTGTATGAAGAAGGTCATCATATAAAGTTAGACAGGAAGGCGAAATGGAGATGCTTTCGTGCCACTTGTAACAAAAACGTTTCTATAAGGAAAAGGAACGTGGTTAGAAGAGTCGAGGATTTCGTTTTTAACGGCTTTAAAATTAATTTATGGATGGTCCCATAATTTAACAACGATATAGTGGGTTAAAGAGGAGCTGAAACTATCCAAAACAGTTATGATAATATGGAACAAATTTTTATCAGAGGTTTGTGCTCATAACATGTTATATAGGTCAAGTAAAAAAAATGGAGGGCCTGGCAAAGTCGTCGAAATCGATATATATATATATATATATATATATATATATATATATATATATATATATATATATATATTGTAAAATGAAAGTGTTTTCTTATTGTTGTGGGAATTATTACATTTCTTTTTGTGTATTTTAATTTTAAATCAAACTGTTTTGTTATTATTACATTTTTTTTTTGTCTATTTCATATATATGATATCCACAGTATATTTATTTCCAATTTGAAAAAAAAAAAATATTTACGCACTAAAAAAATACCCTGACTTTTCCCTGTTTTAAGATTCCTTGAATTTTCCCATTTTTCCAGGTCGGTCGCCATACTGTATTAGGTATTATTACAAAAAAAAAAAAATTAAATTAATATTAACGACATTTCAATGATGTCAGATCTAACAATCGTAAACAATAACGTCACGAGCCATCTGATAGCCAGACCAGGTTCAATCAGACCTACCATCAAGACATGACGTGGCATTGATATCATGATGTTGTGGCTGACGTGAAGCGTCCTGCCTGTCTATGGATGTTCCAAGAAGATGCCAGATGGATCAATCGGTGCTGACACTGATATCTACTGTTACGATGTCAGTTAAAATAAATTAATAATAAGCATTAACGATGGTAATGATGTAAAAAAAAATGTATAGATACTTTAAGAAAAGAAGCACACTAGAAATATTATAACAGTTACTTCAATTCACAAGCATTTTATTGGGAACATATAAGAATTACCTACATTTTGTCTTGATGGCCTTGCGTGCGTGACCTAACACAATAGCCTCACGCCAGGTTCGTGTCAATTGTTTTTATTCGAATCATATTTCGTGTTTGAACTATATAAAAAAAAAATCTTGATCTTCACACTTTCGCGAGAAAGGGGTTGTTAAACTGTAAATAAACCATATTTCCTTAATCTAATTGAACATTGTAATTACATAAATCACAACGAAGAATAATAGTTACATATGAAGAGAATGGAGAATTCAAAAGATGAAGTAATAAGTTAACTAGATTAGAAGATTTACTAATTGAAAAATATATAATAAAATATTTTTTCTCATTTCTTCTGAGAAGTATTAAAACCACAAGTTGGATAAGAACTTTTATCCAAAGAGTATATGTAATTGGTAATTGGTTGACTGTCGTGGATAATGAAGAGAAGAATAGTTGGGGTGCTCAGTCAAAAAAGGAAGGCAAAAAATAAATTATAATATTTATTTTTACATATGCCGACGTTTCGACCTAAAGTTCAGGCCTTCATCAGGGCATTCTCCTTAAGTGTCAAGGGGAGAATGATTCAAGAACCGATTCTCCCCTTGACACTTAAGGAGAAAGCCCTGATGAAGGCCTGAACTTCAGGTCGAAACGTGGGCATATGTAAAAATAAATATTATAATTTATTTTTTGCCTTCCTTTTTTGACTGAGCACCCCAACTATTCTTCTCTTCAAAGAGTATATGGTAGAATGAGAATCAAAAGATAGAGAGATCGAAGATACGATGGAGCTGTATAAACGTTCTTTCAAATAAAGTATAAAAGTCAGAAATATGGAGATTAAGAATGCATAAATGAATCTTCTAATATTAAATTTAGTCAGGCTGTCTCGAGTTTTCTATATAACTGAGTACTTGTATAAAAAAAAACTTTAGAGAATAAGAAGAAATCATGAGAAGTCACAACATATAACATTTACACTTCGACGAGAAACGTGCCCACCAGTTTTTATAGGAGAGAACCAAATTCCTCAGACAAACAAACTACGTTACCTTGGACTAATATTCGACAGAAGGATGACCTGGGTACCCCATTTCAAAATGAAACGACAGATCTTAAACAAGCAACTGAAAATACTGTACTCACTTTTTCCTAAATCAAAATTGAAAGTTCGACAAAAACTAAATACAAACACTTACCTACTCAAACAAATCTGGACATATGCCTATCAGGTTTACGGTTCGGCAAAAAAGAGGCACTTACAAAAACTACAGTCATTTCAATCAAACATTTTACGACCTATAACAGGAGCTCTATGATAGATCAAGAACAAAACTTTACATAACGACTTACGACAATCAACTATAGACCACCACATACTTACTCTCTACCACAGGCTGATCTACGTGGAGGGGGCTTTCGGGTTGAAGCCTACCCCCCCAAAATGGTAAAATGTAACCATGTTTTACAGAAAAAAAAATATTAAAACTATCTCTTAAAGTATTATTGTTCGTGTAATTATATTTAATGAGACTTCAAGAACCGCCTAAACAGCATTTCATATTGGTAATTAATTTCTTTATTTTTTTTCAAATTAGTTATCGTTATATGTATATGAAGAAAAACTTTTCGGGCTGAAGCCCCCCCCCCAAAAATTAAATCCTGGATCTGCTTGTGCTCTCTACTCTCGTTTTCATCTCAAACTACACGAACACACAGACTTATAAACGACATAGCCACGACTGACATGGCCATCAGGAAGAGACTAAAAAGGAGCTGAATGAAAGATCTCCTCACCTAAATCAAGGGAGTAAATAATTACCAGGAAGAGATGCTGCTGGGTACTATCCTTCCTCATGCCTATAATGCCAATCCTTATTTTATCATAATACATCTGCTGATTGTCAATACCATGACAGGAGCGAATAAATTCTTATAAAGAAAAAAAATTATAAATCATATCCAACTTTATTGTTTGTTAAATATTATATTACCTAATTACCATGAATACCATTATTTCAGATAAAATTCCGTTAAAAGAAATAATTAATTTCAGAATGTAAGAGCAATTTTAACACAGCGCATATGGAATATTAAACTCTGGCTCCAATGGTGGTATCATTTTTAGTGAATGTGATTTCTACCATCGACTGGATGGATTGTTGTTTTGTTACAAGACTATAACCAGCCCGCATGTTTCGCACACTCATCACACAGGCAAATTCCATTAATATTGAGAGAACAAAACCCCACGGTATGTGAGGATGCCATACCAAAGCTCGGTAATACGGGCAAAAGCTCATTTCGTAAATATCGTAACAAGGTTCAGGAATAATTCGCATGCAATAAGAACGGATTGGATTGTGATGCCTAGATAAAACCGTTAAAACGGAGTCACCTCTAAATGCATATCTAAAACTGTACGTATGCATTCCTGAATGGAATTTACAAATCTAATTGTAGGCATAAGCGCACTTTTAATTATGTTTGGGAGGGGAGGGGGCGATGAATCCCAAAAAAGTCTCGGGCATTTATATTATGTATAAAAATTATAATTGATAATCAACTTAATTATTGTAAAATGAGCAATAACAATGAATATATATAAGTAAGTTTGTATATTGGATTTTTTTTTTTTTTTTTTTTTGCGTATGGGTGTATTTGAAAATATGTTAGCAAAGAAATTGAATATACTACATATTTTTATTTTTATTTAAAGGTTTGAGGAAGTGAGATGAACTCTCAGCGCTCCGATGCTTCAAGTTTTCCGCGCGAAATGTGATAAAATCTTTAGGTAAAAATGGAATGAATAGTAAAATTCTAAAAAATATTATTACGTGTAATCATCTTTGAATATCAACTAAAATACGAACATAGGGAGTTGGAAAATTCTTACATTCCTACTTCTAGGCCTTAGCTTAGTCATCATGTTAACTTTTCCTATTTTCTTAATTGGTTATAGTTTAAATATTTTATTTATCCATGTAAATTAATTTCTAGTCTAAAGATGGGATAAAAATGGATCCCGAAACGTTATGATGTAATGATGTAATTGAGTGGAATTAATGGGAGAATAAATCACTGGGAAAAAATATTCTTACTTATATGTAAAATAATGTTCGAATGGTTCTTCAAGGACAGTTAAAAAAATATATTTTTTTTATTGACACGAAGTTACATGTAGTATATTATCTTTAATAACTGTATATAGAAGATTTTATTAATCTTTTAGATAATAAAATATCTAAAGTTATCTATTATCTTATTTTATTTGTTATCAGAGTTTTTCGAATAAGTTTTGTAATACAAGGTTTTTTATAAGAGTTTTTCGAATATATGAAAATTCCAAGATACTGAATAATGGAAATCATCAACAAGAAAAGCAAATATCGTGAAATAGTATTCAGTGATATAATAATTACAGATTTTAATGTATCACAGTTTCTCTTCCAAAGCTTTATAAAATAGGTATAAGCTCGTTTAAAGTTACGTGACATAACCTAAATGTCGATTATAAGTCGGCTCATGCTCTGTGAAATGGATAAGTGTGTATGGATAAGGATATACAAGTATTTTAATGGCCGGAAAATTATTAGTAACTAAGTCAAGAGATCGGTCGCCTTCGTACTCTTTCGGATAAAACCGGATGCGTTCGGCACTCAATGAACAAGTGTGACCGAAGTGATTGTGATCTACGCGTAATCAGTGCGGCACTATTGTGAACTAGTATTACATTTACTTTTATACTATAAACTACTCAAAAATTCAAAAAGCTTCACGTAGTATCCAGGTTATTCAAAGCATGATCAATCCAAATTCTTGTTTATGATCCATAGCATGAATATAAAATGAATTTTGTGATGGAGTACTTAAACTATACCTCAAGTTACCTTACGAAGGACGCAAAAAATAATTAATTTACCAATTATTAATAATTCATTGTCTATATTCGTGTAGACACCTGAGGGAAGGCACTAACCCAGATCTTGGCGTGCCTTCCGAACGAAGAGGCCGGCGAGTTGACCTTGAGCTCTCCCACCACACCGGCTCTTTAATAACCAGAACCGGAATCAAATGCATGTTTCTTTAATAGGACTTTCGTTGGGAGAGGAAAAAAAACACAGGCGTGTCCCCAGAGAATAGCATGATACCCTTCTGATAGATATGTTTACTGAAAGATCCGGAAAACTCTTTAATACCAAAAAAATAAATCAGTGAACTTTGCTGACCAAAAAAATCTAGATGGTATATAACCCCAAGGCAGTTCAAGGGCAGGGGAACCTAAAAGAAGGTTCCATTGCGCAAGTTAGGTCATCAGAATTTTGAGGGGGGAAAATTTTGACGAGGTTTTGAATTTTTGAGGGGGAGGGCACATTTCGAAGGAGTAGTGAATTTTCGAAAAGAAAAGTTTTATCAACCATTGATTTTATCAAACAAATGTATAGGGTCATTTTAATAGAGGTTTAAAATACTTTATAATATTGTACTGAACAATCTTTGCGAAAAAGCTCATAGTTTTTAGATATTCTAAAAAACTAAAACAATGTCAGTTTTCTGTCCTTCCCCTTCCCCATCAAAATCCGACGCGAGCTTCTTTGGTACTTTTTACCAGTTATTATGGAGATGGTAACGAACAATTTCTGGCAAGTTTCATCTTTATTATTTTAATGTTGGGGTTCAATTCTTAATTTTACTGGGCTAAAAACAATTCATTGCCCCCCAATGAAAGGGCTAATACAAGAAGTTTCTTTCTTTCTTTTAATTTTCTTATCTAATCTCCTTAATACCTTCAAAAAGAGGGATTCGCGACGAATTTTCAACTTATAAATTTGCCAAATTTATTGGGAACTCTCAATTTTCCCTAATATACTAAATTTTCTTTGCTATTACTATGCTAAATTTGAACATACAAGGAAAAAGTTAGACATGACACAGAGTCTAAAACCTACAAGACAGTGAACGTCCAGTGAAAAAATTTTTAAGGTTTTTAAAAGAGATAAAACTCTACAACAGAGTGTAATTTAAAGGCGTTACCAATGACAATACAGGCTAGAGGCAACAAAACATCAAATAAATAAATAAATTTTCTCACACACTCAAATTTCCCGACTGGTAGACACCGCGAGTATATATTTTTGGTGATCGGCACCCCTTGGTCTAAAAATAAATTGTAGATCGTAATATCTCTCAATCGAGCATGTTGGGATGGGGACCCTCAATTCTTAAAAACCGTCCGAATAAGCTCGTTAATGCTGCAATTCACAAAATTCGAACATAGGTGCATCAACATGTTTTTTTGCTATTGGTAAGAATAGTCAGCTGAGGCCAAGTAATGGCCAAGTTATATATGATTACTGACATGCTTTAAATATTTTATCGTATCTCCGGAAATGGTATTGTTGGTTAAGAACTACCGATATGGAGCTATTGTTTGCAAAATAGTTCTGAGGTTACTTCGAAAATTGTTTTATTTTATTTTATTTTTTTAAATGTCTTATACCTGTGTTTTTAAAATTTGAATTAAGCAGACAATTCACGAATACTATGTTTTTAATGTGTATATTACTTAATATGGCGCGGTTTCACATTTTGCCAATATATTCTACTTCAATTATTTATTTAATCAATCCAATATGAAGAAGTTCAGTTTATAATAATTTCCGAGAAAAAAAAAGGATCCACTAAGTGAAGTTTCACTATGTATTATGGTTCTCCCGCTCTTCCCCTCCCTACCTCCACAAAAAGTGAGACAGAACGACGCATATTCTTAATAACAAGTGCTGTTGTCCTTTAAATATATATTTATACTTTGTACAAACTTTTGAAGAAATGCACTTTTAAACTCGAAAAGTCTTCTTGAACCTTATATATGGTAGAAGAAGACTTTTTGACATAAAAAAGTTCCCTTTCTTTCAAAGGTATCGGCAAGGTGAGTCAGTTGGTCACCGATTTCAACCATTTTTTTTTCATCGAAAATATTCGACACGTGTCTCGGCGTTCGTGTTGGCTCTAGCAGCCAGGAAAAAAAATATTTATATTATTTATTCTTATCTTTGCATTGCCTGTATTTTTAGGATATATACAAATCGATTTATTTATTTTTTTCTGTAGAATAAGACAGAAATATTGACTAAGGTATTAAATGAAATACAATTAATCATAAATAACAAAAATCAAGTTACGCTTACTATAAAATAGACCAAGGTTGTCAGATTCATTTTAATGTCCTTAAATGTTTTAAATTTAAGATATTAGCAAAATCACCTTAATACCTTTTTCGTTTAAGTCTTTGAAAACATATCTCGGTCGCTTCATCATATTTTAGGAACGGGAAAAATAAACAATCGCCTAACGGATTGATGTGACAAGAACATGACAGGAGCCTCTTTCTTACAGAACTTTAAATTTGCATAAAGTTTTTAAAAATATATTGGTATAGTTTCCGTTTCTTTGTTATAAAATAGAAAATATATATTTACATATATTATACAGTCCTGCTGAGGAAGAACGCAGTATATCTCACTAACCAAAACCACAAATAATTTTATTTACAAAAATTAAACATTATTTCACCACAAAATAAACTATATTTTAAAACATTCAAAAATAAAACAATGAGAAAATTATTGCATTTTCAACAAATATAAACTAACGAGTCATTTCTCTGATTACAGTAATGTACGAATCTCAAAATTTATTTAAATAAAGACACTGCGTTCTAAATAATCAGGACAACAAACGTATCCTAGGATTCATTACAGGTTGAAACGGCAGTGGCCTCGAGATCTTTTTTGAATATGTCATTGGAGTTCTGACACTGGCTTCTCCGCTCAAGTCTGTGGCTTCCGTGAGTGCTCTCTCTTAGTTTCCATTGGACTCTAATGCCGGTGACGCGGCTTAGAGAGAAGCGCTGGGATCTCCTAGAGCCTAGACTTGTCTTCTACATGTGGGGGAAAGGGCTGGACTAGGAGCTCCCTTGGCTGATTGTAAATATTGTAATTGAGTATGACTCTTAGTTTTGTTTTTTCTATTTACTCATTTCTAATAATTTATTATCATTAATATTTATTTATTTAATTTTTTATCTTTTTTCCTTAAGAATTTTCTGTATTATATCACTATAAGCTATATTTCTTTGTTCTTATTGCAATTTTTATCTTTGTTAAATATACATTGTTATCTTTTATATATCTATTTTTATGTATTTCATTTTTTTTTTTTTTTTTGTTTTATTATATTGTAAATATGGTATGAATTAGTCTTACAGCTTTAATACTCAATGTCCTTAAGTGTGGTGAAATGTATTATATCTCAACAAACAGATTAATTTCTTAAACAAAAAAAGATTTCATTACAGTTTCAAATTGCTCCGAGAAAAGTATATTCAATTTTCTTTATCACTTAGAAAAAAAAAAAGATTAAGTCACTACACAATTTCACAATCGCAATTGGATCGTCGTTATAACCGAAACTACGGTATGGAATTTAAAAGGAATTCACTGTATCTTCGACACATTGTAAACAACAGATTTGAAATTTAACAGTAATTGGTACTATTTTGAAATTATTAAAATAAGATAGATAGCTAAAATTTCAAAAATTTATAGCATTGTAAAATAAAAATACAAGAAAACACAATTTTACTTGCTTGTGTAGGAAATTTTGTCAGTTTAATTACTTAAAGCTAGATAGTATAAAATTTTTTTTTTTTTGTTTATTATTGAAATTTACAACTGTATTAAATGATAAATACAACAAGTAAATATAAACTAGTAACATCACATGTACAACATGAAGAGAAACTACTCATTGGTAGCACCCTAATTATATTTCTATATTGGTAGGACCCGAGGCCACCTTCTTTTCAGACGCCTCGGAGGATCATCAGGAATAGAAGAGGAAGCAGGGTTGGAAACAAGAGGGTTCGGATGGTTCAGAAGTTTATTATGGAAGGACAGGTATCTGGATTGAGCTAAATCGGAAACATATGCTACATTATGGTAGTTATGGATGATTTTATTTATTAGACCTAGTTACCTATTAGACATAGTAGGGAGCATTAATGATTTTGGATTGTAGGGATTAGATACGAGAGGAATTTGATGGTTTAGTAGAGCCCCAAAGCTGGATCCCGTAAGTCCAAATAGGCCTTATTATAGTAATATATATGAATTTTTTATAAATAGTTGGAAGTATAGAGCGTTTGTCTAGTAAGTGCTTCAGTAGTCTAAAACGTCGGGCGGTTTCAAGTCGTTTCAATGTGGTATGGGGTTCCAAGTGAGTCGTTTGTCAAGGTGGAGTCCTGGGTATCGGATTTGTTCAACAGGGATGAGTGGGGAATTGTTAAAGGACACTAAAAGAAATTTAAATACTTTTTTTAAATTTAGCTTCTTATACAACAAAAAACCTTGCTTAAAAACAAAAAAATTAAATTTCCTAAAAAATATGTAAAATATGTATATAATGATTTTTCTATACCTTCCATTTTGATTAGAAATTAATTATTTTATTTTTATTTTTCACACCTAAAAGTAAATTCGTACTTGTATTTTATCTCGAATACATAATGAAGGATTGTTTGAACCTCCGAGCGCAGAACAAACAAAAAATGTCCTAACACATTAACAGTCCCAAGATAAGGAAAGATTACTTCAGGTAAACGCTAGGAATGTTACGGCGCCAAAGAAATACTTCTGTTCTCTAGGTTTCTTTTTTTTTTTTTAATATATATTTATGATAGAATATTTAGGATTACATAAACCTAATTATACAAAAAAAAAAGTATTATTATATTCAAGTATGATTTATTCAGCGGCTGACAATTTAATAAAACCTGGATAACTGTTTATTGCAAGTAGCACTAATTCTACATCTAATTTCGAATAATAGTTAAAATAGCAATTTTAAAAATAACAATAAATAAATAAAATAACATTTTTTTTGTCGCTGTTAAAATTTAACAATTTCACTTGTAAGATATGAAAAATAATTCATACTAAAAACAGTAACTAAACATAAAATTTAAATGCGGACATAACTTTTAACACTCATGAAAAACGCTAAATTATTTCTAAAAATAACTTTGACTCTTGACACTAAAAGAAAACTTCTAAAACTTAACAGATGATGCACAATTTTAGCCAGACTACTTAGGAAACTATTTAAGCTTTCAGTGAAAGCTAAACTAATATTTCATGAAGAACATCCAGTACAAGTCTGGAGCTTACTTCATAGCTAACTCGAAAGATTTTAAGACGGATATTAACCACTCTATTCAATATTTGTCAAATGGAATACTAAACGTTTTAAATGCAATCCAAAGAATATTTTTTTATTTGTATTTATTTGTTTAGAAATATAATAATCTGTCACGTGGACAATAATTATTGTGAGATATGAACACGAAAGTGAAAATAGTAACTAAATAATAATCATATAATTATGTACAATAAAAAATAAAATAACCTAAACATAAGTAATTTTTTTAAAAATCTTATTTATTGAAAAACATTACAATCTGTCTCAAGGACATTTATAATAGTGTTCACAGATCACATTCACACTCTATGTACAGTAAACAAAATAAATTATACAGAAAAATAATATATATATATTTTAATATAATATATATTATATATATATATAATATATATATATATATATATATACACAGAAAAATAATATATAGTAAGTAAATTAAAAACATAAAAACTAAGTCATAGCTACAATGGATATAATTATTTAATCTGCATACAATTTTATTTTATCTTTCAAATTTTTAAAAATACCAGATTATGTTTTTTTTTCCGTTTCTGTTATTAAAAACCTTGTAGATCTTTTGCCGCTTAACCGGCCTTCTCTCTTCCTGTCGTAGGCTTTTTCTTTAGAATTATCTGCTTGCTGCTCTGTTGTTTCTGCTCTGTTGAGTCGATCTATCTAGTTTTTTTTTCTTCCACGTGGTCTTTTGTCTACTATAGAGTCACTCCTTGTTATGTAGAGGCTTCCAGAAGGATTTTTCTGAATTACATGCCCCAACCACCTTAACCTCCTTAATCTTCATGTCGTGAGATATTGATTGAACAGTTTCTGTAAACAGCTCTTTATTGGTCTTTCCCCTACATTTGTTAGCATTCTGATCCCAGATCGCATAAGAAAAAAAAAAACCTGTACTACTACAACCAATGAAGGGTCTTGGGTTCAGTGCTATTTAGGGAAAATACTCTTTCTTAGTCAACAGCTGTGCGAGGAGGTGATTTGACTGAGATCACGCTCAACCGCCAAGTTTTCACCCTTAATTAATTATTTAATTAAAGGTGCACACTTTATAGAGGCTGGGTGTGCCACAGGAAGGTCTCTCTACGATAAATAATAATTTTCCAGATCGCTTAAGATCATTCCTAAATATGTATAAATTGAAAAGGTATATATATATTCATTACACCTAATGCATTTGATATACATTTATTGTAAGGAACTTTTTTGATTTTAAAAATTAAAATAATAAATATATGTTTTTTAAACTTGTTTAATAATAAAATTTAAAACAATAAAATATTTTAGATTCTTATTTTAATGTTGAAATTGCTGCCGTTTATTATTATCGGCATACCATTAGGGGTTATTAATACAACCTACGCTTACTAGTTCCTTCCGTTTAACATTCCAAGGAAGCAAACATTTTATTGATATTTAACAGCTTGCTATATATTATCTAGGATTAATTATATAAATAATACTTAGAATAGATATGAAACTGTCAACCATTATTCAGACAACTGGGACATGACTTTACGGCCTATAAAGAGACCTAGTCCGCCTCAAATATTTTTAGCCTTCAGCCTTTCCGACTCCTTACTCCAAACGGCCCACGCATCCTCCAACCATTCAGCACTTCACTCATGCAGTGTACGCATTATGCGTTCAACCATTTATCCATAATATATCCATGATATAACTTTAAATGCGTAACACAATTTCTATGCATAAATCGTTAGGGAATTTCGGCCGTTTATATTTGAATACTTTATAAGGGATAATACTGTACGTTGAAGGTTTATCCTGAAAATGAAAAGCTAATCAAAAGCTTATCTCCAGGGTAACTTTATACATTTCAACGGAACTAACAAAAGCTGAATATGCTGTTTTCTATTATCGCTTTACGTGAAACGAGTCCTTTAAAATGAGGAACCTACAAGGAAAACTAAGGTCAAGATTTTATTTTAGGATTTTATATTGAAATGTTTGTATCCGTTTTTTTGAAAAATATTTAAACATTTAGGATTCAGTTGGAATAAACCTTTTTTACTTTCATTCTCAAGCGGTATTATTTCCAACATATTTTTCTAAGAAACCTAATCAATTCTCTCTTCAAAAAAATGCATACAACTCAAACGCAACAAGGCAGTAATTATTGCGAAAAAAAAATTGGGTGATATATCATCAGGATATATAATTAATATACACAAGTCGACAAACTTCCATTTCTAAAAATTTAAATTGAGTGAGAAAGAACACTAAAAATAAAAATCACACAATCATAAAAATAAATAAATACTTAATTTAAAGGTTTGATAAACGTTTTCCTGGAGGGTTTATATATTTATACAAATCAAATAATTGTATCTCAAAAATTATTTAAGAAAACTGAAATCTGTCTTATTTAGATGGTTTTTTCTTCAATAAATCAATTAAAACTGAAAATAAATATCAATTTTTCAAATTAATATAAAATTGAATAAAATAATTCAAAAAAAATTTAAAGGTAATTATCTCATTAGAAAATATTTTAATATTTAAATTATATATATATATATATATATATATATATATATATATATATATACATTATGAATTTACTGATAAATTAATACCTCTCTCCTTTCACTCGATTCTTTCAGGATCTATACGATACACTATATATTAATTTTTTCTAAACATGACTCATATTACCTTAATTTCTAGTAAGATTGAAATAAACAAGCTATCTATTTCGACTTCAAGAATTTTGGAATGCTCCAAGCTCTCAATTTACAGCAAAATCTATCATTAACATCATCGAGCCTATTTGGTAGCATAACATTGGTAGCATCGTAACGATATTCATAATTATTCCTGCAATATTTAACTCTTATATTTCTTTAGTGATGAGACTGGCATCAAAAATATTACTTGCATAGTTAACATGTGCTGGTCTGAAATAAATATGAATCCAATATAAAGATTTGACACCAAAATTTTAGTCAATCCTGAAGGAGGGTAAAATATAACCAAGCGTTCACACCTTTCCAAATCGCCATGTATCATATTTTCTCACTTTTGAGAGTAATACTTATTATACTTAGATATAATTTTGCACATCCGTTAATGCCTGATAAATAATCTGAACTACAGATTTTTTTTATATTTTTTGAATTTTATTTCTTAATGATATTTACAACTGTATTAAAGAAATACATTTAGTAATTTGAAGATATGAATATAATGACTTGAAAGCACTTATTGAGAAACTACCCAATGGTAGCACTCTTATGATATGTCTACATTAGGAGATCAAGGGGCCATCTTCTTTTTAGACGCCTCGGATTATCGGGAATTAAAGAGGAAGCAAGGTTAGAAACGAGAGGGTTGGGATGATTCTGAAGTTTATTATGGAAGGATAGGTATCTGGATTGGGCCAGATCTGAAACATAAGAAACATTAAGGTCATTACGAATGGTTTTATTTGTAACAAAGTAGGGAGCATTGAGGTCTTTACGAAGGATTTCGGATTGAATACAAGAGGAATTCGACGGTTTAGTGGAGCCCCGTAGCTTAACTCCGTAAGTTCGAATAGGCCTTATTATAGTGATGTATATGAGTCCTTTGTAATTAATTGGAAGTTTAGACCGTTTATCTAGTAATTATTGAAGTAATCGGAAACGTCTAGCGGTTTCTTGTTGATTCAGTCTGGTATGATTTTGAATATTTGAATACTAATGGAAGTAGGACTTCCACAAGCTGTGTTTGTAATCTAGTTTATTATGTTATGTTATAATATTGCAGTATTGGCCTTCATAAGATTATTGCAATTTGTTTTGAGAAAATAAATTGTAGTAAATAATTGAAATATAAATTGAAGAGATGTTGGTTGGGGTGCTCAGTCAAAATACAAAGTAAAAATAAATTTATAATGATATAGAGATGGTTGACCGTGATATAATATGAGAAGGAATTGGTGGGGGGGAGGGGAGGAATGCGGTCAAATAAATTCTAGATTATTTAAAAAATTAATCATAAAAATAATAATTGAAAATACTATTTTTAAATAATCTAGTATTTATATGACCGCACCCCTCGACCAATTCTTTCTCATAAAAATAAATTTAGTTATTTTTGTTTATTCATTTTTCATTTCTTTGTTAATTTCATTATTTTGTTATTTTATTATTGTTTATTTCATAATTTTTTAACTGTATAATCATTATTATTTATTCATAGTTCCTAACTCTGTTACCGTTATTATTTATTTCATATATCCTGACTTTGTTCTACATATTATTATGTTTCTCATATGTATTGTTATCTTGTCTTTTCTTAGCCCTGATGAAGGTCTAAACCTTGGGCCGAAACGTCGACAAAACCAAAAATAAATATTGTTTATTTATTTTTACTTTGTATTTTGACTGAACGCCCCAAACAACTTCTCTTCAATTATTCACTGCAGTCAACCATCAATCCACTATTATGAAATTAAAGTTATTTTATGTTATAGAAATATAAGGTAAATTATATTCCGAAAGTAGTGAAACCTTCCAGTTCGGTGGGCAGCGACTGGACCCAATGACCTTGACCCTACCACTTGGACCACTCCTCCTGCAAGGCCCCGAAAGAACTAACCGACTTTTTTTTTTTTACTTTTTGTAGGAGGCTCGTCAGGGTTAAGAACAAAGAGGACATAACATCTATTGTCTCAACGCCAGCCTTTATTCAAAGGAATCTGCAGTCAAACTCGTACTCAACGATACTTTATTTAAGTCCATGATCATTCAACATGTTATAGTTAATTATCATAACTATAACCTATGAAAAAGAACCAAGTAAAATAAAAAAAATGTTATTTTTATTATTTATTTTTTTGTATATTGATATTTTCTTTTTGGTTTGTTATTGTCAATAATGAAATTTTTTAATCGGGCAAGGATAAAAAAAAGTTAACCAACCTTAAAAGGAATAAAAAAAATTAAAAAAAAATCCTTCACCCGCGGCTTTTCTTCGAAATTACTGGAACCATTGTTTTTATATTTGGTATCAATGTCAGAGGTCACCCAGGGATGATCCTGAGAACTCGACATTACCATCCGACCTTTCCAGGCAAATACATGATCTGCATGCAATGCATGGTATCTGCAATGGTAATTGCAAGGTAAATCATCGCTACGCTATTCAACATCACACACAAAGTAATATGTGATTGCAAAGTTGGAATCTGAAACTCGCTATTATTAATAATTTACAATTTATTTGGTTTTATCTGCGAAATTGAATTGAGTTAAATCTGATGAAAATGGAAACTCGTTGAGTAATAAGACGAAGGCCACCTGGATGCCTGACCCATCAGCGGTTTGTTAGAGAAACTCAGGGTCAAGCATAATGGCCCCATCACCTCCTGGTATATTTTAACGATGGAGGAATAGTTAACAATAGGAAATGAGGTTGGAAAGTTAGTTGGGAACGGCAATCGCACAAAAAAATAATTGTAATAATCAACTTAGTTTATTATCTTATTACAATTTTTAAAAATGTACGTTTCTTTCTGTTGGCATTACAGAACATGTATATCTTTTGCCGCCTTACGAAGCCTACTCCATCTCGGCCTATTGGGCTATTTCTTTCCAGTTATCTGCAAGCAGCTCTATTTCACCTTTGTTGATTCTACCTACCCATCTGCCATTTAGTCTTCCACGTGGTCTTTTTACCTTCTATTGGGGCATTCATTGTTACATAGAGACTTCCAGATGGATCGCTACGAGCTTAACCTCAGTGCCTACATATGGGACATCAGCTTTGTATACTCTTAGTTTCAGATTTCTTGAAATTCTTCGGGATTTCAATACGGGAGAAAAAACTATATTTGTACTAGTTATACGGTGGTCATTCTTGAGATTATTAAGGTGGTTATCACAATATTTTAATAATTCATACACTCTTAAAATACATGTATCTGTTTTGTTTTATCGCCATCTTGTCTTTCCTCAGTCTTGATGAAGACTTAAAACTAAAGCCGAAACGTTGGCATAAAATAAAATTTTTTATTTTTATTTTTCTCTGACTGCAATCTTTTGTAACCATTGTTTAAGAAACAATATTTCCATATTCAGAATAATTCCCTTCAATATTCTATGACTATAAACAGGATTTATTTGGAATTATTACACTTTATATGGACTTAACATTAGCGGAAACAAGTTCAATACGATCTCAATAAAATTGTTGAAGTGAAACACGATTGCCATGTAAATGAAATTGGAGTCTTTAATACATTTCTCGAACATATATGCAAGAAATGAGTGTGATTTAGTTATTACAAAATTATTTTGCATTTCTTTTTTTGGATAGAGATTAGAGAACTTTAATAATACATGTTATAATTACCGGCATAGTCTTTGTATTTAACAGAGTACCTTTTCAGAGTACCAAAAAATTTAATTACTACTTTAGTTATGCCAAACGATTAACTGAAGTAGTTATTAATTCCCAATAGTGAGTAAAATACTTTTGGTACTCGGTACTCACAGTAGCATTTGAACATCTCTGATATTTAATTATGTTTTTATAACTATTGTTTCCTGAAATATGTTTTCTCGTGTTTTTAACCTAAAAAATGTGGAATAAATTTGTTTTGTATTTTTCGTCCACTGTACATTGTGTATTTGTATGCATTTTATGAATTAGGCTAGGAAGAGAGAGGAGAGAATATGGGGAGGAGTAGGGAAAATGTATAACGGGAGAGAAGTAAGAGAAAGGGATCTAGAATGCTAATAAATAAATAAAAAATGAAAAAATATATAAAAAATAATATATATATATATATATATATATATATATTGTATACTATGCTCATATATATTGTTGATACTATATAACTGTATATTAGTTTTAAAAATTGTCTGTAGTGATTAATAAGTATGCTGTGTTTGAAGCAACCCAATGTAATTCCCCCAAGCAGCACCCTTTTATGAAAATAAAGTGATTCTCTCTTCTTAGTATTGAGTATTGAGTATTGAGACGACCCCGCAATCTCCAAACAAATTGAAATACTTTGAACGAAAGTAGCAATAAATAATAATTTTAATGAAAAAATTGTTCAAAAGAAAGACGCTATTGATATTACGAGATGAAAGAGAAATAAAATAACAAGCCATTGTCAGACGAAGCAAAATAACGATAAATTATAAAAAGCTATAAGATTAGGCGATTAAATTTAAATTCAAGAACTTTTAACCAGAAAACCGTATTCAAAATGTAGATATATTTAGAAAACGAAATAGTCTTTTGGTTTTGAGCATGCACAAGATAAGAGTAATTACGGTGAACTTTTCTGTAAACAACTCGAAAGTTGTATGGATTTTTATAAGAAAAATACCTCCCTTTAGATAGTTCCTATGAACTTATATTTCAGAAAAACATCGCACATACCCTCTGTTCACGCTAATTCAATGAAAAATAAATCTATGAAATAAGGGATAAGAACAAGGGCGGATTAAACAGTAAGCGGACTTAGCGGTCACGTAGGGCCCCCCATAGCAAAGACCCCAAGGTTTAAATATAATATTTTAAGTTGAAGATATAAGCTAGGTCAGCAAAGGCTTAAAAATAAATCTACATAACCGAATAATTCTTAAGGTAAAATATTAAACTTCTGGAAGAAATATGGTCAGAGTTGGTTAAAAAAAAAAAAAAAGGATATAAATTATTATTATTATTCTATTCATAAGATAACAAAATAACATTGCACGGCTGTTCATCTGTGTTGAGCTACTTAATCACGCAACATACTCTTAGTTCAATAGATATTATTTAAAAAAACAAACAATAGAGTCTTGGTTGTAACCGATATATACCAAATTTTAATAATAGTCTAAAGAATAGAATAAGCTAAAAGATCAATATACTATTCTAAGGGGACTTCAGTCGCAGAATAAAATTATTTTTCATTTTAATATATGTGGTGATAGAGGATTCCCAACGAATCTAAAATAATAGTTTCTGCCATACTAAATCTACTCCCTACTAACACCGAGCTTCTGCAAGACATTACTCGTGGTCAGAGGAAAGGTTTCGATAATTCTGGACCAAAGAATATTATAACTTTCCAGTACAAATATTTTAATCTAAATATCCATTTGTTTTTTCCAATTTTATTATTTTTTTAAAATTAATACGACCTAAAATAAAATTTACTAAACTTAATATTAAATATTTTAAAGTAAGCATTAAAAAAAAAAGCCTTGAGTTTCAACTTTTCAGTAAATAACTACTTACAATAAAAATATATACATATATTTTTTTTTTTATTCACAGTTGTCAAATATAGTAATGACGATAAGTGAATTAGATGTTCGTTACAAAAATAATGGTATGTAAGACATGAGGAAGTGCAGTACCCACAAGCAGATACAATATATATCTATATTATTTTTTATAATTTGTTTCCTTTTTTATTTATTTATTTTTTTAATACTATTTCTTTCATTCATTTATTAGCATTCTACATTCCTTTCTCTTACTTCTTTCTCCTTATACATTTTTCTTACTCCTCGACATATTCTCTTCTATCTCTTGCTAACCTAATTCATAAAATGCATACAAATACATAAAGTACAGTGGACAGAAAATACAAGACAAATTTATTCCATTTTCTTTAGATTAAAACACACGAGAAAACATATTTCAGGAAACAATAGTTATAAAAACATAATTAAATATCAGAGATGTGCAAATGCTACATATTGAATCACTATTGGTTATTCCATCACTAGTTCGGTTAATCGTTTGACATCAAATGAAGTACTAATTAAATTATTTTGTATTAAAAAAAGGTCAGTATTTGAGTAAAATACATCATACTCAGTAGCATTTGACCATCTCTGGCCACAGGTACCTCTCCCTTGCTTGATAAATACATTAATTGAGGAGGTCCCTCGTCCAGCTTCTCTTCAACCTTGTACGGATGTTCCTGGTACGTGTGTTGTTACCATGTCATGCATGAGTATGTTATTATGTCCTTGTATGTTATAAATATTTTTTCAACCGATTTAACAGTCAATTTTAAAAATTGGTATGAAATTTACTTGCGCTGTATTGTAAGTGCGCTGCGGAAAACTTATAGTCTGGAATGAGAGTAATAATAAGAATTTCTGCTAGCTCTGAATAAAAATATAAAATTGTGTGAAAGGTAATAAGAGACGGCATAATTTAAACAGATGCAGCAGGTCAAAGAGTGCTTCCTCACACACCCATCCGACCGCTGGGCCCTTAAACAAAAATAGAACTCCCTGCAGCTAAAACCTATTACTCATTACTAGGGTAAGAAAGGGTTCACGACCTAGCCCTAACTATATCTAGTAATAACCAGGAGCAGCTTCTCTATTACATATTTTATGTCCATGGTTTACAAAGCGAAGTTTTATTCATGTTTATTTAATGATCCTTTCAGAATTTTAAAAATAATTGTATAATATTTTTGTTTTATAAATATACCGTCGAATAACAAACGCAAACAGAGCTTTCTTCTCTCTTTCAAAGGTAATGAAATGCTGAAAAATCTCAAGAAATCTCAAATCATGAGTTTGCAATGTGATTATATAGAAGCCAGTTCTGATATACAGTTACGACACCTGAACACTAACAGGCACTAGAGAAAGAAATATCAAAAGATTTGAAAGAAAAATCCATATCTGGAGGAATCTGGGATGAGAATACAAACGCATGGAGTAGAAGGACCAATAAATAACTGCTTACAGAAATTAGCCAATCAATATCTCATGATATCAAGGAAAGGAAATCAAGTTGGGCGTGTAGCTCGGAGCAATCCTCCAGGAAGCCTCAAGACAACAATGGATGCCTCAATAATAGGCAAGGAACCACGTGGAAGGCCGAAAACTAGATGAATAGATCAAATCAACAATGAAGCACGGAAGCTGCGTGCAGTAAAATGGAAACAAACAATTCATGATAGGAAGAGATGGAAAGCCAGGCAAAAAATCTAAAAAGTCAGTAATTTCAATATAAAAAATTTCTTTTTTAAAAAAATGAAATAATGTAAATACATGATTTTAAATAAAATATCTTCACAAAAAAGTATAATTTTTGTTATATTTATTAACAACCGCACAATCAAACTAGTAAAAATTAAAAGCTTTTAATTGTTAAAATATAATATATTTATACAACTATAATATTCGCGATCAATTAAACCTTAGATTTAAAATACCTTTTTTTAGGACAAAGGAAATTTTCAATTATTGTATTAAAGCGAAATTAGTAAGTTTTATCATAGTGAGTAGACTCACATTTTAATAGTAATAAAAATAAAAAAAATGAAATTCGTACTAATAAAAGGACAATCATGGAGTAACATCCAGAATTAAAAATTACATCATATTTTAATAAATGGATTGATAAAATTAAATTATTTTTTTCAGACTAAGTTTGGTAAAAAAATGATAGCAGCCTTTAGGTGAATACCTACGGTTGGCGAATTCTCCTTACCCAAAACTAAAACAAATACTATTTTATTATATTTATTATAATTGATATATTTTATTATTTTTTTATTTATTGAGCAATATAAGATTCTGTCTATTGGACAATAGTTATTGTGAGATAAGAACGCATTAACGCTATACAGGGTGTCATAGCTCTTAATGACCAAACTCTGGAGCGTGGTTCTAAAAAAAATTCCTAACAGAAAAAGAGTTCAGACCAATTTTGTATCTTTCCTAAGGTGGTCACGTTTTTTATTGAATGAGAAGAAATTGCTCAAAAACTGTCCTAGATAATGGATTTTTTAAAGTACAATATCGTAAAGTAGACATTTTTTTTTCTGAGAAAAAAGAATGAATAAATTTACAAAGCTCAATATAAAAGGGACTTTCAGGACTTCTAATATGGCCGCTGTACTACTGAAGTTGCATTACCCATACACGAGCAGCATATATCTGTAATCCCCCCGATTCGTGAAATAATGGTAGGTTTTGTGTAATCAGACCACCTGAAAGTCCCTTTTATCATCGATCTTAGTTAATTTAATCACGGTTTCTCAAAGAAAAAAATTGTCTAGTTTACGATGGTTTACTTAAAATTTGATTATCATAAACAGTTTTTGAGCAATTATTTCTTATTCAATAAAAAAACGTGACAACCTTAAGAAAAACACAAAATTGGGATTTTCATGCATCAAATGAGTTTTTTTGTTGGTAATTTTGTCATGAAACATCCTTTAGAGTTTGGCCATAAGAATAAGAACTGAGGCACCCTGTATATACATAAAAATATAAAATAAACCGAAGCAATTCAACGCCTAAATAATAATCAAAACGTATATGCAATAATTAAAAATAAAGTAGCTTAAACATAACATAAATATATAGAATGAAATTTTGAGAATTATCCTTAGTACAATATTATAATTTTTATCTATTCCATGCGGAGTTACATTTCTTAATACGTTACAATAATACATGCCTATATTATAGTTATGAACCAAACCTTTATTATCCACCAGTATAAAATGAATTAATTTTAAATTGGAAAATGCTTATTAATCGTTCATTGTTTTCACAAATATGGGCATATTTATTTTTAAAATTTCTTCTGTATTAACTAAGAGAATACCTATTGAATTAAAGCAGTGAAAACAACGTTTGTAATTCTTGGATTAATTATGCGGAACAGATTTCGCAAGTCCATTCTGGGGGTAGCAGACCTTTCACTGGGTAGGAGCAAAAACGAACGGTAGAATCCTGACAATGGACCCATCATATTCCAGGTGACAAAATCATAACAATCCATTACTTCTTCCTATATATAAGCAAAAAGTAACATGCTCCACCTCTCCCTCCCTCTCACCCACCGACATTGTTTTATTTTTATTTTTAAAAATATTAAATAATGAAAAAAACTTTTCAGGATTTACAGTCAACAATTTTTATTTGGTATTCAAGTTCTTGTTCCGAATTCCAAAAGATAGCCCTGAGGATAACCCACATTTTTGGGTCGAAACGTCGGCAAATATAGTAAAAATTCCTGACTGTAAATCCTTGAAAATTTTGTTCATCCTAATAATTGATCACTTTTATTTATTTGATGCTTTTATTTATTTCTGTACATATAGTGTGAATGTTATCTTACCTCACTATAGCCAATGTCCATGTGACAGATTGTTATAATATTCAATAAATAAAAATAAAATATTTAATTGATCATTCGACTAATTACCCATCTCTAAAAATATTAAAAATTCTAATAGGGTTCATACATATTATTTTTAATATGTCCAATGCATTTGGTCCAAAACATCCAAAATTATTCTCAGTAAAATCACATCACAAGTAATAAAACAGTTCACTAAAAAAAATAAAATTAGACTTTTGGATCTAGTAAATTTAGAATTACTAAACTATTATAAGAGGTCAGAAACAGTATATCATAATCATTCCGAAACAAGCAATAAAATTAGTCATTTTTGTGCTACCCAGAGGGTTTTCCAAAGGATTTTTTTTTAGGATTAAATCTCATATTAGATATAAAATGATCTTACTGAATAACAAAGGACAGTAATACAAACAGCGAGTAAAATGCTAATACTTAAAAAAAAAAACTGTACCACTACAACTCATGCAAGGTCTTGGGTTCAATACCTTGTAAGGAGGTAGTGTCTCTTGGTCAACGTTTGGGCAAGGAGTTGATTTGACCGAGATCACACTCAACCTCCAGGTTTTCTCCCTTAATCAATATTTAATTAAGGGTACTCATTTTATAAGGGCTGGGTGTGCCCTAGCAGGGTCTAAGAATAAATAATTTATCTGCCATCAGTCGGACTCGAACCTGGAACCATGAGCATTGGAAGTCAGTGCCTCACCACTGATCTACCTCACTCTCCAAAAATGCTAATGTTTATCATGGTAAAATCAAGTTCTTAAGTGGAAAACGCTATTAAAATTATGAAGACTAGCTAATTTTATGAATAAATTATTTCACATACGAAATTTCTCGTATTTTTTTAATGCATCTTTTTGAGCTACAACTTCGTATTGTTAGATTTAAAGCTTCACACCAGGCAAGAAACGAATGAGTAGAACGTTCAAATCAACAGCTGTTCACAATAGTTCCAATAGAAATGTAATTGGAAGTTCACAGATGGCGTCTTTTACTGTAGAATCCTTGGTCCGATACCATTGTCCATCAGAAAATCGTTGCGGATTCAATCGCAACTCATTCTTTTGCCTCGTTCGTGGCAACACGAACCTAATGAATAGATGAAAAAGAATTTTTCTGGGAGGAGCAAAACAAGATCCAAAGATGTAAGATGGAAAAAAATGAGATATCACATCCATCCGAACACACATAGAATCAGGCTGGGGATGTTTTTGCCAGAGAATAGAACTACAATTAAGAGACATTGGAGGGGTAAAATTAATCTTCATGAATTGGTAATTTTTTTAGGCATTAAAATTGGTAATGGAAGTTTTAAAATATTTTCCAGTCAGATTCGATAAATTAAACTTGTATTTGTTCTCTATTTTGGCAAGATTACATTATCAATATCTACATCAGTACCTTTACTCAACCGTGTACGAATACTCTATTAAATATTAACTGATGTTTTTACCCATCACTGCACATAAGGAGTCCCGTCCCTTATGCGTGATCAAAGATTATTCTCAAACTTTTTTTTTTTTATTTATTTAAATAAATACCAAACAAAACATAGTTAGCATTAAAAAGCGTTTTAAAATATTTTTAGTTCTATGAATACAATCCTGTTTTCCTTTAGTATGTTTTTGGATAGCTTGATGAGACTTCAATAGCAATTATTTCTTTCTTTCTGCACACATGATGATCCTTGAATTGGTGAAACGTTGACAACTTAACTGTTCACATGTATGTTAGGGACTCGTGGCTTTATAGTTTGGATTGTTCTATTAATAAATTTATCCAATTTATGGTTTAATTAATAATCCTGATTGAAGATAAAAGAGTTTAAGAGGTGTTAAGAAACTCTGAACGATGTTTAGCAAACATAATGATATTTTAAAATTAATTGGGAGAAATAGATTGAACGGTGATGTAAATTACAAAAGAGAGTAAGATAAAACTTTAATAAATACTTTAAGATATATTTTGTATGAATCAGATATATATTCAAAAACGTTTTAGAGGTATATTCTGAGAGAAGATTTTCAGACAATAATTTGATAGAGAACTAGATCCTGTCTAAATTATCGTCCAATTCCTTTTCAGCCTAAAACGGATATTGCCAAACGTAAAAGCTGTCGCTATGTCTTTTATGACCAAGTTCTAATGCCCTTGAAATTTATCATGAAATCTTTTGTAGTGAAATAGTATATGCAACAATTATTTTATTTTTATTAATTATATCTCACACTCGAAGGCAATATGTGTTATGGTTATAGGTTCTCATTCATACAATATATATCTACATACTAAAGAGTCATAGAAATAAATAATTAAACATTTTAGAAATTCAGATGATATATAAAAATAAAAACAAGAAAAAATTAAATTAGTAAATATAATTTGAAAATAAGAGTAAACAAATAATCTATTATAGGAAAATAAGTAGGCAACACACAAACAAAATTAAATCTGAATACAAATAATTTGTCTTAAACATACCAATTAAAATAATAATTTAAAAATTATAGAAATCTTATTTAAATATATATATATATATATTTTTTTTTTTTTTTATTAATAACCTGTATCTCTACTGGCTTTAGCACCAGTGATGCGGTTTAGAGAGAAGCGCATAGGATCTCTTGGAGTCCTGCTTTCCCCTCTACAGTTGGAGGGACAGTTTTATGTTTTCTGTATATATGGTGAGAACGTGTTCATACCTCACTATAATTCTTGTCCACGTGACAGATTATTATATTGCTGAATAAATAATAAAAAAAAAATAATAATCTAAAAATACGGTGTGAATGTGTTCTCTGATCTCTATTATAAGTGTCCTTAACTGGGACAGATTGTAATATTTCTCAATAAACAAGTTAAGAAAAAGAAAAATCTAAAATAAGACTGCTATTATTGTTGTTTTAAAAATATCGCCATACAAATTTATTTTAATGATTATGTTTCGAACCAAAGTATTATTGTTCTGAGAAATGTTTTTACAGACACACTCATTAATCCTAGCGATATAACAAGTAGAGAAAACGAAAACGCTATCAAAAACTATGTACAATAAAAAATAAAATAACCTAAAGATAAGTAAATAAAAACATAAAAAACACAGTCATACCTATACAAATGCTATTGAAAAAAATTAAAAACATAAAACGATAAATATAAAAATTGAAGTTAAAGTTTTTATTTTAATTTAAATATCAATACAATAAAGTATGCTGATATCCATTACATTTCTTGAAAAAAAAAAGTTTTGAAAATAAACTTGTTTTCAAATCACTTTTTTTTTTTTAATTTAGAAATCCCTCCGAGGCGTCTGAAAAGAAGATGGCCTCGGGATCTTCTAATATAGAACTTTAATTTGAGTTCTACCAATGGGTAGTTTCTCTTCATGTTTTACATGTCATGTTATCAATTTCACATTTACTTATTGTATTTTATATGTAATACAGTTGTAAATTCCATTAAAATAATAAAAAAAAAAATTTAGAAATACGTTTTTGAAAAAATAAATAAATAACTGCACCATCAGATTCCTGGGATGGTTGTTACCTTAGAGTATGGACTCTCGATTAAAAAAAAAATTTTAGAGTTCACATATATATTTTATTTACTTATATTTACAACCATTAGGTGTCCACTCAACCACTTGGGTCATTTTAGTCCTTAAACAATATGATATTTAGATTTACAAAAAAAAAGTTGGAAGGTGCGAAACATTAACACATTAAAAACTTAATCAAATTTAAAAGAAAATAGAATATAGTTCAATATTTTAAGAAAACGAAAACAGTTTGATTCATATAAAATCATATTTTAAATTATTTTTTTATAATGATTCTGCGGCAGTATGAAATACAGCTACTCCCTTTCTTGATAAAAATATTGACAACAGAAGACTGGGGGAAAATATGTCCTTCGACGAAATACAACCACCGGTGACACTCAAAATCGAATCGGGCCAATAAATACGTGGATTTACAAGGCTGGAGCAGCTGGACGAGAGGCTGGAGGGCAGCCTAGTGCCATAAAGCTATAGAGCCAACTGTAGGCATTCCAAACAAACCCAACGCGGTCCGCTCAACCATTAAATGTCCCATGCGATTCACCCAAAGCCTGAGTACACCGCCGGCGATGGAATCATCAATAATACCCTAATCCACTCCTCATCTAATTCTTCAGTTTGACTGCATGTTAAAATAACCTAAAATATCTCCATATTATTACACAGTCTATATGACTATATGCAATTCGTCATTTTCTCGCAAACTTACTATATACGTATTATAAATTTGGATTAATTAATGAAGACATTTTCAATTAAAGATAGAGGATTGTGGGTTTTCACAAGCCTATTTACTAACAGAACTTGATCCTGTAACGGTGAGAGTTGTAATGTCCAAACAGTTAAACTCCTTTTACAAGACTGTCCCACATTCAAAACTATAAGTGAAAGGTAGGATATGTTACCATATTTAAAAAAACAGCGCATTTCGGTAAGAATACAGAAGAATACAGCGAAAAAGCTGTAAAAAAAAAATTAAAAAAAAAGCTCAAAGGTGATATACCATCAAAGTGATACTACCAAATGACCCTGCTGGGTAGAAGCAACAAAAAACAACATTAATTAGAAGGCTTGGTGATTTCCCCCCCCCTACCTTGGCTTTTCGGCTTTTAGGGGTTTTTCCTAGTCAGGGGAGAGAGCGGGGAATTACTGTCAGAGATCAACACCTCCGTCACTGGACTCGAACTCGCAATTGCGTTTATCAGGTTGACAGGCAACGAATGTACAGCAAATGCGCTACCCCGCGTAAGTCACCATGTTTGAGGAGGACACATTTCGACGGGGCTATGAAACTTTCGGAGAGAAAAGTTTCAAAACAGAGCACTCGAAGGAAAACATAGGATTTTTTTTTCACAGTAAGTGTAATTGTATATGACCTACAATTTGTCTAATACTATTTTTGCTTGCATTGTTTTTAAGAAGATGAGAGAAATACAATTTTTAGCTCTAGCGATCTTGGAGGAGGGATGGGCACCCCTATGCCGATCACATAAAGACGTTTTTCTCTTTGTAATCCGTTTTCGGAAGACCAACCCAATCCTCCCACCTACGCCACGGTCAGGAGATTTACCTGTCCGTCCAGAGCTAATTAAAATTTTAAGAAATATTTTCTTCTAAAATCCCAGAACATTGCAACTAAATTTGAACTCCTTAATGCAATTACTTGGGACTACACAATAAGAGTGCAATCCTCAACTCCATCTCATCAAACGTCCTAAATTTCCCAGCTTACCCCTTTTTTATTTTTAGGGAATAACACTTCGGATAAGAATAGTTATCTTCTTTTCTATCTCTGAATCCCATTCTTACTTAGTCCGATCCTTAGTAACATTCATACATGTACACCTGTAGATTTTTTTTTAAATATCGGTTTGAAAATTACTTTTATTTTTTCCCAGTTTTTTTAGTTACCATATGTTTGTATATAACTTTATTTGGATAAATATAAAATGAACCAGTTATTCAATAAACACACCTATTAAGAAAATATTATTTCGACCGTATCTTACAATTAAATTAACTTATTTACCGAAGCATGTAAAAAAAAAAATAAAAATAAAAAAAAAAAACCACTAACAATTTTTTTATAGGTTGATTGAAAAATCAAAGGGACGAAGAGCCAATATTTGAAGGAGTTAATTAAGAAGAAATTGATGATGTTTGATCAGGTCTCGATCGCTCCATCTTGGGGTTATCCGGGACTGTGTAGCCCGGTTGGAGTTTTGCACAAAAGGTCTCCTTTCGAAATATCACCTTTCACTCAAGAATTCTATTCTTCTGTCCTATTCCTGTCTGGAATAGCTTAGAAGAACTACCGACAAACGGTTCAGTACAAATTTCATTAGCTAACTGCCAAGGAAGTGTCTGAAGAATTGTTGAAGAACTATTTTTCTTAATAAAAAGAGAATAAGGAGTAAGCTTTACTCCAGTAAAAAGGATCCAAGATTAATTGCTGGAATCTCCTTTGACTGACAACTCTAACAAACAACATCCATTTTGTGTACAATAGCAGAAGAACCGTTTGAATTAAAAAATAAAAGTTTTTACGGAAAGATAAAATTCAATCTTCAATATATAACATTGAGAAGATGCATATAGTGGTGAATCTGATTTAATTTTTTTTTTTGCTTCAGTAACTTTTGTTTTATTATATATATTTTATTTTATTTCATCAATTTTTAAACAATAAAATATTTTTAAGCAACTAAACAAAAACTTATACACCTTCTTAATTATAGTTGTCATGATATAAAAATTATTAATAAACTTTTAGAAAATTCAATCTGCAAGATCCTTTATACTTCTAATTTAATCATTTATTTCTGAAGTGAAACCTAATCATTTTTTTTTTCAGGCATCAAGTATCGATTCCTATGTAAAAACATCCAATGAATCCAATGGTTCAATTTTTTATTCAAGACTAACTATAATATTTTTAGATGAATATAGATGTAGGGCACCGAAAGCGTAAAAAGTATGAAATGTAAATAAATGCGACTGTATAATCCTTGCTACAAACCCGTTTTTATCAAATTATTAACCTCGTATTAACATCGTAAATAGCTTCATCTCATCGTAACCTATAAATATTGTATTTACGAAAATTCTCGTAAATACAATCTGGAGATCGGCAAACGTGGTCTATTTAATTAGGCACTAAAAACTTATGAATACTCATTTCCTTTCCGCTTGAACCGTAATGTAATATGGTCACAAGTCGAAAACCAAGTGGACCTACAAAAATATTGATCCGTTAGGTGTGAACTCCACCTGTAAAATGTCAAAATAACGAGGTTCTACAGGCAAAACGGTCCAATATTTGTGTAGGCCACGTTTTTTTTTTTAGTTGTGATTACATCGTCTTATAATTGAAGTGGAAAGCAAATGAGTATTCATGAATTATTAGTACCAAATTAAATAGACAATGTTTGCATATCTCCAGATTGAAAACGCTCAAATTCCTAGAATTTTCGTAAATAAAATATTTTTCTTTTACGATGAGATAAAGCTATTTAAGATGTTTTAGGTGGATGTTAATAATTTGTTGAAAACTGGTCTGTACCAAGCACTAATATTTATGCCACCTAAATGTATCCGTAAGCCTTAAATTAATTAATATGGACTTAAAAGTCCTCTTTAATGGTTATAACGGTAGATTAAATTTTAAGTTTTGCTTTTTATGAGATACTCTATATATTTAGACAAGCTATATAAGAATTCCACTTAATATAGTACTAAAAAATTGGAATAATTTTAATAGAATTGAATATCATCACATCACATCCACTAAGGCTTTGGTGTACAGAGGATTATCTGCCTGGCTAGAAATGAGGCTGAAGAAACTCATGAACTGTTTTATATGATACGTCTTCGGGATTCACATGTTTCATTTTGATACACCGAGTTGAAGTGGCTATATCCTACTTCCCGACGACAATACCTCCATGGTGTTTCCTTTTCCAAGTCTTCAGAACCAGAACCCTTCCTACATCCTGAAACTCCTTACTCTACGTTCCTCTATCCACTCTCTTCATATCAGGCGTCAACCTACAGACTTATATATCCCCTTCCATAAAACTTATTCCTTCAGAAAATCCTTCATCAATCGTGCTGCTACCTTTTGGAACTCTCTTCCTACCTCCGTCCACAAATTCCTTCAAACAACTCCTGTTTAACCACCTACTCCACATTCAAACTTCCGCAAACATGTAAAATTAATTGCATCTGTACGCTGTTTAATTTCAATCTACTGCACAATTGCAATAACAATTAACAATTAATTATTTTGTATTTTTTATTATTCTAAGTCAGACTAAGACCCATTAATTTGTAATTCTGTTATTATTCTTAGGGGACAGTAATTCCAGAATAAAATTATTTTTTTCATTTCATTTCATTTCACTTTCTAGAATGTGCACTTTAAAGCAAATGACAGAATAATATTTAAAATTGTTTAAAATACAAAAGATTAGTTTGGATGCTTTTGTTACTGAATACATTCCAAGGAGTAAAGGTAGGTTGCGGTGTTTTCACGAGAGAAGACAGTACCCCACAAGGGTCAATAAAACGCTAGTAAAGTGAACTTCCAGGTAATCGTCGGGAAATTCTTGGAGCCCCAAGAGAGGAAGGAAAATTGAAAATTTTGTATCTGTGAAAATACCTTGGCAATGTAATTCTCATTTACAGTTCTGTAAATTACCAGAAATTTACCAAGAAATATATATATATATATATATATATATATATATATATATATATATATAAATTATATAAAACTTGTATATTCTTAACTTAAGACACATTACATCAGTGTGTTTCGTTTAATTAATATCAAACCATAATAAACAAAATTGTTGAACATCAATATTCTTTTCTTTATTTTCGATAAATAACAGAAGTCTAGATCTTAAAACTGTTTTTCAATATTGATTACTGCCACCTGTGTTTTAAAACAGTTTTATTTATAATCCAATAATTTTAAAAATTGTATATACTAAAATATAAAAAAAAATGTATTTATAATTTCAAGAATATAATTCAGAATAATATTTAAAAAACAAATCTCCAATAAAGATAATACACTAATCATATGGACAAACCAACAAAGTTAATATAAACAAATAAAATACGTTTCTGTCTCCGGAAAACGAAAAATTATATTTTTTTAGTACATGAATAAATATTAAAAGTATTTTTAGACAAATATAAATCAATTAATTTAGTCAAACCCTTGTCTCAACATGAACCATAATATTCAAAATCAAAGAAAAATACCTCATAATTGTTTTAATTAGAAAGATTTTAAGATTAGTATTATGTTTTATTAGAGTTTTATTAACATACAAAAAAATTCGATGCTTATTTCATATACAGCTAAGGCTGTAACAGATACTATTGCACTATTCACGCTAGATTTTCTTTCAATAAGACTCAAACAAATGGATATGCACTTATTAAATATATATATGTTAAGATTCATCATCTCATTTTGTTAATAAAACTATAACTCATTTTTTTTTCGCCTAAACTAATTCAGAAAGGTTCCACCTTAATAATCATTTTTTTTAAATTTTTATCAATCAAAATCTCAACAAAAAAAAATACATCAACATTAATAAGATACGTTTTATTTTTGTAACTTAAAAATAAACAACATAACCTGTAATAAATTAATTTATAAACCATCAGAATAAATTATTAAAAAACGAAATTATTTTTGAAAAGAACAAACGATTGCCTAAGTTGCCAAATGTGGTTTTATTATTATTCGATATCTTGGCCCGATTATCCTTTTTCTTAAATAATTATTTATATACAATATTAATCGTGGTAATTATAAATGTAAATAAAAACAACAACATAAAAAAATTCCCTTATTTTGATAAAATGATAAAAAAAAAAATCGGCTAACTAAAGATAAGAAGGAATGATGGATGACAGCACGATAGTAAGCCGATAAATTCCTGATTGACGAGATCACTGCGGGTGAAAGAGAGAATAGGAAAGAGACAGATTTAAATATCGCCGCTCTACGACCTAGTCACCCACACAATCGATTGTTAAGCTTCCATCTACATAGCGAAATCGATGTATCGTTTAGCCTTTAAACAGTGTAGAAATATCAGAATGCCACACTTATTGGCAAGAGAAATCTATCAAGTTGTTTCTAAACTCATCGATATTGATGGTTCAATGGAGTTTAGCGCGTTTCTTCATTGCTCAATTGAATAATCGATAGCTCAACTGGATCCGTTGGATATGATCTGATGTTATAACTTCATTCAAGAGTTGTTATTTCTCAATTTCACTTTCTATCAATATTTGTTTCTCTGCTGAAATTTAACAATTAAACAGATAAATATTTTCTTATGCATTTTTTATCTTTCATATGTTCTGTAATCTTCCAGGAGCGATAAACTTCCGCCGAAATCCTCCAAGTCCTTCCTAAACTCAGTATAAATCGCTGTCCTGAGGTACTGGATTCAATCAACTAATGGATTACTTCGATGGAATTAGTGCTGACTTTAGAAACTTGGGCAATGAGTGGCGTTAATCCTCGAGTAGAAACAGACTATGTATAATTTTAAGTAGTATGTTCTATCACTGACCAATATATAATGGATATAAATAGATTATTATCACTTTCAGACAAGATTGGATGATTGTATATCCATTTAAATAAAGATTAATTATTGCTGAGATTTAATATACCTTGGAGGAATGGGTATTAATATACCTTCGAGTTTTTTTGTTTTTTTTTTAATTTAACAATTTATTTAATTATTTTAACACGTTTTTGTATTATTATATTTTAGTTATGTATATTTTTTTTCTTCCTTGTATTCTTGCTTATCAGTTGTACGTATATCTTTCCCTCAATACGTATTTGGATGGCTTCATGAGATGTCTACAGCATTAATAATTTTTTGTTTTCTTCTCATTCTTAGTTCTTTCTGCATATAAGTGATCATGGTTTTTCTGCCCTGATGATGGCTGAATTGGCGAAACGTTCGCAAGTTAACCAGTTTGTTTGAAGACTTATGACTTGGTGGTTTGTTTGATTTTTCCATTAGTAACATTAAATATAGGTACATACGAGATTATAAAAAAGGTAATGAATCTATAACCTTACAATATTTTTAGGACAAAGTAATAAGTAATAACTTATTACTACGGTTCCAACCACAAGGTTTATCCACTGACTATCTTCAGCACTCCAGGTATATTTCAGGTTTAAGGTCGACTCCAGGAGCGTTTGACCAGCTGACCAGAGTCCCCACCACGTCTAAGCCTACTAATCTTTCTAAGAAAAAAAAGTGTGGTAGGTGGGGCATGAACCAGGTTCATTCAAGACTGAAAGTCTCGTTCAGTATATTATACTACTACGCGCCAGCATATATTAACTAAATTACTACCAATAGGTTGGTGATAAGTAAAGATTATTTTCGTTTAAAGGAATATGTTTTAGAATTCTATAAGTTTCGGTCTTTGGGAACACAATCAACGGTATCATAATCGTTTAGAAATAATTAAAAATAAAATAAAATTGAACTCATTGGAAAGTGTATTGAACCCATAAATCACAATCAATACTTTTTGGATTAAAACTAATTTTAATCTTAAAAAATTTAATGCCAACATTAAAAAACTGTTTGCTGTGTATACTAAACTATCAGAGATATTAAGAAAAGATATCACATTAAAGTACTACGTAAAAGAATATTATCTATGACTAATAGATAATATCTCAACAGGACAAAGCGAACTAAAATTCCATCGTTTTTCTAAAAACGAAAATTAATCCTAAGTATAAAAGAAAATCTCAACATTTACAGAAACGAGAAAGAATTTTTTTTTTTAGTTGTGTCCTCGGTACAGGAGGATCATGACAATATGAGGCTTTCTGTTTCCAGAATGACTAACTCCAAATTCAACATTTTTTAGTGGTCACTTTAGTGATATTTGTGGTTGGAGAATTTATATCCGTACAGACAGTAAGTTTATTTCAGAGTAGGTGATTGCTATGTTGAAATATAGAATGAAACGTATAAATTTTCGTATAACGTATAACGTGAATGTACGTATAAATTTTCTCAATAGGAATATCACTAAAATTAATAACCAGAAGTGTTCAAATTGGAGAAAGTCATTTTGTTAACTGGAAGGCTCATATATGATTAACATCGTGGTTAATAGATCTTATAACCATTGAATAAAATTGAACTAAAAATCAACGGTAAAACTAATCAATTCCTATTTAATATAATTTTTAATTTATTTTATCGATTGATATATTTATTTCAAATTTTTTATCAAAAATAAATAAATTAAATCGTTTTGAATAGTAATTTATACAAAATGTAATTTTAAAAAAATATATATATATTTAGTGTAATTCTTAAGTAGAACCAAGCAAATTTATTTAAAAACCCCATATTTTATAAAACTAAAAATTTCTAAACAACATACAATCGATACAAAAAAATTCTAACCTTTTATCTTATCTTAAAAATTTGTTATCTTCACTCGAATTTCCAAGGATTATCACCGGTATTCGCAAGCACATACTTTGATTTATATTAAAATAAAAAGATTAGAGCATGAAAGATTATATCAAACAATGATTTAGAAATTTACGATTCCACTTTTTATCTAACCATTATTATCGGACAGCAATAATTATCTTTATTGTCCGAGATATGATACTTCATCAGATATCAATTCTTAAATTATTTACATCAACTCGATGTAATTATGTTTGATTTCTTCTTAAATTACAATTTACTTTTAGAAAATAATATTAGATAATAAAATTATAAGCCTTTGTGTAACGATTTTCCAACTTATCGTCCTTTATTTTTCGCACGAATTGTTATATTTTTGTTTTCATTGAGGTATATAGTACAGAAATCTGCTTCTATCAAATATGTAATAATGTGTACATAATAATATGAAAAGCGGTATCACATTGTTATAGTCATTTACAAGAAGAAATATTACTAAACTACGAGTCCAATATATACATATATCGTTATTTTTACAAGTATAAAATACTAATGTTTATTTATTTATATCTTAATGTATAAGCTATAGTGTATATTCCATTAACATAATATGATCAAACACCTGCTAAGCTTTCTTGGAAGATCAAGTACTCGAGTACTTAAGTAATTAAGTGCTCTACTAAAGTGATCCGTATCAGCACAAGCATCAGCTTACTTATACAAATACTAATCTTTTTAACATAAAAAAAAAAAAAAAATGAAGTCTAAAAACCATTTTGTTATTACTGATGCGATTCACTGTGTATCACCCTATATTTGAAGTAGCTAAGTCTTATAAATGTCTATTAGAATGGTCATACAAATTGTACTAGAAATCATTTGCGTGATGTAGTATTTAGTATAGGTATTTAATATTAAAATGGATTTATAAGACATGTTAATAATATCCATTCAGGTATTTTAAAATTAGTATTAATATAGCGCTAACGCTCAACCTCTGCTTTTAGCTATAGGGATGTGGTTGAAAGAGTAGCGCAAGGATCTCCTGGAGTCCTGCTTTTCCCTCCATAATTGGAGGAACGCGCCTGGCTTGCAGTGCCCTCGCATGATTGTAAATAGTATATACAGGTATGCCCTTTTTTTTTTTTTAATTTACTTATCTTTAAGTTATTTAATTTTTATTAATTGAGTATAAATTTTTATTATATATATATATATATTCATATTTTTCTAAGTTATGAATATAATAAATACAATTAAAAACAATGGGTGTGTTAATAACATTCAATGAATTTAGAAATATTTATTTTTTTGGTTAATTATCTGCATTTATTCTAAAATTTTATAACTTATAATATTAACAATATTGTTATTTTCATTAACATTAAGCATAAATCATTCATAGATGTTTTTTTTTCCTTTTGACAACCGGAGCCTCTAAAATTAGGTCGGCGGAAGTAATTACTTCTTTCCAAAAATATCCAGCTTAAAATTTTAGCTGCTTGCCTTAAAGCGGAGAGTACCGTAATTCACGAATTAATTTACTGTCAGATATAAAAAATAACGAATAAGAAAATATAGAATGAAAAAGACATTCAATTTATTTTTCTGAAAACTAAATTAAAGAAAGAGACTAAACAATAAAAAATTAATAAAAAGAAAAAGAAAAGTGACAATATAAAAATAAATAATAAAATCGACGGTCTGAGAATTCTTTACCAATTTTTCACAATGAAGTAATCCTATAATGGATGTATTCATTTATACGCAAGGTCTTCAAATTATATATATCGCGCACGGGGGTGTCCATCCTCCTCCCCTCCCCCCCAAGACCGATGTCGCATAAACCTTTCTCCCAATCCCTCCCAAGATGTTCTTGGGTCTTGATGAAGATGGTCTTGCGAAGTGCAAGGCCGCCTAACTGTTCCAAGGCTAAGACGAGGACTGGTATTAAAAATCGATTTTTTAATATAAAAGCGCAAGAACAAGACCATGACCAAGACTGAGTTTGCAAGACCAAGACTACTCTCGGTATCGCATTTGAGCAACACTAGTTAATACTATAGTTCAACTTTCGTTTTATTTATTTATTTAATACTTTATTTTTTGGAGCTGTATGGCACTCTATATATTCGATAAATAGTCCTTTATTGCCTTCCCACCGACAATAAGCGTTTGACGAGAGCAGGTATTAAGACAATAAATTCAAATTATAATCCTACTCGAAAGCCGTCATGAACATGGCTGGCTTTAATTCGAAATCTAAATGCACACAGACGACATGTTGGAGGTGATGCTATAATTATATATAAATGAGTAATACGGGACGATAATTACTAAGGGAAGGGGAGATATAATCGAGAACCATCATCACGATTAATTTTATAAAAGGACACCGACGAACTTATCCCACTTGTTTTCTACCTCTGAAGCAGCTGGTTTCGTTTAGTAAACGCGAATCGGCATACAAATAAAATTATGTTAAATTAAAATAAAAGTAGAATTGAATAAGAACTGAACAAAACTATATCAGATAAATAGTCTACCTAACATAGAGTCATATGATATCCTTTAAAATGGCAAGAAGATGAACTTAAAGAAGGATCTTAGTTTATAGGAATACGTACAATTTTACACACTGCAATACTTGCATCAATCCAAAACTACAGTCGTCGGTGCAGACTCATTTTTATCAAATTATTAACACCCCTCATAAACTTCGTAAAAGACTTAATTTTATAGTAACCTACAGATAATTCGTAATCTACGAAAATTTTCGGAAAAGGGGCGTTTTCAATGTGATCGATAAACTTTGTCGATGTATTGAGGTTCTGAAAACTCACGAACATTTATTTGCTTTCCACTTGAATCATTACATAATTTGATAAAAAAATGTAAGAAGAAAAAAAAAAGGACGCTTACAAAAAATATTGGCCGTTTGGCGTGATCTCCAGTACACAACTTATACGCTTAACGACACAAGATGTTTGTAGGCCACTTCATGAATATTTTTTTTAGGGTATTCATGAGTTTTTAGTACCTCATTACACTATCGGATTCAGGATTTAATTTTGGAGGAGACTTCAGACCGAATGATATTTTTTTTTTTGTATCTATATATTAGAATAATTACGTCGGAAGAATTAGAGAAACTCACTACCTATATGAAATGGTGTTAAAGTGATTCTTTAAGTACTATTAAATGTAATTAGACGAACAATAATACTTTAAAACATAATTTTTTCATAAAACATGATTATATTTTACCATTTTGGGGGGAGGGTTTTAGCCCGAAAGCTCCTCCCCCTCCCCGTAGGTCCGCCTGTACCTCATTAAGCTGATTAACTTAATCAGAAAACGCCCAATTTCTGAAAATGTTCATGGACGAAGAAGTTCTACGTTACGATAAGATAGTTTAGATAAATTGATATGATAAAAAAGTTTTAGACAAGTGTTAAAAATTTGATAAAAAGAGACTTGTACAACAGACTGCTTTAAATGTAATACTAGTGTTATCATATACTACATAGGCTTATGCAACGGTGCCCATTTCTCCAAGGTCGATGGCACAAGAATCTATCCACCCCTTCCTCCTCCCAAGATATTCTATTGCTCATTTTTCTTAAAATCAGAGAAAGCTAAGGTAGAATTAGAAAAATCGTAGATCAGATACGATCACACTTGTTGCAGTCTGTTCCATGTTATCCCCTTGTCCCTCAGTCCGACATTTCACAACCCCATCGAAATTTGTCCCCACTCAAAAATTCTAAAAACCCGTCAAAATATGCCCCCTCAAAAACTTTAATGGTGCAAGTTGTGCAATGAAACCTCCTTATGGGCACCCCTGTAGATATCTAAAATATCTATGAGATCTTTGAGATAAGACGCCTAGAATGGTATTCAAAATAACAATTGATATAAAAAATAGAGAGTGAATAAATGCAAACCATGAGTACTTAAATTTTATCAGCTTGAGAATGTTGGAGATAAAGGAATAATTTAACCTTTTCGACAAACGGTTCCTTCAAAAAGAACTGATAACTAAAAAAGAAGCAGTTTATTATGAAGTAGTATAGTATATGTGTAGAATGTGATCTGGTTTACAAGTGACAGGAGAACTCAAGGTAAGGACGTAAACAATAAAAGGAGTTCTTTTGGCGTTGGAGATTGAAACAGATAAAAACCGTAGGAAAAAGATAAAATGGCGAGTTTTCCTCGGTGAGACTATTGTCGTTCAACGATAATCTCACCGAGGAAAACTTATCTTAACCGTATACTATCCATGGATACCGTTCGTAAAAAACAGATTAATGAAACATAAATAGCTTAAATCTCACGAGCCAATCATTCGTAAAATAGGAAACAGTTAACAAAGAGGAAAAAATTAAGTGGTCTTCGCAATTAAGTAAATATAACGATGGAATCTTTCTGTCCATGATTCCATCATTTCTGTTGAAGGTATTTTGATCATTTGTGAAAATGCGGTTATCGACAGCAATAGATTGGTGTAGGGAAGTTACAGGTGAAAAGTACATGATAATAAGAACAGGAAATAGGGAGAGGTTTGGAACTAAGGATAGCCTTGGGTTTTCCCAGCTTTCGGAACGATGATATGACTGATGCAATAAAGATCGCAAGATCATCTGATGAGTGATGGATAAAGTATATTAAAAAAAATATATTTTAGAAAATATGTGGGATACGTTTTGTTTTTTCTAAAATCTATTAGGATACAAAAAAAAATAAAAATCAACGGCTAATAAATTATGTGGCTGAAACGCTCTCGCTTAATCTCCATTGGGTTTAGTCACAGTGACGCGGTTGAGAGAGTAGTTTAGGGATCTCCTGGAGTCCTGCTTTTCCCTCCACAGTTGGTACAAGCTAGACTAGGAGTTCCCTCGCCTGATTGTATATATTGTATTTAGTTATGTAAGTGTTCTTTTTTTATTTAGTTATTTCATTATTATTTATTGTATATAGTTTTTTTATTATTATTTAGTTGCTAAAACATAAATAAATTAATTTTTACCCTCCCCTCAATGCTTAACTTTTAAATTAAAAAAAAAAATTAAATTTTCAGTGTTAAATTTCAATTCATTTCTCGATTCAATTCATTTCTAAAGGACCCGCATAAAATCAAATACTACTAGACCTTTAAAATTACATTTTATTTTATTTTTTTAAAAGAGTTAAATCTTTAATGGCCAATGGTCCCATTACTCTTCATGATAAATATGTAATGAAGTTTGATAATACTTTATGATGTATAGTAATTACGTACAAAGATTGCTATATAAGGTATCATATGTTGTTTGGTCACGTTAATTTGGTGTGAGCCAAATATTACCCATTGACCTATAATTGATAGTGCGCTGGTTATTGTAAGAATTGGTGTAAACTGTATGAGGTTGGATCACTGAAATATATGTATAAATTCAAAACATGATTATATTGCGTACACTGAAAAAAATAAATAAATACAATTTGTGCACTTGTACAATTTTGTTGTTCTTGAAAGATGAAGCAAATATTGCTGATGGTGAAATTACATTTTTGTAGTATGGCATTGCCATGTTGGAAGTGATTTTGCTTCAGACTAAAATTGTATCGTTATTTTGGACTCACTTGGTGTCTGCAATTGAGCTTCATTTCTTGGCCTCCATTTCTTCCTCCCCATATTTTCTCCACCAGGCTGTTTCCTTGGGGTTTAGAATCTCATTTTTTTCTGTTATAATTTCTGGTGAAATAATAAATGACATTTCAAGAATGACAGCGATTAACTGCACAGGAAAATTTTACATCAAAATGGAGGCCAATGAAATGGTGGCGAAGTCCAGAATTATAGATTTTTTTGGTTTCAGGAGTTGATCCCTGAACATTCGTAATGAAAAATATTCTTCTTGTACTTAAAGAATATCTACTGTAACGATTTACCTATGTAGT
Source organism: Nezara viridula (assembly GCA_928085145.1). Taxonomy (NCBI): domain Eukaryota; kingdom Metazoa; phylum Arthropoda; class Insecta; order Hemiptera; family Pentatomidae; genus Nezara; species Nezara viridula. The sequence goes on along the minus strand of OV725081.1, from coordinate 59,329,437 downwards.
ACATAGATTGTGAAAAAAAGGTCAGTAATCATAAATTAAGCTGCTTTTCAGGCGGTTAAAGGTCACTAAAAATAGACATATAACAGCAAACTGTTTCAACACAGCAACACATTAACATCAATTTTCAAGAAAAAGAAGAAGATTGCAACAACAACAATAATCTATGTTCTCTGTAATATACAAAAAACGTTGGCGTAGAAAATGAAATAAAGTAGGGCTATTGTGATCAATATGTGTTTTCATTATTATTATTATTATTATTATTATCATCAAGTCCTAACCTACACGTTTGAATACATATGCTTAGTAAAATATATTTATTTATTTTTAAATTAAAAGCCTCATTAGCGAATTCAATCCAGGACGCATTAGTTCAATGACTGTCACACTTGTATAGAAAAAAAACTCGTTATACACAGGATGGAATCATGTATTCTCCATTTGCATTTATATGAATGATACATACATCTCTGAAGTAGGGTATAAGGCCGACTTAATTGTAACTGACATGTTTTTTCCCCTCCTTTTTAAACACATATTATATGCTTTAAAGCAGGGCTAACTAAGTTTCCCTTAACTTGGCCATTTAAAAGTTAGGCCGGCGTCACTAAGTACCTACTACGGTCTCGTTATTCTAAATATCAAAGACTCGGGAGCCCTTTATAAACGGCCATAATTTAACGCGAGGATATGAAAAAATAAAATTTAGAAAATGTAATTTTTTCATGTACTGATATTTAGCACTAATAAATTAGTTTAGTTTATTCAAGCACGAGATAATACGAACATAGTTCGATCCATTCCTCATTATATCTGAATGGAAAATTTATGTGACCAATCGATTAAACAGGGCATGCAGTAAAAAGATAAAAATAATGTAATGGAATGAGTGATATCGACAAAATAATAGTAACATATTTTAATTAGTACGATAAGATGCATTGCCTTAATTATTTATTCTCTATACATCCTGATATCTCCCCTTGCAGCATGAGCACTCTTGCACCAGAATCTTCATCTTCACTGATGGTCCATCTTCCCATAAAATCCAACTTCAACATCTATTGCATTTCAGAACCATTTCTTTGACATCCAAAAGTAGAACTATAAATGGAAAATTAAAATTAACCCAACTTACACTATACTATCCTAAATCAAGCCTGTATAACGAAAGCTCCATGTTCACCTAAATACATTGGCAAAAACTAAGTTCCTAAGAAAAACTACGTACGGTACCTCGGACTCTAATTAGACCAAAGACTTACATGTTATACATATAAAAAAATTAAAAAGAGAAGATAGACTAGACAATATAACCAACCCTCACATCTTCTATAATACACATCCTTCATAAACAAGTGACTTATCTGCAATATTGTTCTGAGACCAATTCGGACATACGAAGAAGAACTTTAGGGATCAGCAAAACACACAAACATAAAAAAAAAAGAACATAATCAAAACTTTTATAAAAAATTGTTAAAAAACCATGATATATTTCAAATAACACTTAAATTTCAGCAGTAAAATTCTACATCAACGACAAATAATGTTAATTTCGATCTTCAACTCAAAATCACTTCAATCCACTAGTCCTTTCAATTTTATCCTACCTTCCACCTGCTCGACATAGTTTAAAAAGAAACCAAATTGAAGTCATCATCAAAAAGATTCGTCGAAAAAAAAAGTTACACATCAAATTTTGATAGATGCGTAGTTTTTAACGTACTAATAATAAAAAAGCTTTATTTAAATAAATAGTATTTAAATACATAAAGTGTCTTCTGAAGGAAGGTAATAAAAAAGCATCACAATTTAACACCGATAAAATCAACCACCAAAATTAAGCAGTTAAAAATTTGAATAAGTTCAAGATTTGGATTTTGGACAAATTCAGCCAAATATAAGTTAAATTTTATCATGTGTAAATTATCACCTATATAGATTTTATTTTCTACTAATATCTAATTACCTGAAGTTGTTTATGAATTATAAATATTAATGTTAAAGTTTACAAATATTCACCCATAGTTTATAATCTGTACGGCAGTAATAACCTAGTGAATCTGTAGCAGTTAAGTGGCGTAACTAGACGCTGTGTGCGCAGCCAAACGTAATTCCTCACAACCTTGGATTCGTTTTTCATCTGTGGGCTGCAATATCCTTCTGCAGGTAACCCGAAGTTATCGTAAAAAAAACTTAGAAAGGTCCATTTAACACCTAACTACTGTGGTTACGTAGGTCTAAGCTTTTTTAGAAAGGCACAAATAAGTGAAAAAATAGTATATTATATATACACACAATTTGTGACTATTTGTGGATTTCACCGAAAATAATCTGAGATAATTTTCTTGAAATCAACTTCCAATAATGCGCCTATGAAATGCTTCATGTCAACAAAAATAAATTCATACTACAAAAAAAGTAGTCTGCATTTTCTGTCATAAGTAGGGCCCGGATCTCAAGATCTAAATTTACCATGAAATACATAGTAAAAATAAATTTTTAGAAATGAAAAATATCTTTAAAAAATTATTTAACTACACAAAATAATAAAATAGTATTTACTATACAAACGAATTTTTAGACCTTAACTATTTTTTAACATACATCAACATGGCAAAACTGGGTTGAAATAACTAACTATAATGTTTACTAGAACTGAAATTTTAAGAACTTACGTTAATTAATAACAAAAAAAGAAATTTTCTAAACCTAGTGCTAATTCCACTAAAGGATTCTATAAATTAATTAATTAATTAATCTATAAATTAAAGCCAGCAACGATGGACAGCGATTTATGCTCAATTTAGGTACGACTTGATGGTTAGCATCGGAAAGTTAACACTCTTAAAATGTTAACAAACTAATTAAAAATTTAAAAAATAAAAATTAAAGAAATATACCCCTGATGAATTGTTGAATTGCAAAACATAGGGTAACTTCCTAAAAACGCTGAGCTCATCGATGGTGTCGTTTCACCGAGTGTAGAGACTGATCCGATGTCATCGATGATCTTAGCAAGTAAACATAAAAATATGTTGACACCGAAGTTTGATGCAGTGGTTTCCTCGGCTTTTAGAGTCATGACCATCGGTGATTAACAATCGAAGAATAAATGAACACGCTGGATTCCATCGATTAATTTAACAATTTTCCAACATATTTAAATGTTCAAGGAAATAAATTTTAAATTTCGTGAAAATAATGTATTATGTCAGCCAAATTCTATTGAATATCAATAGTAACATTTCTGATGTTCCTTTCGTTAAACATAAAAATATGATGGAATTTTTCATAGTACATGGAATTGGAATTGACTAATTTTATTTTATAAAATAAAATATATTAGTTTACTATTGTGTTGTTTTTTATGACCGCCAACCTGGACTATCTCTTTCTAGAAATCAATATAATAAATTTCATATTCGTGCATAAGTAAACGGATATTCGTTAATATTCTATAGACTAAAAAAAGAGTTTTATAAAGTTTTAAAAAACATATTTCATATACTAAAAATACATTACATTTACCTTAAGTTCGTTATCATCCTAACGTTCGTAGAACAACATTCAGAAAATAATTATTACACAAGAAAATCACAAACAAGAGTGTAACAATTATTATCTGAATAATGAAGCCTCGAAACTTCGCCAAAATATAGTAGTTTATTTATTGAATGAACCTTTAAGTCCACAAAAAATATTATTTTTTTATATTATAAGAACAATCTTAAAAATTGAAACTTTATCTTTCTTGTCCAATTTGTAATACATAAATTTATAAATAATCTGACATCATGTCAAAGCAAATCATCTTTTTTATGTGTAACTCCATATGATATAACGACATATAATTGTAATGAATTAAAAACCTTAATTATTTAATTACGCTTTAATTAATTAAAACCTTAATTCTTAAAATAATTAAATTTTTAATTAAATAAGCAAAGTCCCATTGATAAATTATATTTACTAATTATTGCATGAAAAACAGACAATGTGTTTTTATTGTTTTTTAAAAAATCAGAAAGAATATATTTCATATAATAATAATAAGAAGAAGAAGATACACCAAGCTAATATATGTAATCATTCGATTGAAAATCGAAATATAATAATCATAAAATATAAAAATATTAAAAAGCTTCTACAATGATTCTTTATTTATACTAATTTTAACATTTTAAATCATATATGCCTATTTATGTAGCATTATCAAATATATATACGGTAATCGGTATAAATTGTAACTTTAAAAATAGATAAAGAAAAACTGGAAAATAAGGCATATGAAAATAACCTAAAAAGCTGTCTAATTTATTTATTTATTTTTTAAATCAGGTTAAAAGCGTGACGAAACATCAACACAAATATAATACATTATGTTTTTATATATTATAGTTTATTATTATAAACGATCTGAGGCGTAGATGTACGAGAGTGTTGATTCAGCGTTTAACAGCGGGGTCAATTTCCGCCAGTGAGGATTAAACTTAGTTTGTAGCTGATCCACGCAATGAATATTACCACACTGGATTCGAAACAGGAACGTGAATAATCATAAATTAAAATCGAATGAAGTTGATAGCAGGAATTCGATAAAGAAAAAAAGAAGGAATTTCTGTGGTTGTTTCAGCAACCATTGGTCGATTTTTTAACAATATTTTTACTTATAACTAATGATAACAGATTCCTTCTTATATTTACCGGAGGAAATCTTAGTTAACTCTGAGGTTTCGACAGTGAGGTATAAATATATAAAGGCTTCCTCGATCTTTCCAGGAGGAGTTCTTCAATCAGAAACCTTTCTTCTTGAAAGTTGCTGACAATCAGCGGAGGAAGAAAGTTTGCCATCCCACTATAGGCTAACAAAGGCAGGAGCAAGACTGTCATTAAGTGCGCACTTAATTTCGTTTGCCCTCCCAAGCACTCAAGTCCTCTCGGTGAAGTTCAATACATGACTCATTTACTCGAAATGTCTTCATCACAGTGGCCGGCTTCTTACTTAACGGCACGGTTTAAGTGGACTCGTGTAGAATTGGTAATTAGGCGTTCTTCTCGAAACTTTCATTTATGGAGATGTGTTTCTCGCTAACATTGATAAATATTAAACTACAAATGGTTTGCTCTTCGAAAGATAAAATTATCCTTAATAATATATAAAATAACTGTTCTTCTTCAAGACCTAAAATGTTTATAAAGTGAGACTGCTCATAGATACTAAAAATCGACAGATACCGATATTAATGTATGCATATCGGTTTCATCAGCTTTGTAGCCGATTTAACAGTAGCGGCCGATATAAAATTCGATAGACTAATATATTTTTGTTTTCGTAATAGAAAAAAAAGAGAAACATTTTAATTGGCAATAAAACGTACATGATTAATATTCTTCCTATAAAAATGGGTTCAGTTAATTCGTAGGGTAGTGATTCTCCGTTTGAGTAAGTTAATTAAGGTTTATTTATCATTGTTTGAGAGAATAAATATATCATAATATATAATAAAACATATATGTGTGTGTGTGTTAGTGTGTGTCTTTGAAATCTGCGCATCAACAATTATTTCTATGCAGGTCAATCCCTAAAGTTTTGATTGACACGTACATTCAGCAATAGGAACATGTCAAGTGAAACAGAAACAGAAAGACCGATATATCGGTTTCGGCTGAAATTTCTATATTAGTCGATTCCTAGACGATTTGTTGATACGTTTAATCAGCATTAGGGAGAATATGCCAAGAGAAACAGTACGAACCTCGATGGAAAGAAATACCGAATGGCCGATACACCGGCTTTTATAATATCAATATCAGCCGATTATCGGTATTAGAAGAAATTTGTATATCGGTCGATCGGTAATATGCACCCTACAACCCATTTTTAAAATTTACTTTAAACTTCAAACTTTAATTTATTTTATAAGAATGAAAAAAAATTGTCAAGAATTTCAGTCGATATTTTAATTGGATTATGTTTGGGTCGAAACGTCTGCTAACCCAATTATAATTGATCAGTTGACAACTTAGCCATTTCTAAACTTATTTTATAACTTCAGACCCGGATAGATTAGATACTGTACTTTTGCTAATGCAGACAATTTTACAAGAACAATATCATGGTGTGCTTCAAATTCTATTAAAAATAATATGTGAAAAGTAATTATAAATATAAATATAATTAATAATATTATTTAACAAGAGCTCCCAGAAGAAGTAGAATTCGTGGCGCAAATTGAGTCATAAAAATTTGTAAGCACATTTGGACATGAATTTGAATTTTTGAAGTGGGGAGCACCGCATTTGGACTTGATGAAATTTCGTGATGAAAACTGTCAAACCTGAGAACAAGAATAAACGCAGTGTCTTCGTATTCCTACGATTTTTTAATATCTGTCTTCGCTTGCACTATTTTTATGAAGAGGAGAGCAATAAAATATCTTGGGAAGAGGAATATTATGTGCCATGAACCTTGGGAGAGGAGGCACCTCTTTTATTTAATACGTTTATATATATATATATATATATATATATAAGTGTAGGAGATTAGGGATTGAACAAAGACCATGAGCACAGGTAAACGGGACCGGACTGCTGCATCGACACTGTAATTCCCAGCTTTGTTACTTTCATTTGGAAAGGTCCGAATATTACTCCTTTCCATTTATTTATTGCGTCAAAGATCTTGTGTTTCAAGAATATGCTCACCGGAGTAGTTGAAAATAAGAGTGGATGAATCAAGCAGAACACACTACAGACTATCTGTAATGGAAATGAGGAGGATGTGATGAAATTAGCTGTATTATAAATTAAAAATTAGGCTTTAACACATTTATTTTTATACATTTTTTTCCTGAACGTTTTTAATGAGAGTCGGAGAAAACTGCGGACTACGGGCGGCGGATAGACAGATTTTTTTCATTTTATTTTCAGATCCCACGTATCGTGAAACGTAACCTCAAATATTGAGTGGGATTAACTATTCTTATAATGCTGAAATTGTATCATACGAAGAGAGAAAAATAAATATGTCTACAGACATGAAAAGATCACTCTGAAATATTAATTAATTAAATAATGCCATTACTATTTTTATTATATATTTTCGGAATAGTTACAAATATGCTATCATGCAAAACCTTATAACGCATATTGCTACTATATTTTGGTCCAGCTATATATTTTCGAATCCAATCCCATTTTGAATTATCGAAATCACTTTAAATTTGTCCACAATAATTCTTATAAACAGATTGTAAACCATTTTTCAAAAATGTTTAATTCGATATACCAAATCTTTAAAAAAAATCAAATTTCGATATCCTCAACAAAGTTTAGTACATTCCTCAATTAGTTAACCTCTTCATTGTCAAAGATAGACGATATACTTTAATCTCTATTATTAGTTCCAGACATGCTAAAAATAATATATTAAGTAGCATGTTTCAAAAGTATGTTTTTAATCAATAAACATAATACTTCTTACTAAGGTGGTAAGAAGTAGTTTTATACATATATGAAACAAGGCATTTCAGTTAACTGGAGTACTGAAAGTTTAACATATTATTTATTCTTATAGCAATTAAGTAACAAGATGATATTTGTGTGCAATAGTTGGAGATTATAATTGAAAAGTTTTCCATTTTATACTTCGTGTTTTCCATATTATGTCTTATGATTGAAAAAGGAAACAAATTATAACCAAAACAAATCGTTTAACCTAATGAAAAATTGTTTTCGCAAAATCAAGTAGAATCGGAAAAATCTTTTAAAAGTGCCGAGCAAAACTTCGGAGAGAAGGGTTCTATCAAGATTTACTTTTTTACTTTTGCTTTAAATTGAAAATAAAGTTGGAAGGAATATTAAAGCAACATTTAATAATTGGCCAGTTTTAATAATAAGTGAATTAATGGTTTAAATAATTGCTTATCACCAGAAAATACTTTTTCATGTTTAAAAAAAAAATATTTGTGTTCAATCCCCAAACAACAGCAATACACATAGTTTTACGATTATGACGTTTCATTAAAACCCTGATATATCGACCATTATTTTTTTTATTTTTTTTTTTAATGTATCACGAATTTCTTCTTGATAGAATCTCAACCCAAATTTAATCACCTCCAAGCCCAACAAAAAAATGGATTAACAATATAAAAAGTTGATCATCCATTTATAAAATGTACAAAAAATAATTTGAATTGATAAACAAATAAAACTACTTTAAAATGTTCGTAACTGGAAAAAGTTCTCGGTTCTCGATTACGGAAATATGGAAAACAGTGAGGTCAGAGATAATGTTGGGTAAACCTAGAAAGCGTTTGACAATCGACGGATCCTGCCTTGCCAATGACAAACTCTTTGCCATGAGAAAACGTAACGAAGCAAGCAGCTCTGGACCGGGTTCATTCAGCCTCTCAGAGAATATTCAGCTGAATCTGATTCAATAAAAGTTGACAACTTCTAAACTGCAATCTGGGCGAACGATGTATCTGTTTGCTCAAACACATTTGAACAAACGAACAGTGCAAAACAAGAATACACTAATTAATATTTATAAAAACCTCCCAAACCCAAACAAATTTCAGCGCTTCCAAAAGGGCAGATACCACTCAGATGCTGCAAACAACCGTTAGATATTACAGACTTCCCTTTCTCTCTGACTCACGATGGGAATGGATATAAATTGTCGACAAACTCCTGCAATTATTTAAAATGCACTTAAATACATAATTTATCAGACAAATACAGTTCACAAAATTTGAGTAAAATATATTTTTTAATTTCTTCATGAAAATACATCGTGATATTTAATTATTTAACCATTCATTAATTTTGTTTTAAAAGGATTAGACGTTATCTGATGTTACACTTCTTAGTTTCGCGTATGTAATTTCGTTTGATTACCTCATCAAAACAATTAACTTGAGGAAACCTTCGCATACGATAATCTTAATTTTTTTTTTTTTACAATGTATTAAAGTCCCAAATATATGTAATTAGGAAATTGTTAAATGATCAAATTAAAATAATAATTATCCTGCTATAAATCAATTTTAATCAATCGTTTGTTAATTTTATTAATCATAATAATAATATAACAGAATAATGGAACGCTCAAATTGTTTTTTGTAATTCTTTTTTTTATGTTTAGATTAACAAGGTGAAATGGAGTGCGGTGATAACGATAGTGTGATAGAATGGGAGTGCGAGGTTGTGATACGTCTAGGTTTTGAATGGAGTTGTAACAGAGAGGTTTGAATGCATTGGCCTAATTTCACTTATTGGAGAAGAGCAAATGATTCCGAGAAGTTCAAAAAACGTGAATGGGGTTATAAATTGATTGTATCAGTTTATATTTAGATTATTTTAGAGAAAAGTATGTATGCATTAACCGGTACTTTCAGTATATCATATCCTAATTTTTCTTAAGATTAAATATTCACAATAAATATCAATATTAACACTATTTAAAAATTAATTAGAACGATACAATTAAAAAAATATTTCAGATCAATCTTACATGGTACTTTAATGTAGGAACACTTCAACAAAACGTGTGTTTACACAAGCCTGTGTGAGATAAATAATTATTTTTACCTTTGTTTATTGTGAGGAGATAATAAAATCTTAATCTAGTATTTGTGCAGGTATGCTTCTTAAATTAATAATATTCTAATATTAAAAATAATGCATATGTAAAAGGAAATAATATCTTAAACTAATTTAACTACATTTTTACAACTTTATAAAAACAAATCTGTTTATGATAAATGCAAAATCGAATTGAAATTTGTTGAATGTCAGAACTTCAAAATGAAGTAATTATAAACAAAAGGTTATTAAAAAAAAATGTAAGATTGGATATGCTTTTCTTTTTTTTAAAAGGAGGTATACTAGAATACAAAAAGGCACTTCATTTTTTTTTAATAGCTGGTGAGAATCATGGTGTCTATAGATAATGCCTAATGGAGTACCTATATATTATTATTTGGTAAATAGTTTATTTTTCACCTGTACGATCCACCGCAAACACTGGAATACAACCTGAGATATATACTAAAACACTAAAGAGCACTCACAACTACAGACTACACGTACACCTTGGACTCGTACTCACCGAAGCGGTATCTTGCTGACAGAGGAGTCGCCTACAGACAGCTAGCATGCCTCGGAAAGCGAGCGGAGCGAAGCTAGAAGACGAGAGAGCGCGCTAGAGAAGACGAGATGAACAGACTTGCCCCGGAGCCTGAACGATACTGAAGTGGAGCCCGCTAGGAAGCGGCACTGTTCCCTCCCCTCCCAGCTCAATCCATCTCTCTTCCCTCCCTCCTCTCACTCCCTCTCTCTCCCGCTGTCTTCTCTTTATTTCTTAATCAGTCTCCAAAGGCCATCTCTCTCGACCAGTATTTCCCTCTCTTCTGTATCAGAAAATATACCGCGCCGAACATTTTGAAATGTGCCAACTCCATCTATTCTAAAAAATATATATTTAAGCATTTCATGAATATAATTCAGAAGTAAAATACAAACATATATTCATTAATCCCCACACATATTACTTCAATGAATCGGCTCAAAATCGGTTTTGTACCAAATATAAGCTCCTGTCATGCTCAACCACTTTTTATCAAATTAATAGCATCCACCTGAAACTTCGTAAATAGCTTCATCTCATTCTTAACCTACCACTAGCGGATCAAGGATTTAATTTTGGGGGGCTTCAGCCCGAAAGCTTTTTTTTCCATAAATATGACGATAATTACTTTGGAAAAAAAGAAAGAAAATAACTATCTATATGAAATGGTGTTTAAGTGATTCCTTAAGTACTTTTAAATGTAATTACAAGAACAATAATACTTTTAGGGATAATTTTTTAATATATTTTTCCATAAAACATGGTTATATTTTACCATTTTGGGGGGCTTCAGCCCGTAAGCCTTCCCCCTCCCCCCCCGTAGATCCGTCCCTGTAACCTACAGTTGTTTTATTTACGAAAATACTCGGAATTGGGGTGTTTTCAATCTGGAGATCGTCAAACTTTGTTTACTTAATTAAGTACTGAAAACTCGTATATACCGATTTGCTTTCCACTAGGATCGTAAGATAATTCGATCACACAATCAAGAAAAATGTTCCCTATAAAAATATTGAGCCGTTTGGCTTGTAAGATCTGGTTATTTTGACATTTAGGGGGTGTAGATCACGACAAATGGCTCAATATTTTTAGGGCCACCTTTTTTTCTCGAGTGTGTGGTCAAATTATCTTATGAATCAAGGTGAAAGCAAATGGGTTTTTTTACGAGTTTTCAGTACCTATTTAAATAAACAAAGTTTGGCGATCTCAAGATTGAAAACGACCCAATTCCCAGAATATTCGTAAATAAAACATCTTTAGGTTACGATGAGATGAAGCTATTTACGAAGTTTCAGTCGGATGTTAATAATTGGATAAAGAGGGGCCTGTACCACCGTTGGGTTCAGAATTTCACGGATGACGAATCTTACTCTCCGTTTTTGTTTTTCTTTGTAAAAATAAATGAAGTCGATATAAACATTTCGCTAGGCTTCAATACTGGGGAAGTGGTCAGTCGATGGATCGAGACAAGATCGATTGGATTTGAAGATTACTAAGCCAAAACGGATATAAAACCCAAAAATCTGTACCATGGAGGTAAAGAACGCCATGCCCATTTTTTTATTTGTTCAGGGGAGCCAATTTTCCATGACTTAGAGCTCTTATGATTTGTTTCTTAGTCACTAAATCTAAACGGCGGAGGTAAAGGAAACCTCGTTAGTTTGGTTATGAATTCAAAGGTTAAAGTTGGGCTTAATAAAACAGATCTTTAAAATATTAGATTTTTTTTTAAAAGATTGGCCTAATGATGGTGATAGTGATAACTATTTCGGTAGAAAATTTCTTCGTATATCAGAAGCTAAGCTGAAAGAAAGGTTGATTTCACCAGCCGCGAATCAACCTTGGGATGGGGAGAACGTCCTAGGGTATAACATTTAAATAATTGTTTACCAGGAAATCAAGTAGCGGCTGAGAGTGATCTCGGTCAAATCACCTCCTTGCGAAAACGCCTTATCAAGTAATGGTGCTTCCTAACATAGAACTGAAGTCATGTCCTTACATGGGCTTTAATGACCCAGGAGGAAAAAAAACAAACAGAAGAGTTGTTTACCTGGTTACCTAAATGTTCTAAAATTTTCTTTGCAATCGCCAAAAATTAGGTTAGTTTTAAGCATTCGTTCATCAATAAAACATAATATCGCGACTTATCGAACGAGCTCTTGGACGAAAAACATGTGACGGACGATTGTGGGTTTCTGATTGTATGAACCTTTTTATTAGAATGCCAAAATAAAAATCTTATAAGAATTGAACGAAACAGTTTGGAAATCATTTTGATTCCAATGTACTACTGCTATAATACAGTCATCCACAACTTGCAAGAATGTCCTTTTCAAATCTAAAATCTAACGAGTTCAGGACTTACATATCCGATATCATTCTAAAAAATGACGAAGATACTATTTAAACAATTTGTTGAATAAAATTTAAAATCTTTTTAATAACCTTAGGTCAGAGCCAGAGAAAAGTAATTGACAGACAAAACAGGCATTGATGACTGAAGTTTTACTTCTAGAAGCTCCAACAATCAAACAAATATTTTGGAACTTTAGGATTGGGAACAGCTATTAGTTAATTCTTTGTTATAACGAAGTTAAATAAAAAGTTTTAGTACTTCATAAAAGTAAAGCCTAGCACAAATGGTGACAAAACTGTCGTGTTAGCATAAATACTGCACTTGTCTAGACGCTGGCTATAAAACTGGAACAGGGGAGAATGGCATCATTATTTTAACAAAGGTAACTGTTTATTTATTTTTTTTAAGTCCTTTAAGGACCACTTATGCTTTATTTCATAAAGTTTTCTCATTCGTTCTTACTCCTTTCTTTTTCCTCAAAGTATTCCTTAATTTAAAAGAAAAATTCCGAATTTTTCCCTATTGCAATAATCAGATACAATCTTCAGGAATATTGAATCCTTTAGGATCACCCTTCATCTGTTTAACACTGCCACGTTGACATTTATAGTCCAAAAGTTTTGTTTTCCAATTCTTGTCTTAAAGAGTAATTCATTTATATACACAAAAAATAAAAATAAATAAATAAGCAAACCAGGCCAATCCTTTAAAATATAATTTAAAAATCTTTTGTTTAAAGTTTTTTAAATCATAATATAATAACATCTACTTGAATTACTGTATTATTTATTAGTTTTTAATAATATAAGATTCTATATTCTCACCGGTCGTGGTTAATGAAATCGAAACACATTATACTAACTTATTGCGTTCCTGCGTTAGCAGCAGGGGTATCCAGAAGGGTGTTTTATGACACAAGTTGCATCAAAATTTTAGAGTGGGGCATATCTTGACGAGATTTTGAATTTTTGAGGGAGGAAGGAGACACATTTTAAAGGGGTTATGAATTTTCAGAATAAAAATTTTCAGAATAAGGGACAAGTGAAAAACATGGAACAGACAGCAGAAAGTTTAATTGTGTATGATCTACGATTTTTCTAATTCTACTTTCCTTTGCTCTGTTTTTAAGAAAATAGAGCAATATCTTGAGAGGGAGAGGAGGGTTGGTTCTTGCACCATCGACCTTGGGGGGAGGGATGGACACTCCAGGTTTGCAGATCATCAGAACTGTCCAGATCTGGCAAAAGACTAACGTGACAGTTAGTTGTCAACCACGCGCAAGTATTTGCTACTATCAAGCAAAACACAATGGCGATAATAGTTAATGCCGTGGCAGTCTGACATCGTGGAAATGTGGCATTATTCAACTCTAGCTCTCAGGCTGGTTGGTTAGAGCTTATAGGCGCAAAACATCTAGGTCATTAGGTGCCTTATCCATAAAAACATTATTATTAAAATATTTAGATGGTAGGTTTAATGTGAAATAAAAATAAAAATGAAAATTTAAAAAAATAGTAATAATAATGATAAATAAATAAATAAAATAAGAGGGAAAAATGTAATATATATGTAAAGGAAGAAAGAAAAGAAAAGATAAACAGAAATTATTACTATAGCTCTTTCATTAAATTTATCCTTGATAGAAATAATATTTTGTCAGTTCTATTGCTGTCGTTTCCTAAGGCTATTAACGTTCAACTAAATTTTAATACATCCGCATAAACTGTTATTTTCAGCAAAAGGAACAAGAGTTTGAAGTCGACAATTATTTTCCACGTAAATTATGAAATAATCACTGTTTTTTTAATAATAAACCAAATAAAGAAATAAAAGATTATTCCTAAAATTGGCCTGCATATCATTGTATTATTTATTATATTATATTTATTATATTATATTTATTATATTATATTTATTATTTATTATTTTTTATATTTATTATATTATATATTATATTTATTATTTATTATTTTTTATATTTATTATATTATATATTATATTTATTATTTATTATATTATATTTATTGTATTATTCGTCATTAGTAATATGCCAAGATATACGGACAATTTCGATTGCTTCAGTTGATGAAAGACTTTCCAAAAAGTAAAAACGAAAACAAAAGATATCAGCAGATAGTGTGGAAAATATTTAGAAAAACATATGTTTCCACCGAATCGTCCTATTTCAACGATTTTTATTTCTTGAGGAAATTAACCTTTCAAATAACCATATACAAGAATAAATCTAAACTCAATTTAAACAGCCACATTTAAACTGAGTGTTATAAACTGTTATCCAAAACAGTTTTAACAATAATTGAAGAGGATTTGGTTGGGATATGGTGTAAAAAAAAAAGTAAAAATAAATTATGTTTATTTAATTTTACTTTTTTTTACTGAACACTCCAACCAACTTCTCTTTAATTATTCACTACGGTCAACCATCAATTCAATATCAGTTTTAAGAATATATTTATCTTTCAAAACACTTACAATATTGAAGTATTTATTAAGCGCCAAACGGTTTAAAGCAGTCTGACTTAGAGATAGGATATCGAAGGCCCATTATCAATATTGGCATCAATAACTATCCTTACCATCAAACGATCGGTCTTGAAATATGGATAGTCGATATTTTCATCCATATTATAAACATTTTTGAAATATGAATGTCAATATAAATATTTATTTTCTAGCACATAGAGGCTGTTATTTTCCTCTTTAAATTAGTTAGTGGAAATATCAATCCTTCTACCCTTCTTAGTAAAATGAATTTTCTAGTTCCTGTCCATCTTAGTCATCATCAGCTTTTTTCCAGAAATTTCCATTCAACCAATATGCCTTCCAATCTCCCATAGATCGGATTCAGCGAATTGCTAATTAATTTACATCCTACGTAGATTTCTTTGACAATTCGTGAACTTCGTTTGAAAAGGTTTCAACAAATTTGTGCAAATTGAGTTTACTGATTGCGGGTGAGAAGGGTCATACTCGCGCTTGATAATATGGACGTCAATATTATCGAAATATCGTCATTTTCCTCTACTACGCACTTCATTCTATATGAAATAGGCAAGATATCTATTTTTTTTTTTCTAACGATCAGATTCATATTTAATTCCTATCGCAGGTAGTATCCTAGGTCCTATCCTTTACACAGTTTATACAGCTGATATCGCAACCCATCCTAACACAGTCATTACCACGTATGCCGATGATACATGTGTCCTATCAGTTAATAACGACCCAACAATTGCATCCAAAACCCTTCAATCACACATCACAAACCTTGAAGAATGGTGTCAAAACTGGAGAATAAAAATAAATTCCAATAAATCCCATCAAATCACCTTTACCCTTCGTCGTAAACCTATGTCCTCTTGTCCTACAGCATCCTTTAATAATACCCCACTTATCCCTGTTGAACAAATTCGATACCTTGGACTCCACTTAGACAAACGTCTAACTTGGAATCCTCATACCAGACTGAAACGACAAGAAACAGCTCGACGTTTCCGACTACTCCAGCACTTACTAGATAAACGCTCTAACCTCCCAGTCAATTACAAAAGACTCATATACATGACTACAATAAGACCTATTTGGACTTACAGAGTTGAGCTCTGGGGCTCCACTAAGCCATCGAATTCCTCTCGTATTCAATCCTTACAAACCAAAATCCTTCGTAAAATCCTCACTGCTCCTTACTTTGTCGCAAACAAAATCATCCATAACGACCTTAATGTTCCTTATGTTTCTGACCTGGCCCAATCCAGATACCTATCCTTCCATAACAAACTTCAGAACCATCCAAACCCTCTCGTTTCTAACCTTGCTTCCTCTTCGATCCCTGACAACCCTCAGAGGCGTCTGAAAAGAAGATGGCCTCGAAATCTGCTTTTGTAAATACATTTTTAGATTGCTACCAATGGGTAGTTTCTCAACATGTGATTTCATGCTATTTTATTCCTTTGTTCACATTTACTGAATGTATTTTTACTTGTAATACAGTTGTAAATATCACCAATAAAAAAAAAAAAAAAAATTCCTATCGCTTTCCAAAATCGATATTTTTAATTTTAATTTTTAAATTAAAGCATTAAAACATCGAAAGGACGATATCGATAGTCCGTAATATCGATGTAGATAATAAATATCGATGGTAAAATATCGAACATTGGAAGGAGAATATACATATTTCGATAATAGCAATAGCGACTATCGATGTCCATTCCTACTGTGATTATTATAACATAATAAATATTTATTCATTGAGTAAAAATACATTTTACCTCAATTAAAGGCATTAGTATTTGAGATGTAAGAGACTCATTCGTAACATATATACAATAACAAAACAAAATTAGAAAAATTATAACAAAAGAAAAGAAAACTTAGTTAAACAGAAGCAATAAAGCATGTGACAAAATTAAATAAAAATGTAAAAACACATTCATACTTATTTACAATATTTACAGTCAGCCAAGGGAGCTCCAAATGGAGCCCTTTCCCCCATATGTATAGGATAAGGCAAGACTAAGAGATCCCAGCTCTTCCCTCTCAGCAGTGTCACTGTGATAGGTATCAAATGGAGACTGAGGGAGAGCACTAAGACCACATACGCTCATGACTTGAGTGAAGAAACTGAGTGAGTGAGTGAGTGAAGAAACATTGCCAGCACTCCAATGACATGTTTACAAAAAATTTGAAGTAGGCTGGAAACTGGAACTGGATAAGGTTGTGCTAATTGATTAGGATGATGGATTTAGGTTCTGATGAAAATTTGAGAACGATATAGAATAACGTCAAGGACATAAGGGATGTTAAGGTCCTGATGTAGAGTTTTGTTTGTAACATAATAAGCAGCATTGACTATTGTGCGAAAGACTTTAGATTGGAAGGATTGGATGCGTTTGATGTTCGAAAGTTTAGCTGTCCCCCATTGTTCGAGACCATAGGTCCAGATGGGTTTTCGTATGGTCTTGTTATTATTATTAATACATAACATAAAAATTAAATTTGCGATCTGCAAATTTCTTTGCAATAAGCAAATTTTTTTGCAGGTTCACAGCGTCCCATCACAATCCAGGAAATAGTTCAGTTCAGCAGGTCTCTTGGCCACCACCTACGTAATCGTCGATGTGGGCTTTACGGGTTTCTAGTGCTTTTAAGTTTTTCTGTTAGAGGATTTGTGTTGTAAGTTAGTCTTTGGTGGAAGTTACTGTAGTTTTCTTTTGCAGTGTCTAAAATTTTTGGAATGTTGAAGTCCTTATGGTCTTATGGTCAGTGGTATGGTCTTGTAAATTAATGAATTGTTTTCTATTGAGAGATTAGAGTTTATGTTAGGTAGTCTATATAATTGGCCAAATCGTCGATTAAGTTCTTGTCTTTTAAATCTAGTATGGGGGTTCCATGTTAATCTCTTGTCTAAAAGGAATCTTTGATACCGAACTGTTTCTGAAATGGGAAGAGGTACAGAGTTCAAAAGGATAGGTGGACAGGAACTGCTATTATTACAGGACTCTAACAATATATTTTATAGTGTGAAACCTTATGGTTAATATTAGACACACTGTTAAACCCAAAAACGTTCGTAGTTTTTAACCAGTAATTAGCAAAAATGTAACATTCGTGAAAATTTATTATTCATTTAATTATTGTGTTTTATACTCAGCGCACTGTTAACCCCAAAAACGATCATAGTTTTTTACCAATTATTAGAAAATGTGAAATCAACTTCTTTGTGAAAATTTATGGCTTTTAGCTTAAGTCTTAGAAAATATTATTCCTGTTATTTAGCGAGCTAATAGATATTTCGTAATTTATCCTCTCTTTCGTTATTATATAAGGGATGGTAAAATTCACCCTGAAGCTATTTTCATAGCCACGGTATCATTAACCCTTCCTCAATTATGAGCCGCCCGTAAACTCATTACTGAAATATTGTCACATAAGCTTATAATAATATACTGATAATGATATTATATATTTACTTCATTTCGCTTCTGAAACATGTGTAATATTTGATATTTAATTTTACTACGAATAATAAATGAAGTGCAACATGGCTGATAAAAAATAAAAACAAATCAGATATTTCTTCAATTTAAGTTAATATGTATTCTTTCTTCTATTAGATTTGTTAAAACTTTTTTCATTTTTTGATTCTTTCGATTCAATAATTTCTTAACATCAGTTCATCGTAAGAAAATCGATTTTATTTTTGATAGATCAAAAACTCATTGATAACATTGAAAATGCTGTAGATTTATTTAAAAAGAAAATGACATTAAAAAAAAAAGAAAGATAATTTAGTGATCATTTGAATTAAACCATGAGAGGAAGGAGATTAGAATAATTCCGTTGAAGGTTCAATTTCGGTTTGTCATCTCGGTAGAGGACCCTTCCTAATTTGTTAAAAATAGTATAATTTTTTTTATTGTGTTTTGCTGAGATTTGTTTTTTATTAATGATCCAGTCAAGTATTTGTATAATGCATTACTGGAGTATTCATACCATAATTTATTTTAAAAAAAAAGATCTGGTGTGTCCACTCACACGACTTTCCTACCTATTTCAGAAAAGTTTTTATATCTTTACACATGTCCATAAAGAAACCAAAAGAAAAATTAATTAGATTTATTTTCCTTAAAATTGATCAAAGAAAATGTTTGAGTACGATTTATTTGATAAACTAAAGCAATGAAAACCGACTTAAGGTAGATTAGTGTAAAAATGTCAATATTCCCCTCTAATATTGCTGATCAAAAACTTTTTGCCATAGCTTAATTTTGTCAAACAATAATTTCTGTTAAAAGTAGAGGAAATGTGAACTTGTGTGATGTGGGCAACCGATTTTCTTACTTTTATTTAGTGATCTTTTTTCTTTAATTCACTCCTTTCTGACACCAGGATATGAACCCGTAATCTTACATTCGAAATAGCTGTAACTTCGTTAATAGTTATCCAAAATGAACGATTTTTTTACTTTGGGGGCTTTATTACTTTTCTCACCTAGTATAGGTAGGAAAGTAATAAATTAAAAAATGTGTAAGAAATAGAATAAGCTGTATCATCGCTTATACTGGTTGAATTTCGATGATTCTTTTATTGTTTTGTTGGTAATTTAATTACCTTTCAAAAGTTTTATTATAAATTTTACCGTATAATATGTACTTAGCGAGTCAGACCCAAAACATTTTTTTCTTTTCTTTGTGAATTTTTCTCCTGAATTTAGCCTACATACGAAAATTGAAAGAACAGTTTTTTTTTTTTTTTTTTTTTTTTTTTTTATCTATTTATTGAATAATAATACAATCAGCCACTGGAGGGCTATAAGTATTAGGGCTAAGAGTTCTCATTCAAACAATATGTACAAATAATAGAGAAATAAATATAAATATAAAAAGTAAATAAATAATACTGATGAAGAAAGAAAATAAAAGAAGAAAAAAAAAAAAAAGTAAACAATAACATAAAAAGAAACTTATAAACACAATCATACCTATATACAATATATACATTCGCCCAGGAATCTCCGAGCCAGGCTTTTTCCCCCACATGTGGAAGGCAAAGCAAGACTCCAGGAGATCCCAGTGCCACTTTTCCAGCCGCATCACTAGTATTAGAAGCCAATGGAGACAGAACAGTTATTAGAACATTATATTAAAGTTTCATCAAAATCGTTAGAGCCGTTTTCGCACTATAGTCAATAGAATAACATGTTTTTAATTTGTTGCACAGCAGCTATTGCTTATGGAGAACCCAAATTCTGTCACAGGCATCAGTAGTCAAAACCCTAAAAAAAAAATTAAAAAAAAAAAAAAGCAACAAAATCGGTTCAGTAGTTCCTGAGAAAATCCAGGTACAGACATTGAGACAGAAAGACAGACCAATAGCTAAAACTGTGTTTTTCGAACTCAGGGGGTCTGAAATGTATAGATTCGTCGAAAACCGCATATCGGAAATTTGACCCGATCGCAATAATTTCCTTACCTGGTATAGGGTAGAAAAGTAAAAAAATCAACAAAGGCCCCAAAAGGTGTGAAAAACATGCTTTCAAATTTTATATCAAAACATTTCCTATTTTAGCACTTCAATTTTACCTTTTGGATTTAACCCAATAAAATTTCAGCAGGGACAAATATAGGACTAGATTAATTTAAAAAATGTAATTTCTACTTAATCATTAAAAATGATTTTTTCATAACTTCATATTCTTATATTATTAAAACTGCCAAACGAACTATTGTCCAATTCGGTTAATTGAATATAATTATAAAGTTCCACTAAGAAAACTTCGAGTATTATCCATAAAAATACGCTTTCCTTAATTTTCAATAACTATTATATGAAAGTTTTTTAACTTAAATTGAATATTACGATCCTAATATTATCTAGGCACTTGTAAGTACCGTTAATACCGTTTGATTATGTAGTATGGGCAATTTAACTTAAAAACCAAAATTAATTTCCCACACGATCAAACTAATCATAATAAATTCTTTAAATAACTCAGTAAATGAGATAACAAATGAACTCAAGTGTACGATATTTTACATTCAATCGGTAAACAAATAAATTTCATCTAATCATAACATGGAATATGGTATTGACGAAAATGGAGCAATATTCATCAGTTTATAACACAAAATTTAGATATTAAAAAATTATTTTTTTCCCTTTAACTTATATGCTGACTGCCTGAATCGCCTTTACTTAAACTTTATATATATATATATATATATATATATATATATATATATATATATATATATATATATATATATATATATAATGATGTAGAGATGGTTGACCGTGATATAATATGAGAAGTTCGACGGGGAGTGCGGTCAAATAAATACTAAATTTGTAATTCTCCTTTATTTATATATTCTCTATACATTTATTTATATATTCTCCTTTGTTTTCTGTTTTTATTCATTCTTATTTTCTAATCTTTTTTTTTGTATCTGTATATATAATACTTGATATTTTAACTACACTGTCACCCACTATATTTCTGATGTTATCTTATTATTTCTTTATCAGACAACTGTTTCTTATTTAATATCTAATAATATCATTTATTTTATTTTCACCATGTATCTTTTATATTTTGTATCTTTCGTAGCCCTGAAGAAGAACTGCAAGGTTGGCCGAAACGTCGGCTTTACTGATTGTAAGTTCTAATATTAGAATTCTTATGTCCTGAACAAATTAACTTTTAATAAACATTAACTTTTATAGAGTGTGTGTGTACTTTTAATGATTTTACAAACTATATAGAGTAGCAGAGAAATACTTAAAGTTATTAAGAGGTTAGTATGACCCCGGGGTCGTCTAGGAGTTTAACACACAGAAACTTTCTAACAAGGTCAACCAAGTAGGTGTATAGTGGTCATCAGTGATTCTACTCAACCTACGACCTTATATATATTTATGTTATGTATAAATCAATTATGGCAGACAACTTTCTACGTACTACTTCCGATAAGCAATAACACCCCCATCAAACATAAATAATCTTTTTTTCTTCCTCTCTTATATTGAACCTCCAATTCAGTTTAAAAGGGAAAGAAAAAAAGTGGTACCGTAAACAAAGATATCGAAATAGTACTTGGAGAGTACAGTCATGAAATATTTTTTAAAGGTTACGAATTCCAGCCGGATTCGAAACCAACTAATCTTATTTCGAGAATGTCGAGGAACTGTATGAAAATCCTTTGCTCCCAAGAACATTCATAAAATATTTATGAGGTATTTATTTCTTAATTGTGCATAATGCATTTATCGAGTACAAACACACTGCTGCAAAATATTTGAATGAATAAATTTAAACTATCCGAAATACGAAATTATGAAAATGTGAGTGTGTGTTTTAGAGATGTTCGACAATATATAGTTTGACATAAGAACTTGTAGCAAAATGTGCTTTTCGCTAACTGCCAATAGATACGCTAAAAAAAAATTACTTAAAATGATGTACAAGTATTTTTTTTTAAACAAAAAAATTTATAAGTTGTATGAAATTTTTATGTTAACCAAACAAAGTAATTATTAATATAAAATTTCATTAATGTGAAATTTACTGTTGCTACGCACGTTGATTAATTTTTTTTTTCAGCCGACGAAATCGGAAATCATTGATTATGAAAGATTACAAAGGGTGTGTCCTGATTATCTGCATTCGGTGCAATGAACCTAAAAGAGCAAAACGAAATTAAAGGCGATGACGGGGGATATATAAATTTATAAAATGTATATATAATCATATATTAACGTATATGTATATGTAAATATATATATATATATATATATATATATATATATACACAAAAGCTTCGTGAATACACATAAATCATCTGATTTCATATTGCATGGATATTCAGTTATACAGTAGTAAAAGGACAGTGATCTATGATTTTGAGGTGCACTAACCTAAACATGGTGTAAAAATAATTGTTTGCGTTAATATCACATAACCGCTGGATTTTAATACCAGTTAAATGGTTGAGGAATAAGCGCAGGGATCTATTGAAGCCTTGCTTTCCCTCCACATGTGGGGGGATAAGTATGTTTCTGAGTTCCCATGGCCGACTGTAAATAGTGTAAATAGGTATGCCAGCATCTAAGATGTTTATTTTCATTACTTTTTTTTGTTTTTAAGATAATTTTATTCATTTATTTCTATTGTATTATTACTATTATTAATATTTTCTTCCCTCACTATGATATTTTAGTTTGTTCTTTTATAGCTTTATATTATTTGAAGTTAGCTTATTTTTTTATTTTTTTTTAATTTGTAAATATGGTGTGAATGTGCTCTCAGAACTATATTATAAATGTCCTTTATTGAGACAGATTGTAATATTTATCAATAAACAAATAAAAAAAATATCAGATAAAATGAAATTCTTGTATTAGTCAGCATCGTTATACCAACCTGGCTCAAAATTATACTTTTTTGAGAGAACTTTTAATGGAGTACATTGTAACACGCATAGGATACCCAGTAGTGTGGGCCAAAATCGGTCTTGATCCTGCAAAGTACAAGACCAAGACCAAGCCTAGTATAAAAAAAATCGGTTTATAAAATAAAAAATTAAGGAAAAATAGTTACTAGTACTTGATAATTTTAATTAATATATGTAAAGAATTGGTATAACCTTTTTATTTTATTATCATCCTTTCATGCCTTTCGGCACTACCAATTTTTGGAAAAAGCAGCACAATACTTCTACCGCTTGTTCTCTCTCTTCGTTCTTCTATTTTCTTGATTAATGGAAGTTGAAATGATCAACCCCAACTAATGCCTTCCATCCGTACATGAAAGCTTCGTAGTGGTGATGTAGAGTACGGTTTCCCCCCAGTAGTTTTTCCCTTAATGTCTCCAAAGCGGTGCAAGTTGTGACGACATGCTCAGCAGTTTCCGACACAGCACAACAAGCACATAGGGCGTTAATTTCCTTTCCAAAGCCATGAAGCTTGGCGCGAAACCTTCCATGCCCTGTGAGGAATTCTGACACCAAGTAATCAGGAAGAACTCTTTTCACTTCTAACCTTGATAAGACGGTAGGCCGATTTGCTTCTCTTATCAAGTGTCTCAAAATCCTCTTGGTTGCTTCCAAGGACAGCTGTATCATCTACATATCCAAGGATTATAAATATTACGAATTATTCAGACGTGCACTCCTCCATTTTCGCGTGTTGTTATTCACATTACCTTCTGCAGCGCTAATAGTCTGTGGGTCAGACCCCCTTACCGTGCACCCCCCCCCCCCCCCCTACATCCCTATAAATTGCATATCGTTGTGTTCCTTGTAACTATTTATTAAAAAAAAGCCAATGTTCCCACAAAAAAAGTGAACGCACTGCCCCAAAATGGCGTCCAAAGATGGCGGATTGACGACTTTGACTAAAGTTAGTTTTTTGGTCACGGAGAATCAGCATTTGGCTTAATTTCCTCATAGTTGGTCTTTTATTAAATCTGAATAGTCATAGAATAATAAATCATGAAGAAATACTAAAAAATAATTGGCTTAGGCTATGAAAAACACCAGTAAAGTCAATTGTTTTAACAAAAAAAATTTCAAGTTGCAAATCAAGCGTGTTTGTAATTAAACGGCCTACAATAACGCAAAACGTGCTGAAATAAAACATCTGGAGAATATATTTATCTTTCTAAAACGCTGATTATTGTCTAAAAAATTTTAAGCAGCTCCGTAGAAAATGCACATATGCGGCAGAAAAGCGGTACTGACGTGGGTGCCTACATGCCTCTACCACACATTTCAGTACACAGAAATGGCTTAGTTATAGTGGTATAATAATATTTTTGGTACGTCATGTTGGTTTTAATAGCGAACAAATATTAATGCAATAATTTAATTGTAAAAAAAAATTAAAATTTTTTAAATAAATTTATCATTATTTTTTTTTAAATTTAACCTCCTTTATTCTATAGGTAGGTCGTTTAAGAAGACCTCAATTGTAAAAATGATATAATTATAATAATAAAACTTAATTAAAAAATATCTTAATTTTTTTTTATTTAACGTTTGCAATTTAACACTGTGTTTTGTATATTTACTGATTCTTAGAGGTAATTAAAATTTTTATATACTTCCCAGGAAATGAGTCATATTAATTTCTGTTTTATGAACTAAAATAATATACACTTAATCTGAACTATATATAATGAATAGCCACTGGGTTGTTTAGTAAAACTCATATATCACTAATTAAAAAATTAATTTTTATATCCTTTATTTTGTGCGGAAGTTGGACTATATCATAAATAAATAGGAAATTTTAATATTGAATGAATTATTCTCTCTGCACAAAGAAAGATGGAAAGGGCGAAGCTCTGTTCTGAACAAAGTTCTTCAAGGTAACTGGAACTGATTGTTAGTTAGTATTTGGTCCCAAAATGAGGGAAAACGCGAAATTGAACCCAAACATTGGAAAAATACACTAAGCGAACGACAAAGGAAGTGCCAAAACCTCGGAAAAGATAAAAAGGACCAGTATTCATTTTATAGCTAAATGAATGTATAGTAGACAGATGAAGGGAATATTTCAAGATGCTGCTAAAAGGGGATCAATTGCAGTTTGGATGATATTAAGATGACGATGTAAGTTTATTATGGTGAAAACAACTTTATTTTCGATTGCTGAAGGTGCACATCGGGACTATCTTCACTTTGAAGCAGGATATAGAGAGCTATATCGAGAAAGTTATAGCTCATAGCTCTCCTTCTGTTCAGTGCATTTGCAAAAGATTTTTTAAGGAATCTTGTATTAGTTATAGCTCGTTATTGTTCAGAAATTGCCGAATAAATTGTTCAGAATTTGTACCATATCATAAAAAAATAGGAAATTTTAATATTGAATGTATTATTCTCTCTGCACAAAGAAAGATGGAAAGGGCGAAACCGAACTAAGGGGGTAAAAGTAAGGGGGTCTGGCCCACCTTGTATAAGTCGAACAACCTAAGTGAGGACACGTTTTCCTGCAGTAAGCCAGTTCGAATTGTACCAATTTAGATATTGTAATAATAAGTAATATAATTACATTTACGTATATAAAATGTTGAACAAAGTAGATTGGAAATGTAACACAAAAGAGATTATATGGAGATATATAATTAAACCTTTTGTAGTGAAGATATAAAATTGCCCCTTTGTGATTGGCTTGGGGTACACGCCATCCTTCCCCCACCACCGAAGTCTACAGCCTATACACCTAAAATTTTAATATTCACTGAACATCGCTTTGCTTTAAAAACAAGCTGAATATTTATTAGGGTAAAAATTAATTTATAACTCAATGGAAAATACTCGTGACAAGCCTTTTAAATAATCAATTGACTACATTTTATTATTATTAATTTTTCTTTAAAATTTTGTTGAATAATTCAGTGGTTGTAGCGGCCAGAGAAAGTGTCTCAAGTTCTAAATGTAATTATACTGTGCCATTATATAAACGATTGTCCAGAAATTTCATAGATGACCCGTGCGTTTTTTTTTTTAAATATCAATTGATGAAAAAAATATGTGACAGAGATGATAAAATAACGTCTGCCAACACGAGTGCAACTACTTGGACTCATTTATATAAATATAAAAAAAAAACTAGAAAATGTTTAAGTTCAAGATTTGAGTTAAATATATGGCATTAAATATATAATTAATTGAAAAAAAAGTGTTGAAGAGTTACTAAAAGACAAAACTGAATTATAAGAAGTTTTCAACCTTAAAACATAAAAAACAAAATGAATATTTATGGAATCAATGCAGTAGGATTCCGATCCAATTTGAAATAAAAATAATTAGGATTTTTAGTAAATTCCTCATTTACCGACCAGACCCCGAGGATACCAACCTCGTTATACCAAAGAATTCCATAGATTATTTCATTGATAACCCAAGCCGAGGAAAAATTCTTTGGTATGCAAGGAAACTATTAGTGGGAATTTTTTTTTTAAAAGCTCGAAAATAAACCAATGCTTAGGAATAGAGCACCCACCTTTCAGTAATACATTCGTATTATTACTAATTAACGAATTAATCATTTTAATGGTCTTAAAATTTATTTCTCGCTATTTTGATACAGTAAATCTATATCCCGGAGGTAAACAACGCCGTGTCCATTTTTGTATTTGTTGTGGTGACCCAATGTTTCATAACTTTGACCAGGGGACCCAGAAGGAGGTCATTCATTAAATTTTTTGAGAAGGCACATTTCGAAGGGGGTGAATTTCATAACTATCCATATAACACAACGAAACTAAGATTTATCAACCTTTGTTGCCATTTCAGGAATCCACGATGAATTTTCCCCAAGATTGCAACCAAGTTGTAGCGAAATATCGCTTCGTAAGGCTGTAATATTTTGGGATAGCAGCCAATACAAAGTGGACAAGAAAAAATAAATAATTTTCAAAAATATTCGATAAAATATAGATAAATGAATTGTTGAGCTATGATCTATTTTTTAAAAAGTAGCTTCATTTCATCAACTTTTCTACGAAAGGCACAATTTTTGAAAAGCTAGTCTTATTTCACCGTCATAATTGAGATTGCATATCACCAATTCCATCGTTTATACATAATATAAATAAAAATTATATCATACGAAGGGTTTTAAATCGAATGTAATAATTATTATATTTGATTGTTAATTTAACAATCATGCCTGGTTTATAAATAAAAATTTAAATCGATCTTTGACGTTTATTGATTCGTTTAAAAATAAGGATCACTCTCGGAATGACACCGTTTTACATCATTTAATAATGATTAACTTGTGATCAAAAAAATAAAAATCACCTTTTACATAAAAAATTAATTTAAAAACTATCATGTATGTATAGATCATAATATCTACATTTTTTAAATATTATATTTCTGAAATCGTTTTAATTGTACACACGGTACCTTCGCAATATATGTGTAAATATTTCTCTTCTTTTTTTTTTCAAGACAAAATTTCTAATGAATTTTTTAAATAAAGATGTTCTGTTGCTAATAGTTGACAAAAATATTCTCCACCTACTACTCCGGACTCAAAGTATTACATAGAGAACACAAAAAATTATATTTCTGATTTAAACAAATATTACTCCAGAATTATTCTTATTGTTAACTATAAACATTTTTTTCAAAAATAATTATCAAGATATGATTTTTATCACTTATGATCAAAAATAAAAATCTTACTTAATGAAAATCATCAAATGATTTTTCAGATAAAAATTTGATCAGGTTTGATTTTAATTCTAATTTTTCATTTAACTATCGATTTTAAATCATGATTATGAGTAAATGCATTCTTCACAAAAATATAGTAAATAAAACTATCACGATAAAAAAATAAGAAAGGGCTTCATAACGTAATGAAATTTTTATTTGAAATTGGAGCTAATAAAAAACAGTTCAAATCCTTGATCTTGTTGGAGCCATAAATAGCAAAAATATGCGTCACCAATAATTTTTAATACTTGCTTGGGAGTAATTGTAATCAGATACTCGGTCCAATCATATCAGAAGGAAAAAATTATTAAGTTGTTGGTATCTGACGTTTTTTTTAACCTCCCATTCTCAACGTCTCTTCAAAATCAGAGCTTCGCAAAATTGGTTATAGTGTTGAATAGCTGATGGGATAAATCAACTTTTTTTGAAATTCACAAGATTCTAAAAAAAATTGTTGTGTAGCATATCCTTACATTTGGGGAGTGGGGTAGCTCAGTGGTAGGGTACTGAGCTTCCAATGCAAAAGGTCCCAGGTTCGATCCCGACTCATGGTAGAAAATTGATTTATCTGTTTCATCGGCATGGGTCGAGAAACCCTCCTGGAGCACACCCAGCCTCTATAAAGCGGGCAAATAATTAATTAAGGGAGAAAATCTTGCGGTGGAGCGTGATCTCGGTCAAATCAGCTCCTAGCACAACCGTTGACCTAGAAATACTGCTTTCCCTAAATAGTACTGAACCCAAGACCCTTCATGGGTTGTAGTAGTACAGGTTTTTTGTTTGTTTTTTATCCTTACATTTACAGGGATCTAAACCTTTCCTTTCGAGGAATTTTAACAGAAAATTATAAAAAAATGTACATATTTATATTAATAATTGAAAAACAAATTATTTGACTTGGAACTTATTATAAGCTATTATGTACCAAATAAGATTAAAAAAAATTAATAAAGATAATTGAACAGATTGAGTACATAAAACTTATGAAACAGAGCGCTCAGCATTTACAAAGCGAATAAGCACGTCTCGCTAATATTTGAGAGGAAGTTCCTAAGGCAAATATTTGGTCGAATCCAAGACCGATCAAACAAAGGAGGATGAGGATAAATGCAGGTTTGTTAACTGTCAATCACGATTTGTAACACTCGAACTTTTGTTCATATTTGAATTACTAACTGCCTATTGATTGATAAGAACATGTTTTTTTTAAATGTAATTTAAAAAAAAATCATTGAATTGGAAGTAAACAAATGCGGTTTTTTAAATCTAAAACCAATTATTTATTTAAAAGCAATTCGACACACCTTGGTCCCAAACTCAATCTTTTTGGTCATGATTCTGTAACTCCTTCATTTTTCATCATATATTCTTGTTTCTTTGTGTTAAATATTTGAATATTAAAACATAACACTACAATATTAGTAATCACTACTCTTTATTCATCATACAAGATAACACTATTAGGTTATTACAACTAAATCACTAATTGGTATAATCGATATATCACAATTTCCCTCTTTCTACAGAAAGTGTGTCATAGTTATAAAAATAGCAACATAGCAACATATTAAAAACATTAAAAAAAATATCAAAAATACATTTAATTCTTGTATTGCTGGAGGAGACTACAATGCTAAACACCAACGATGGGGTTGTCGATCATCCAACTCCCGTGGTAATACCCTTTCACAAGTTTCTTCTTCCAACAATTATTTCATCCTCTCGCCCATGAATCCTACTTATTTTCCAACATCCCTCAAAAAACGTCCCGATATCCTGGACATATTTATCACCTCCCAGATTTCTTCCTCCCAAACTATAATCAAATCCCTGGATGACCTTTCTTCAGACCATAGTCCAGTTCTGCTTTCACTACATTCTGACTTTGCTCCTAAACCATCACTTCCTAAACTGATCACTGGGCGAGTAAACTGGGACAAATTTCGTGATGATTTGGAAAACAAACTAGACCTCAAAATCCCGCTAAAAACAAAAGAAGACATTAATGGTGCCATAGAAAAACTGACATCATCAATAATAGACAGTATAAATAATAACGCCTTTATCAATAAGATTAACTTCCCACAAAATACTAACTTGCCACAGTATATTCGCATCTTATTACAGGAAAAACGCAGAGCAAGATCGAAGTGGCATAGGACTAGATACCCAACAGATAAATCGCATTACACACAACTGACTAACAAACTGAAATCAGAAATTAGAAAATACAAAATTCAAAATTTACTAAATTTTACTGAAAAACTTACAACCACTGACAAATCATTATGGATGACCACCAAAAAACTTCATAAGTTTCAAGACTTTAATCACCCACTACTTACTGATTCCCAAACCTGGCCCAAATCCGACGAAGGAAAAGCCCAACTATTTGGTAAACACCTTTTCCAAACTTTTAATCCACATCCCGATATCCTTAATTCAACTCACATCAATTGTATTGAAGCAGAACTGGATATTCCTCTCCAAATGTCTCTGCCACCCAAAGCATTTCATCCCATAGAAATATCCAACATCATTCAAAAATTACCTTCCCGTAAAGCTCCTGGACATGACCTAATTACATCCCAGATCCTAAAACTTCTTCCTCAAAAATCCATCCTATTCCTTACTTATATATATAATGCTGTACTCCGTTCTACATATTTTCCTGATCTTTGGAAACGATCTATTGTTAAAATGATCCAAAAAACCACCAGAATACCCATCCTCTTACCGTCCTATCTCTCTTTTACCCATCTTGGGCAAAATCCTAGAAAAACTCATCTTAAAACGCCTGTACCCTATCCTTAATTCTAAACACATAATCCCAGATCACCAATTTGGTTTCCGAACTTCCCATTCCACTATACAGCAATGTCATCGTATGGTAGACGTAGTCTCCTCTGCATTGGAGCGCGGAATGTACTGTACGGGAGTCTTTCTCGACGTTGAACAGGCGTTTGATAAAGTTTGGCACCCGGGACTGCTGTACAAACTCCGAAAATTCCTACCACCTACATACTTCCTCATTATCCGTTCCTACCTTACTGATAGATACTTTAAAGTAAATCACAGTAACGCCTATTCATCCCTTTTTTCCCAGTCTGCTGTTGTTCCTCAAGGTAGTATCCTAGGTCCTATCCTCTATACAGTTTATACAGCTGACATCCCTACCTGTCTCAACACTGTCATCACCACATATGCCGATGACACATGTATCCTATCAGTAAACAATGACCCAGCAATTGCATCCCAAATGCTTCAATCACACATCATAAATCTAGAAGAATGGTGTCAAAACTGGAGAATTAAAATAAACTCCAATAAATCCCACCAAATTACCTTTACCCTCCGTCGTAAACCAACGACTTCCTGTCCTACAGTTTCCTTTAACAATACTCCACTTATCCCTGTTGAGCAAATCCAATACCTAGGACTCCACCTGGACAAACGACTAACTTGGAATCCTCATACTAGACTGAAACAAAAGAAACCGCTCGACGTTTCCGATTACTTCAGCACTTACTAGACAAACGCTCTAAACTTCCCATTAATTACAAAAGACTTATATACTTGACTACAATAAGACCTATTTGGACTTACGGAGTTGAGCTATGGGGCTCCACTAAACCAACGAATTCCTCTCGCATCCAATCCTTACAATCCAAAATCCTTCGTAAAATCCTCAATGTTCCTTACTTTGTCACTAATAAAATTATCCATAAAGATCTTAATGTTCCTTATGTTTCAGATCTGGTCCAATCCAGATACCTATCCTTCCATAATAAACTTCAGAATCATCCCAACCCTCTCGTTTCTAACCTTGCTTCCTCTTCAATTCCTGATAACCCTCCGAGGCGTCTGAAAAGAAGATGGCCCCGTGATCTCCTAATGTAGTCATATCATTAGAGTGCTACCATTGGGTAGTTACTCAGCAAGTGTATTCATGTCATTATATCAATTATGTCCAAATTTACTTGATGCATTTATGTAATACAGTTGTAAATGTCATAAAGAAATAAAAAAAAATAAATAAAAAATTCTTGTATAAAACTAAGAACACAAATTAACTAACACAAATAACTGATTCTTCTGCAGCTTCTTTGGTCTTCTTTGGCTGCTCTCTTGTTGATTTACAGAAATAGCCTCTTCTCTTATTTTTTTTCTCATGGAGAAATCTGATGATTTGGTCCAAATGGCGTTTGCATGAGTACCATTGTCTGTTTCAACTAAAAATGTGACAGGTGGCAGTTGCTTCTTTATTCTTCCTGCAGTCCTCTTATTTGCGGCATTTACACTAAAATCATTTACCATTACTTCATCATTTACCTGAAAGTTGATACAACGGGATGATTCATTTCTTAAGAGGGATTGGCACTGCTTAAGTTCCACATCATTATTCACATTTGGTTTCAGAAGGTCAAATTTCGTTTTAATTTCTCCTTTATACATAAGATAAGCTGGTGATCTTTTGGTTGTAGAATGCTCTATTCGCCTGTAGTCTATAAGAAAATTGTCCATAGCCTACTCGATAGATAGCCCAGATTTTAACATCTTGCACATTTTATCTTTGAACAAAATTGTCTGCAGCTCTATTTGTTGCTGGACGTTTTGGAGCTGTTATTGTATGTCTTATAGCAATCCTTTTCAGAAAGTTTCTGAATAAACTACTTGTGAATTGGAGTCCTCCATCAGTGACCTAATGATCACACAATCCGTGTATGACAAATAACTTTTTGAAGATTTGAATAACCTTCCAGGCTTTCGTATTATCTCTCATGTCAAAAACAACATACTTTGAACAATGTCTTTGAACGTACTAACAAAATTGTATGGAGCTCTATTTGTTGCTTGATGTTTTGGATGTGTTATTGTATGCCTTATACCATTCCTTTTCAGAAAATTTCTGAATTAACTACTTATGAATTGGAGTCCTCCATCAGTGACCAAATGATCACACAATCCGTGTCTGACAAATAACTTTTTGAAGATTTGAATAACCTTCCAGGCTTTCGTATTATCTCTCATGTCAAAAACATCTGGCCATTTGCTGTGGACATCTATGACAACTAAAAACATCCTATTTCGTAAAGGACCTAAGCAGTCAGCGTGTAGTCGAGACCAAGCTTTGCTTGGATAAGGCCACTGCGAATTAATTTTTTGTTTATTATTAAATGGGACCGCTTAAAAGAATTTTTGATTATAATGATTTATATTGTAAAACTAAATAACTTTTAGTTTAACCAGACCAGAACGTTATTCATTTATTTTTTCAGTGGACCCACAAAAAAGCCAGGCCACATTTAAGTGATTATTTTAACCCACTTAACATATTATTACTTACTTACTGCCGGGCGCTTAACATGTTATTGCTAATCAAATATAACCGAAATAAGATACTTTCAAAAAAAAAAAATTATTATTAAATATATATCAATAAATTAAGTCAGCTCAGAGCACTAGATGACATTAAAATAAAACCCTCTTTCTGGGCGGTAGAATTGCTGCCAGAAGAGAAACACTGCACTCTACCACGCACCACCTCGAAATTTATGTACAACATAAACGAGAAATAAATTCAATTTAGTTCTTCACTGGAATGTGTGTGCTATTTTATTTACAGAGTTTTTTTTTCTTTCTATTTTATCTTATTGTTAGATCAATAATTATTCTTAGCCATGATAAAACAAATAATAGCTTTTGGATAAACCAATAGGCATTACACCATATGCTGAGTCAATGTCTAAGTTTCAAGAGAAATAATTTATTATCAAAGCATTTGAAAATAAATTTTTTATAATTATGTTATAGTGTAATGTACTTATTTACATTAGAATCTATTTCGATAAGCATAAATTTAAATTACATTTTTACTTTCATTTACCTATATATGTAATATATAGTAAGGGTATTACTTTCGCTTTTCTATATATGTAATATATAGTAATGGTAAGTATTGCGATCGTGATAATTTTTTAATCAGAGTTTTCAACGGAAATAGACGGTTTGAGGTCACCTGAGTCCAAATTACTAAGTCCCACAAAATAGTCGGTGTGTGTGTGTGTGTGTGTGTGTGTGTGTGTGTGTGTGTGTGTGTGTGTGTGTGTGTGTGTGTGTGTGTATGTATGCGATCAGTCTAGCTCAAAAATGAAAAGTTTTACGAAACTGAAATTGCATATTTGAGGTTTTTATCAGCCTCTTTTTATTATTTTTATAAGGATGTTACAGTAAAATTTTCGTCAAAATCGGCAAACCGAAAGCGGTACTATACATCATCGATTAACCAGACGTTTTTTTTTCGTTTTTCTCATTAACAGCTTTAACGATTTTGATTAAAACTCAGTACATCAGTGTATTATTAAGCAGTTTTTAATATAATGTAGGTTTTATCCTCATTCATGTTCTTTTACAGAACTTAAGATCGATACTTATAGTATATTTATATCTTATATCTTATACTTATATTTATCGATACTTTTCAATATTAGATTACTCTAAAATAACTTTAATTTTTTTTTTTTTTTTTTTGAAATAGTTAACCTCACATTAATCATGATATAAAAAATAGCTAAATATAAAATATGAAAGAATTTGATAGTTAATTAAAGGAGAAATAAGATAACGTAACGGATAATAGTTGTAATGGAGGAACCAAAGGAATACGAGCTCATCCGAACTCGCCCGAATTAGGACAGGCTTTCATACGTAACATTAGCTTAATATAATACGAACTCCGACAATATTATGTACATATACAAACGCGGTTTTCATAAATGTTATTGTTGCTATTATTAAATATTTATTTGTATAGATTACAGCGATATAATTTTTCTTTTTTATTTACGACGATTCTCGGAATTGGAGCGTTTTCAATCTTGAGATCGTTTCACACTTGAACTGTAAGATAATTTGATTATAAAATCGAGAAAAAAAATAGCCTACAAACATATTGGGCTGTTTGGCGTATCCACCACCCACCAAATGTTAAAATAACGAGATTATATAGACCAAACAGCCTACAAAATTTTTGTGTAGGCCACCTTTTTCTCAATTTTGTCAAGGTTGGTTTAATTTTTTTTTTGGAGAAGAACAATGGTGTATGATTCGAGAGGAAAAAATTATGGTACAATAAAATAAATTTACTGTTCTTATTTGAATATAAAGGTTAAAAAGTCTGTTGAATTTCTGTTTAATAAATACTTTTACTTAAAAAAAAAAAAGGCCATTTTCGAAAATAAACTTCTTTTCACACAACTTTTCTATTTTTTAGGTTCGTTTTTTAGATAAAAATAATTGCAACTTCGGATTCATCGGGTGTTTTATATATGGAGAACATGCTGAAGTAATATAATGCCAGGAGCAGTGTAGGCAAATACCGCGAAGTATGGAAAAGACTACGTTGGCCACATTTATTGTGGTTTGGATTCATAAATAAAAACATTAGACAGTACTTAGATTACTGTTATGTTTATAAAATTATTGTTTATAAAATCATTGAATCTCTCTAATGTTTATTGATTTGCTAATTTAATCATTCATATACGAACTTAAAAATCCACGGCTGAAAACTGGTTTTGCAGATTGTGTTAATAAAATTATTTTATTTTTCAACTGAAATATTTAAAAAAAAGTATTAATATTATTTAAAAAATCCTGAAATCATTTTTTATATGTATCTTTAAATACGACTAGAGTATTTATCGATCAAATAATGCTTGCGGCATGTCACCATAAGTTTCGAGGAAAAGCTGAATGCAAAACTCCCCAGAGCTGTCAAAGAACTTTTAACACCAGCATAATACTCGTTTGGAGAATTTGTATTGAAAACATTTTACATTATATATATATTTTTTAATCAAGTTATGTCGGATAAGATGACAGTTTATAATTATGTTGCGTTCGTTGAAAAAACAATTTTCAAAATATATTAACCTAAAATTGCCGTAACGATCAATTCGTTAGTAAAGTTAAGTTTGAGAACTACTTAGGTGCATTGAGCTACTGAAAGAAATTAAGCGCTAAATTTACATTTGAATCGTGTGTAAATGAAATTGATTATTATATTGTATATAGTGTGAGGCCAAGTATTCCTTAGAGCATATTTAAAATCAATCTGCATTTCATTTTCAAAGGCGTCGTTAAAAATTTATCTTGGCAAAAGCAGTTATTTTTCATAATGGAGAGGGATAGTTCAGTGAGTAAGGTACTGACTTCCTTTACTGAAGGTACCTACGTCGAATCCGCCTGATGACATGTAATTAATTATTCTGTTACGCCAGCCGTGGATCTATTATTGGGTCGAGAGATCCTTCTAGGGTACACACCCAGCCTCTATAAAGTAAGTATTCTTAATTAAATAATTCATTAAGAATCAAAACCCGTCGTTTAGCGCGGTCTTGACCCAATTACTTCCCTGCACAACCGTTGGGCTTGAAGCGGTACTTTACCTACAAAGTACTGAACCCAAGACTCCTTCATAGGTTTTAGTGGTTCATCTTATTTTTCATAAAATAGCAGTCGTTTATTGATTTAATTTTAGTAACTTATTTTCCGTATATAAGATCAAATTAATTGGTTATATGCTTTACAACGGTAATTTAGTAAGCAAACCGTTCTCCTATATTCTACTATATTATATTTCGTAGGTATATTGTAAAAAGTCAGTAAAGGGCATTTCATAAAATTGAATCATTCAGTCATTTGTTGTACTAACCATCTGTGAAATCAGAACAATTGCCAGCAAGAAAGATTGTGTCATACCGATGCACTAAATGAGATATTGTATCAACAAATAAGATTGAAATTAAAAACTAGTGTTGCCCAAATGCGGGACCGAGACGAGTCTTGGTCTTGCAAACTCAATCTTGGTCATGGTCTTGGTCTTGCGCAAGAGCCTCGCAACAGTCTTGCAGATAGTTATTAGTTTATTACTATAGAGACATTACTGTATTTTTAGATACGAGAAACCTAACTAAGCCCGATGAAAAAATAGAGGAGTTAAATGCAAAAGTATATTGGTTATACCAATTATTAACATATAGTAACTAACATTGTCGAGTATTAGTAATTATTTTGCCTTAATTTTTATTTTAGACATCGATTTTTTTTTTACCAGTTCTGGTCTTGGTCTTGCAACAGTTAGGCGGTCTTGGTCTTAGTCTTGTAAAGTGCAAGACCAAGACTGATTTTGGGCAACACTATTAACAACGATTATACTGAAAGTAGATGTCCATCAAAATTGTACTAGTGCTTGTAATTTCACATAAAAATTAAAATGAATTAAGTGAGTTTCTTCACTGGCGTTAGCACCAGTGACGCGGTTGAGAGAGTAACGCAGGGATCTCTTGGAGTCTTACTTTTCCCTTTATAGCTAGAGGACGGGCCTGGCTTGGGTTTACTTGGCTGATTGTATATATTGTATATAGGTATGACTGAGTTTTTAATTTATTTATCTATAGATTATTTTATTTTTTATTGTAAATAGTTCTTGATTATTATTTTACTTTTGTTAATTTTATGTTTTCAGTGTATATGGTGTGAATGTGTTCATATCTCACTATAATCATTGTCCAAGTGACAGATTATTATATTTCTAAATAAATAAATTAAAAAAAAAAATTAAGTGAGGTAACGTTTTCAACTTCGTTAACCATATTTTGATCTTCATTTAATTGATCAATTTTATTTCTTGTTGCGTAGCAAACAATTTTTTCAATTTCACATGCTCTTTAAACATTTATATAAATTTGCGAGTGTGTTGAGAAAATCGTTGGTTTAATGTAAAAATTCACTAACAGGGGGAAGTTATTGTCAGTGAGTCACCAATTTCAACCAAATTTTTTGTTGTTGTAACTATAACGAAAAATATCAGACCAATGTTCCAACCTTCGATCCAACGGCTTCTAGGAGCCGGAAAAAAAATTTCTATTATTCCAAATTAAATTTATATACATTAATTTCGTCTTTGTCTTGTCCAGATTTTTATATTATTATATTGTCACAATAGATTTCTTTTTGGTGTGTGTAAAATAAAAAAAAAATATTGTATTAAATGAATTATTTAATAAATTATGTCATAAATCACAAAAACTAAAAGGCGCTTCAAGTAAAGTATTCAAAGTAAATTTTTGTTTTGAAAAAAGTTAGATTAGTTTATAGTGTCCTTTAAAACATTTAAATACGATTTTTTATTAAATCAAAAATTTTACATTGTAGTACTTTATTTTCTTGGAGTTTTTTTTTTCTTTCACCGTTAATTAATGCATTCATAAATTCTCAGAATTGTCTCCAAATTCAATGTTAGTACAACAGTTGGTAAGCTGAATTACTGCTTTTTCAACCCGCATATTCTAGTTTTTGTTTCGTTTTAATAAGCGATTAATAAAAACGTTTTTATTTTGTTTCTTTGGTTTTAATTTGTTTACAGAGGTCGTGTCTGTTGTACCATTTCGTATAGCATACAGGACCCTAAATTCTCTAATAATTTTTACTCCCAACCTTCTTCTTGATAAATATATTTACAGAATATTTACAGATGAAATTGACAAATGTAAACTTTAGCTAATTATTTTTTTACTAAGTATAGATATAAATTGACAATGGAGATTTCCAATCGAGCAAGTAAGGAAAACCTTATATCACCCAATAAAATGTCCGACGATAACACTGGTCGTGGTTATTGCAATAATATGCAATTCGTCGGTCGGAAAGCCTCTTACGATAAACTGATTATAAT
This sequence comes from Nezara viridula, assembly GCA_928085145.1. Lineage (NCBI taxonomy): Eukaryota > Metazoa > Arthropoda > Insecta > Hemiptera > Pentatomidae > Nezara > Nezara viridula. The sequence continues at coordinate 59,290,447 of OV725081.1, read as the reverse complement.
CCCAAATCTAGGGAAATTAATAATTCGTTTGGAATCGAATAATTGGAATGCAAGATTAATATGAATCGTTTATCAAAGAGATCAGCATATGTTCGATCGAATAAGTCATTATGAAATGCTTTAATGACATGTTAGTTAATAGATAATGGATTTATATTTATCTTGGAATCAAATCATTTCAAGAGACTTTAGAATAAAACGGAAGGAAACCATGAATTTTCTCAAGGCTTCAGTGTTTCGTTTGTTTCGATGTTTGGACGCAAAACATTCAGGTCATCAGCGCCGGATCAACTAAATAGCACACTACTTTTATATTGCTCAGGTGGTTGGTACAAAAAATAAAAAAAAGGATAAAAAAGAATTGATAGAATAAAATAAACAAATAAAGATAATAATAAACACTTTAAAAAAATAAGACAAAATAGATAAATAAATAAACTTAAAAGAAATATAGATAGCAATCAAATAAATTAGTGAATTGAAATAAATGAACTTTTAAAATAAATAAATAAATTAAAAAAAATAAAATAAAAAATCTGCAAAGGATCATTAGTTATAAACTTGTCATATATGCTTCATAAGACCTTTATTGTGTAGGAACTCCATAAATTTAGTAATGGTTTCTTCCAAGTTTCCCAGGAATGCTGATAAATTCTAGGGTATTCTAAGATCTTTTAACCTTGCGGTGTAAAGAGGGTAATCTTCCAAAACATGCTTTCTTTAATGTCTGGTCACACTTTTGACATTTTGGAATATGATCTATTGTTATGAGAGGTGGAGGTGTGTCAGTCTTGTATGACTCAGCCGCGTGAGGACGACTTCTGCGTTTGGAGCTTATCCACGGTTGCACCTCTTTCTTTATTGTCTTTAAATTGCTAGGTGCGCTGTTGTCCCACCATCTTTGCCATTCTTGGGATATGGTTTCTCTTAGAAGTAGAGCAAGTTCAGATGATGTCAAAAAAGCTTTATCGTGGTCTGGAAGGGTAAGAACTTCTTTTGCAGCTCTATCGTTTCCTTTAACGCCTATATGGCCAGATTCAAAAGGTGCCGTTGATCCAGTACCATGTAGCATTTTTATAAGACTTAGATTAGATGGTCTGGATACATGTTATTCATGGCTTTCAGAGTACTTAGGGAATCCGATACCACAACCACATTTGCAACTGGCTTCAGCATGACGTATCGGACCCTTTGCGATGGCGTTAATCTCTGCAATGTAAACACTTCAAAGATGGAGCAATTTATATTTGTAGGTAGGATCAGGAATAACAAAGGCCGGTGCAGCAGATGAACATAATATTTTCATATACTTTCTATTCACACTGTTTATAGGTTTAATAAGTTAATTCGCATTGTTTATAATTTTTGTCTAAATATATTGGAACTTCCACATTTTTTTATATCCTTTTGAATCTTGTTCGTTCTAGCCCTGAAAGAGACCCGCAAAGTGAGATCGAAACGTAGGCTTGAAATAATAATAGTTTTTTTTCACTATTTTAGTCTTTTTATGACCGCCACCTTCCTCTGAAATGTTTAAGGCAGACTCTATCCAAAATATAAGCAATTACTATACTAATTCGCTGATGGTAATGTCAAGTTCCAAGGTTCATCCACGGGCACTAGCGGATCGAGGATTTTATTTTGGAGGGGGGTGGGCTTCAGCCCGATAGGTTTTTTTTTCATAAATATAACGATAATAACTTTGGAAAAAAATAACTACCTATATGAATTAGCGTTTAAGGGATACTTGAAATCCTATTAAATGTAATTAGTTACATGAACAATAATACTTTAAGAGATAATTTTTTCCATAAAACAGAGTTACATTTTACCATTTTTGAGGGAGAGAGCTTCAGCCCCAAAGGCCCCCTCTCCCCGTAGATCCGCCTGTGTCCTCGGGTGACTTGATTCTGACTCTGAATTTTTTATTAAATCTCAAAACAATCGGCGGAGTAGTCAAGGAGAAAAACCGCGTACATTTATTTATTTTTTATTTTAGATTCGTGGCTTCATATCAGTTGCATCATATTGAAATGCAATATTATATTAATTTATCATTCATAATATTTTAAAAATCAAGTATTTGAAAATTTATTAAATACTTGAATCTTGCAATCAGCAAGTTGCTGAGACAGACGGGTACGACGCCGACGAACGGTACTTGAGGATCTGTTATAGTCCTAGCCAGTTTTTTCTCTCTTCACTGGAAAACATTAGCGAGTTTGCTGTAGTTGGGATTGGGTACAGTTTGCAGAATCGTCTAGCATTCTTGTATGTACTTTTAACGGTCTTATATTTCTTAACATTAATTCACGCAAAAAAACGTATTCATGCATTACTGGATTCCAAATCAGGATATTGCTTGACTAACTTTAAGAGTATTTGATTAATGGTGTAACAAGTATCAAAATCTATTTTACAGTTGGCTTTAATACATGTTAACCCTATACTCAAATAAGAATTATAAATATAAATAATAACAATTATTCTTGATAATTAATGCATCAATTTCAATAAGAATCTCTTAATTCACTGAGCTTATTCGAAAAACAAAACAGTTTTTATTTTTCAATTTTATGAAATTGAGGTAAAACATTATTTTAGATTGAGTCATATATTGGTCTTAGTGCTTAAATAAAGTATAAATTTTTGTTTAAATATTCATTACACAGTGGGAAAACAAACTTTTTAACGTTTTAGTTTTATAATTTTTTTTCTACCATATTCAATTTTCTATGTCCTCCCCATCTTTGCCTTTTAGGCTATATGGGGTTTTCCTGGGCCAGGGTAAGGGCGAGGATTAATACCAGACTTAAAAGCCCTACCTCCCCCTCAGCACCAGGACACTCACAATATTCACTACAACACTGTAGTACATGACAACTGTAATTAATTTAAAGTGTAGTTGCTTATAAAAATATTAATGCAATAAACTTCCTTACTGAGGTCACAACAATCACATAATTGTTTTTCTTTTAACGTTAAACAGTTGAAATGATGATAGGCATATCCAATGGTCCATGCAGGAATTTTATAAGAAGAGCGAACTTGCAAAAAAGGTGAATTATTTACACCAAAGGTATATGTATAAATATTATGAAAATTATATGTGTATATATATACATACTTCTTTTCATATATTTATATATGAATTTATATATTATGGAAATGGGTATATTAATTTTTTTGTTTTGTCAAGTATTTTGTCATAAAATGGTGGTCTAAATTCCTTTACCGAATAATTGACATCTATGAACCTAAGCAAGACATTTTTGCATAATTTTTTCCACAAATTCAATTAAAAATATTTTGAAAGCTATCAAAGCACTCTACCTCACCTACCTTCAAAATAAATAAATTTTTTTTTAAATATTTATATTTTTTTAAATCATTCATTGTTTCGAGTACAAAGTATAAATTAAAATTAATTGTTTGGTAAAATCAACATTTAGATGAAAACAATAATAATAACAAAAATGCTTGTAGTTGTTAGTTACTTTTTCAAGATAAATATTTCCTCACCTTCCAGAAGGGGCACGTGTCCCACACAGTCCTCCCTGAATACGCTAGTGGTCATTTCTGAATAAAGAACTAACAAGACATTAAAAAATAAACAAATAATCCCTACTGTTAAACTAAATTTTTAGTATACATAATTAAACTACGCAATCATAATTAGAAGAATAAAAGTTTCCTGAATATAAGCCTCGCAAGATCTCTGTTTTCCATTATAGAGAACAATTTTTTATTTAAGCCCTTTAAATTCTACCTGTGTCCTCTATAGAGTGTGTCTGATATAAAAACTCTTTAAAACTTAAAAAAAAAATTGAAAATGAGGTGGGGCCATGTTTGTCTGCTTAATAAAAATAAACACTATAAAGAAATGTACACACCCTAACAGAACTTTCAGCGTATTATGTTATATTAAGCATAATAAATCTATATTTAATTATTGTACCATTAGTACAGTTACAAAGTCAATAAATGAATTTAAATTTAAGTATGTTATAATTAAAATATTTTATTTTTTCTTTATTTATGTCCTTCCGGAATTCCAATCTTTAGAAGGAGAAAATAATTTTACGCGTGAATGTAAAATGAGCATATTTTGAATCTAGATATACTATACACAAATGATTATCAAAAATTTATAAACACATTGGTACAAACAATGAAAAATAAAATAATTGTACAATAAGAATATTAAAATCAAAAATTAATTTATTAACTAAATATTATGATATACATAAATAGTTTAAATACCTTTTATTATTGTGTGCCCATAATCTAGAGCTGCCCATCTGAAAAAAAAATCAACAACTAATTACTCAAAAATTTATTAAACTTATTCTTTCATATAGACAGCCATCCTAAAAAGTCTGAAAGCACAAAAACTAAAATTACTCATACATTTACTAAATTTATTCTTATTTTATGAACAAGATTTTCCATTAAATTTTTACTATATGCTTAAGACTAATATATAATGTTTTAAATAACATTTTTGGATTTTTTTTCCGAATTGTATGTACCTAGCCAACATTGATCAATAAAGCTCAAAACCCCAGTGTGGCTGTCAATATATTTTTATTGCAGTTAAGTTCCAATGACCATAATTTTTAAACTACATATTTGTTAAGATTGAGTGAAATTATTCATTTTTTAAATAAAAATGACACAAAAAAAAAAAAAAAACTTACTACACACTACAACCCATGAAGGGTCCTGGGTTCAGTACTATTTAGGGAAAGTACTGTTTCTAAGTCAATGGCTTTGAAAGGAGGTGAATTGACTGAGATTACACTGAACCACCAGGTTTTCTCTTCTTAATTAATTACTGTAATTAAGGGTACCCACTTTAAAGAGCATGGGTGTGCCCCAAGAGGGTCTCCAAATCCCAGGGCCGCCCCACGGCTGATGAAACAGAATAAATAATTTTTCTGCCATGAGCCGGGATTTGAACCTGGGATCTTAAGCATTGGATAATCAGAGCCCTACCACTGAGCTAACCCAATCACTCTAAAAATAAAATATATAAAAACTTTCATTAAAATCTACGAGTGGGTGTGATAGCTACTGATGATGATTTGGTATGGAATGGTACTATAGCAATGACAATACTAAAAAATCTGCTTTGCTCAAATATATAATACTTTAACATAGTTCTAACAAAATTTGATAAAATAAAATAAACAATATGATTTGCAACTTACCCTTGATTTCTCAGACGTCACTTGCTTCTTTCTTGAAGTTCACTATCCACCAAGGTCTTTAAACCCAGCAGATTTCGAAACGAAAGAAACCGGTTTTACACGGCGGAAACTAAGAAAACTCACTTCAACATAAACTACATTTTAAAATAAAAACACAAAGCGACACAGCCGAACCGCACCAGACAATAGTTATTGGTACTAAGAAGGCAGGATTCATGGATACATTATATATGTGTGTGTGTGTGTGTGTGTTGTTCTGTTTTTGTATGCATTTGTGAAATAAAATAACAAAATTGAGACCACTGCACTTGACCTACATAGTAAATATCAAAATGATATTATTTAAAAAAAAAACTAATGTCAATATTTAGTAATTATATAATCAAAATAAATGTGAAACCTTCTTTTCTTCTGTTTTTTTATGAACAATATTAATTCATTTTTTAAATTAATTACATAATATTTCACTCAAAAATTATGAAAACTTATATTCTAAGCAATATGCAAGGATTAAAGAGAAAAGCTATTATTTTGTGATGTATTATAGGTTATTTTTTTTAATTCTCTCCAAATGGACACACACTCTGCACTGATCATGGGCGGATCTACGGGGGGGACTTTCGGGCTGAAGCTCCCCCCAAAATGGAAAAATATAACCATGTTTTATGGAAAAAAATGTTAAAAAATACCTCTTAAAGTATTATTGTTCGTGTAATTACATTTAAAAGTACTTAAGGAATAACTTAAACACCATTTCATATAGGTAGTTAGTTTCTTTCTGTTTTTCCAAAGTAATTATCGTTATTTTTATGAAAAAAAAAGATTTCGGGCTGAAGCCCCACCAAAATTAAATCCTGGATCCGCTAGTGGCACTGATTATAGTAATTTCTCAAGTTATGTACAAGTCGCTCTTCATATTTTAAACTAAATGGCCAATTCAGAATAATAATATAATACAGGTATTAAAAGCTTGTATATTAAAAAATAATAAAATATTTTATCATTTTTTTTTTCTCTTTCATAGTAATCTTATGCAGGAGGAGTTTATTTGCTATGTTTACATACACCATATGAATTTGCATAATATATGTGTAAATATTTGATTCACAATTTAATAATGCAATAATGATTTTTTTCATTTATTGAATCAATTTTAAAAAAGCATAAGAAAACTAAAACTAAAAGCTACAATACTTGCTTACGTATAAAATAACATTTTTTGTAACATGTATGTGAAATAGTAATTTAGTATATAAAAAAGTTCTGTGGAACAATTAAATTTTTGTACAAATTGATCAATGAATTCCCCTCTCTCTTATTGGTATTACAGACCATGTAGATCCATCTCTGCCTGTCTTGGGCTATTTCTTTCCATTTATCTGCAAATAGCTCTATTGCATCTTTGTTGATTCTATCTATCCATCTGCTGTTTGGCCTTCCACATGGTCTTTTGCCTTATATTGAGGTCTGCATTGTTACATATAGACTTCCAGATGGATTGCTAAGAGCTAAATGCCCCGCCCATCTTAACCTCCGTGCATTCATATCATGGGATATTGATTGACCAGTTTCTATAAGCAGTTCTTTATATGTCTTTCATCTCTATATATTAGTACTCTAATCCCAGATTGCTCCGGTTATCATGCGGAGGATTTTTCTTTCAAATCTTTCAACACTTTTTTCTAGGGTGCTGGTTAGTGTCCAGGTCTCTCAGCCATATATTAGAATTGGCTTTATCATAGCATTATACACCCTTAATTTGAGACTTCATGAGATTTTAATACCTTTGAAAGGGAGAAGAAAGCTCTGTTTGAGTTATAAGCTGGCCTATTTCTGCCCATTGGTCATTCATTGAGGTTATTGTGGAGCCGAGGTATTAATTGATCCATGATAAAATAAACAATTATCTAAATTAAAATAAGCTAATTTACAATTTCAAAGAAATTTTGTGCAAAATAAATACAAAAAATAAAATATGGTAAACAAGTGGATACATTTATCTATAAAAACTATTAACTATACTAAGAATTTAAAGAAATTGTGTATAATTATGAATTTAGCTAACAATGGTTAGTACATTAAAAGGCAATTACGTTGAAAATAATTTGAATAAAAGATAAAAACATAAGTAAATATAAATAAAAATACTTGATACTTTTATAAGTACAAAATCATTTGTGGGCGGGGTGCCTGAATGGGCTAACGAGTGTGCACAGCGCCGCCGTTGCCCGGCAACCTGACATATGAGACAATGATGAAAAATAGTTCCAAGTTCGCATCCCAGTGCCGGGGGAGTCTTTTAAATCCCCGCCCACACTCTCTGGCCCGAGAGCACCTCGTATAGCCTTAAGGGCGAGGAAGGGGAGGAACCAAAAAAAGAAAAAAAAAAAGTACAAAATCATTTAACAAACGATGGTAATAAATAAAACTGAAATAGTGACACTATAATAAATGTAAATAAAATAGCAAACAAATAAAAAATTCAAGATGTATATACCAATGAATATTTAACAAATGATAGCCACTCACCAAGAGACAGAACATAAATATAATTCAAAAAATTCCAACCATATAGCCTTATTTCTCCAAAATGCAGGTGAAGAAAAAAATCTGTCAACATTTCACCACTTCAGGCATCATCACGACACAATAGAAAAGTAAATTGAACATCTATTAATGACACCAAATGCATACTCTGTGAATGAGCATATGTATAAGGGGATATATAGAAATACGTTTAGTTTTTTATTTATATTTGACTTAAATCTTATCTAAACTACCATGCTATTGTATTATAAATGAAAGATAACAGTATCAAATAAATTAAAGTTGAATGCTATGAAAGCCTTGACTATTTAACCTATAGAATAGAGTCACAATAATCATTAACATTCTAAACTTCCTTCGAACTTTTCAATTCAGGTATTTTCATCCTTTGCTAAATTTTTCTTCTTTTCCTATCAATTCTTATTTTCAATTTTGTTTATAGTACGATTTTTGGTATCATGACCAACCAGACAAATCAATGAAAAAATGAAAAAAAAAATATTATGATCTCAGCTGCTCTAAAAATAAATCCCATCATTGAAATAATAAGATGACATGATTAAACAATATTCATGTATTGTTAAAAAATAGATGAATCAACTAAATAGTATAAACACTAAAAATAGAAAGTCATAATGATAGCCTGCCTATCGATAAAATTAATGTCTCTCCTACGATCTTAGAATGATTGTCCTTTTTGCAAGCAAGAGAACATGGCCATTCAAAATCACCCTATTGAATGTTTAATGACCAAATCAGTAGTGGAAGAATAAAGATATACAGAAAGACCTATTTTTACTGAAAGTGACCTACACCTGTAACATCAAAATTCAATGAAATAAAAATATCTAACTTGATTTAATTTCCTTAAGTACTTTCTTATGGAATATTGATCCATGAATAATAAAAGCCAATGGCAAGGTAGGTAGTAAAGAGATTGTTAAAACTAGTCAATACCAGCCTTAGTCTGGTTGCTGAAATGGTCCGAACTAAAGTAAAATTGGAACCAGAGACAAATAATAACATAGGTAGAATAGATAATGATAATAATAATGATACCCTATTATCGTTATACCAAAGGAAAACGTTAAGAAAAGTGAGATGTAAAAGTTTACTAATAGTAATAATAATGGACCATAGAATATTACATAACCATATCTTCGTTATAAGCATATCTTGATAATAAGAAAAACAAATAAAACTGTAAGAATCATACTATACCATTTAGACAAAGTAAAAATAATTGTAATAATTATACCTTCAGACAGTATAATATTGGAAAGCACAATAAATGTTACCAAAGAACATGGAGTTGATTTCTGTATTTAAAATTACCCCAAAAAGCTGTACTGCTTGATAAGTTAAGAAAACTTCTAAATAAGTAAAATTGTTCATCTACATTCCCATAAGTGTTTTTTCCGGGATGAGAATGCTATTCCAGAAATCTGAGAAAGCGAAGGAAATAAATAATAACAATAGCTAGGTATAATTAATAAGCTCTTAAAATTCAAGGGCAAATTCCATGGAATATTTATGATGAAGTTTAAAAAACGTGTCAAATTTCTTCTGAAAACACATCTTTCATCAGGTAATATTGTAAAGGCTATATGTAAGTAGATTATTCCTGTGTTATTATTCATGTTTGGAGTGATGAAATGGACAGAAACTAGCTTGCAATCGTTGGATTGTAGACTCAGAGTGATGAAAACAAAGGCATTCTAAATCTTCACTTTCTAGACTATACCTCCCAAGAAAACAAGGTGGAAGAGGACTTATTAGCCTTTTCAAAAGTTGTCAAGAACAGGAGAGGCAGTTAAGAAATTATATTGTGAATCACAATTAATGATTACTATTAAGATAAACTAAAACCTAACTGCATTAAATCTTGCATCTGAGCCTATTCAGTAGCCAATCAGGAACTGATGAGAAATTGAAGCAGAAATCAGCTTCACAGTAGGTTTTATCAGAATAAGTATTGGTCATTCTGCTTCGGATGAATGGCTTAAAAAGAAAAACTGTTTCTCCAAAAAAGATTTTCTTCTTGCTCAACAGGACCAAGTAGTGGCAACTAACTCGTGCATATTTAAACAAGATGTTAGTGACAAATACCGACTTTACAAAGGAACAATTGATTCCATTCAGCAAATAACAAGTTGCACAATATTAGCAGGAAAAGAATACTTTGAAAGGCTTAATAATTTTGTTTGTAAAAATAATCCAAAGTATGGCCAAATGTTGTAAAATTCTAGCAGTCTATCCTTTCTGATAAAGAAACAATTATTTATTTGAATCAACCTATAATACCACACCGTACAGTGCCAAACAAAAAATCAGATGTTATGGTTAAACAAAAAAAGGAAAAGACGGCTACAATAATTTAGATGAGAGTTCCCAAAGATGACTATTCAAAAAGTGGTTGGAAAGAAGATAAGAAAATACTAAAAGCTCTGTGAGAAACTGAAACAACTCTATAGTCAAAAACAAGGAAAGGTGTTGCACTTCATCATTTCTAATACCCTCACCTTAAAGTTAAAGAATTCAAGTTCAGAATCTTTACTATAAAAATTAAATTATTAATTTATATCGTAACATTCATTTACCTATAAACAAAGCGTAGCTCACTACAACATAAATACTTTGTTATAACATTGTTTATACGGAATAATGAACAATTAAATAAGTGTGAATAATTGAGAAACCATGATATGATATGATAAAATTATATTTGAAATTCTTTAATTTTTTAACTGAGGAAAATGTTTTAAACCTACTTCAATTTCATAGTTTAATTAATTGAGTTGCAGACTTCCAAAATACACAAAGTTCATTTTCCAATTACTTTTTTCTATAGTATCCATATAATTTGGTTTAATGTCATATCTTTTCCAGATTAGAATATTAGTGGATCTTAGAATACATTTTTCACTTCTTCCTTTGAATACCAAGCTTGGATGTGACAAAAGGAGTGAGGTGAGCGAGCAGGGGTGGCCAGAAGGGGGTTTTGGGGGTTGAGGAGAGCACGTTTCAATGAATTTTCAAAATGAATAGTTTGAAATTAAAAGACAAGTGGAAGCATGGAACAGGCCACAGTATATGTAATTGTATATAATCTACAAATATTTAAATTCTACTTTCGTTTGCACTGTTTTTAAGAAGAAGGGAGGAATAAAATATCATGAGAGAGGTGGAAGAAGGTTTATGCGCAACAATAAAAAATAGTTACGCAACAATAAACAAAAAAGCAATATAGGTCAGTTAATTTATGTTAAATGTCACATATTTAAATATTTATAAGCAATAATATTAAACTGAATTTTTTTAACAAAAACTATATTAATTCACAAAATATTTTGCATTGAATTTCCAAAATCTGAGTAATTTAATTTTAATACAAAACAAGGTCTTCAGTCCAATATATTTCTGTCTTCCAGAATTCTGCTAACTACAAGAGATAATATAAATGTAATTCTATCATTACGTATTTCGTTTACTAATCAAGTATCTCTAGCAAACATTGAAGGCGATTCAATGAGTTAAAGGAAAAATTTTAAGACAATGTCATATCTACATACAATAATTTCTTGTAAATACTTATTAATCTATCTTTTTAAAAATATAAAACTATATTTTTGGAAATTTTATGAATTTCCAAAAACATACATGAAATATATTGCACAAATAACAATATAACAGAAATAGAAAATAATTAGACAAATATATAATATAAAAAAATAATATATTGTTAGTTCATTGCAAAAAGTCATCAAGTACATTTATAACTGAACTGAACATGAAAGTACTATTTAAAGTTCTAATGGATCAATTTCAATCCAATTATCATTGAAAAGACTCTTGAAATTGATCAAAATAACATAATCCCTTTTATAATTAAAAAATAGTTACATTAAAGTTTTAATTTTACAATGCGAAAATTCATCTAATAATTATGTGATTTAGTTTTCTAAAATAATACTGAATGCCGTTTGCAATAAACTACCAGAAAATCAAATATTTCCATAAAAGAAACAATTCCTTACCACTAAGATTTTAATATTAGTATATTTAGTAAAATTAAGCATTAAATTTTACACTGTAATTAGGAGAAGTGCAGTGGACAAGCTTTTAAAAAAAATGGTGGCTTGCAACTGAAATTACCTCCAAATTTTAAAAACACCTACTGCTTCCACAATTTATTCATCTCTAATTTAATTGATTATAACTATTGATGCAAGCATTGAAACAGTATAAATTATTTTAAAATTAGTTTCACTTTAAAAAAGATTAGTATTTCTGATTATTTGAAGAGAAAATAAATTAAGTACCTTTGAATTGTGAAATTGCAGGGAGAAAGAAATTGAGTACCAACCTTTGAAAACTGAATTTTTAACAGATAATTTATATTTCAACACACATTTTAATCAATAAAATATGTATTCATAATATATATATATATATATATATATATATATATATATATATATATAATATATATATATATATATATATATATTATATATATATACATTTAATGAATTGATAAGAAAATGTATATTAATGTTTACTTTTCATATTTCATTACAATATTTCAAAATTATCAGTATTATTACGGATTCTACTAAATTAATTGTTATCCCATAAAATACATAATAATTTGCTGGAATTAAATTCATTTGCAATTATATAAGATTAAAAAAAGTATTATAATTATTATTTTTACTTTATTTTCCAAAGTGAAGTAAATGCAGTTCTTAAATGTCAGGAATCTGATCAGGAACCTTTTTGGTATTGAAAAGCAGGCTGAACATTATAGGTTGGTTAAATAGTTGGAAATCAGTCACAATATTTTATTTATTTTTTTATATTGTATAGCTAAGTTTTGACCAAAGTTATAATGAATGCTGGTATATCTGCACGATTTTTCTTCTTCTTTAATTTTTAAGTATTGACACGTATTTTTGAAAATCAAATCGTTCACGTATGTTGGAAACCTTACTTGTCTTGTTTTTTAATTCATTTATCCTAATTTGTTTTCATATTAAAAACTCCCACATTTAAAAAACTGGCACTATGTGGAAATATCCAACTTCAGAAATATTTAATATTGATTCAAAATTGACATTTCAGTTTCATATCTCACTATTCTAGGAATAATTCTTAAATTACGAAAGGAAGTCATCATGGAATAAACTAAGGCATATCTAAACACAATCAGTGGAGTTGGTTATTGGATTAGGCACTTCCTTGAATACCTACGTTGAACCATAACTAGGATTAATTGAATAAAATAGAAACTACTTTGGGCAACTAAATTTTGTTTCTCCTTCTTTTACCCCTCCCACTAGCGGATCCAGGATTTAATTTTTTTTGGGGGTGGGGGAGAGAGGGCTTCAGCCCGAAACCTTTTTTTTTTTATAAAAATAACGATAATTACTTTGGAAAAACAGAAAGAAACTGACTACCTATATGAAATGGTGTTTAAGTGATTCCTTAAGTCCTTTTAAATGTAATTACACGAACAATAATACTTTAAGAGATAGTTTTTAATATTTTTTTCTATAGAACATGGTTATATTTTACGGTTTTTGGGGGGACTTCAGCCCGAATTTTGTCAACCAATTATGCCTTCTATTCACCAATAGATAGGATTCAGCGAAATGCTGATATATTTACGCACTTCACTCTAGAGAACAGGCAAGATGAGTATATGTTTTTTTCTAACAATCAGATTCATATACAATACCTAGAGATTTCTAAAAAAGATAGTTTTGGTTTTAATTTTTAAATAAAAATATTAAAAGACTGTATGGACGACATCGATAGTCGTTAATACAGAAGTAGATGCCATCGATGGAAAAATATCGAATATTGGATGAAAAGTATCGATACTAGGGTATTAACGACTATCGATGGCCATCCTTAATCCCCATCTGTACTGGTTATATAGAAATGAGGTTGTGTTCCTGACCTTCCCAAAATAATGCAATTATTTGAAATTAAGACTCAATTTGTGTCTTTTATTCATAGATGACATATGAGTTCATTCATAAAATATGGAAGAACTCAGCCCATGGATGGATTTGGCTGAGCTACCAGCAGATCCTCCAGAAATGAGACAAGTCTGTGCTGAATGTGGGTAAGTTCATGCTTCTCTTATAAAATTTAAAAAGATTTCATGCTACTATGAACTTTAGTTGGTAAAATTTAAAAAAAAAATACACTTTCACCTAAAAAAATATTTATAATTTGTTCTTCTGAAAACCTTACATGGAAAGAGACTTTTTATTTGTCACATTGTGTGCGTGTTCGTGATTACATGTGATTAATATAAATTACCAATACATGGAAAACTTAAAAGGTGCTCCTTCACAAGTATCATTACATCATTACACATGATCACACTGCTGATGCTATTATGAAAATGGCCAAGTGTTTAAGAAAGTTGACGGAGATCATCAACCTTTGGAAAACGATCTTTACTATATAGGGACCTTTGGTGGTTTGTTTCTTTGTTCGTTGAAGTAAAAAAGCGGGATTAATTAAGGCCCCAATCTCAACTGAACAGGATTAGGGCTTTGTGTATCTCTTTTGACAACTGGAAATCACTGTTCACAATGTTCTAACTCGGATTAGGTATTCTTACATAACTAAGTAGAACTTATTTTTTGTTAATCTGTATGTTTGTTTAATTTTTAAATGACTTTACTGATTGACATGTAAAACAGGATCACAATGATCCTCCTTAATTTTTTCTACAATATATAATTGAAGAGTATGTTGGAAATGTGATAAATATAAAGTTTTGAATGAAGAATTTATGCAATTTATTTTGCCCATCATTACTTACAAACATTATTATGCCTGATGATGTATTTGTATGTTATTGGATAAATATGTCACACAAAAAAGTAAGAATATTTTACAAGGAACTTATGTCTATAAAACCTTCTATCTCAACTCTAACTCTAACTTTCAAATTTCAACTCATTTTTGGATACACATTTTTTTTTTAATTCTATTTATTTAGCTACTACCCTTATGAATAAATCAATTTTTTAATTTCCTGTTAAATAGAACTGCTTACAATTTATTATCAACTGATTTTAATTTTTTTAATTTTAGCAGGCCAAGTGTTGTATGTTGGTGCAGTAGCTTGCCTGAAGTTCCCCTAAAAATAAAGTCAAGAGTGATTATCCTTCAACATCCTGCTGAAGAAAAACGATGTTTAAGAACTGCACCTATGCTTCAGAGGGGACTTGCTGAAGGAAAATGCTTAGTATTCAGAGGAAAAAAGTTTCCTCAGAATAAGTAAGTCATTACCCAAGCTCTATTGTTTGTTTAGAGATATACCATGTTGATGAGATGTTAAGTTTCACCATTTTCATCGATTATTGATTTATTATTATTTCTCATCTTTATCCACTCATTATACCTTATGCTACGAAGGCACTCCCTATCAATTTCCTTAACACTTCTTCATTTGAACCCAACTCCTTAACCTCTCTAATTGGGTGCTATTTGTATCTTACCAGTTCTGATATAAGATCCTCATACTTGGTTTTCTAAGTTTTCCCAAGACCATTGCAAAAGAAGGAGATTACCTCTGACTATAAAAATAATAGTATAATAAAGATAGTTAACATGCCACCAACCAATATAGAAGAAACAAATTTTTTGAACAATTCCTCTAGTAGTTTGATTTCCTGGTTTTCATTTATTCATTCTTTCTAAGAGCTTCATGATTTCCTATTTTTCTTTCTGCTATAATAAAATAATTAAAGATTTGTAGAATATCCTTTATATATAAGTTAAATCAGTTAAAATTAAAATTAAACCTCTCTCAGATCAGATGAAATCTGACATCCCTTTTGACATCATGTGCTTGGGTGCCGACTGAACACATTTCACCACCATCATGGCATCTATGAATTATAGTGCTTTATTTATTTGCCTCACCATTTTTTTTTTTTTTTTTTTAAGGCATGAAGGACTAGCAGATATTTTGAGAATGTCAAATACGATACTTTTGTACCCATCAAAAGATGCTGTTGATTTGGAAACTGTGCCAAAAGTTGATTCTGAAGAAAATGGCTACAATATTGTTATTATAGATGGAACTTGGCCACAAGCAAAGGGCATTTATAATAATGCTCCTATTCTGCATGGTATAAAGCAGGTAATAACAAACTATTTATTGTTTTCTTTGAAAGTCTTTAAGGTTTCTCGGTAAATGTTTTTACAAACCACTTAATCAACTTGACAGTTCATCATAACTGAAATAAAATTTGAGTGTAAATACTTTTTGAACAAGATGCAATCTAATATTGGAACTAGTCTTGGTTTTCTTTAAGTTAAGATGTATGCTCACAAATTATAGGTGAATGGTAATTGAATTGGAAATAAAATGTTGTATTGATAAGTAACAATGGAACCCCTATTAGATGCTGAACTGACTCATAAATGTTTCAGAGGTAAACTAAAGCATTGGTTTGAGGTTGCACTAGAGCTGATATTGAATTTCATAGGTATATAGTGATTAACACAGATGCATCAAGAGATAGAATGGGCGCGTGGTGATAAAAATAAAAAAGTGAAGCGTTTCTTTTCATATTACCTGGAACCTGCTTTCTTTTTTACGTAAGATGCCTTTTAGGAGGCTCTCTGACATTACCAAACCATCAAAAGATCAATTATTGCCCTGCAAATGTGCTGCTTAATAAAAAGTAATGATATTGTAAATTTAAAATGTTTATTAGGATACGAAATGTACTCCAAATTTTTTCATTTGGGCTCCATCCCATTGTAGGATTGAGGGAAATGAACAAGGAAATACCATAACAATATTCAAATAAAAATTTTTGATTATATGCCTGAAGAAGATTGGGTGAGGCTAGTGAAATCCCTAATATTGGTACAGGAAAATTAGGATGGTAGAAACAGCCATTCGAAATGAGTTAAAACAAATTATACAAAATGGGTGATTAGTATTAGGAAATCAAGAAGAAAGAAAATTATCTTGTGCTGCCTCTGAATTGACCATTGATAAATTTTCTTACCTGCTCCTATCATCTCAAACCACCAACCATGTTAGGAATATACAATGAACCATATATTTATCTGAACTAATTAGGAGTGCATAAAAGTCATCAGAAGATAATTTTTCACCATTAATACAAAATTGGTGTACAATATGTATTTGTGTAGCCGAACTTGCATTAAGTTGATACCAACATCAAATTCTTTATCAGGATAATGCTGTTGCTTTTAACTAAATGTGATTGTAAAGCAAAACCGAGATAATACGTCACTACTGATCATTTGTATTAGGGAGACCGGAAAGTAGTGTTATGATAATTGTCAACAGAAAAGGCATTATTCTGGAATACGAAAATGCAAGATTGCAATGCGTAAGACGGACCTTGAAAACGATTAATGAATTGGAGTGGGAGGTACATCCATCATATTGCCTGATGTTGCACCAGCGGGTTTCTTTTTGGTTGGATCATTTCAACACTTTCTAAGTGGCAAAAGATTTGCAAATTTGAATGATGTCCAAAATGCCATCGCTATATATTTTGCTCAAAAACCCATTGATTTTTATCGATCCTGCTTTAAAAATGTTCACACTAGATTGCAATGGCACATAAATGAAAGGTTATTGATAATAAAGGTGTCAGTAATGATTAAAAATAAAAGTGTAAAGTGGTCTAATGAATACTGTATATCAAAATAGTATTTTATTGTTTACGCCGACGTTTCGACCCACTTTGTTGGTCTTTATCAGGGCGTGGAATCGGGCACTGCAGGAAGCAGTTGGTAGACTGGAGTTCTCAGTAGTAACAGTAACAGAGTACTGTTAATTTCCACTGGTTTGTTGCTGTGTTAATCCTCAGAAGTTCTCAGGTCAAGATTTGATTCAATAAAAACAACTTTTTGATTTGTGAGTTAGTGACTTTTTAGTTTGAAACTTTAGTTCTGATAATAGCTCAAATGTTGAATTGTCACCTCTGTGAAGAAATGAATTTAATTTTTTTTATACCATCGGTAGAATCAGAGATTCAGTTAGGGTGTGTTCTACTGTGCTAAGGGAGTTTAAACATTATGTTGCCAAACTACTTCAGAAATACTGCAAGGTTCAGAAAAAGAAATAAAATTCTTAATAATAAGAATGTCGTTCAACAGAGTGTAAATAATCCATTAACTACCAAATTGAATATTTGGGTTTGATGCATACTTCATCTTTAATTTCTTTTTTTTTTTTTTACTAATGTACCATTATTGTTTAGTATTAAGAAATAGCTTACTTTCAATTTCACTGTTGTTATATATATCGCTGGTATTCGAGTAAAGCTTATTAAGTCCAGTTAATGAATTATTGATCAAATTACATCCAGTTAAGGCATTGAATGAATTATTTATATTTACAAGATTAAAATGTAGTGTTTTATAAAGGAAAAAATTAATCTTAAATTTTTTGAGATATTGGACTTAATGTGGTTATTTAATTATCAAAAGGATGAAACTCTCTGATAATCAAAGATCTAGGTTTTATTTAAGACTTATCGAAAACGGACCCAAGATTAATTAGTAAAGCTGGACCCGAACAATTAGTGTGTCATATATCATAACAACCGTTACTTTATACAAGAAATATATTTTTAGATAACAATACTAGTATTTTTAGATAACTAACTAGCAATAATTTTACAATTTTTGTGCAAAATAAATCAGTTTTTTTTTTTTTTTCAGGTGAAGCTGCTTGTAAAAAATAAAAGCGAGTATGTGATACGAAGTCAACCAACTGATGGTTGTTTGTCGACTCTGGAAACTGCAACAGAGGCACTTTCTGTACTTGAGTCTGTTGATTATAGGTCAACATTGCTTCAGCCTTTAAGAGCACTTTGCTGTTATCAATTGAATCATGGAGCTGTAATTCATGACAGCACTGATTTTAGGATAAAAACTAACACTTATCCTCGAAGATTAGGAAAAAGATTGAATAAATTTCTTAAGGAATTTAATTAGAAGTTAAGAATAATTGTCAACAATTGGCGAAAACGGTTTTCTATTTTGAAGATTTTTATGTTTTATTTTTTATCAACTATTTGATATTTTATCACCACATTTTTTCCTATTCTTATAGGTTTAAAGGAAAAAAATAACACATTTTTGCTAGTCATTTACTTTTAATCCAAGACCAATTTGGATGGTTATCAATTTTGTGATTTTTTTATATGATTATAGAAGATCAATTGTGCAAAACAAAACATTGATCATCTCAAATCATTTTTTTTTAAAATCAATTGAAGGTATTTTTGGTGGATCATTTCATATGAAATCACCAAATGCCTTAACCTGTATGTCTTATATTTACATGTTCTGTTGCCTGATAGTTGTACCAGCAAAGCATTAAATAACAAAGTATTACAAATCTTTTTACTTACACAGTTTTTTCTTAATATACCTTATTAAAAATGGAGCTAAATGAATTTCACCTTGTTTTATAATTAATAAATGCTAATAGATTTACAGCTGATGGTTGTGTAAAGTTTATCGTTTGAGCTTTCATTTGTTACGTGGCATGACAACTTTAAAAACAATAAATTTGTTTATACTTGTTTTCAGAACTATGAATTTTTTAAATCTTGAAAACACCCTCTTAATTTTTTTTTAATGTATGATCTTAGAATATATAATCAATCCTGATTCATGCCAAATTTCAATATAGAGAAACAATGGCATCACCAGGAAATAAAATCTATTTATTTACTAAGTGGTATAATTGATAAAATAACCCAAAATGAGTAACTTAATTTCCATTTTTAATTATTCCTATTCATCCAGTGTTCTTCAATAAAATATTTCGCCTTATAAATTCTAACATTACCTAACTAAATTTTTTACTAAAATGAGTTAGTTATCGACGTGCTTAAGTTTGTTCTTTCCCGATGGAATGGAAACAATGAATATATCAAATTTATGTTTTCAAGGTTGAGCTTCAATTATGCTAAAACTTATAAAGAGGAAGTCATTAGCAAATCATTTTCAATTCAAATCAACTTTGATATAATATCTCATGTAGATACATCTAATTACATAACTGAGGAGGGCAATAATATTTCTTGAGGGGGATGGGTACCCCTGGTTATCAATCCCTGTACCTATAAGTTAAATGATCAGATTGTATCCTATAAATATTTTTTGAGGGCTATATAATCCAAACTCAAGACTGTAGAAAAAACAAATCCCACAAGATTAAATTGCAAAACAAATTATAAAAAAGTTCAGTAACAAAACAGAAAGAAGAAAATCACCAGATCTATTAATTTTAAAATTCTATTTCATTTACCTAGGTAAGTATCAACAAACAATGAAAACACTTTTCAAATGGGAGAGAAACACGAGCTTAGGTGCTCAAAATTTTTTTTATCTAATGACGACCTTCATTTACTTTATCACACTAGATTTACTATCAAAATTTTATATTTGTACAAAAGCTAAGAGAGTAAATTATATATCTTCATGTTTTTATATTCGTGAAATCATATTGCTGGTTACATCAGAAAGTATTTAACAAAACTTACTTTGAATTGAATTCTTGCACCTAAAAGCATAGGTGCTATGTTGACTTAAAAGTATTCAAAATCAAATTCATTGATTTTGTAATTATATTAATCTTCAAGAATACTTAGAATGAAAATGGTTAGTTTTCTATTTTTATAGATTTGAGTGACTATGTGTACTATATAAAATGAATAATAATTTTAAAAAGACAAAGAAATGCAAGATATAATTTGTTCAATACATAATAGTTGCTTTTTGCTTAAGGTTTTACTTTATATATTATTGGCGCCTAAGGTCAACAACAATAATAAAAAAAATTAACCCATTCTTCATAGTTAATGCCATCTTTATAAGAGAAAATAAACGATTTTCCTGTAATAAATAATAATAATTTTTAAGAGATATACTTCACAAATTAAAAAAAAAGTGTTAGTGAATCATTCTGATGTAAATAAAATGTGAATCATATAATTTAAAATGTTTTATAGTAGTCAAAAAACTGTAAAAGATTTCTTAAATATTCAGAGATTTCTCAGTAATTATATTATAACATTTCTTGCTTAACGTAATAATGACTATTTGTTTTTATTTCTGTTTTGTAACATAGAATCTACTATTGATAAATTTTTGGGATTATGTATTATTCGGAATTTACATTAAATATTTGGGAAGTCATCATTTATGAGACCTCTTCTCTGAGACTTCTATTCGTCATCCCATATTTGTCACTGAAGTCAGGTCACCTCAGAGAGACATTACTATCTGCCACTTAGCCTGGAAATGCTGTCCTATTAAGGAGGTTGCATATGTCATGAACTGGGCCATTCATGAAAATAATATGTTGAGGAATTATACCAGTGCTTTAAAAATGTATTTTTAATTCAATTAATAAAAAAGGATTTATAGGGTAATATTATAAATAATGTACCCACCATATATCTGTGTGAAATGTCTTGCATTATATCTTCATTCTTACTAAAAGTATAAGCCATATTAGAGACATTTTTTTTTTTTTTTTTTTTCCTATGCCACATAGTCATTGGTCATTCCACCATCCGACATCTTTCTGCCCAATATAAGTTTGATTTTTTTATATAATAATTTACATATGTTTGATTCTTAATATCCATCAAAGCAGGACATTCATTTAGATGGTCTGCATCTATTTCCGCTTGTTCACATAATTTACACCCAGGATCCTCGGCCACGCCTATCTTGTGGAGATGACTTTGTAGATAGTCGTGACCAGTGGCCAGGCGGAAGCAGGCTACTGCATCTCTTCTTGGTAGGTCTGCTGGGAAGGGGTTTTCCACCAAACATCCATAACGTCTCCCACCTTGTCTTTGTGCATATTTACATTATATTATATTATCATATTGCATATTTATATTAGAGAAATGTAAAAATAATAATATTTTGGAATAAATATCAGTAATTCATTTTATTGACTGGATCAAGGCTAATATAACCAGAAAGTACGAAAAACATATTTTTTTTCCTATTTGAAGAAGAATAGTGCTTGAAATTTACTTTCTTAGGAAAGTGCTCCCTAGTTCTCCCTGTCCTATGATAAAATCATAATATTATATAAAAATAAAAACACCTTACATAAAACCTAGTTGGCGATTGCTAGAACTAGATAATGCATATAAAAATAATTGCCTTCAATTTTAATGCCAATCTGTTTCTTTCTTTATTGTTTTGAACATATAACAGCCTCTTACTATGTGTTCTATTGCTCTTTGAAATTCACAGTTTAGAGGTTCAAGTTCTCTTAATAAGTAAGAATGTAAAAAGTCCCGTACTTCTTTGTGGATCCAAGTGCTGGACAAGGGCGATTGAAGACCACTGAAAAGAAACTCCTTATTTTTCAAAGAACGTTTTGGTGGGAGTGGTAGCAGTGCAAGAACCAGGAGCTGTACAATGCTTTTGGAGAAGCTGATGTGAAAGCAACGAAGTTGAGGCGTTTAAGATAAGTTGGTCATATTTCCAGAATGGCAGATGAAGAAATGCCCAAATTATTGCTTCCACAGCTAATCTATGGAGCAAGAAGAAGAGGGAGACCAAGGCTGAGACGGTTGGATGGTGTGGTGGGAGACGCCTGCAACATGCTGAGAGTTAGAAACTGAATGGCGTTGGCGCAAGACCTGACTGCAGGAAAGGGTTAGAGGAGGCCAAGACCTGTAACTGGGTTGTAGTGCCGTGAAATCATAATAATAATATAAAAATTCACAATCCCTAATGCTTAATTTAACTTAACCTGCTGAAGGCAATTTCTTAGTTTTTAGATATAGTTTCTATGAGATTTCCTGTTTGGAACAGGGATCTTTATTATATTTTAAGGGGACCTTACACGGTCAATCGGACGTACGTAATAGATGTAATGTATCCTACAAATGTAGAGTACGGAATAGGAGCTGAGGTTAATCATAATAGAAAAGGTCAGACCATTAATATTCACAATAAGCGCCAAAATTACTTTCCCAACTTTATATTTTGTCCTTAATTTTTATTCGGGGTTTTCCCGGGCCAGAGCCTGAGAGCGGAGTATTAATGATAGGGTTAAGAGTCACTCCCTCCTCCCCCGGCATCGAGACGCGAACTCGTAATTATTATTATTAATTAACTCGTAATTATTATTATCACATTATATTTCATAAGGTTGCTGGGTAACGCCGCGGTGCTGTAGCCCGCTTGGACACTCCGTCCCCTTCCCGTTTTTCCAACTAGATTCTTCTTTAAATAAATTAAATTTAGTTTTTTTTTATTCTATTCTAACAGCACCAGGAAAAATTGGAGTCAATATCCTAAGCAAAATTTGACCTTAAAATGAAGAAATGTTCATAGTTTCCGACAGCAATATCCCACTATTGGGAAGGATATGGGTCCGTCACCTAATGATGAATTTAAAGAGCTTGACAAAATGATGAATTAAAAGTTATAGAATGAAAAATCTTAGGGCATAGGAAACTATAGCTTGTACATTGTAACATCATGATTACAGAAATGAATCACCACTCCAACTCAAGTTTAGAAGCACCATTTATTAGAATCTGGCTTTGGCAGGCTATCTTTCAATTTGTAACCAATCCATGGAATAAATTTCAACCTTCTCGCTTTGGTTGGATAAGTTGGGAACATGTAGATAATCCATTTTCCCCTACTCCAATTGGAATACATAACGGTGTTAAATTCTAATAAACAAGTAGTGAATGATTCTTAATGCAGATTCTACTTAGCAAAGCATTAAAGCATTTCAAATAAAAGAACCTGATCACCTATCGTTTTGTAAAACAGAATATGCAATCTGAAATATAATTTAAAATTAGTTTTTGCATATTTCCAATTAATCTTTTGTTTCTAGATATATTGACCAATCACCCTTTTATACGGCCGCAGTACATCCAATCCAGCCCGCAAATGTTTCTTTTATTACAATCTTAAAACTATTTTTAAAATTATAAAATTTAGTGAATTCTAACAGGAGGTTACTACAACATTTAATGCACGAAATGTTTCTCCTAGGAAGCTCATTTCCCAACTGAAATGTCACTTATAGAAAACGATTTTTTTTTTCATTACAAGCCTTGATCCGCGAGATTTAGAGAGGGTCTCAATATGGTCCACGAGACTTAACGAGGTCTCAGTCAAGTCCGTAGGTCAATATGTTTGGAGACCCTTGGTCTATAACGTATCGACCTGGTGTATTAATGTTGACATTTTTTCTCTGATTATTACACATGACACTGATTCTTTTTTCTAAAAGGAATCTAAAGTATCAATCAACTTTCTAAGTAAAAGTTAAGATCGATGACCTCTTTGGCGTTTCAACTGGAATAGTAAATACTTGGGTTTGTTTATTATTGTGTCGGTTGATAAAGAACTGTCAGGTATTACTAAAATTGTATTATTTTTTTTTTAATTTCGGAAAGAATCTTACCATAGCTCGTATTTAAAATGAATTGCAGACTATTTATGAAATAAACAAATAAATAAGATATGAAAAAGGATTCAAGCATTGCTCATGAAGGGGAAAGCAGCAAAAAGAGGAAAAGAAGTTCAAGTTCAGATTCCAATTCTGAAGAGCATTTGAAAAAGAAACATCATAAAAAAGTGAAGAAGAAGAAGGAACACACTCCATCTGGTAGTAACTCTGACTCAGATCACAGTAGAAAGAAGGCCAAAGAAAAGAAGAAACACAAGAAAAACAAAAAAGATAAAAAGGAAAAGAAAAAGAGGAAGAAATCCGACAAGGTTGGTCCAGATATTCCTGAAGAACTCATAGAAAAACGTAAGAAGATGGCACCAATGACTAAAGAAGAGTGGGAAAAGAAACAAAGTATAATTAAAAGAGTTTATGACTCAGAAACAGGTAGACACAGATTAATTAAAGGTAGTGGTGAAGTTTTGGAAGAAATTGTTTCTAAAGACATGCATAAGCAAATTAATAAGCAAGCAACTATTGGTGACGGAAACTTTTTCCAAGCAAAGCTATCAAATAAGTTTTAATGTACTTATACCAAAGGATTAGTAATATAAATGCATGTAAATATGTGGTAGTTATTGACTTCATAATTCTATTAGAATTTCATGTTTAATCATACTGATGAAGTTTGTTAACTGGTCTTTGTGTAGTTGAAGTACTTGTTAATGTTTAGTTCATTTTGAAATTAAATTAGAGTGATCTAATGGTTACTTGTTACCATTTAGCATGCTCAATGTGATGAGGAAAGTTCTATGATGTTTAATGTTCCTTGCCTAAGAAGCAGTAATGTAGTTATAATTTTTCAATGTTCTTAAGAATGAATGTGGAGATATTCCCCTCATAATTTAGTTTAGATGCATATTAATGTTTATACTTATTTAACGAGATAAATATATATGTGTGGAACATCCATAAGGTATTTTTTATTTCCCTAGTACAACTTTTAATTAAGTTATGTTTATTAAATAACCAAATTTATGTAACTGCAGAGTTTTACCGAAATGTTATTCACAGGATTTTAACGGTGGTGAAATAGTTGAGTATAGATAATTCGGTATATAGTAGTATTCGGGAAGTAAGGGGTTGCTGTCATAGTAAAGACCAAAAAATTAACTTTACATACACTACTTAGAGTGGACAATATTTTTCATACACTGACTGATAAGAATTTTATTAAAATTCCGACGATCCAATAAAAATAATTCATTTTGATAATGTTTTATTTCATGTATCAGTAGATATCTCATTAGTTAACACAAATAAATTGACTAATCAACAAAGTACATATATTATTAATACATTATAAATGACAATTATCACAATTTTTAAGCTGCAAACATTTTGGTACTGAATCGTACGAAACATTAGTGGTAACATTATTTTTTGTCAACATTTTTAAATTAATATTTTGAATGTAACCCTCTGTTTTAATACCATTTTAAGTTGCTTTGAATTAATTATACCCACTTTAAAATTAATTGGAATGGTATTTTCTTCCATTAATTTAGTTTTAAGATCTTTCACTGTGCTTATATTGTAATTCCTTTGATTGGAATCAAGATGAGCCCATAAATGTTTTATGGGATTTAAATCTGGGCTGAGAGGAGGAGTTTCAAGCACTTTTGGACATTTATACAACAATCATTTCTGTGTATGGAGACCATTATGGTTAGGGCCATTGTTATGATAAAAATTAAATGTTCGTTTAATACCCGTTTTTGTGGCTCTGGCACTTAAATTTTCTTTTAACATATAAATATATATTTAAATTTGTCCGTTAGTGTAGCAGTTAAATTTTTTAATTTAACCCAGTCTTCTGTCACAATTGATCTACCATTCAATCCACAGATATTAAATCTGTACTCATCTGCAAAAATAACATCATTCTAGTAATTTGTTGGTCTTTTGATAAACTCTTTGGCGAAAGCCAGCCTTTTTCTCTTATTTAAATGTATATAAGGTTTTTTTCTAATCATCCTGGCTTTAAATGCATATTTCTTTAATTCCTACGGATTGTTTCAGGCTTGAATTTTCCTCCCATTTGTTCATTTATTTCTTGTGCAACTTTTGTTGCTGATTTTTTGGCGTTTACTTAAATTTTTATTCTTCAATTTTTTTTTTTTTTTATGATTATTCATTCTTCTCTTTTGTAAATATTTTAGTGTGGCCTGATCGATTTTTGTTCAACCAATCCTTCTTTTTTATTTTGATTAATTAAACCCTGTACTGTGGAAGATCATAATCCGGTTTCTACAATAATTTTCCTGAATGTATGTCCCGGTTCTCTGAAAACAAAAACTTTCAATCTCTTCCAATGTGGTATTCCTTTTTGTTCTAGACACTAGAGTAAAAGCACCACTAGCTCACAGTGTACCAATACCTGACAGCCTCCTCGAAAAATGGGAATAATAAAATTTTAGGATCTCCTATTGTCTATTTCATATATTTTCTCATGGTATATTTGTCTGCTTTGCTTTAGTCTCAGCAGAAATCGACACTGAAATAATAAGTGGCAAATTAGGAAGGTCCCTCACGGTCCACTTAGTGCCCCAGGAACAACCATCTGTCGGTAAGAGCACCATACCTTAGGTTTGTCTTTTTCTCTTTAACTATTCTGATATATCCCAAAGTGTTTGTGTGATTTTTTAAAATTATGTTTTATCTATTTTTAGCTTATCATCATGAAGAAATTGGATGTTTAATGGGTGTCCTAGAACCTTATAATGGGGATTTTTGCCAGTAGTGGACAGGCCCCTGCTCTCATAAATTCACAGAGATATACTGAATATAAAGGGTCTTAAAAATGTGACCATTCACTGCTGTCTCGTTAAAAGAAAAAATGCTAATAATTTGGATTAAATTTAAAGGAAAAATAGGTTCTCCTATTGCATATATTGATAAATTTAAGTCGGGAAACACAAGAAGTTTGTTTTTTAATTAGTGAAAGGTAATTTTTGTTAATGTTAAAACGGAGAATATGAAACTTTACTTAATTACATCCTCGTTCTCATCCCTTACAGTTATAGAAAAATTCCAAATCAAACAGTGTCAGATACTGGTACAACAAAACTATTCTCTTAATTTTCAATTTTAAAAATTTAGATGAATGTTTCATGAATTTCAAATACGTCTAGGTAAGATGAGCAATAGTTCTATAAGGTGAATCCAAGAAAATATAATGACACTAATATTTAAGGTTTTGCATGTAAAAGTTCAAATAAAGTTCCTTAAGGATGCCAGCAACTGGTGCATTTACCATATAATAGAATTAACCACACAACGATCATATTGGCACAGGGAGGATTAAGAATCGATAAGTATATAAACAATAAACACTAGTTTATTTAAACTGAAATGGTCTTGTATGAAAACTTTTGATGGCATGTAATCATAAATTAATTTATGTGTAATTAAAAAACAGTGTTAGAATCTTCTAAAATTTATCTTCCACAGTACAAATAATCTATGAGTCTATATGAATTAATTTTTATATAACAGCAAAAAAAAAAAATGTAAAAACGGAGTTAAACTCCATTTGATGTTCCAAATAATGTTACTAAAAAAAAATTTTGTTGTCCACTGTATATATTTTAATTTATCGTACACAATTTTTTATTAACTTCTTAGAATTTATTTATTGGCAGATACCAAAGAGTTTTTGTTTTCATATCTTTTTATAATATTTTTTTGTTTGGTTGTTATCTTGCCTTTCCACAGCTTCCAAAGCGTTGGCACAAAATAAACTATGATATAGTTATTAGTTGATATGCATTCGGTTCAGTTGCCTATGGGTTTGACATATACTGAGCTCATCCGAATAATTACTCATAATTTATTCTGCTATAAACTGGACTGTCATTTTGCAATTCAATAAATTGTGGCCTTGGGTTGTTTGGCATATATATATATAATGTCATCATTGAGAAGCTCTAGTGAACTGATGTTTTTCTTTTACTCATTGTGAGATATTTTTGTTTAAAAATCTTTTTTAACTATGTGTTTAGTATAGTATGTTTAGTTATGTCTATTCCTTTTAGTAAACTGTAGCTCTGACTGTTGTTATATTAACTGCCTGTTGACTTCATAACGATCTTAAAATCCACAAAAATCATCCCATGGTTGATAGGCTAAGCAAAATAAGTATATTATTTCTGGATAACCATAATACCTAAAAATCAGATTACTTAGATGTTCTTTAATTTTTGAAAATTACATATAAAAAATACTGACTTCGTATTGTTTTCAATATTCTTCCAAGTTATGTCAACTCGTCATCTTCTCTCATGAGACTTTAATATGAAAAGTTAACTATTATATTTAAATGAATTCCGATATGACGGAGTTTTATTTTAAATTTTTTTTCTGTTATTTCATAACTTGAACATTTACTCATTATTATTTTTCAATTAAATGTTTTATCTTTGTTTTTTGAAGCGATTAATTTTTTCCAAGAAGTAAAAATAAAAATGATAATTGTGCAGTGCATTCTTTGCTACTCAAACAAAGAAAATATAAGAATTATATCTGTTATTTCTCATTGAGCCCATTTTTTAGTTCAGAATTTACATAAATCAATTTAAGGTTAAGCTACTACAATAAATTTGTAACTTCATTACAAACAAGTTCATAAGAACATATCTCAAAAACCTATGAAGGATCTTAAGTTTAGTTTTTGTTAGGAAGTACTGTTTCTTAGTCAACGTCCAAGGAGGTAATTTGGCCAAATTCATTTCCAATGCCAGGTTTTTCCTTTAATTAATTGTTTGATTAAGATTACCAACTTTATAGAGGCGGGGTGTGCTTCACAAGGACTTCCCGATCCTCGATCCTCGAACATTTTGATCTTTGGCTGATGTAACTATTAAATAATTACCTACCTCAACCAGTTTTGAAGGCAGAACCTGGAGCATAGGAGCACAGTGTCTTACCCAGTGAGCTATTTTACTCCTTAACTTTTATATTAAAAACCTTTTTAAAAAAGTTTCAAGCCCTCTGATTCTTAATCAGCCCTCCCATCTTCGCAAGATTCAATCTCCACACACCTGTTATTGATAGAGTTTTTGCTTTATTTGAAAATATTATAAGAGGTCTTGTTTTTATAATTACCTGGTCCTTGAGAAACTGCCAGAATTGGAAAGGCAAATTTTTTATTTTATTTTATATTAATCCATATTTTTCTTAGTGGGTAATAATTGGCCTACAGCCTCTACTGTCTTTTTCAGTAAATATGAGTGTATTTTACAATAGTAAGTCTCATGGAACAAATTAATAATGTAATTAAAACCGATATATGGTATTATTATATGGAATAAAATTATCTGGCTAAGTTTTATCTTATTCAAGGACAGCTGCTATATTACAGTTTATAATAGTGTTGAGTTTTTAATAATAAATGCTTTCATACTTCTTTTCTCATATTTTCTTGCTTGACCTTATGGGTTAACTACCCACTATTATTATTATTTTGCTTCCTAATAAGTTATACATTTTTCAGTATTGTTCTGTTAATATAAAGTTGGAGATGGGGTCCATTTATTATTAAAGGAATTAGAACTAGTAAAGTTATTTTTTTAGTATTTTCTTCTTTCTAAAAATTAGACATTCCTGAATTTAAAATCATGTTTAACATCGTGATAAACTTGCATTTTTTCAGATATGGAGTTTTTTAATAATATCTGCCTGTTTCTGAATCAAATCTATGCTTCCTAATTGACAAAATTTGAAAATTATTTTAGAATTAAAATAATAATTATTTTAGATTTTATAGTAATTTTAGGTCTAAGATTAAATGAACCTTTTAGTTGACAGAATGACTTTACCTATGCAAAGCCTGGAACATTTCTTTACATTATCGTAATGAGTTTGTCTATTTTGTTGACTATTTGTATAATAAAGAGATTTGTTAAAAATTCTTGTTGGTGATTTATTATATCTGCCAATTTCCACCATTATTTGGTCTCATGTTGGAGTAGTGTTACTTTTTAAGAGTATTTTATTAAACATATTTATGTTCTATAACATTAACACCATAATCAAATTGGATGTTTGTTGGCATTTCAAATTAATTGATCAATTATTCAATTTAAATTCAGTCCATTGGAAAAGTAAAACTGGAAACTGCTTCTTGTAAGAAGAAATAGAAAAGTATATTTTATTCTGAGATATTTAGTCTCCTAAGAATGATGAAAATAGGTAATAGGAATTATATTTACGTTTGTCTGCCATAAAATGGTAGACAATAAGCAATTAAATTACCAACTTATGTAACATTAAAATAAAAATTAAAAAATAGCGTAAGTAAAACAATGAAATTATAGATAAATGAATGTTCATATGTTTACATTTTTGCACAGGTAAGAAATGTAAATAGTAACTATGAAATAATAGTAAAATAAGGCTGGCAATACTAATATACGAATAGTAGGAGTGCGTGGGGACACAAAAGATGAATCCAATGAAATAATTCATTGGTCTCATGCCCACCAGACACTGCACCTTGTACAAGACAGCCATAATTGATTATATGACCAAAAATGTCAGGATTATATGCCTTCTTATTGTAGTCTCATTTAACTGGAATTTATTTTTTAAACAAAATTAATGATTTGATTTATCTATTTGTTGATTCTATTAATGTGGCTAATGTCTAGAAATCTTTGAGTTCTCATTAATCTGTCTTTTATTGAAATTATGTTGGCCATTCTATAGAATACCAACACAAAATAGATGAAATATTATTTATTTTGTACGTTTTAATAAGATACAGAGAGTAATTTATCTAAATAGTGGTGAGATTAAAATCAACATACTCTGTGACATAAGATTATAATCATCATATGAATTTAGAATCACAAAGATGACTTCTATTATTTGTTTGCGATTTAAGTGCAATGAAGTTTTTTTGTTGTAATTTTTGGATTAATTTAGTTAATAATTTTTATATTCTAGCTCATTTAGATATTAATTGTTGCAACTGGTCTCCCCATTATTAGTTCTAAGTTTATTCTTTTGTTGGCAATATTAAAAAAAAAATCAGTTTATAATGGAGCCAGGGGTGTTTTTAAATTGGTATGATTCCTAATTTAGACAGTTTTTTTCTTTAGATTGGTTCTGACTCCAACAATAAATTATTCTAAATCTTTGATTCTATCTTTCTATATTTTCTATTATGTCTAATCGCCTTTAAAAAACATTTATATGTGTTTTATTAATTACTCACTATGATGTCATTCATTAGAAGTTAGAACTGGCTGTCTAATGATCCTGACATCAATATGGCTCATATATTCGGGTTGAAACATTAGCAAATAAAATAGCTATTTTGTTTTATGTTGTCTGAGCCGATTTGAAAATGTAATTGTGATAGAAATTAAAATTTGTTAGTTTTATTTATGTTTAACTCAAATGAAGAAAAAAAGCATGGCAACACAACAAAAAGCAGCTGTATAAGAATTTTGTTAACCTTATTAATAATGATGATTATAGTTTCATTTAGAATCTGTCATAGATCAATAGTTATAGAAAAATAAATTGTATATGTTTTATTGAT
Source organism: Nezara viridula (assembly GCA_928085145.1). NCBI lineage: Eukaryota > Metazoa > Arthropoda > Insecta > Hemiptera > Pentatomidae > Nezara > Nezara viridula. The sequence goes on along the minus strand of OV725081.1, from coordinate 59,258,592 downwards.
TCACTAAGTCATATCAAATCCTTTTAAGTTTTGATAATAGGAACTTTTACAAGTTTTATTTCTCATACCAATACCAATGTAAAGAATAACATTTATAAAATGTATGTATATACAATGAACTCGTTTAGAAACTTAGGCATTATCTTAGACCAAAACGTCTCCTATAATCACTATATCTCCCGTCGATCAATTTGCATCCTAAAACTGTTTCATCATTCCCACCATAGGACCTATTCCCACAAGTAGGCTCCTTGTTTTCCTCGCTCGTCTCCCTCTCCATCCCATATATAACCCCTCACTATAACCGAGTTTTCTAAACCATAGGCCTCTGGCAAATATGTATATGAAGAATTATGAATAGCTTCAGTCGAAGAAGATTCATCAATGGGACTCTGAGATGTTCCTGTGTTTCCCACTATTGTTCTGAGTTAAGGTGGCTCTTCACTCCTTTAGAAGATGGTACTTCCTAGGGACATTATTTTACCAAATAATCACCAATGATCACCCACCCTAGGCCTACTAACCTCCTTCAATTCATGTCCTCTGTCCACTATCTTACCACAAAATCTTGACCCTATTACGTTTATGCTCCTTTTCATAGATCTGCCTCTTTCCAAAACTCCTTCATTGTAAACTCCCTCTTAACATCCACCATACCTCGTTCTTATCCACTTTTAAAACTACTTTTCCAGTTCCACTTTACTAATCAATTAGGTGCTGGCTAAGTATCTAGTATGTAATAAGGATTTATTTTTCTTTATGCATTTCTTTTTTCGTTGTATGAAACATACACACTTATTTTGTATTACTTTGTACAGAGCCATTAGGCATGGGATACTATTGTTTTTATTTATTCATTACTTTTACTAAAAAATTATGTTTATTTGGTCATCACTGTTTTAAATAAATGAAGTCAAAGGCGGATCTACGGGGAGGGAAGAGGCTTTCGGGCTGAAGCCTCCCCCCCAAAATGGTAAAATATAACTATATTTTACAGAAAAAAATATTAAAAACTATCTCTGAAAGTATTCTTGTTCGTGTAATTACATTTAATTGGACTTCAAGAACCACTTAAACACAATTTCATATAGGTAGTTAATTTCTTTTATTTTTTTTTCTAATTAATTATTGTTATATGTTTATGAAAAAAAATCTTTCGGGCTGAAGCCCCCCCCCACAATTAAATCCTGGATCCGCCAGTGAATGAAGTAAATAATTTTTTCTGTTTTCTTGGTAAGATTGCTAATAAAATTAATTTAACTTCCCTTTTTCTTCTATGAGTAGCAAATGTTCTGTTTCACCTTTCCTCATCTGTAATATAATAATCTATAATATATATATTTTTTAAAGATTCCTGTAAGAACAATTGTTTTATTGATTTTAAGTTTAACAAAGATGTTTTGATTAGTAATAACGTAGTCGAGTTGCAGTTGTTAAAAAAATGAAAAAATCGAACACGAAGAAGTATTGTTAATGATTGTGAAGACTTGGTAACACTGATGAACCACTGATCTCATACTTCTTGGCGCGAAAAGGTATCAGTATTAGGGAGTGATATTATTCGTGTTGGTTTGAACTCTCAAAACAAGTGATACAAATCGCGTTAGTGACTTGTGTAGTTTTAAGTGGAAATTTTTATCACAATTCTTACCTTATTTATGCAGGTAAGTTAAGTTGTGCTACAATTTGGTGAAATGAATGGAGATGTGGATTTGGTTTTCATATGCTTAAAAATATTATTTTTGTCTTCTTCACTTTATTATTTTTTTTCTATTCAAGGATGCTAGCTTTCGATCTTATTACATTATCTTAGGCTTAAATAATGCAATTTATTTCAATCAATATCAATTATTTAATGAATCATGATAATCATGTTTTGCCACATGAATATTTTAATGGGATCCTTCATGTTCTGGAATCGAAAAATTATGATTTTCGAAAAAAAAAAATAATCAGTTGATGGTATCGATTCATAATTTTGAAATTATTATATGAAAGAATATAAACCTAGGAATTTCGATCATTTCTAAAACATGTTTCAATGATTTCATTCTATGTTTAACTAAAAGTTAATTGAATACTTAATAGTTGACCGTTGTATAATAAGGAAGGAGATGGTCCGGGGTGGCAGTCATAAATAGACTGAATAGTGGCAAAACTATTTTATTAAAAGCCAACGTTTCGATCCGACTTTGCAGGTCTTCTTCAGGGCTACAACGGACAAGATAGTCTATTTATGACCACCACCCCGGACCATCTCCTCTCTTTTTATTTTTTATAATTCTACATATTGGTTGTTGTTAAGGAATTTAGTATCAGAATATCTTTTTTCTATTCAGTTCTATATTTGGAAGGGGGCCCGGCCTGAAAACTTTATTCCAGGTTTGTGTTATAATCTGTCAGAAAATTTATTTTATAATATTTAGAATTTTAAATAAAAAGCCAAAATACAGAAAATTTATTTTCGGTATTTTGGCCTTTTATTTAACCGTATTGTTGTTCTTTAACCGATAGAAAAATTGATTTAAGATTAGTTGATCTATACGCCTGGATCGCACATATTGTCAATTTTGTCGGTTAACATTCATGAAACAAATAAATTAAAATAATATTATCAATAGAAAAACGACATTTGCCTCAATGAAATCCTTGTGTTGGATAAGTTGTTTAATGCTCATAAATGGAGAAGTCTGCCTTAGAATAGAAAATAAATTCGTTGAAGACATTTTGTATTACATTGTAAACCATTTTGAATACTCAGCTTTTACGTTAAAATATAATCTTTAAAAAAAAACTTGAACAGCATTGAAAATTGGCTTTATTATTTGATGAATTCGACATTAGTTGATCTAGTAATGTATTAGTACTCAGCATGCGATAGATGTGATATTTAATTTTTTTTCTTTTTTGTCCTGATGATGCCATAGGCGCAGACTATGGGGGGGAGGGGAGGTCGCCTCCGCAATAAAAATGTTGATGAGGCGAAAATATAGTTTAAACGTCTCCCCAATTATTTGAAAAAAAAAATGATAACAAATAAGATATCTTACACGAATAAATAAAATATGTAAATTAAAATCGATTAAGAAAATTATACCAGCTGGCTAAGGCATGTAAGTATGTTCGCAACTATTTTATCACGAACTAAAGATTCCTATTATTTAAATTATCATTTATATTCAGGGATGATTATTTAGAAACATTTCTTAAAATTTTTTTATTCATTCACCTCTCATGTATACACGTCCATTTCCACGTGATTTTCTTAAAATGTTTTTACGATATCTTTGGAAAAATGTATTTAATAAGTATAAATATATTTTATAGAGAATATTTTTATAGGCATTTGCGCATAACTAATCTGTGAAAAATATTGTAATTTTTATTTTAAGGTTGAGGAAACTAAGAAATCAAAAATATTTTTCAGTTTTTTACATTATACATTTTTAGTTGAAAAAGTTATAGAAATGTACCTATGTTATGAAGGCTGTCCTCCTTCCTTCCATTTTGAAATATTTTCTTCAGATATTTTGACGTGTATTCAAATGCTTATAAAACAATTCTATAACTTCCAAACAAATATATAAATTTATTTTTTAATATTTAATATTATATCTGATCGTTTCAAAATAATTATTTTGATTTTGTTTACACACAATAAGAACTAATCCCATATTTTTTTTTTATTCTTTGCCCCTCCCAAATCGAAATGGAAAAATCTGCGTCTATGACATAAGGCTGTTTGGTTGGAAGTATAACATAACATCGAATTTCTATCTCTTGTTGAATTTTATACTAATTTATATTGATGGTTTATACAGTTTGTACCGTAAGTAGAGGGACATTTTCATAGAAGTGATAGTAGATCTCAAGTAGTGTTGTCCAAAATCGGACTTGGTCTTGCACTTTGCAAGACCAAGACCAAGGCCGCCTAACTGTTGCAAGACCAAGACCAGGGCTGGTAAAAAAAATCGACATTTTAAATAAAAATTGAGGCAAAATATTTACTAATACTCGACAATTTTAGTTAATAATTGCTATAACCAATAGACTTTTGCATTTAACTCCTCTGATTTTTCATTCGAACTTAGTTAGGTTTCACTTATCTAAAAAATTACTGTAATATCTCTCTAGTAATAAGCTAATAAGTAATTGTAAGACTGTTGCTAGACTATTGCGCCAGAGCAAGACCATGACCAAGATTCGTCTCGGTCTTGCATTTGGGCAACACTAACCTCAAGAGCTGCAAAAATATTTTATATAAACAATCGGCCAATTTTCAGCAGAAAAGTAGGAAATTCAAGTTTTCAGTTTTTTTTTTTTTTTTTGTAAGTCATGCTTTTTGTTGAATACGAAGCAATAACTACATAAATATATATTTTTTCTTTTATTAACTTAATTCTTCTATTCACACCTGTCAGAAGTTCCGACAATGTGTGATGTCGAGATGTAGAAGATTAATAGGTCTTAGAATAGCCATGAGTAGTGTTGCCCAAAATCGGTCTTGTTCTTGCACTTTGCAAGACCAAGGCCGCCTAACTGTTGCAAGACCAAGACCAGGACTGGTAAAAAAAAAATCGTTTTTTAAAATAAAAATTAAGTCAAAATAGTTACTATTACTCGAAAATTTTAGTTACTATATGTTCATAATTGCATAACCAGTATATGGGCTTATTTAGGTTTCTTCTATCTAAAAAATTACAGTGATATCTCAATAGTAATAAACTAATAAGTAACTGCAAGACTGTTGTGAGACTCTTGCACAAGACCAAGATCATGACCGAGTTTGCAAGACCAAGATCCGTCTCGATCTCGCATTTGGGCAACACTAGGCATGAGGGAGAGGAGTGCCCAGCGGCGTCCTTCCTATCTTAAATTTAATATTCATAGTTAGTAGAGTAGATCCCTCATCCAGCTTCTTTAAGCCTCCTTCAGGTGCTATATATATTTAATTTAAGTAATTAACTATTGTTTCATTGCAAACCACATTTAATTAAATCACAATTAGAATTTGTCATTCTTAAAGCTATTTAAAGGGGACTTTTGGGCGATTAAACGAAGCTAAGTTTCGTTTTTTAAAAAAACATATTTTTTAAGAGACTTAAAAAAAAAACCATAAATTATTCGCGATTTATTTTATTATCATCCAACTATACTACAGATACCACGCTTTTAGGAAAACTTCCTCGTTTAATAAGCTTTAATCCCATATTAATTAAGTTGAGGTTTGTTTGGAAAAATTGAGATTCATCTCAAGTTGTGTCGAAAATTGATATGATTTTATATGCAGTCACCCGTTTTTCAGCAAAAATGACTACAATCAATTGTTGAGAAGCTTTTATTTCTTATGTTTCTACGATATGAGATGTATTATAAGAAATATAATTGCCTAAATATACTATTTATAATTTTTATACTCATAAATAATTTTTTATAACATAAATACGGATCAAGTCCTATATTAGAGATCTAGGTGAAAAACATAGTTACATAACCGTTTAATATGAAAAATCATTACTTACAATTTTTTTTCATAAATAAAAAGTGTATTTAGCTAATTGTATTTATTGTAATAAATCTTAAATAATAAATAAGATCATTGAAAAACAGGAAATAAAGTCTTTACAACAATTAATTATAGTAATTTTTGTTGAAAACGAGTACTTTTTGGTGACAGGATAAAAACATCATATTATTTCTTTTTTACAAAACTTGAGGTGCATCTCAAGTGTTTTCCTAATAAATCTCAACTTAATTAATACGGACTTAAAATTTATCAAACGAGAAAGATTTCCTAAAAGTGGATGAACAGATATACAGATTTCCAACTGTATCTGTAGTACAGTTGGATGAAGGTAAAAAAAAATCGCGAATAATTTATGTTTTTTTTTTAAACTGAATTTAGCTGTTCAAAAGCCCTGTTTAAATAGTTTTAACAATGACAAACTCTGTTTTCAATTGTAGTAAATTTTGTCGTTTAGTTCACAGCGATGCAATTGTTACTTTAAATACTAAAAACATACCAATTGTTACTGCAATAAATTACTTGAAATAAATATTTCTTTAGTTATCGCTTCCTATTCTACGAAAAATATGATTACTTAAAAAAACTTGGATTTCCTGCTGTTATGCTTGAAATAGGCCCATTGTTTATATAAACTTTTTTGTAGCTCTTGAGGTCTGCAATCAATCCAATCAAAATCCCCCTCTTCTTACGGGACACTGAATAATATGAAAAATAGAATTTATGGCTTATAAAAATAACGGCCCAATTTTTTCTTCCAATTACTGAAATCTGCAGAAATGAGGTTTTTTCGATGAATTGATGGAAAACCAACAAGAGGTCCGCAATGAGATGAATTAAGAGTTTCTCAGTGAAGGAGGTCGAAGAGACCCTCCAGCTGAAGTGGTTAGGCCATATTGTCAGGTTGGAAGAAGACCGAAATCCCCTGAAAACTATGGGCTATGCCCCTGATGATACAAGGCCTAGAGGCTAACCAAGGTTGACCATACTAGAATATTTATTTATTGGATTACCCTCTACCCATCATTTCTTATATGGCATACCAAGATTGCGTCGAACGTATGTTCAGAAGGAGAGGAAAGGATCTCCGCCACGCCAGGAACCCAGAAGAGACAGAACAGTAACAAACAACTGAAAGGCACAGGAGGGTAGTGCAAAAGAAGAAGAAGATCTTGTTTATGTTCGATTCCGAAATTAGGAGTATGTAGTAGATGCAGAGAATTTTACGAAATCCAATTTATGTGTCGCAATTTTTAATTATATTTTCCTCGAATATATCTACTTTTGTACTGTATCGAAAGTATTGGAGAAATACATTTTAGGGGTTTTAAATTTCTTTTTCATTTCTCGCAATCTTTTAGCGCGGTTTTCCACTTTTTTTACAGACGATAAAAATGAGTTTCGGTTCAAAGTGTATATGTGGATTGAGTTGATAATTTGAGGATCTTAAATTTTTTCTTTCTCCCTCTCTCGCCATTTGTGCGCATTCTCCTTTCCTCCCCATTTTTAAAATTTTAGATGGAACTCAAGTACTCCAATCCCGTATGTATTACAATCCAAACTATAAAGCCATGAATGATACTTATAAACTATTTACTTGGTAGACTTAAAAAAAAAATTAAAATTAAAAAATAAATAAAGTAAAAAATCGCCAGATGTTATAAACTTGTTTAATATTTTTTATAAGGATTTCTTTGTGTAGGAAATTTATAATTTTAATTACCTTTTCCTTCTGGTTTCCAAGAGATGCTGGTTTAATCAAATATCGATTTTAAAAAACTTCATGGTATACATAGCTTCTTTTATATGTATACATAGATTTTACATGGTATACATAGATTCTTTTATATGTACCTAAAGTCAAATTTCTGTAATGATGAAAATATACATTTTATTTTTAATCATTGTAATTCATTTTTATTTATTGTATAACTTAATATATTCAAGGCAAAGTATACATACTTTGAATCTCTTGTGTATGATACTGATTATCACTGGCAATAATTATAGATTTTTAATTTTATTTGATCGTAAAATATTAAATGAAAAAGCAGAAAAAATATTTATTTATTAATGCTGTATCTATGGTCCTATAATCAACTTTTTGCTTAAAACAATATAAATATTTCCGTAGGAGGAAAGTATAAACCTTTCATCGGAACAAATTAATTTCAATTAAGCCCAATCCTCATTTCAAAATTATACAAATCCTAAACAGGAAAACATTAAATTTAATATGCCACATGAAAGGGAAGAAGAGGGAACAATAAAGCTACTGCTGTGTAAACATTCGTGTAAGCCTTCAAAATGGGGGTCTACATTAATAAATGCAATCAGTTCCATTCTTCACCACACTCGGTCGGAACTGTAAGCCCTCGATGTATTCGGAGGTCGGGAGGCGGGGCCGCTAGCCTTTATCCCATTGGTCGGCTTAGCCACACATGCGCCACTGGCCACGCCCACTGGGGTTTGTCTTAGCAGTACAACAGCTCCGTCAGCTGGGCAGTGCATGTCGGAATTTGGGGGTGTTACGTTCATCATCCACACTTGAACAGTACGTAGCGGAAAAAATATTTTATTATTATTTTTATTTGTTTTGTATTTTATTTTATTTTTAAAAAATGTTTCATGTGCTTCAAATTTATGTAATTATTATTTTTTTTATAAAAATTGTTATGCACAAATATTGAAAAAAATAATAACAATAGAAAAATAATGGAGGCTCTATACATAATCAAAAATATAGTACCGACGATTAGTTACAAAACTGACACAAAAAAATCTCACTTACCGTTACGCAGATATAATTAATAATTATAGACTATATATGCCAATTAATCAAAGTTATAATAAGTCATAAATTTTCACTAAGCAAATTGCAATAAACAAGTAATATATAGAAAATGGGAGAAAGAATGATAATAAAAAATAGTAATATAAATAAAGAAAATGATTAAGACTAACCATTAATGTAGTTTGAGTAACAATTTATGGACCTTAAAGATGTTCCTAAATAGTTGAACCGTAAAAAAAATTTTTAAAATATGATGATATAATAAATTATGGAGTTTACTTATCCTATATATTATTACTAATAGGTTTTTACTGTCATAACTTCGTCAATTCTTCATCAAATCCAATGATTGACTACTCATTTTGAAGATATTGTTCTCCTTCAATGTGAAAAATAGTCCTATCCCCCTGATATTTCTGGAAAAAAAGAATGAAGGAAAAAAAACTCAACGAATAACTCAAAAACTATGCATTTTTTCTTGATTGTACCCATGATAACTAGAAAGATTACTAAATTACCTACAAAGCAAAAACAAAAATCGAGCAATTATTAACGAAGATACAGTCCATTAGTTCTGGTATGCTTAATAATGTCTTCCTGTTTAAAGATATTGCATTTAGGAGTAGAATAGTCTACTCCACTTTTTTTTTTTTCCTGGCTGATATATTAACTTTATTATTTTTTAAAGACAATTGGTTGTTCTTACATTTTATTTTATTTTAATAATTTCCCGAAAATCCCATGATCGGGGCATTATTTTGTTTTTATTACTTTTATTATCTTTCCAGTCAGCGTTTAAAAATAGGTCATAGCAAAGCAATTTGTACAAATATTTTTGTCTATTATGTTTAATATAATATTGTAATCGGCCAAGAAAAAAATATTAATTCCTTGCTTACACAGTACATAGGAACTACTTATTTCCATAATTATTCGGCCAACTAGTATAACAAATTTATGAAGAATAAAAAAGTAATAATAACGCAAAATTATACATATAAATTTGAAGATAAATTATTCTAATATTACTTATATATGTATGTAATAATAATAATTGTAAAATAGAAAATTTCTGAAGATGGCGCATATGAGTCCTCAAACGCTGAATATGTAACCGGATTGTATAAAAAAATATAAAGTATCTACACGAGTAGGACTCAGAAAATAAACTAGAACTATCCTTCCTATATAATATAATTTATAAAAAAGATAATACTTGAAATATTTTTGTGATTATAAAAAAAGTTATAGTTTAAGTACCTAACTATGGTCTACAACACAAGCGAATCTACGTGGGAGGGGAAAGGAGCTTTCGGGCTAAAACCCCCCCTCCCAAAAATGGTAAAATATAACCATGGTTTATGAAAAAAAATATCTCTAAAAGTATTATTGTTCATCTAATTACATTTAATAGGACTTCAAGAATCACTTAAACACAATTTTATGTAGGAAGTTAGTTTCTTTCTTTCTTCCGAAGTAGTTTTCCTAATATATAAATACAAAAAAAAATCTTTCGGGCTGAAGCACCTCCCCTCCAAAAAATTAAATTGGTGTAATTAGTTAAATAAGTGGTCTGCAATATCTTAAAACTAGAGCAGTAAAAAAACAAAAAAAACAATAAATACAAATTTGGTGTTATATTTCTTTCGTAAACTTACTCCGTTCTTGTCTATAGCAAAACTAAAAGTAAAAATTTAAAATTGTACTTGTTACCTCTGAGTTTTTTGGGCTGAAGCCCTCCAAAATATTTTTTTTTTAGTGACCCTTATTACATGTATTTACTAAATATAACCAAGTGTAGAATATGTATATATATATACATAAATTATTTCTAGAAATATTATTCCTGATATTAGTTTTTTTTAATAGGCACTCCAGGACCACATAAACATCATTTCGTATAGTTTCTTTCGTTATCTTTCAGATCAATTACCTTTATAATAATAATAAAAAGAGGTGAATTAAGTCCTAAAATAATAGAAAACCTGTCAAGCTGGATGAGAAACGAGTCACTATAACAGTGATTAAAGTACTAAACCTGCAGATAAACGAGTCGTTGGTGGGAAAATGGGAGGATAAATGTTATAGTTCATTTAGGTTTTTGTGGGGTTAGATGAAATGATTGTAAAGTCAACGATGATTATTCGTACTTTATTTATTCGTTATAATTTCAAAAATACCAGTCTCGATATTAAACCGCTAAAAGTAGGTAGTTTATATTTTAGCCTAAATTAATTTTTTTTATTTTTTATGGTTAATATTACATCACCTACTAGTAGTTACTTATTACCAAGATAAAAACATAACTCAGTATGATGAAAATTGAATGTTTTAAACTTTTTTTGTCGCTCTTGAAAAGTCGAGATTTTACAGTTACAACTTATTTTTTTTAAAAATATAAATAAGTATAAATATTTTTTATAATATAAGGCTGTAACATAATGCACATATATAAATAACTACACATTCATATTAAATGAACTACTATTATATAAAAATATTTAGATATATTTATTCTTGCACTTTTATTTTTATGATAGCTTATCTTATTATTTTAAATCTTAAGATAGTTTATTTATTTCTTGATAAAATATTGTATTATTGAAATAGACCGCAAGACAAGGATCGAAACTTTATTTATTTGTTTATGAAAAATGTAAGATTCAAGTATTAATTATTTTTATAATAATATAAATAATATTTCTAGAGTAAGTATGGGAACTGACTTAAATCAATAAGTAGCAAAAGTATTACTTAATATGACAGGAATGATTGTTAAGAAAAAAAAAATCAATTGTAATAGAGAATTGAAGGTATTGTCCATTTCTATTGTAAGAAGGGCAATATTAGGTTCTTTAAATAGTAATTACAAAAATTTCCTCGTTTTATTACTAACAACAGTCAAAATGATTTTATTGTTATTTTATTCTGACGGAATATATAACAAATTAGGAATGTTATAAAATCAGGAGAAAAAAAAAACGACATTAATTTGAAAAAAAAATTAATATTTGAATCATAATGCGGTGCATTACTTATTCCCGTTTATTTTGACTCACATTCAATATGGAATTGATAGATTTTGGATTAATAAAAGCAACTAATGCCCTCGGGCAGTGGAAGGAATTTATTGCATGTATATATTGTATTATTGTATACTATATATGTAATTGTTTCAATAAACATTTTGGAGGGTAAGAAAAAAAAAATAAAAAAAAATAAAAGCAACTGTTATTTCTTTAAATGTATAAGGAAAATTTAGGCATATCTTTATTCTATTTCATAATTCAATAAGGCTTAAATCTGTATTAAATTATGAACATTCTAAATGTGGATTATTTTAGATACGGAAAAACTATTAGTGAAATCTTAAGGGATAAATTTTGTCGCCTCTTAATACAAGTGCAAGTATAAAAGTCAAGTCTAATAAATGACCTTTTTTTTTTTAATTTATCTTAATTTTTATTAACATTACGGTATTTTTAATTATAGAAAGGAATTTATTTCAATTAAAATTTTGAATAATTTAGTAATTTGTGCATATATTGAAAAGTTAATCGAATAATAATTTATTATTTTATATGAAAATTAAAAATAATTATTGATTTATTTGTTTTTAATTCAACTGTTGGAAGGTGTTTTAATTTTGTCATTATGACTTTGTATGATTTCAAAATTACTACAATTTCTTTATAATTTTTTAACATTAGATGATATATTAATCGGTAACCTTTTTTTATTTATTTTTTTAAACTTCAGTGACTTTATTCTTCATGAGGTTTATCGAAAAATTTGAATATATATATATATATCATTTACAAAAATATTAATGCTACTTTAATTAATACAGCACTTCATAATTAATTGTTCTTGAATTATTTCATTAAACGATTTCAAATTAAACCGTAAAATTAAATCTACAAATATGTAGGTGTGTGTATATATATATATAATATATATATATATATATTATATAATATATATATATATATAATTTTTTTCTTAAAGTTATTAAATGTTCTTAATTTTTAAAGTATTTTGTTAATTTTTTTTTATATTAATCAGCTCAAGTCCCGGTAATATCGCTTCAAATTCTCTAACTTAAGAAGTTATGTTAGTAAATAAATTACATATAAACATTATTCATATATATATATATATATATATATATATATATATTTTTTTTTTTTTTAACTATTAATAATTATCTTTCTTTTCCTTCAGTATTTGTTTAGATGTCATCAATACAAATTGATGAAATTTATGCTGAATTTTGTCTTTATATTTGTGATATTTTTTTTCAAGTGATGCCTGAATTGCCGAACGTCGAATGGTTGTTTGTTCACCCATAATTTGAGATTATAAACACCGTTTGCTAAACCTTCTATTTATATCATTTATATTATTATGAAATATATATTATGATTTTACTTATTGTCATATAATTTCTTTCTTTGGCTAATTATTTTAAATTGAATGATCACATGCTGATCGTTTCTGATGGACTCGTTTGATTGTGATTTACTTACCATTCACTAATACTAGAGATAAAATAATTGTTTCGGTAAGTGATAAGTATAAGAGTAGGGAATCGGTAATAAGAATTTATAATCATTAAATACTGTCAAACGATACTATACATTCTATTTAATGTTAAACGACAAAAGCGTAAGCTGATTACTTTATTTCAGATTGATAAATTAATTTATTGATTAATTTTGTTATTTTTTTTTATTGATGATATTTAGAACTGTATTACAAATAAAAATACTTTCAGTAAATGTGAACAAAAGAATATAATAACATGAAACCACCCACTGGTAGCACCCAAAAAATGTGTTTACAAAAGGAGATCTCTTCTTTTCAGACGCCTCGGTAATTTTATTTAGATTTATATTGATCCATAAGCATTTTGAAATTTACTCAAGAAATTATTATTTTTATGATTTTTATTTTGGCTTTTATAATTGTATTTAAAGCGAGAACAAATCTAAAAGAAAGAAAAAACCATTAGTAAAAAGAAACGTCTTTAATTTAATTTATTAGATGTAAATCTGCATGGTAAATTTTAATAAAATAAAATATAGTAAAATGTAAAAAATTGTTGCTTAAACTGTATTACTTTAAGGATTCGCAATTATTAAAATTTGGTATTACAAAAAGATGCACAAAGTACTTACAATATCTCAGTCCAACATATCCTCATCATTACTCTATCAGCTTGATATGATAGTCACAAAAATATAAAAAATGTCAACTGTTAGAGGAAACATTTGGAGTCACTGTTAACGATTTTAAGTCATTGGCTACAAGACCACCATAACGTGAAGAGAAAGTGAAAATGAGATCTGTTTTATTAATCAGTTTCTCCGGAATCAGAATCGTGGTTACATTGCTAGACGCTGGATATTGCTCTATATTTTTTCTGACATCCAGTTTAACGCTTATATATCGACAAAAACTATTATTATTAAAACACTTTATTCAGAAATATTACAATTTGTCACAGTTTAAGGGCACTTATAATAGAGTTCAGAGATTGCATTCATACCGTATATACAAAAATATAAATAAATAAAGTAATAACAAAAGAATAAGAAAAAAGAACAAAAGAGTAAAGAAAAAAAATATATATATACACATAAGTAAATAAAAATAGAAATAAAAGTAAAACAAACACCTTATATAAAACATACCTATATACATTATTTACAATTTGCCAGGTGATCTCCGAACCAATCCTGTCCCCTCCACATGTGGAGGGAAAAGGGAGGCTTAGGAGATCCCTACGCTTCTCCCTCAGCCACTTCACTGGTATTTTAAACCAGCGGAGGATGAGTAAGAGCGCTACAGCCACAGACACTCATGACTTGAGTGGAAAATCTGGCCATTGCTAGAACTCCAAAATATCCATATTTACAAAAGGTCTCGTGGCCACTGCCGCTTTAACCTACGAAGGGGATTGTAGGGATGGGTGGTGCTTGATAGGGATTGTACAACGGGATTTGGGTGATGAGAAAGGTTCTGGTGAAATTTGGAAAATTTGGCTGGGATAAGATCAAGAATAAATGGGATATTAAGGTCATGGTGTAGGGTTTTATTGGTTACATAGAAGGGAGCATTGACTATTGTACGGAGGACTTTAGACTGAAAGGATTGAATGCGTTTGATGTTAGAAAATTTGGCTGTTCCCCATAGTTCTAGTCCGTAAGTCCAGATGGGTTTCAGTATTGTCTTGTAGATCAGTAATTTGTTTTCACCAGAAAGTTTAGATTTTCTATTCAGTAGTCTATATAGCTGGCCATATCGTCTGTTAAGTTCCTGTCTTTTAAGTCTAGTATGTGGATTCCATGTTAGTCGTCTGTCTAAGAGAAAGCCAAGATACCGGACTGTATCTGAGAAAGGAAGCTGGATGGAGTTAAAATAAACTGGTGGGCAGGTATTACGCCGAAGGGTGAAGGTAATGTGTTTACATTTAGATTCGTTTACCTTAATGCGCCATTTCTTACACCAGTGTTCAATCAGGAAGAGGTGCCTTTGTAAGTTTGCGGACGCTGTTTCAGGATCTGAGTTGGAAGAAAGGATAGCAGTGCCATCAGCGAAAGTTGCCAGGAGGGTATCGGGATGGACAGGAATATCAGCGGTTAAGAGAATGTAAAGGATGGGACCCAAGACGCTGCCTTGAGGAACGCCAGCCTCAATTGAGTAACAGTCGGAGAATTCGGTGCCACAGCGAACTCGGAAGGAGCGGTCGGAAAGATAGGATCGGAGTAATAGGTATAAGGACTGTGGTAGGTGGATTTTAAGCTTGAATAGTAATCCGGCGTGCCATACCCGGTCAAAAGCTTGCGCTATGTCCAGAAATGCACCCGAGCAATACTGCTTGCTTTCTAGGGTTGAGGATATATGGTCAACAACTCGGAGTCCTTGTTGGACAGTGGAATGTTGGGAACGAAATCCGAATTGATGAGTAGGAAGGTTATAGGATTCAATTATAGGTAGGATTCGTTTCAGTAGGATCTTTTCAAAAATTTTTGAGAGGATTGGGAGTAGGCTAATTGGTCTATAGGATGCTCGACAAAAACTGAAAAAGGAATTAGAAAAAATGAAAAGACAAATGCGGAAAAGAAATGAATTGTGTCGTTTATTTCCTAAGTAAAACATGTTGAATTTTGTTTGGAAATCGAGATAATCAGGGTATTTCCGGGTTAAGTGGCCAAACTGAAAATATGAACTAAGGAAGGTATGCCCACAAACGCTTTGTTTAGAGGATATTCACACTTAAAGCTTTTCGTTGTCATGAATTATTTACGTTATATTAATTAAAACTTATTTATTTGTTCCAACTACTTTATTAATTAAACGTAAAAATTAAATTCATATGAAATGTTGAAAGTGATTTACTTGAGCATTAAGACAGGCTCGCCATTTTTCTTCAACAGCTGCAGTGGCAGAACAACACTGGATATATGATATTGTTTCACAAGATTCAATTATCCTTCTTAGTAAGGAATTAAGGTCAGTGACCAGACTATAATAGACTTTTTGTTTAATGTCGCCCCAAACAAAAAAATCCGTATACATAAACCATATCGGCATATTCACCATTAGTATAAATGGAAAGCATAATAATGAGTACTCTGCGAAAGCCTTTTACAAACTGATAAATGTTGTTGAGAATTCTCAATGCTAATTCCAAATAGTATTAATCCTTATGTTGCCAATAGTTTTTATACAGTTAGGCATAAAAGGCCATACTAGTATTCTATCTAATCCATCTCTTAAACACAGCGTTTGAGGACATACTAACTTTGAACAACATTTAATATGAATGTTAATTTTTACATTTAATTAATAAAGTAGTTAGAACAAAGAAATAGGTTTTATTTATTTCATATAACGTAAATAAATCATAACAACGAAAATCCTTAGGTGTGAATATCTTCCAAACAAAGCGTTTGCGGACACACCTTCAAAGGATTTTTTTTTTGATATCCTTAGTTTTTTTTTTGCAGTTTGGCCATTTAACATCCTGCATATCGATTCTCAGGTAAAAACACCCAATAAATCTGATGCAATAATTTTTATATATTTTTTTTTAAACGAACCTAAAAGTGGTGTGAAAATATGTTCGTTTCCTAACGAGGCCCTTTTTTTAAAGGAATGTAACGAAATTTGCATTTCTGTAGTATTCTTTAAAAAATGCTTCATTAACCATTTCATTCATATGAAATAAAAAAAAATGAATTAATTTGATTGTACCATTATTGTAAAAAATAAGGTTCATATTTCATAGTATATTTTTTTTATCACGGTTTTCTTCCCGAATCATTTTTTTCTCTGCGAAAAAAGGGGGCTTTGATGTTTAATTTTTTCCAAAAGCGGTCCCATTCAAGTTTCAATGTGTTTTAATTAATCTAGAAATAATCAGCGATTTTCGGAGATAAGTGCTATAAATAAAAAACTACGGTTTTTCTTTTTAAATATTGGTTTTGATATTACAGTTTGAATAGAAAATATTGTTTTTCGATTTTCCTGACAAATTGTAAATTATGATGCGGTTTCACTTTTGAAATAAACGAATTAATTGCTTGAGGTTTCCAGATTGTTGGACGAAGCCCTTATGAACACTTACATCGTAGGCCGAAACGTGTACTATAAATGAATTCTTCAGCTACTATTTCTGCAATACAAAAGAACCATGGATCATCGCTGGAGTTTAATAGTTGAGGTCCGCACTACAATGCACAAGTACCAACCTCCTTTAAATTCAACCACTCAAAAAAAGGCTCACTTTAATCCACTCACTTTGGAGCAATCAAAGGGTAACTACGTCCATGTGTTCTTTGAAATTGATCCATATAACAATGATGCACAATTATGAACGCCCTTTGTTGAAGGAGGTGTCCATTTTGTTACCAAACATACCTCACTCACAAGGTACTCCTAGTTATACGAAGATGGTACTCGGATATGCAGGAGCTAAAGTCCTAACGAGGAGATGCCAATTACCAAGGCCAGTATAAGCCGCGGCGTTATGATGAGGAGGCGGTTTGGGCCATGTCGTTACGGTGCCCTCCCAGGAGGGTGCTTCCACCAATCCTCCCCTCCCGATGGAGGGTGTTAGCGCCGCTCTGTATCTCCGCCACTCCGGATTGTTTACTAGTAAATTGTTTACTAAACAGCTCTTAGCTTCGTCTGAAACAGGGGATACCTCAGTGATTGTGCCGGGCTTGTCTTCTCAATGGGATTTTTTGTCGGTTAGCCATATCTTCAATAATTCTTCATCGCATCCAATGATTGAGTTCTCATTCCGAAGATTATCTTCTTTAGGCTGGAAAAAATAGTCACATGTCTCTGAAATTTCTAGAAAAATGTTATGATGAAATAGAAATTTTATTTGCAAATAACTCAAAAGGTTTACATAGCATCGATAATTATTTAAATGGATACTGAAGTCAATACAAAATAAAAAATTTAAAAAAATCCTGAAACGATGTATAAATGAAATAATAAAAATAAAAATTATATTTAAAAGGAAGTTGAATTGCTAACAACTCCATTGTCCCAACTCCATCTTTGTTGTTTCGATTAACAATCAGTAACCTTATAGCCGTATCACAGACAGTAATCTGTGGTGTGTTAGTTCATTTTCCTCATTCCTTTATTGGCATACTACATCATGCTTTAAGTATTATTATTATTTGGCGTTACTGTCCTACAAGAATCAAGGCCTCTCTTCTTATTCTTCTTCACTTTTCTCTATCTCGAGGATTTCTTTTGGATTTCTTTCTTCTCGAGGATACGTTTGGGAATTGAATCCCTGGGCATACGTGCCACATGGCCCAACTATCTGATTTATTTACTTCTTAGAATTGAGATCAAATCCGGCCATACATAAATCTCGGGCAGCTCTTATTAGTGCGAATTATCTACTGCCCACTCTCACATACCGAACCGTGGATCCTGCGAAGTCTTTAAGTATAATATTATTATTTTTTCTATAATTCAAGTATCAGTGATTTGTTACCTCTTATAGTTGAAATCTTCATTCATATGTCAATGATATATATTTCTATTACGATCATTCCGATAATTGACAAGTGAATAGAATCTTTCCAGGCTTACGGCGGCTTTTGTCATTTAAAAGCGATTCATTAAAAAAAAAAACCGGTAAGAAATTGATAGACAAACCATAATCTACTACTTTTATATGGTTTCGAGGAGTGAATCCCATTATTTTATGTGCTTAATTCTCTAGGTTATAAAATAAACTTAATAAAATTATAGTATTTTTTTATAATAATTATCGCATATAGTAAATCTTATTCTGAAATTCGTGAAAATATTTGTTTTCTTTATCGGTTTCGACTTGTTAAAATTATTTTTATTTACTTCTAATCTTCTCTGTATTTTAGACAACATGGTTTATAGTATTGTGATGTTACCTTAGATGCATAACAATCCATTCCTAGAAAATATACTTGCATGAAAAAAAAAATTATTTCAGTTACTTAAATATAAAAGAAAATTGATTTACATGCTCACTATAAGCTTAATTTCAATTCCATAATAATGTTCTTGGATTTGAATGAAAATGAAAACTAGTCTAGTAGAAAATGTTCGCATTTCTCGTTCATTTGTGACATTAGTTTATTTTTAATTAATGATGTAAAATCGATGGCAACAAGGCGAGAAATAATTATGATGAGCCGGCGGAACTGTAACATCTCATTTGATAAATTCTAAACCTTCAATATGCTCGATTTTAGGAGAATCGCCAGCCTAGGATAAGCGATTGGAAATTTAAAAAACAATAAATAAATAATTTACATACCAACAAATAAATAACCCGCTATTTCTGCAATTAAATCAGGACAGTCAAGGATAATATTAAATAATTGTATGTACATCTCAGAGCAATAATTTGTTGAAATTGAGATGGTACAAAATTCTAAGAATCTTGGAATAAAAAGTATTTATAATTTTTAAATTTTTGATCACATTAATTGATTGATAACCAATTTACACTGATGAGGTACACTTGCGATACAGAACTGGATATATTTAGTTAAAAAATGACCATGCTCTGGGGAATTGACGGGTAAATCGTCAGTTGTTTAAGGCTCCAGATACGACGAAACACCTCTCTAAATGACACTGTGTTTGCTTTGGGACATGAGCGGTGTGGGAATGATATTGGTCACATATTACACATGTCAAAACTCCATAGGGAATATTGTGTCCGCTTTCTCACAAATAATCCGTCCATAACTAATGCCTATCTGACGGAGTGCTTTTTACCTAACGACCCTTTTCCTCATTCCCTTTCTAAACGGCTGTTAAATTTCTCTGGGTTAATTGTTTTTATTATTATTTATTTAACAAATGTATCTACCAGTTTAGGATCATTGGCATACTACATAGTTTTCTATGTTTACAATTCGGGTAATTTCCAACATTAAGTATTACCTATTTTAGGGTGTCTTAGTACAGTTACATATTTTATGAAAAGTATAATTTAGTTAATGATATCTATTGTTCTATTTCACAGATAAAATTTGTTATGCTTGATTTGGCTATATTATATATGTGCTTGATTGTATATATATATATATATATATATATATATATATATATATATATATATATATATATATATATATATATATATATTATATATGTATATATATATGGTAGCCGTACGGGCTAATGCGCTTGGCGCTTGCAATAGGTAATCAAAGTTAAACAACGTGGAGCGTGGTTAGTACTTGGATGGGTAACCGTCCAATTTGGGTGACCGTCTACCAGGTAAAAGCCATGCTACTCAAGTCTCTCGCCTTTCTCCCCAAGTATGTAAGACCCGCCAGACTACTGGAGGCAACTCACACTGACCGGGCGTAGGACTGATGACCCTACCCCGTGTTCTTAATCGGGAATCGGGATGTTGTCTACCAGGATGTTAGTAGCCCCCCTGAGGTTCGGTCCATGGACAGTCTGTTTCGGGGAATGAAATATAGGTCCTCGTGCGCCTGCTGACTCCGAGCAGTCATAATCCATGGATCTAGGCCGATTTGTCACTGTCCTTGAACCCGAGTGAGTCGGTGGGAAGGACACTGGCAGATTGGCCCCAAAAGTATTGACTATGAAGCTACGGGTAGCCTGCCGCTGCAATATGGACATCATGGGTCGTAGCAACGTGAAATTGGGTGACCCGCTCCAGGCTATCTGAACTCCCGCAAGTATTACACGTCTGTAAGGAGACCACATCTCGCGGCCAAAGACCTTCATGGTCTGTAGTGCCAATCGAAAAAAACATATATATATATATATATATATATATATATATATATATATATATATATATATATATATGTATAATATATACAATACAAATATTTGAAAGGTTAATATAAGGCATCGAGATCTACAAAAAAGTTCATACAAACAATTGGCCAATTTCCAGCAGAAAGTAGGAAATTTAAGATTTGTGTTTTTTTAATGCAGTCACGTTTTTTGTTGAATACTTGGCAGAGATTTCGGGCTAATAATTGACAAACATTTTTGTTTATTCAAGGTTGTGTGTATACATTTTGAAAGTAGGACATATTGGAATATTAAGCACTGATTGCGGTCAATATGGTCACGCCCTTCCGTGACTCCATCATAAATTTGGAATATTAGTTGGGAGATTGATATCGTTGAGGAGTAATCGATTGCTAACAACAATCACCTCCCTTAGTGAAGGGTGTCGTTATATAGTAATATTCACGCGACTACTTCACCGGCAGTCCTCTAGTTTGAATATTACCCTGTAAAATATTATTTTTTTATTCAGAAATATTACATTCTGTCACAATCAAGGACATTTATAATAGTGTTCAGAGAGCACACTCACACTCTCTTTACAATAAATAATACAGAGACTAATAATAATAAAAGTAAATGTATATAAACAAAAGAACTAAACTAATCAAAATCACAACTAAAACACATGCATACTATACAATATTTACAGAATCCATTCAGTCAGGAGAACTCCGAGCCAAGCCTTTCTCCCCACTCGTGGAAGGAAAGGCAGGACTCTAGGAGATCCCAGCACCTCTAACTAAACCGCATTACTGGTATTATATTATAATTTATTTTTTCAGTCAAAATCAAAAATAGAAAAAAATAAACAATAATTTATTTATTTATTATTTATCATTGTGGGAGTGCGGTAGCTCAGTGGTAGGGTACTGAGCTTCCAATACTAAAGGTCCCAGGTTCGAATCCCGGCTCATAGCAGAAAAATTATTTATTCTATTTCATTGGCCGTAGAGCGACCTGGGTAGGTATACCCTCCTGGACACACCCAGCTTCTATAAAGTGAGAACCCTTAATTAAAATAACTAATTAGGGAGGAAAACCTGGCGGTTGAGCTTGATCTCGGTCAAATCACCTCCTTGCAAACCGTTGACCAAGAAACAGTGCTTTCCCTAAATAGTACTGAGCCCAAGACTCTTAATGGATTGTCGTGATACAGAGGTTATTTATCATTTATTTTTGCTATTTTTTATTTTGACTAATCACCCTAATGATCCTCTAAAGGCATATTTAGAATAGATCTAGAGGCCACTGCCGTTTCAACCTTCGAGGAGAATGGTATGGGTGCTCAGAGATTGCGCTAGAGGATTGGGATGATGAATAAGGTTCTGGTGAAAGTTTGAGAATCTGGATGTGATGATATCAAGGACATATCGGATGTTAAGGTCATGGTGTAGGGTCTTGTTCCTGGTGTAATATGGAGCATTGACTATTGTTCGAAGGACTTTGGACTGGAAATCTATCCTTACTAATTGATAGAGCTTAACATCTGTTCTAGCACAATATGAAGAGAGATGAGAGGAGAAAAGGAGGTGGAGGGGAAGAAGCTATTGGGAGAGAGGGCTAGAGCCAATGCCAGCCTGAAATTTATATAAAAGTAATCATTTGTTTTAACAATTAACCCCTGTTCTGTAGATTCGGCCATTAAAAATTCAGAGGAGGATGCTGAGGAGACAAAGAGGTACTAATCTCGTTGGCTAACAGGGGAGGGCCTGTCTCATCTTAGCGACCCATTGTTTCCCCTTTAAATAAACACATCCAGCATCGGCCATTGTTCCAGAGCAGCCAACGGGCCGTTATAAATTCGACGATCTGCCTTAAGTTGAAATTAAATTTAGTTTAGTTTACCCCCTGTCTCTCGATTAATTCTTACTCTCCTCGGATCACATTCTCTATCCTCCCCCTTGCCAACGGATTACTTCTCTCTCTTCCGCTTCTTTTGGGAAGTCAGAACAATTACTGTCTTTAAACAATCAATTATTTAACCTTAAAAAAAAAAAGCCCTTCATAGAAATGAGTTGATAATTAGAAATTTATTATTAAGAAAATGTAATAAAAATGATAACGCTGATTTTCGCCAGTGGGATTGGGTTTAGTCGATGGGTGAACGAATGTGGATGTCCTCCGTGGGGATAGCGGTATCGTATCTTCGGCTTCGCCAAGCTTAATTATTAATATTAATAACATATTATGAATTATATTTTATTTTTTGTCTTTATCAAGAAATATTACATTTTATATATATATATCCGAATGGCAAATATCCACAGATATTTTAACAACTAAATTTACTTCCTTTTGCTAACCTAAGGAATTTAAAAGGAGTTCTATGTGGTGATATTTAGTAGGAATGTAAATATCGAGAAAAAAATGTTTATGTATAGCTTCGATAATTTTTAATATATATATAGAAACAAATATCTATAGATTGGGCCTCTTTTTTAAATATTTTTTCCTTTACATATATTAATTTTTATTTTTATATATTATAATTTTTTATTATTATTTAATTTTATAATTATAATTTTTAATATATATATAATTTTAATTTATATATATTAATCCTGTATATATATAAATTATATATATATATATATAATTTATATATATATATATATATATATATATATATATATATATATATAAATATATATCCATCCATCCAGCAAAAGCCAAGAAAATTGAGCCATTAATAATTTTGTTCCTTTAGATTGTAGATGCGGACAACTATGGCCCACGAGAAATAAATATTAATTTAACAAGGTGGGAATCGAACTCAAAACCTAGCACTCAGAAATCCCCGCTCCAAATTTCTAGGCAATCATCAGTGGCGGATCTAAGGGGGGGGGGGTGGAGCTTTTGGGCTGAAGCCCCCCTAAATTGTAAAATATTACCGTGTCTCAAGAAAAAAATATTAAAAATACTCTAAAAGTATTATTGTTCGTTAGATTACATTTAATAGGACTTCAAGAATCACTTAAACACCTTTTTTTGGTAAACGTAGTTAGTTTCTTTCCTTTTTTTCCAAAGTAATTTTATTGTATATGTATCTATAAATATATATCTATATTAAAAAAAAAATTCTTTTGGGTTGAAGCCTCTCCCCTAAAATGAAATCCTGGATCCGTAGTGGCAACCATGTTCTCATAAACAGTATTTACGCATTATTTTTAATTTTTTTTTTAAATTATCAACGACTGTTTTAATTTCAAATTTTTTTATCCATACTCTCACTATCTGTTGATCGTATTAATTTAAATAAGTACAATTTACTTACAGTCGAATTATATATATATATATTTTTTTCCAACAACTGGCAGTTATATAGCTACTTACTTACATTTTTTTGGACGGATTGGGAACTATTAGGGATTCCTTGTAAACTGCAAAAGAAGATTTATTATAAGGTTGGGTAAAGAATTCCAAAAAGGGTTTGATCAATTGTAAGGGATTTGCTTAAGGAAACTTTTATATAGGGTATAATTGTTGGATTTGATATTCAAGGAGTCAGAAAAGGTAGAAAAAATAAGGAAAGTATAATACCGTTTCTTACCGAAAGGAATTGAAAAGATTTAAGGACGTACACCATTATTTATAAGGGGAGACGGGAGTAGGAAGAATAAATCAAAAGATGGTATTCTAAAAAGTATTTATGTAATTTTTTAAAGTTAAATAGAATAGAATAGAGAATATATGTAGTTAAGAAAAATATCCTCCACAAATTTATTTATACCTTAAATAAATTAACCTTTTTGTATTTAGGCCTGTCGGAATCCAGGCTTAAAAATGTTGTAATTATTAACATATTAATACAAGAAAAAAAATAAGCTAATTTTGTGTTTCAGATATAAATAAGAGGTAGTATAAAAAAAAATAACCATTTTATCAAATTCAAGATTTTAAAGGATTCTAAATATCTTAATCCTATTTAATACTTACTAATACTTAATAATCCCTTTAGAGCATTCTCTAAGCTTGTTTAATTCCATTCGACTTCTTTAAAAAAATCCTCTGTTTGATTATTTGTTTTAAAGCAGAAATATGACTGTGTCCTACGAAAAACTCATTTTAAGGCATTACAGGAAAAAAAAATTCACAGCCGCTGAAGCAACTCGTGAAATTATTAAATATGAAGGGGGAGGTGTCCTTGATCTGCGCACTGCGTGACATTGGTTTGAAAAATTTAGCAGTGGAAGAAGCGCTCCTGGCGACCGTTATTGGATATTGATGATGTTCAGCCATTCCATAGAATGGTATCAGAAAGGGATCGAGCAATTGGCTAATAACGGTAGATAACAATGGACTGTACTTTGAGCATTAATTGTATTTTATATAAAGGAAATAATAATACAAACATTTGGTTAAAAAACGGTCATTTTTTTTTTAAACACCCTATTATATATAGTTGAAAATACTAAACAATATCCAATATTCTTTGAAGACTAATAGTATTTAACAAAGTTTTCTTTGGAGCCGTAGGTCAAAGTCAGTTTTTAAAAAACAAGGAAGTTTCATAAATAAAAAACAGTTAAACATGTTTTACAATATACAGATAAAGAATGTTTCCATTTTATTATTACAATAACTTAGAATATATTATTAGAACTTTCCCATTTCCGGAGAGCATTTCATATATGTGAGCTTTATCCGTATAAGTCGTACTGATGAATATATTATAAGTATGTTATATTACTGTATGTTATATTTATAAACTATATTGTGATCATTAAGTATTAATCTTATTTCTGTGAATTTTTTATTTATTCTGTCTATTATAAATTTTATAATTGGTAATTGGTTGACTGTCGTGGATAATGAAGAGAAGAATAGTTGGGGTGGTCAGTCAAAAAGGAAGGCAAAAATAAATTATAATATTTATTTTTTAATTTTTTATTTTTTACATATATAAATTTTTTTTTTATATATAAATTTTATATTCTTATTTATATTTAGGTAAAATTTTCTTGAAAACCCAAACACATATTTGACCATAGTTCACTTTTTACAGTATAATTATATACAAACTAGTTACAGTTAACAGTGTGTTTTTTATGTGGATTCAAGATTTTGTTGATTTTTTTTTTTTTTTTGTTTTTAGTCCCTTCCTTTCAGGTAATATGGGTACCTAATACGGGGTTAGGCAGCTCATCTCGCTACTGCAAGTAAAGCTTTATCATATGTTCTTTCTTGATTTCCTTGGTTTTCTTGAGTGATTTTCTCAGACTTTTCATACCAATGGTCCAATAGCTCTTCCTCTTCTTAGATTGAAATGGGCTCGGCCCACCTCGGCTTTCCATCAGTATACAAGATCTTTACGGGTAGTTTTCCACAGTGACTAACTGAGGAAAATCTTCTTCTGTGAGATTGTAGAGACCGGTTTCCTTCAGTAATTAGCTTTAGTAATTAATTCTTCAAAAAACAGGGATCGATGCCCATGTTAAGAACTTTTACAAATAAAATTCAACTTTTCAACTGTTTGAAACGAATTTTGATGTCCTCTGAATCCAGATAACCAACTCCAACAAAATGGTCTGCGTGTCTTTATTATTAAATTACAATATAGAACATAATGTAATATTTTAGTAGTATTTGATATTTTTTCCCTCGCTTTTAAGGCTATACAGGGTTTTTCCGGGCCAGAGAGTGAGGGTCGGGGATTAATGCCAGAGTTAAAAAGCCTCTCCGGCACAGTTGGCACTTTGATGGAATTTTGATTTTTTGGGTGAGGGGTGATTTCGATGGGCTTACGAATTTTCGGAACGAAAAGTTTAAAAAAGACAAGGGGGAACATTTAATAGGCAGCAGGAAGAGTGATAGTATATAATTTACGGTTTTTCTAATTCTAATTTCGCTTGCACTGTTCTTAAAAAGAGGTGAGCATAACATATTTTGAGAAGGATACCGACCTTCGGGGAAGGGAGTGGTGATCCCTACATTCAGGTAAATCATATGGAGCCGGATAAGGATTGAGAGTATACTTTCTAGATATTTATACTTGAAGGACAGGATACATTCTAGTGTAGGATAATTTTCTTGATATTATTGAAATGTTACAAGTGAGATGTGAATAATTTTCTGTTAACCATGACTCCGTTATATGATACTGCATCCTCTCCTTTGTGCACACTCCTGGAGCTGGAGTCTAGAAAGACCTGGAGGTATTTAGAACTAACCAAAGGCTGAATGTGTAAGTACCATGGGGCGGGTAAGTACACCCCTTGGCTACTTCACCTCCTCTCGCAAGCTCAAAGTTTCAATTAATTAACAGCTGCCACCGGGCCTGCCTACACGGCAATGCAAGGCCCTCGCTACAAATTAACACTCCATTCACCTGTAAGGTTCAAAGGAGAGGATCCTCTAGTTCCAAAGGAGTGATTAGTGAGCAGTAGTGAGGAGGGATATTCTTCGGTTTAGCAGCACTCAGTCCCCCCTCCGTTTTAAAAACCTGAAAACGTATTTTTACTTAAATGTTACTTTTACCCAGTTAAGCGGTAATTATTAAACTGAAGTGAAACTCCAATACCCATTATGTGAAGGAGCTATATAGAAAACTTTGAATTTTATTTGATTAGCTAGCAAAGATAGAAGATAGAATAATGGGTGATAAATATTCAGGACGAAGGTCTTTTTAATTTTTTTAATTTATGCCAACGTTTCAACCCAAACATGTGAGTCATCTTCAGGTACTTGTACACGAGTACTTGAACACCCTCAGTGCTCAAACCACGTCCTGAAGATGACCCACATGTTTGGGTTGAAACGTTGGCATAAATAAAAAAAAAAATTAAAAAGACTGCGTCCTGAATATTTATCACCTATGATATGTAGAACATTCGACTAACTTCCTTCAAGATAGAATAATGATAAAAAATAAAAAAAATCGATGTTTACTCATCGTGAATATAATGATTTGTTTTTTGTGAAATGCTATTTCGTATATGTCTATGTAATTATTACAAGTAGTGTTAAACAGTTGTAATGACTTTTTCTGGTTGGAGTAAGTCCGTCCGGAGCTGTTCTCTATATGTAAAATTAAAGGCGATACAGGAGCTTACGATAAGCCAGTGTACGTCTATAACTCACCAATTAAGTACTCCGTATCTTACCTTGTCTAGTAAATATATTATTTTTAGTAGGCCAAGAACTCGCCATGTTTGATTTATATATGTATTTTTTGTGGGTCTCAGCGGTAAGCAGCCTATTTTATTTTTCGATTATTGTTAAATATTAATAACAATTTCTAAATTAAATGTTTCATAATACTTTTTTATTTGGTTTCATGGTCACTTATAAGAAGTAAGTATAATTGTTGCTGTTGGTTACTATGAAAAATTTGAACTACCTGGATCTAATCCTGAACCATGTCACAGAGTTAAGAAATGATAAGGACAGTTTTAATATATTTTAAACTATTTTTTAGAGATCTAACCAGATTTTTGTTTTCATATTGTAATATCTAAACCAAAATTTAAAATAACGGAGTGGAGCTATGGGGTTCCACTAAACCATCGAATTCCTCTCGCATCCAATCCTTACAATCCAAAATCCTTCGTAAAATCCTCAATGCTCCTTACTTTGTCACTAATAAATTAATCCATAAAGACCTCAATGTTCCATATGTTTCCGATTTGGCCAAATCCAGATACCTATCCTTCCATAATAAACTTCATAACCATCCGAATCCTCTTGTTTCTAACCTTGCTTCCTCTTCGATTCCTGATAACCCTCCGAGGCGTCTGAAAAGAAGATGGTCTCGTGATCTTCTCATGTAGACAAATTATTAGAGTGCTACCAGTGGGTAGTTTTTCAACAAGCGTGTTTCATGTAATAATATTTCTCTGTACAAATTTACTAGATGTATTCATACTAATACAGTTGTAAATATCATAATAAAAGTTTAAAAATAAAAATAAAAATTTAAAATAAAATAAATTGAGATATTCTTTACTTACATCACATATTCCCGGAAGTCATTGATTTTTTTTTTTTATTTCTTCATGACATTTACAACTGTATTACATAAATACATCAAGTAAATTTGAACATAATTGATATAATGACATGAATACACTTGCTGAGTAATTACCCAATGGTAGCACTCTAATGATATGACTACATTAGGAGATCACGGGGGCATCTTCTTTTCAGACCCCTCGGAGGGTTATCAGGAATTGAAGAGGAAGCAAAGTTAGAAACGAGAGGGTTGGGATGATTCTGAAGTTAATTATGGAAGGATAGGTATCTGGATTGGGCCAGATCTGAAACATAAGGAACATTAAGATCTTAATGGATAATTTTATTAGTGATAAAGTAAGGAGCATTGAGAATTTTACGAATGATTTTGGATTGTAAGGATTGGATGCGAGAGAAATTCGATGGTTTAGTGGAGCCCCATAGCTCAACTCCGTAAGTCCAAATAGTCATAGTCAAGTATTATAGTCAAGTATATGTGTCTTTTGTAATTAATGGGAAGTTTAGAGCGTTTGTCTAGTAAGTGCTGAAGTAATCGGAAACGTCGAGCGGTTTCTTGTCGTTTCAGTCTAGTATGAGGATTCCAAGTTAGTCGTTTGTCCAGGTGGAGTCCTAGGTATCGGATTTGCTCAACAGGGATAAGTGGAGTATTGTTAAAGGAAACTGTAGGACAGGAAGTCGTTGGTTTACGACGAAGGGTAAAGGTAATTTGGTGGGATTTATAGGAGTTTATTTTAATTCTCCAGTTTTGACACCATTCTTCTAGATTTATGATGTGTGATTGAAGAATTTGGGATGCAATTGCTGGGTCATTGTTTACTGATAGGATACATGTGTCATCGGCATATGTGGTGATGACAGTGTTGGGACAGGTAGGGATGTCAGCTGTATAAACTGTATAGAGGATAGGTCCTAGGATTCTACCTTGAGGAACACCAGCGGACTGGGAAGTCATTGATAATTTTATAATTCGAAACTAAAGAAAATTTTGGAAATAATTAATCTTTAAAATTCATTTTCAAACAAAAAAAAGGTTGAACATTAGGATAATCTAATGGCTCCAAAGTAAAAAAAAGAGTAACTTTATAATAGCGGAAATCGAAAACTTATTCGCCGTCGAAGTTGTCAAATCGTGTAATGACAAAACAAAAAGATTCTTCAACCGAATTAGTAATCTTAAAGGATTACTAAAATATGAATGAGGACTTCATAATGAGGACTTCATTTGCTTTGTCATAACACTTGTTGGAAATTTCGACAACGAATAAGTTTTCTATTTCCGATATTATAAAGTTACCTTTTTTTGTTTTACTTTGGAGCCATTAGGTTCTCCTTAGGTTCAACCTTTTCTTTTTCATTCAAAAATGGACTTTAAAAATTAATTCATTCCAGATAAATTTAGTTTCAATGTTTTTTTAAATTATCAATGCTTTTCGGGAATGTGTGATATAAATGAAGATTTTAAATAATTTTATTTTAAATTTTCATTTTGATAGTACATTAGGAATATAAAATATTGATTTTTTTCATATTTTAGTCAATAAAACTTCCAATTTTCTTCATATTTTTTTATTTATTCTTGTTGTCTTTTTCGGGACAATTTTCCCATCATCAGAGCAATATTTTTATTTTTACATTCATTTTTTTGATGTGGCACCATTTGTCAAAAATTAATTATTTGTCACATTTTCTAAAAATTATTTGGTGTGTCACATATTCACTGATACACCCATAAATAAAAAAATATGAAGAAAATTGGAAGTTTTATTGCCTAAAATATGAAAAAATTATAAACGTAAGCTTCCTAATAAAAAAAAGGAAAATGAGAAGATAAAATATAGATTGCGTGTAACCTGAAAAATTGTCATTGATGAACAGGGTTCACATTAGAAAAAAATGACTTACTTTTAAAATCAACATTACTGTACGTCGGTAAACATCACTTTTGCCGTAGATTGCCCGTAACAAAAAGCAAGTAAAATAAATCACATTTTTTCATTTATTTGTATCAAAAAATCGTTTTCTTGTCATGTTTTAATGTTTTAATCATTTTTTTACTTTTACATTGATCATTTTACTATTTTATTCTTCAATTCTGCACTATTTTTATCCTTACATTGCGATGACTTGGGGCCCACACGTCAAAATGAAAAGAAAGACTTTGAACAAGCGACTGAAAACTCTATACTCCCTATTTTCTAAATCAAAATTGAAAGTTAGACAAAAACTAAATACATACACTTACCTGCTCAAACCCATTTGGACATACGCCTCACAGATTTACGGTTCAGCAAAAAAGACTCACTTACAAAAACTACAATCCTTTCAATCTAAAATTTTAAGACTAGTAACTGCAGCTCCCTGGTATGTCAACAACGAGACTTTACATACCGATCTAAGACAACCAACCATTGACCAGCACATACGTACTCTTTACTCCCGATTTCATCTTAAATTACACGGACATCACAATGGACTTATTAACGACATGGCCACGGCTGAAATACTCATCAGGAGGCGACTAAAAAGGAGCTGGATGCGAGATCTCCTTTCCTGATTTTAGTATGTAAACAGACCAGGGAAGAGGTGCTGCTGGACTCCATTATTCGTCATGCCTATCATGTCATTTTCAACTTAACAACAAATCTGCTAATTGTCACTACCATGACAAGTGCGGATGAATAACTGAAGACAAATAAAAAAATTGTATGTAATTATTATTTTTATTTTCTTTATAGTTTACCTCTTTATCAATATTATTAATTATTATTTTTAAATAAAATTTATAGACCCCGACAGAGATTGTTGCGTGCAGGTTTGAAGCGCCTTCAACAGAACACTTGCTGCGGTGGCGTGCGCCATGTCCACACAATCCTTCCACGACTCATTTTCTTAATTGAATCAAACCGTTGCCGGGAACCTTCAACGAAAACATGATAAATCATTCACGCCCAGCATCGGATAGCAATTGTTTAATGTGTACAGCGGCTTAGCGGTAATGGATTGCTACGGATATCATCAGATTTGTCACTCTTTTCAATCTCGACGTTATTAATTCGAGGGCTTTAATTCGAATATACTTCCGTCCCTAATCAAAGTTAATTAGTGGATAGAAGTCAATATAAATTAATATTGTATGTATATTGAAGTGGCAATACCAGGTCATATTGTAGGAGTGGGTTAAAATTGATGCTATAAAATAAAAGGAATTTATTTTTTATCATTAATCGTGCCACAATAATTTACTTTTTATTAATTAGGCACCAATAACGAGTTCCTTTATTCAAATTTGTTTAGAATATGTATCCGTATAACTTGAGTTCTCCCATTTTTATTTTCCTAATGACTTCAAATTTCCGAAATGCGGTTTTTGGCAGATCTATACGTTTTAGAGCCCCTGAAACTATATAAAAATCGTCCATTTCGAAGAACTATTAACGAAGTTACAGCTATTCAATTTCCAATGTAAGATTACAGGTACATATCCTGGTGACAGAAAGAGATAAATGAGAGAAAAAAAATAACTTAGTGAAAGTAAGAAAATCAGTTGCCTGCATCACACAAACTTCACTATTACCTCTACTTTCAACAGACATTATCGTTTGACAAAATTAGGCTATGGCAAAAATTGTTGATATGCAAAATTAGAAGCTATTGAAATTTTTACAATGATCTACCATCAGCCGATTTACATTCCTGTAGTTTATCAAATAAACTGTACTCAAATCTTTTCTTTGATCAATTTTCAGGAAAATAAATCTAATTCAAATTATTTTTGTTTCTGGATGGACATAAGTAAAGATATAAAAACTTTTCTGAAATAGATAGCAAAGTCGTGTGAGTGGACACACCAGATTTTTGTATTTTGTTTCTTTTAGTTACAAATTTCAATAATTGATCTGTATTTATTTATTTTTTGTATTGCTTTAAATACTTCGGCTTTATTTTATCACAATTAACTCTACTCTTGCAAGTTACAAGTCAGTGGTTTTTTTAATGTCTAGTGAATATCTCATTTTTGTACTTTTCTCAGTACAAGTAGGCCAGTATGCCATTTTCATTGGTTCCACATTTATCTACATCTCAAGGTCAACTACTCCTTTATCCGTACATAAGGCAAAATATACATAAGGGAGTATGTGTGGGGAATGCTGACGTATCAGGATTTTGTGATAACTTGCTTCCAATGCTAGGAAAGTTGGGAAAATATGGTAGTATGGATATATCGAAATATCGATACTAATATTTTAATTTAATATCGAAAGTTTTTACAAAATAGATTATTAACCAAACTAACAAAAATCAAAAATGTCTATAGAGAATGTCACCTAGCAGCTTACCACATAAAATTGAAACTATTTTTAAAAACAATACTTGAACATTTCAATATTTCAAAATTTTTTATATCATAGTAATAGGTTTTTTTTAGTATATAATGAAAATGTAAATTGATTATTAGGTTTTCTAGATGTTTATTATTTGGTGAAAAGTTGTTAATAATTAATTGCAGTCTTTGCGTAATTATAATTTTTTGTTGTTTAAAACTGTCTGGTGAGAACTCTTCCCATGAAATTATTATATATATATTTTTTTCAATTACACATTTATTTTACTTATTTTTCTATATATTCATATACTTGTTCCATAATTTTATTTGCAATTTAATATTAAAACAAAAACATAAGCTTTTAGTACTATTATTTATGTCCATCCTTTTACTTGCTTTTAATTATTATATTTTAGAAGTTTGGTTTAATAATTTTTCATTTTTTATCTTATTTTAAATCCATCTTTCTGATCTCTTTTAGCTCCTTACGTTTGTACTGAAACGTTGGCTTTTAAGGTATACTTAATGCCTTATTTCTTAAAAGTTGTTGCCAAATTAATTTAAAATATAATAATCGTTTACAAGTTGATATTTATATTTAAAATTTTCGTGTTGTCTATATATTGAGCGATATAATTATTGGTTTAAGGGGGGCATAACCAAGCAACGTTTATTTTTTA
Organism: Nezara viridula; assembly: GCA_928085145.1. Lineage (NCBI taxonomy): Eukaryota > Metazoa > Arthropoda > Insecta > Hemiptera > Pentatomidae > Nezara > Nezara viridula. Next base: position 59,224,930 of record OV725081.1, on the reverse strand, counting down.
ATTGAAACATTTGTGTGTCATTGCATCTACACATTACAATATTGGGTCATAAGCAAAGCTTGATGCACTACATGCTCAATCTCTCTATCCTAATCTTCATGATCCTCAGCTTGAGTGATGGAGCTGCCACATGTTCTCAAATCCTCGAAGAGAATGCCACATATTCCTCCATCTAGTTATGGTCTTCTGCGAGGTCTCTGATGTTCAGATAAAGATGTCCAAGCCACTTAATGCGTGGCACTATGATGAAACTTTGGGATATCTTCATATCCCGTTCAAGTATCCAGTTTTTCGTTGTCCTAAATTTCTCGAAACGCGCGATATATTTGTGTTAAACACTTTATTCCATTCAAGTTTGTCGTTCTGTAACTTACTGGGAGTATAGAAGTCTATTATGTATAAGATTATAAAAGCTATAACTGGATTTTTTTAATTTAGGATATCATAAACGCTATTTCTATACTATCCGAAGGGCTCAAGAGATCATGAAAGTATTCTCCTCCATTTATCTTTTCAATAGATTGTTATTTCGTCGAAGAATATCATAAAAAGCAATTGTATATAGGTATGACTGTGTTTTTATGTTTTTAATTTACTTATATTTAGGTTATTTTATTTTTTTATTGTACATAGTTTCTATTTATTATTTAGTTATTATTTCACTTTTGTTAATTTTATATTTTTTCTATATATGGTGTGAATGTGTTCATTTAGCACTATAATTATTGTCCTCGAGACAGAATATTATATGTCGAAATAAATAAATAAAAAAATTAAAAAAAAAGGAATAATTTTCAAAACCTAAACACGTAATACACACCCCTTGGTAACAATAGCATTTAAGAGGCATTCCGCAAGACTTTTATTAATTTTTACTCACACTTAAGTGTATGCCTTAAGATCAGTTTAATAAAAATTAAAATTAGCTTTTGATAGTTATTTATTTGATCAGAATGATAATGAATTAAATAATAGGGACATTTCATGCAAAATTGAAATAATGAAATAAATAACTATCAAATGCTTATTTTGATTTTTATTAAACTGACCTTAAGGCATACACTTAATTGTGTTTAGAAATTAAAACATAAAATTAAAAATAAAAAAAATGGAAAAAGAATTTTACATTTTTAGGATTTAAAATACGGGGCTCGATGGTTTCTTTAAAACCATTCCGGGTTTTGGTGACCGTATCGAAATCTTCAAAGCAAATTATTCTGTTTCTATCAGTCGACTTTTTAAACTACCTGAGTTTTGAAATCTCCCATTTTTTTTTAACGAATGTATATTAAAGTTATGGAATTTAGGGATCGAAATCGGGACTCGTCCCTTCTACAAGAAATTCCCTTTAGTTTGAAGCATAAATCAATAAAATCTATCGCTTTTAAGAGAAAATGGATCTGTACATCCTTATTACTTATAGCGTAAATTTTACCAACTCCGACCAGGAATTGAATACAAAATGATATATTTAATTATCTAAATAGGTTTGATTGGAAAGAAGGAGAAACACGGGCGATTTGCGACGGATCCTAATCCCGATGGAATGGAATGGAACAATCACTACAGCGGTGGGGGAGGGCGGCCATGGAATAGGTGTGTAATTAGCGTTAATAATTAGTATTTTGATTGGTCCCGAGATGATGGAGTAATCAAAACGGGCTTAACTTAATCCCCGACTAGGCGGGGATTAATATGTTTACCGCACTAAACCTCCATTCTACTTATTAGTGATGGCATACCCATTGTTAATCATGCCTGTATCCGATTTGCGCATTTAGTCCATAAATTAAATAAGGGCTTTGGTGGAGTAGCCTCCATAGATTATAATGAGGTACCAAAGTAGCGGTGCAACTATGATCGTTGTTCAACATCCCCGATAAATTAGCTTACTTTAATCACAAGCAGTAATATCCAGTAACCATAAACAGCATAGTCCGTGGTACAGACCCCTTTTTATCAAATTATTAACATCCGGTTGAAAATTCGTAAATTGATTCATTTCATCGTAACCTACAAATATTTTATTTACATAAATTCTTGGAATTGGGATGTTTTCAATAGCAAACCTTGTCTATTCAATTATGTACTATAAACTCGTAAATACCCACTTGCTTTTCACTTAAATCGTAAGATAACATGAGTAGAGAGTCGAGAAAAAAGGTGGCCTTAAAAAATATTGAGCCATTTGGCTCATATAGGCCAAACGGCTCAATATTTTTTTACGACTACCTTTTTTCTAGACTTTTTGCTCAAGTTATCTTACGAGTAAAGTGGAAAGCAAATGGATATTTACGGGTTTTTAATACCTAATTAACTAGACCAAGTTTGCCAACCTCAAGATTGAAAACGTCCAAATTTCGAGAATTTTCGTAAATAAAATATTTTCGGGTTACGATGAGATGAAGCTATTTAAGAGGTTTCAGCCGCATGCTAATAATTTGATAAAAAGGGGTCTGTGCCACGGACTAATAATTTCTATTAATATAATGTTTTATTTATAAAATTTTAAAGAAATAATAAGAATGACTGTTTAAACAAACTAGTTTCCAACATTTTTTTTCTACTCTTATACTTTCACTTTTATATGTACTTAAAACAGAAAGCAATACAGTACTATTTGTGTACTTTATTATTGTTGACAAATGAAAATGTGAATCCAACGTTGGTTTTTTCAAAAGAATATTTGAACACACTTTTTTTCATTCGGTAAAAATTTTAGGCAAAACATTTGTATTTTTCGATTGCTAAGGTAATTTTTATATTAAGTTTTTTCCAGGTGCGAAATGCCAATCTCAATTTAGTTGCTTCTGAAGAGAATTAATCGTCTGGAAGAGAATTAATAAGTGTTGAAATTAATACAAATGAATAATCCAGTAAACGTAAACAGTTTGTTATCCAGGGAGATATTTTAAAGATAACTCAAAATCCTACAATATTTTCCGGAGAACCCAACAAATTGTTATCTGAACGACATCTAGGGGGAAAGCTAACTAGTTTTCGTTAAGAAAACCATATCAGAATGTTATTACGTCAGCTTTGATTCCCTCGTGGCTTTTTTTACCATGAAAAATAAATCAGATTTGTCTTTCATTACAACGAGCTCAACCATCACAATGGTCGATGTTATTGGATCATCATACATTGCTTACGGTTCGGTAGGAGATGATTGGGCAGTCAGCTATTTCGGAACAACTTCCATCCACATGCTAGTAATCTATATTTTTATTTATTTCTACTAAATCTGCTCAAGATGTCTCTGGGCTGGAAGTGAATATAACTTTATACGACCAATACGATCATTGTGATCAGATTTCTTAACGGCTCAAGGCTGAACATACATGAGGATATTAAGAAATATTTCAAGAGGAGTTTTGGAATTAATTTTTTGTTTTGCTTCCAATCTTGAATTATACGGTTGTTGAGTAGTATAAGTATTACAAGATTGTCGCTTGTCAAAATGAAGTTCTACTTGTATTTTTTTCTAAATAGTCTATTATCTGGATATTTTAATCATCTTCGAGCTCATACAGAGTATGAGGTCTTTCAATGGATCAATTATTAGGGTTTGATTAATATGATTAATCCTTTCTTGTTCAACTCTAACAATTCTGAGGTTCATTATAAAATATTTTACATTCTGATCTTTGCCTAAGAGTTTTTGAATTTACTGGTGCCTTGCACGATTTAAATGAGTTGTATCTATCCATCTTCTTTAACCTATTTTACGCTTTCTTTTAATTTAGTTTGCTTCATATTGTTTGTTTTTGATATTGCGATTAACTTCGGTTAGAGCAAACACAGGTGCCCATCCAAGCTTGATAGCTCATACCCCTTCAAGAAATTTCCTTTCTTTCTTCTTGAGAAAACGGTGAGAATAACAGTAAAATTATAGTTTTGTTTTTGCGTTGTTCCTTGGTTTGAAACTTTGGAACTCAATTGAAATTGCACGAAAATTCCGTAAATATGTGGTTTCTCAAAAATTCATTACTCGGTAATATTGTGCACAATTAAAAAAAATTGATAGCATGTTACTCCTTTATGTACAGCATTTTTTTCGTTCTGTTTGTGCTTCTGGTACTTTGGAAATATGAAATCCTGGCTTAAGAAAGGTTATTTAGAAAAATATAATTCACGTTATTTTATTATTATTGTCTGATTTATTTATTAGGTACACATATCCCTGTCTCACAATAAATTTGCCATCTACCTCGGTATTCAGCAAATATGATATAAATTAGATTATGTGATAGTATAAAAAAAAATAACAGTAATAACAAAAAGACTATTATCAAAACTACAAATTAGACTATTATTCTAATCCATAACTCGGTAATATTTTGCACAGTTCAAAAAATTTGATAGTAGAAGAGAAGAAGAAGAAGAAAAAGTCTTTTTATTTATTTATTATTTATTAAGTCTTTTAATTACCCATCTGATCGCCTTCAATGAGCTTTTGTCATCAATATAATTTACTGAAGTTAAATGAGGATAAAAAGTGAATGTTTTAGAATTCTGAACTTTAATTACATAGTGATTATATATGTCTTTCTGAATTTGAGTTCTTAGTAAATATAAATTAGCTCTCCATAGTTTAACATCATCACAGTTAGATCGATTTAAGTTGAAATTTAATCCATGCAGTTCAATCAGATTAAGTAAGTCCCTATACCATGCGATTATAGGGACTTACTTTTTCAATTATCTGTAGTTCTAATATTTTTGGATAACTATGTGGTGGAAGATTCAAAATTGTTATAATATTATCAAATGATTATATTATAAAAAATTTGATAGTATTTGACTCCTTTTTTTTTTTTTTTTTTTTTTGTATTTTATTTCTTTATTGAGTATAATAACAATCTGTCTATTGGACATTGGTTGTAGTGAGGTAGGATGACATTCACACTATATGTACAAATAAATAAAATAAATAGAACAAAATAATAATCAAAAGTATATACAATAGATAATAAAATAAAATAACCTAAAAAATAAGAAAATTAAAGCTAAGCAAAAAAAAACAAAAAAAACACATGCATACCTATATACAATCAGGCGAGGGAACTCCAGGAGAACCCTGGGCTACTCTCCCAACCGCGTCACTGGTACTAAAGCCAGCGGAGATTGGCCGAGAGCACATTTGACTCCTTTATGGGCACCAAATGAGAATCCCAACGTCCGAAGAAAGTGTAAACACCCTGTTTATGGCGCTTTTTTTTGTTGTCTGTTTGTGCTTCTGGTACTTTGGAAATATGTAATCCTGGCACAAGAAATATTATTTAGAAAAATACAATTCACGTTATTTTATGATTATTAAATTTCTTTAATAGGATTTGATTTTAGAACGGAGCTAGCTCCCCTCAAGCGGCAAATTTCTTGGTAAACAATTGAGCTCCTGGAGGGGAAGAAAAAAGGCGAAAAATCCGATGAGATGAGGATTCCATTAAAAAGGAACTTAAATTTCTTAGTTACCATAATGGAATCTCAAGGAGAGAAAGAGAGAGAGAGAGAGAATAAATGTCATTTCGCTTAAGTAGGAGATGGAATATTGTCAAGGGGGAAACAATTACAACGGGGAATCGTATTGTCATCTCTTCCGTGGCTCTGGCTAGGATTAATTTTCCCTCGGCGGATCGAGACGACACGGCGGCTAATTCAAAAGGACGAATTGGAGACGGGCGTTAATTCAGGTTTGGAATGGGATTAAGGGAGCTGCCACCAAACGTGGTTTTTAATTTGGCGGGGCGGTGGGCGGAACGGGCTTTGATCCAGTTAGGCCCGTCCCGTGGGGCATGCGCCGCCCATCTGTCCGCTGGGGCGATGGCTATCCGCTGCATAGGCCCCCGTGCACTGCATCATCCGCGGGCGGATCTACGGGGGGGGGGTCTTTCGGGCTGAAGTCCCCCCCAAAATGGTAAACTATAGCCATGTTTTATCGAAAAAAATATAAAAAAGTACCTCTTAAAGTTTTTGATATATTTATTGAATAATAATATAATCAGCCACTGGAGGGCTATAAGTATTAGGGCTAAGAGTTCTCATTCAAACAATATATACAAATAATAGAGAAATAAATATAAATTTAAAAAGTAAATAAATAATACTGATGAAGAAAGTAAATAAAGAAAAAAAAAAGTAAACAATAACATAAAATAGAAACTTCTAAACACAATCATACCTATTTACAATATATACATTCGCCCAGGAATCTCCGAGCCAGGCTTTTTCCCCCACATGTGGAAGGCAAAGCAAGACTCCAGGAGATCACAGTGCCACTTTTCCAGCCGCATCACCAGTATTAGAAATCTCTTAAAGTATTATTGTTTGTGTAATTACATTTAAAGGAGCTTTAGGAATCACTTAAACACCATTTCATACAGGTAGCTAGTTTCTTTCATCTTTTCCAAAGTAATTATCGTTATTTTATGAAAAAAACCGCTTTCGGGCTGAAGCCCCCCTTTCTCTCCCCCCCCAAAAAAAAAATTAAATCCTGGATCCGCTAGTGGCATCATCGGCTAGCAGAATTTTATTATTGATACTTACTACTGTAGTTTACTATTCAGTTATTCGATATATATTATAATAGGAATTAAAAACAAAAGGCGTGAGCAGAAGAGCCCTCATCACTGAGGTATAGTGTTGCCCAAAATCGGTCTTGGTCTTGCACTTTGCAAGACCAAGACCAACACCTCCTATCTGTTGCAAGACCAAGACCAAGTCTGGTAAAAAAAATCTATTTTTTTTAATAAAAATTGAGGCAAAATACTAATACTTGACAATTTTAGTTGCTATATGTAATAAATTGGTATAACCAATAAACTTTTGCATTTAACTCTTCTAAGTTTTCATTCAGACTTAGTTAGGTTTCTCATATCTAAAAAAATACAGTAAAATCTGTCTAGTAATCAGCTAATAGGTAAGTGCAGGACTGTTACGAGAGTCTTGCGCGAGACCAAGGCTAGACCAAGAATGAGTTTGCAAGACCAAGACTCGTTTAGGTCTCGCATTTGGGCAACACTACTGAGGTACTATTTCCCTTTTATTACAAAAAAAAAAAAAGAGAACTGAAATGATCTCCGATGTGTAACGCTCGGTTAAAGTCGGTTGGAGTCAACCAATTGAAGTATTTTTGCATATGCATTAAAATATCTCAAAAACTAAAAATTGGACCTGCATATTGTTAGCAAGGGAAATGTCCCTCATTTCATATTCTCTGCAATGGGCTATTATTCAAAATTGTATCTTAACGTGACGACGTATAGAGAGGCGTAAAGAAAAAAAGAAAAGAAGAAAAACAAATGATAACGAGTTTTATAGAAGATATGGATTAAAATATCTCTGAAAATAAAAATCCGACCTGCACACTTAAGCAAGGGAACTGTTCTGCATTTCAATCTCTTTATAATGTGATTTTTAAATTTTATATTCCGACTGCTCCAACACTTACTAGACAAACGCTCTAAACTTTCAATTAATTACAAAAGACTTATTTACATAACTATAATAAGACCTATACGGACATACGGAGCTGATCTTTGGAGCTCTACTAAACCATCGAATTCCTATCGTATCCAATCCTTACAATCCAAAATCCTCCGTAAAATCCTTAATGCTCAATACTTTGTCACAAATAAAACCATTCATGAAGACCTGAATGTACCATATGTCGCAGATTTAGCTCGAGCCAGATATCTATCCTTTCATGATAAACTTCAGTCCCATCCAAATCCGCTTGTTTCCACTCTTGCTTCTTCCTCGATCCCTGATAATCCTCCTAGGCGTCTGAAAAGGAGATGGCCTCGTGATCTTCTTACTTAAAATTATTTAGGTAGTGCTACCACTGGGTAGTATCTTTTCAAGCCTGTACATGCCATTATTTATAATTTGCGCATATTTACTAGTTGTATTTGTATACAGTTGTAAATTTCATTAAATAAAAAAAAAAAAAACATTTTATATTTCATATAAAATTCGGCTTGTTAATGTTTTCGCTGCTATTGTGTGGTCTAAAACACACACCTTAGTTGTTGTTTTTTAAAAACAAAACTATGTAGATAGTATGAATAATTGTCAAATCAGCATTAGGAATCTATCGGTTAGGTTTATAGTTTTGAGTTTTTAAAAAAACAAATATTGGAAATAGAATTTCCAAGATTCAAAACGGCACATCTCAGCAATGAATGGCCTTATTTCAATTTTTTTTTTTTTTCGTTTTATAGGGAAAACATCTTATCTCACTATTATATAAAACATTTTTTAGTCGCGGCCATATTTCATTTTACAAATAAAAAGCAGGACGGACCCGTAACGAAGGCTCCACACTTCTCATTCTCAGAATAATTTCTCCCTTATTATGGTCAAAAATTGGAAGTAAGAATAATTATAATGATATATTAATATAAATTGGCAATAAGACGCGATGTATAATTCAGATTAAAAATTTGTCCAAACTGACGTTTTGCTCCGTTTATTTTATGTAGATAAAAAATTATACATATGTAGATGAAAAATTATATGAAGTATAGAGAACATATAAATTACAGTTATACGATTTGAGCAACTTAGTAGTAAAATCAAACGAACAGTTGTAAAATGGGATTTTGTCCGAAGTTGAGCGGACAGGAATTACCTCCCTATCGGTGCTGAGAAAATACGGTTGCGCTTAAGCAAAAGTAATACAGACAGATACGCGAGTGGATTTTTTAATTCAACGGAAAACCTCTTGCACGAATAAAAAGCATTAGTTTTGTTAGTGCCAAACTAGCCAAACTTGCTGATTTCGAAAAACTTTGCCTTGAAACTAAACAACGTAAGAATGCAAAAGTAAAGTAAAACCTTATTGGTTTTATAATCTTTACTATTTGCACATTTAGTATATTGACAAATACAACTGGCCTGGAATTAGTTTTTTTTTTATTCTAACAGTCAAGTAGTTATGTTATATTTGTATTTTTAAACGATTTATCTTTTTTTTTTTAATGACTATACAGTTTTAACATTTTTTTTGTAGGATGTCGGTGCCGGCTGGAAGCAGACCTCAGTCAACTTCGGTTACTACTATACCGAAACCAAACCAGGTAATTATGGAACGGGTTGTCTAGACTAAAAATTAAGTGCTTCAAAATTACTCTGATTTATATGTTAATTCTTGGGGCAGTTCAGTCAACCTGGATCAACTCTCAACTTTAGAACCCAGGTTCGAGTCCCGGTTGATATTTATTCTGTTATGGCAGTAGATTACCATGTCAGAAAGAAGTCAAGATATCTGTAAATTGAGTATCGGCTATTTGGAGTGTAATCTTTGGCCAAGAAGCAATAATTCCTTCATAATTATTGAACCCTGCAACATTCATGAAAGTTGTATAGGTTGTTATTTGTCAGTTGAAAATCTCCAAAAATAAATAGTAATCAACCAAGATTTCTATCGAAACCACACAACCCCGAATTTATGTTTATTTTTTTATTAATCCTTTTTTATTCATGTGCAATCCTGTTCCCATGACCTTGAATTTCGTTCCTGACGTCACTTCATGGTATTTTATGATAAAACAAGTGTTGCTTACCAGTGTATGCCCTAATCTGTTATGATGGCACCATGGGCGACCTTTCGATTTTGAAGGTAAACATGTCGTTATCTTTCTTTGAAAGTCGCATGCCACGCGATGGAGAAACTAACAGTTATAGTGAAGCCAACATAATGTTTATCCATTATACATGTTAAAAAAAATCTATAATTGACCTCAATTTGAACACTCTAAGGGCCAGTTTTTCCAACTCAGTAAAGCTTAGAGTAAGCGTTATCTAAGATTAAACCAAGTTTAATCTTGATCGGTCGACCTTAGAAAACTTGGTTTAATCTAAGCTTTACTGAGTTGGAGCAACTAGCCCTAAATCTTTTTACTGAAACTGTTCATGGGACTTGGGATTCACATTACCACTTTTACGATAACTCATCAAAGATACTAAAGTTCCCAAAATCTATAATCGCTGTTATAAATTTATAAATCCATAATATCCACATTTTCGAATCTATTCCATCATCCCCCAGAAAATGAAACGAAAAAAAAAATGAAACTACTTACTTTAACAAGTGCAGATTTAATAGTTTGTAAATTTTCCAAATTTTGGACAAAACTTTTATTACATTATTATTAGAATTTCCATCTCTTTTTGTTTAGGTCGGTACAGTAATACTGTATGGAGTACCCATCGTCTCCCTGACAATGGACAACCAGGAAAGACTCTGCCTGGCCCAGATATCCAACACCCTCCTGAAGACTTTCTCTTACAACGAAATCCACAACAGGCGGGTTGCCCTGGGTATCACCTGCGTCCAGTGCACGCCTGTACAGCTGGAGATGCTGAGGAGAGCTGGAGCGATGCCTGTTTCTTCCAGGAGGTGTGGTTAGTGTCATTCATTTATAGCTAATTTATTTTATTTCACTTTTTACTTTACCAATTTATTTATTAAGAAAATCGTTAACTCACGGATTTTGTATTAATTTTTTTTTTTTTTTTTTTGTTTATTGATAAATATTACAATCTGTCTCAATAAAGGACTTTTATAATAGAGTTCTGAGAGCACATTCACACCATATTTACAAATTAAAAAAAAAATAAGCTAACTTCAAATAATATAAAGCTACAAAAGAACAAAATAAAATATCATAGTGAGAAAAAAAAAAGTAATGAAAATAAACATCTTAGACGCAGGTATACCTATTTACACTATTTACAGTCGGCCATAGGAACTCCGAACCATACTTATCCCCCTACACGTGGAGGGAAAGCAAGGCTTCAGGAGATCCCTGCGCTTCTTCCTCAACCATTTCACTGGCATTGAAAGCCAGATTTCGGCCCTGGCTCCTGGTCTAGAAGATAGTCCTGGCCTATTAACACACTGATGGAGAGTTGTGTTAGAAATTATGGTTTTCTCTTTTCTAAGTTTGTTCTAACCATATATCGACCACAAGTAAACTGTTATTGTGGTAGCGTTTGTTCAAAAATACAACATGCCTCAGAACACTCCTGCCCACTAAAAGAAAACAATAGTAAAATATGGCAGTCGATGTGGGCCCAAATTCCAGCTAATAGATTGAAACTAATAAAGAAAAGTATGGAACCATCCAGTCTTAGCAGACGCGGGAGAAGTGTTGATTGCTTGCTTTATGATAGAACAGAGCAGGCTCGTACGATTTCACCTAATAACAAGGGAAGTAAGTACCTATGAAATTTTCCCTGAAATACACATTTTTAAAGTATGTGAAGAACTATTATAGTACAATTTTTAACCAGCTAGGAATTCGACAATACATAGTATGTATATATAGATCGGGAGTGGATAACTCAGATATTTTTTTTTTTATTCACACCTGTCATAGTGGTAATGACAACCAGTGAATGGGAGGTCGATTGGAAAAAATAATGTCATGAAAGGCATTACGGTGATCAGTGCCCAGCGGCACCTCACTCGGCGTGATATATATCTACATTAGGCGAGGAAGTCCCTCATCCAGCTCCTCTTCAGTCTCCTACAGACGTTACCTGGTATATTCGTAGTGGCCATGTCATTTATAAGTGTATTAGGATGTCCTTGTAAGTTGTCATGGAATCGTTTGTAATGAGTTCGTATGTGTTCGTTAACAGTCGGCATATGGAGGTCAGTATGTAAGGTTATGTTGCTAACGTACCAAGATGCTTTTGTAATTGTTCTAAATGTTTTTGCTTGAAAGATTTGAAGTTTGTTTAAGTGAGTCTTTTTAGCAGTTCCAAATATCTGTGATGCGTAAGTCCAAATAGGTTTTAGTAAGTAATTGTATGTGTTCAATTTCTGTCTAAGTTTTAGTTTTGAATTTTTCGAAAGAAGTGAACTCAGAATTCTTAAGCGTTGATTTAGCGTTTTTCGTTTCTTGATTATATGTGGGCCCCACGTCATTTTTCTGTCAAATGTCAGACCAAGGTAGTGAACGGTGTCAGTCTGTGGAATCTGTGCATTGTCAAGGAAAACTGGAGGGCATGTTTCATGTCGAAGAGTAAATGTGATGTGCTGTGATTTAGTCGGATTTTCCAAATTTTTAACCAGTCATGTAATCTTGTTAAATACTATTGTAGGGTCTGTGAGGCATATGTTGGATTTTTGTGTCTTGCTAAAATTGCTGTGTCGTCTGCATATATTTTACATCCTGAAACTATATAAAACAAAAATTCCTTTCCGGGTACAAGAAAATCGTATTAAACCGTTATATGTAGCGGCATATATCCCAACGTACTTCAGAAATATAGAGATCAATATATAAAACAGGTACGATTTTTTTGTATAGGTTGAAAAAAAAATTCGAAATAATTAATAAATAGGTAGATATGATGTTATATTTATATTTTTAATAGATATTTTAGTATGATTTTACATAATTAAGTTTTAATCATTCATTGATCGATATTAAGTACAGCAGAATCTAATTTTCTTTTTTTCACCCTATAGAATGTTCTAGATGAGATATTAAAATCCATGTTAACTTTGTTCTTATAAGAGATAAACTGAAGCCAATAAAAAAAAAGTAGAAAGCTATTATTTTGTGTTATGAAAAATAGGGTTTTGTCTTAATTGTTAAAGGTAAAAAACAAAAACACATCCTTTTCTCAAAATTCTATTTCAAATTCACTCATTTCTTTATCAACTTTGGTCTTATGAGTTTCCACTGATTTGTGATGAATTCAAGTATTTGTCCATGTTATGATATCACTTGACCCATATAACTGGAAATTCCGTATTTATTTATGGAATCTTCTATCTGGACAAAGTAATCTTACAACCCATTATTTTAGTGACCTTTCTTCCTGCAACTCAACTCACCTTACAACTAACTCTTCTCTCTACCCCATCTGTCTTCTGAAACTCCCTTCTCTGTTATTACTTTTGTAAACTAATATTCCAGGAATGATCACAAGAAGGGAAGCCGAGAGGCTTTGTAAGTCCTTCCTAGGGGACAACTCTCCTCCTCGACTTCCTGAAGATTTCGCCTTCGCAGTGCACCATGATTGTGCGTGGGGCTGCAGAGGAGCATTCTTACCCTCCAGGTATATTTTATTAACAATGGATGTATATTATTAACTGTTAAAAACTTTAATTAACGTATAAAAATTTAAAATTTCAGATATAATTCCTCCAGAGCCAAGTGTATCAAATGTTCAACCTGTGGGCTCTTCTTTTCACCCAACAAATTCATATTCCATTCCCACAGGACAGGTCCCGGGGCTAAATATGTTCAACCGGACGCTGCAAACTTCAACTCTTGGCGTAGACACATGAGGTAAGCTGTGTATATATATATACACATATATATATATATATATATATATATATATATATATATATAACTTTTTAATCCGAAAATTCATAACCAAGTCGAAATGTGCCTCCCCCCTTAAAAATTTTGATGGCGCAACTTGTGCCATGAAACCCCCTTGTGGGCACCCTTGGCGTCATTCACTCCTTGGCTTTATTTTAATGCTGAAAAACAGGAAACTCATTTATTACTAACTAGATACCTTAGAAATGAAGTAACAAATGATAATAAAAAAAATAAAAATCTGTACTTAAAACATAAATTTCTTTTAAACAAAATTATTTTTTTATTTTAAACGATATACTGTTTTTTGTTTAGAAATTCTTAAGTGTTATATAAACTCTTTACCTTTTTTATATACCTAATGTATTAATTATATTAACAAGCACTTTATACTAATTCTTCTAAAAAAATACTAATTGTTTCGTACTCCCAGTTCTATCCAAAGTTTTACATTTTCGTCAAATAATAAAATTTCTTATCGAATCCTAAACATAAAGAAGTTGTTCATTTATTCCTGTGTAAAAATGTTATTTCAGCTTATTAATTATGAGTCGCTATAGGAGTCCATTAAAGAATAGATAGAAATAAGTAACTTTGAGCGAGAACATACTTACACAGATGAGAGAGTTTGCTAACTGGTTCAGAAAGGTAAATGGCTGCAGGGACCAGCTGCCCACTGTTGGGCCGTCATAGACACGGTTCAACGGCTTCAGGATGGAGTACCGTCTAAGAATCCGCCAACTAGTTTCTTGTCCCGAGGGATGGAGGTCGCGCTCCTACCCATCCCATATCGGCTAGAGGGCTGTTCACTTCTTTAGGATTTTTACTTTCCTACCGCTATTAGGTAAAGAAAGTATTGTAATCTGGTAAAATTCTATGCGTGGTTTTCAAAGTTTATGGCATAAGGAGGGTTTGTTCGAGATGTCCAATCAAACCTATTCTAACCAGAGCGGGCCAACCATCAAATTAATTTGAATATTGAAAAAAATTATGGCGAAAAGTAAATTTTTTTACATTGAATACTTGATGGTTGACCGTTGTATATTATTGAATCCGGAGTGGCGGTCATAAAAGGACTAAAATAGTAGGAAATGTATTTTATTTAAATCCAACGCTTCGACCCGACTTTGCAGGTCTTCTTCAGGGCTAAAACGAACAAGATACAAAAGGATATAGAAAAATGTGGAAGTTACATAATATTTTGATAACAATTACAAATAATGTTAATAAACCTATTAAAATTATAAACAGTGTAAATATGCACGGTTTTCAACAGATTTGTTTCACAGAGCTCTGTGTTCATAATCCATGTGTGTGCATTTTCACACATGGATTTGTCTGTAGTGCCATGATTATAATTTGACCGGGTGAATCTTTTTTATTTTATTTTAGTCTTTATGTTTTATTTTTGTTTATGCTACACAATTTTCATCGTGCGAAAAGTGTCATTGAAGTATCTGATCCTAAGAAAATGGCTTTAAGAAATATTTTAGCCATCAATCATCTGTTGGATATTTTTTTTTTAAGATATCTCAAAAATCGGTAATCGGGTGGAACTTCAGGTGTACATTTTGCTTTCTCACTACCGAAGGTTCTAGTGCGAAAGGTTAAAAAAAATTATTTGCTCAGATTCGAAAATTTCCACTCGCGTTTTACGTTTCAGACGTCTGTCTGCATATCACCTACTATTTTTCATCCAACTTTCATGAAATTTTTAGGGATTGTGCGGGTAGGTGCCTAGATGATCCCATATCAATTTTACCAGATTCCATTCAGCACTTCTGCTTACGCACGCGCAAACGTATTTTTTTAGATATACTAATATTTCAGAAACAGCTCGTTCGATTTGGCTCAAAGTTGAATAAAAAGTAAATATTGGTGAAAAAATAATGTACTGTCAATTATATTGAATTAAGTCCACTACTTTCTCTCATATATGCGCAAATGTGTTTTCTTGATACGTCTATATTTCTAAAACCGCCCGTTCGATTTGAATGAAATTTGGAGGGAAGTTAGGGATTGGTAAACAGATAATCAAGTATGTATGAATTTTATCGAATTCCGTCCACTACTAAAAAAATATTTCCGCTTGCAGATCAGGAAATTTATTATTTAACACGCCTATAGTTTGAAAACTGCGCGTTCGATTTGACTCAAACTTAGAAGAAATTTGTAGAATAGTATAGAAATTACCCTATATCAGATTCATTGAATTCCATTTAATAATTAAAATTAATATAAATAATTGTTAACAATATAATGTCTGTGAAATGTGGAAGGTTTTGATCATCTGGAGTGGGAGTTAGGTTAACACAATATTTTTATGGGGTTATAAAATTTGAGGTTTTATTCAAGAAGTTAATTCATACTGTATTGTTTGATCGATACCAAACGAAACTGGCATGACGCTTACTGCCGTTACTTAGATTTCGTGTAATTTTCATCTTCCAGAGATTTTATCCTCATACGAAGAATGTTAGACCTTGTAATATAGATATTTTTTAGACAATGAGAACGGTGAAGAAGCTATACTGACCTTACTTGGCAGATGTTTTTAACTGCTTAAAATCAACATGAAACTTATTGTTTACACTTAAAGTCCGACCTGTCCATCACTGGGTGCCCTGTCCATACCTGGTGTGTTCACCCAGGTATTACAAGTTGATGAATCTACAATGTTGTTTGCAGATTAAGCGGCAGCCCTCCTGAGGAAGTAATTCACGCTTGGGAGGACGTCAAAGCCATGTTCAACGGCGGCACTAGGAAGAGGTTGCTGGGTTCCTCCAAGCCGAGGAAGAGGCAAGAGTCTCCTCCAAGAGTGCCGCCGCTGGACTACGTCTGGAAGCCGCTCTACCCGATGTGGCTGCCCCCGGCACCACTTCTTCTGCCTCCAGCGGCCGACAGGTCTGCCTTCAGCCCGGTCTGTCCTGCCCGAGAGCCGAGGGCCGCTTCCGACTCAGAGGAGACGGTGGACATCGAGACCTGCCCTGAGGACGACGTGAAGCCTTTCTGGAGTCCAATCTCTCAGGTTAGTGTAAGCTTTTTTGATCTCTATTTTTAATTGACCAAACTTATTTATGAAGAAATATTACAATCTGTTTCAATTAAGGACTTTATAATAGTGTTCAATGTGCACATTCACACTCCTTGTAAATAAATAAAAATAAATTAAACAGTAAAATAATATAACTAAAACTAAATGTATATAAACAAAAAAATAATAAACTAGTCAAAATAACAAATTAAATACAAACATACTTTTACACAATATTTAAAAAAATCACTCATTCAGGGAAATTCCAAACCAAGTCTTTTCCCACCCTCGTAGAACAAAAGCCAGGACTCTAGGAGTTCCCAGCGCCTCTCACTCAACCACGTTAATGGTATTAATTTAAAAAATAAAGCATTAAGTATTCCCGTATCTTAAATTTATAAATTATAAATTTATAAAGCATTTAAGCCTGTGTTTTAATTCAAACAAATGGGCCATCCTCTAGGCTAAAATATTCTCTATTTTTAAAATAATTTCCTTACTTTAATCTCATGTAATAATCTTGTTCATCCTCGCTACTTTAAGTGAGAGAGAGAGATGTAGTAAACTAGATTTTTTATCTAGGCATGCATATTCACAGGCAATTTTTTTTTTTTTTTTTTTTTTTTTTTATCCATTTTTATATTACTAATTTTCTAGGCGACACTAAAGAGAAAAATATTAGACTTAAGTCCGAGGATTTTTGCCAAAGAGCCCCAGAAAATATTTTATACAATTTTAATATGTCTTTATATTGTTGTTTAAATAGATTTTGTTTTTTATGGAATAAGAATTACATATTTCTGATTTTATTAAACTATTAAACTAATTCAAAGGCTTATTAAATTACCAAAACCAACAGACGCTTCAATTAAATAAGGGCAAGTAAATTCAAGGAACAAAGATTCAAATTTGTTTCTTGTGTCCTTTAAAACTTCTAAATAAAAAAAAAAATATAAATTTTAGGACTTGATTTTATTGAATTTCTTTTTCACGTCGTTTAATAAATCACTAACAAATCTTCAAGATTCATTTATATTAATTGAACATCACTACAACCGTTGAAAGCCTAAATTATTGATCTTCCAAACCATATCAACCTTCATATTTTACGCCTTCTTAAAGGATAAGTAAAAACCCAAACATTTTTTATTTGTATCTATTAATTTTCGTGAGTATAGCGTGAGTCATGTTGAAGTTTTTGTAGTTTTATAAAAAATTATCATTGAAATCAATGATTCCACGTCCGTAACCATCCCTTGTAAATCTAAAGTATTGATCAATTTCTAGGTTATGAATTAATTTAATTAACGAACCAAGTAAGCAATGTTCATTCACTAAAATCGAATGACGTGTGTATGAATTAACGCGGATACGACAGATTGTTGAGAGCGGCTTTGAGAGCGACGTGTCCCCGACAGATTGAAGGTAATTACACAGGATGGCACAGATTGCCTCGCCGTCCTATCTACCAATCTCATAATTATTGACTCTCTGCATTATTAAACCTACCCTCGAAATCCTCGTGTGGCACGAATCCTCAACCCTATCCACTCTGTATATATATATATCTACCCATCTATAGGTATCGGGGTATAATCTATCCGTGAGATAGCGATCTCATGATATTTTTATTTTATTTTAATTCTATGTCGGAGGTTTGTTGAATACATATTGAATAGTTCGTTTTATTTGCCAACTACGCCTTTGTCGAGATTTTTACCCCGCTGGATATCATAAATTATCAATTTTTACTGAATGTGATATATTTAATTATTGAATTATATCTCGAGAATTTATGACTATTGAATAGTACCTGACTTAAAATTTACGAGTTCTATCAAGTAATAGTAATTAATTACTTAAAATTAACCAGAGCTGGCGTTCCACAGGGGAGTGTAAACGGTCCTTTATTTTCCTAGGTCTCCGCGTAAGACATTCTATAACACAGAATTATAATTATTATAATAAAAATAAAAACATTTCCCAAATGTTTCCCAAATCGGCGAGTACGCCAATGACACATAAATTTTATCGTTAGTTATTCTGAAATGGTATTAAAATACGTACATGATGGCCTTAAATGATATCGGAAGCAACGGTAAATATTTCAGTACATTAATTAAAATATGGTCTAGTATTTTATGTAATTTAATTATACTGATATGTTAATATCCTCACTCTAACGTGCAATGTTTTGTCTGAGATCACTGAGAAATATTTTAAAATATACTTGGTTAGCAAAATCAAGGACTAATGTTCTCCAAAATACATCGAAGAACGGTAAAATTTAGATATTGATTATTATAAGATTTTAAGAGAAAAATATTTTCTCTCTAGCCAGTTATAAAATTATTTTTTTAATTACTGCTTTTATGAAAAATATTCGTGTAAACGTCAAAAAAAAAAAAAAAAAACGAAAAGCCACGTCCCTTTAAAAAATATTAAAATGATTGTTTTTTTAAGTTATATTTATAATATTTAAATTTATGTAATTATTATTATTTATTAATGTTTTCTTATTTTTAATTGCAATCTTCTCAGATATTATAGAAAATATTAAACAAAATTATCCATTATTGGTTTCAATTAAATATATTTTTTGAGGACTTCAGTGTAAAAAAAGTCATAATAAAAGCCACTCATTCCGCAGTTTTCACCCATTTCTAAATACCCCTAGCTAAAATTATAAAAGATAGTAAAAAAAAGTTTTAAATAAATATTAAAGAAAATTAATGAGGAAGTTTATGCCATGAAATATTGAAAATTTTAAAAGTATTTATTTTTCTTTTGATGTGTAATGTATTAACGGTTTTCGTATATTTTGTTCTATAATCTTACCGTTTGCCATGAATTTTTGTTTTCCCAAATCTATCAGCTTAAGTCGATTCTTTATCTTGAGCTTAAGTGATTCTTTTAATTTTTTTTAGAAAACAAAAATATGAAAAAATAATTTTTTATTATTTATGAGTTTTAAAATCCTATTTTATAATTGTATTAACTCTGTTCTAATTTTAAGAAATGTCTCACGGAGGTCTTATGCTGAACTTTATCCTTTTCAATTGGACAGAAATTTCATGAAAAACATCATGAAAATGTTTATAACAAAATTCAGATTTTTTTTTGGATTTTTTATTGTATTTCAGTTAGTATCTTAGAAATTTTAAATTCTCACCAATAAGTAAGAAAATATATTGAGAAATTTCAAATAAAAATAATACACTCCTTGAGTTATTCTTAGTCAAATAGCGCACTTAACTTATTGTATATGTATATAAAGTTTTAAGTCTCAATAATTAATTTATTTTTTTTAATAAATAACAATTATAAACATACCTGTAAAATTTATATTGCTTCTTTGAACATTTTTATATATTTGTAATCATAAAAATTATCGAGGGATATAGCGTATACAATTCTATCAAGGTAATATATAACTAATTAATTTCGGATTTGAAAGATCCGAAAGGGAAGAGGTGAAATAGATAGTCGACTTAAAACTCATTTCACATATCTTTGAAAAAGCCTCCCCTCAAATCCGTTTTCCCTCCTTTCCTCGATCCAAAGAGACGGAGCTTCAAAAGGTTTGGACATACTTATTCCGAGCGGGATTTGAGGAGAGAAACCTTCACAGATCCGGCCCTAACCCAAATTACCTTTTCAGTAAAAAGGACTACTTGCGTTTAGCTTTTGCATCCTTCGGAGGGGCAGATCGGTCCCTTGTATAAGTTGCCCCAAAGCGGTCCCTGCCTGCGGGGAGGGCTCAAACTTCTTTTCCTACTTCAAAGGTGGCAGTTGCTCTTCACAAGGGAGGCCTCTTCAATAGCCGCGTTGGATCTGAAGAATCGAATCTCTGCCCTGATTGGAATTAGTGACCGAAATCTCATCCGTATAATGCGAAATTAGCAATGGATGGTAAATACATAGTTAAACCTTGTTCAGTCACGGAATCTCGCATAAAAATACAAATAGTTTGCAATATTAAAATATTCTGTCGAAAAATGATTAAATTAAAACAGAAAGAAAGATAACAACTATTTTTAAATTGAATTTCCTCAATTCGATCAATATTGGCAGGAATGTCTCAAGGTTCACTATTGGTTTCTTTACTCTATATTATATATAAGCATGACATCCTCAGTAGCTCTAAGACATTCACTTCTATCCAAATGTATACGTAATACAGGTTCTGGTACATAATAACAAGAGTTTTTTTTTAGTTAATCTAGAACATTTTTTTATTTAAATATCATCAGTTTTACACGGTCCAGGTACAACACTGTATTTGTTTTGTATAAGTTAGTTGTGACTCTAGTTAGTGATGAAAATAAAGTCACACAAATAAAAACTTATTTACGTATTATAAGAACTCACAAGAGTTTACAGTCAGCGGGACCCCAATTTCGACCAAATTTTTTACGTTCGCCCCAAGAGGCCTTTAGAGCAGAGAAGAAAAAAATATTAGATATCATTTCAAACAAATTTATGCTAATTATTTTTTAATTTTTCTGTGCCCGGTGGTTTTAGGTTGTTATACCTATCAATTTTTTGTGCAATATTTTAGTGCAATGCAAGAAAATATGGTCTTTGAGTTATAATTTCTGTATGAGCTATAATTATTAAAGGAGTTTTAATGTATCGAAAAGATGCTTCCTATTAAGTAGGAATGAAAATTTTTGTTATACAGACGGAAGTTACAATCATTTTTAATGGCCTTTAGAATTCTTAAATATGAACTTTAATAAAAAATCTAAAAAATATCAATTTGTGTACTTGCTTTTTTGGGGGGAGGAGGGGGGAGCAAAGGCAAAAAGAAATAACATCATTTTTTTTCTCGGCTTCTAAGGCCCATTGGAAGGAACGCCAGGACATTTGTCCAATATTTTGCTATGTAAAATCACCAATAAAATGTTAGTTGAAGTCGGTGATCGACTAGGCAATGCCCACTCTACCCTTGCACTAATCAACTTTGTCATATAGTTCTACACATATATGTCGACACATTAGCTTAGATTTCCTAATAATCCTCTTTATTCCCAATTTTATATTAATTATTATATATTCGCTTCATACCAAAATTTTTCATCTATATCAGTAAAACAAAGGATCTTAGGTATCGATACATGCTTGCATGCTGGAAGTAAGACCCCGACGGTATAGTTTAATCTAAATTTGGTCCTTTAAATAAAGACAACTAAAGTGAAGGTTTAAGCAGCAAAGGTAACTTGAAATAAGGTCACATTTATTTAGAGTGGCAAAAAAAAAAAAAAAAAACTCTACCCTTTTGTGTTTAATCTAAAGTTAGCCTGGAACTGAAGTACTCCCGCCCTTAACGATGATGATGCTCCAGTTAAACAATGAGCCGCTGTAGCCCATAAAAATAGAGGGTGACCTCTAAGTAATGATGTAGAGAACTTAATCATGGGGAGGGCAGGATCTTATTCTCTGTAAGGAGGAAATGTCACCTCCCGACCTTTCCTTCCCCTTTCTTGTCCCTCCCTCAGGGCTGCCGGACCCTTAATTGTAAATGCCACTCCAGATGTGTTTAATCCCCTGTCCAGTCTCCTGAGGGCGCTCCGCAACCCCTTCCATTACATCCCCAGCGAAAGAGTTAATGATTTCCTTTTACTCCTTGTTTCTGGGTCACATCAATAAATATAGGTCTCGTCGAATTTCGAATATAATAATATATAATAATCTTTGTGGTCTTCCTCATAAACATACCTCCTTTCCAAAAATATTCCAGATTTGGCACTGTATTGCAAGTCATTGGACGGTGTCAAAAGTGTACTTTTGTCAGTTTTTAATGTATGTGGCACCTCTAGAGCGCCTCTGAATTGAATTACAGGATTAAAATGTGTATGTGAATTGAGTTGGAGTTCGAAAAATGCCTTTTGGGATTTCAGCGGTTTTTCTTCCATTTTGATGAAGTTAATTCAGAGAAAAAAATTAAAATGATCAATAACAAAACATGAAAAAGAAATTAAACAGTTCCATTTATTTAAAATTGTATTTGGGTCATTCTAATATTATTTGACCATTTAGCATTTAATCTTGTAAATCGAGTAAAAAAAAAAATTAACTTTTTGAAGAAAAAATTATCACAAATATTAATTTAGATGTCCTAGATAACAAACTTGAGCTTCGATAGTCAGCTTTCTACTATTAGTTTTCTTTTTTCTTTTTTTTTAACCATGACTTAATATGAACTTAGAGTTTATTAAACGAGGATGTTTTTCATCAAACAGTTTAAATAAACAAACTTTATTAGTATATTGGAAAAATATAATGGCTATGAATATAATAAAGATAAAAATAAACCATACATATATCAAGTCAACATGCGAAAAATTAAAAAAATAAATAAATTGTTTTATTTAATTAATTTAAAATAATTACAACATTTAAAATTAAAGCAATAATAACTTTTTAACAAAAGTTTAATGCTGTGATTATCATCATAGTGCCAAATTTTAATAAAATTATCCGTTTTCGATAAAGAGTCGTTTTGGTTTTGGTAGTTTTTTACTACAATAGTCTGTGGTACAGAACCCTTATTATCAAATTATTAACATCCACCTGAAACTTCGCGAATAACTTCATCTCATCGTAACCTACAACTATTTTATTTACGAAAACTCTTGGAATTGGGGCGTTTTGAATTTGGAGGGGGGCAAACTTTGTCTATTTAATTAGGTACTACAAGCTCGTATATACCGAATTGCTTTCAACTTGGATAGTATGATTGATCACAAAATCGAGAAAAAAATGTGGCTTGATAATTGTACCACGGATTATACCACTGTCTGTACCACGGACTATAATATCTGTTTAGGGTTGATCACCCTAAATTGGTGTTACTCCCCCCCCCCCTTCATGGGGTACATAAAAGACCAGTGAAGTTGGTAACACTGCAGCGACGGTGGCGCTGTATGCACCAAAAACTAGTAGTAGTAGGAGAAAAAATGGGCGACTGAAACCACACGGAGAAGTAGACGAACACTCTATCCTCTTCAAGACCACCTTTCTTGCTGTTCTACCATGGGAAGAGGCATGGAGTAGAACACCGAGACCTACTGGTCACATGGAGGTGAGAAGTGTAGCAGCCGGCCGACCACCGTACTTCAGCATCCAGCCACATCAAGTAAACGATTGTAGAACCATTATACGCCAAACCCCCAACTTCATATACTGCTAAACTATAATTATAATTAATTTCATACAGTCCACTTGTTCTTTCAAATACCCAACAAACATTTGTACCATATCATATTAAACATGACGGTACATCCCATTTCAATATCTATTAAGAAAATAAGGAATTGTTAAAAAAAAAAACCATAATGCTCTTATTTTTTAAATATTCTGGATCATAGAGACAGGGGTTATCGTGGGATTATAAAATTATCGTGGTCCCTTCGATGTAAAGACAAATAGATTAGCTACATCAGTTCAGAACCAGTGATAAAATTTATGAAGCAGATTGTACGATCCAAATATGTATTAGAGACTTCAAAGTACTAACAATGGCCGAATCTACAATTTGTAAGCTAGGTCTGACATTTGATTCATATTTATTGAGATATTCAGAATGTTATTGATTTCCTTCTGTTATCCGATGACTCTTTTCTTGTTGAACCCATTCCTTCATTGGCATGAAATATAAATAGACAGACAGAATCCTGAGGCGACCTAGATGGGCCAGAAGGATGCCTTGGAGAGGTATTTACTAGAAGGGATGACAATGGACAATCGACCGACCCTTTGTCTAGGACTGTCACCTGATGACGGCGGCAAACATAATAACGTAATCATTGTAAAAGGTTACCCAACACTCGGCACGCGGCTCCTGCATTTAATAACACCCTACCACTACCAACACAAACGAGGAGGGGAGGGGGAGGAGGACTTGCCCTCCCCACCGAGCAAGGAAGGAAATCAAGATTAAATGGTTATCGCTCAATATGGCAATTACATTGGCTCCCATAAACAGCTCTTCTGTTTGCGTCCAGTCCAATCACAAACCACTTCCCAGAGTGCCTCCTTCGGCTGTAGCCGTCATTATCGATATCTCTCGATTAAATAATAGCTTTGATGACGTATAGTGGAATTATCGAAAAAGATAAATGAGATTCAAATTTGCTATGAATATAAAGATTCTTTACATATGTTTTTAAATGTATTTCATGTTCACGAACCATAAAATAAAATTTAAATTCATTTAATAATGAATCAAACCATTAATTTTTAATAATTTGAAATATAAGTGGACAATTAATGCACCATTTTATTAACAAATCAATTTATGATTATAAAATGAAATATAAAATGCTTACTTCTAAAAAATTATATTAGGATCTTATATTCTATTCCCTTTCACTCCAGACACACAGGCAAAACTAGCAATAACAAATGGCCAAGTCTTTTCAATAAATGATCTCAACGTTCTAACATCTTGGATCGTTGAAAAGTGGTGGCGGGAGTGGCAAAACCAATGAGATAAAGTAAATTAAGAAAGGTCGAACAATATGGAAAACATCGAACTAGAAAAAATCAACAGCTATCACGAAGAGAAGATGTACTTCTTAGCCGCCTCAGGATTGGCCATTGTCGACTTACTCATGGATATCTGATGAAGAAGAACCGCCAACAGGAACATGAACTGTGGGTTTATTACCCAGAACAAATATTGAGACAGGACCCAGACACGACTTCACGATTTATTAAACTTTGAAAAACTATCGTCGTACACAATACAATTTAAAGTGACTAAAAATACAAGTGTAAATGACCCCCGTGGTCGAAACACTGAAATAAATAAATGAATAAATTTCATTTATCTAGTATTTTTCCTAAAAATATATAAAAGAGTTAATAATTATAGATAAATTGAACCAAGAATCTATTATAATATATTCTTCTATAATGAAATATAACGTCGGTAATGTAAAACCGCGAAAATGTTAAATCCCAACTATTTTGATTAGTGTTGTCCATAATCGGTCTTGTGCTTGCAAGACCAAGACCAAGGCCGCCTAACTGTTGCAAGAACAAGACCAGGACTGGTAAAAAAAACAATTTTTTAAATAAAATGTAAGGCAAAATAGATCATCTCCCACTATTTCCCAACTTTAAGGAAAATATTTGACCTTATGATATTTCAGTCAAAATTTTCATTAATTATTTCATTAATAACTTCAATTTACTCCAGTAAAAATGCTTTAACTACCTATAAGAATACTAAATATTCTACTACTACTATTATTGTACAGAATTCCTAGTTCAAGGAGACTGGAGGAAGGAGGTTGGAACTTATACATATAAGACCTTGGAAAACTAGAATAGAAAAGGAAAAAAAGTAGTCCCTGAAGACGGGTGACAGGGCGAGAAGCAGATGCCGGGAGCTCCGTTAGATTAACTTTTTACCCCCGATGGCGATTGACTCAGAGGAATTACCCGTGACGGGGCGCAAGGAGGTTCCTGAGGGCCATTAGGAACCAGGAATTAACTGCCTTCGGGGTAAGTAGTCTTTTTAAATGGCGGGCTCGAGTTGGGTTCCGATTTCTACCGGATCCCATTCTTATACAACTTTTTCTTATTCAAGTCTCGGATATCCGATTGTCCCTTTACTCGAATTTGTTTAATAGGTTTTATTTACTTGTACAATGTAGAAAATGGAGATTTTCCAAATCCTCTTAAAAGTTCTTATCTTATCTTTTCTCCATTGGGATGGGTTAGGTTCTAAAAGATCTATTGTACAAATTATATATAATTTTTAATAAATATTTTATGAAACATTCAATTGCCGAAATAGATATCATCAAATCAATCCTAATACCGCCTGACTCAATTTTTGGCTGAAAAGAGTTGACGCAGCAATAGAGATCAGTTTCATCACCATGCATGTTACAATCATAATACCTCCCTGCTAACAGTCATATGCAGCCTTGTAGTCTATAAAGAGTAGCTAAATGCTGCTAAATTCACTAATTTTTCCATCATTTGGTTGATCGAGAAAATCTGAACAATGATTCCTCCTAGGTTCTCTCCGAGGTTTGATTCGCCGTATGAGATTAGTGGTTATAGAATGCTATTCCTCTGCTGGTGCTCTATTGAGTTGAATCGCCTTTCTTCTTAAAATATAGTGCTCCATTCTTGTGATATTGTTTCTGGTGCTCAGAATTGTTGAATATGCTTTGTTGAATTTTGTCTGCCAGTTGTGGGTCTCCTGCCTTCAGAAATTCTGCTAGGATGCTATTTAACTTGGTTTATCAGCTTATCCAAAATTAATAGGATTGATCAGTGCTGTCCGGAGCAGCCAACTCCCTTCCATTTTCCTCATTAGGTGGGTTACCGATCAGCTGTTCCTCAGATTAGGATTAAGGATTTTCTTGAAGTTATGGTCTTGACTTCTTGTCTCAAGAGGCTCCACCTTATCTTGTAGCACATGATTCTTCTTTTACTTCTGCACTTTCTTTGCTTTACTTCTAGTGCCTCGGCACAAGAAAACTGATCTCTGTGCATTCCATTCCGCCACTACTTCTTCACATTCATATCCTTAATAAACCAAGAGTTATCAATCAACCAATCCTGACGACACTGGTCCCTTGAGTCTGACATGACCTGCTTCAGAAGATCTCGTTCTTCTTTCACCTCTCTTGCTCCTTCAACTGCAGGAGTTTCAATTCTTGTTTAGTTGTTTCTTGTTTAGTTCTTGACTGAAATGAGTTTATAGCTTCCTCCTCTTTGGCCTTTGTCCTGTCTCATTTGGACCTTCGGTACGGATTTCGAAAGTAAAGTTTTTATTTCGGTCTAGCTAAAATTTGTAGGAATATACTGCTCAGAAGTACGACTAAACTCAAACTATACAAGATATTCGTTTGACCCTTCAGTACATTGCATAAAGCTTCTGCTGATCATATTGTTATACAAGGAACATTCTAAGAAGTATTTATGGACTTATAGAGGAGGATGGGTTGTTAAGATTCATAAGAAAGAAAAAAGAACTGTACACACTTCATAATGACCTGATTGTTAATCCAGAGTGCAAAGAAATAGATGGTAAGTGCATTTTATCAGAATCTCACTCATTCTGTCACTAACGTGCACAAATGAAAGGACAATTTTAATCCTCGATGGAGTCAAGTCTCGTGGAATACCAAAGGAAAGTTAGAAGGACATCGTCTCCTAGGGTCAGAAGAAAACAGGAATATCCATCAGGCCTCCTACCGACAGGAAGTATTGAAGATCGACAAGGATCGCTTCATGCTTTTGTCGCCCCGATAATGAATAAGTGTCAACCATATTTTTCTAAAACGCTTTGCGGTTTAATATGTTACAAATGACTCTAATTATTGATTATAATAAAAAATCTGCAAAAGTAGGGTCAGTATATCTTCCATATGTATGAAAAAAATTTTGATTTACGATTTTCGTAAATTATACACATGAAAAATTATATATATATATAAAATTTGATGAAATTGATGACGAAGTGGTTATTTCCCAAATTTAAGGCGAAGCAGGTCAGTGTTCTTAATATATAAATTTCATAGAAAATACGTTTGCGCATGTGTAAGAATAATTAGTGAATGGAATTGTCCAACCTTTCTCCAAGATTCGGCCAAAATAGCCGTTTCCAAAACACAGATGAACACAAAGAAAATACACATACGCATGCGTAAGAAATAAGATTGTGTGGAGTTTAATGAAATGTATATTACATCATCTAAAATAGCGACCTTCTCAGTTTCTGATAATTAAAATCAGATTATCAGAAGTAGCTCTTATGCTTACTTCAGGATTTGACTTCGAATTGATGTGGATCTCAAGTCATCCAGGAAAGTTTCTTGTTGATACAGCTGCTTAAGAAGCTTCCGCTCCCTATACGATACCTCGATTTTCTCCCTCTTTCCCGAATATCGAATCTAATCATCCAAAAATCATCCGTAGACAATGTGATATATTTCGACGGAACGATTATTTATCATGAGGACTGATAAATATTGATAGTAAAATATGATACAATTCTGAATCAGTAATCGGAACCCTTAAATCTGTTTTTTTTCCCCCTACCGTAGAGCTTGAAATCTGAAGCGGCCAGACCCACGTTGCGAAAGACTCGGTCGTTGGGCACGAGAATTAAAGAGAAATAATTAATAGCGCCTGGCAGATGTATTGACACTGCAGCTAGGAGGGGAGGTGCTTGGAGAGGGAACATATGGGCCGGGGGAAGAAGGGCATCAATCATGTCCTTATTGTGTATGTTGACCATAAACAGTCCATAACTTATCAACTCCCTTCGCCCTTGTTTAAACTCTATTACTCAAATGACACCGTCAACAAGTTGCCGTGAAGCTGGTCTTTGTTCTCTGTCTTGTGACTTGTATACTTCGACTTTCAATCATGTTGACTAAACTATATTAAAAGGTATACAACGCGTAGAGGAAATTCTTTGAGGGTTATAGTTAAAGTCAACTGCTAACGATAACATTCACGCATAGCCTACTGTCGAAATGGAGAAATACAAATAACAAAATGAAATTACAATTAAGAATATCATGTGAATCTAAATGAAATAGTATATTAATTGCTGATGAACAATAAAAATGTTTTATTTTTCGATTGGTGTGTATTTTTATTCCTTTAAAAATGGAAAAAAAGTTAATTAGAAAAATAGTTAGATCAGTGCAATTGTTGAGAAGTCAAATTCAGTATCCTTCGTATACATTTTTCAATACTTTCATTGGACCAACGAAGTTAATCTTTTTTTTTTTTTTTTTATTTATTTCTACCCTCCCATGCCACTCGGGCAATACGGTTGTATGCAGTTGTGTGATGTTAAGCATTTCATCATATCATACTATTGCAATGATAACAGTATACAAAATTCACAGATGTGCACACAGCTATTATATTCTAGCTCTTTTTGCTTTCCATTCTTCAATTCAATTAATCTTCTGCGGGTTCCTAGGTTGAAATGAGTTGGACCTTCCGCCGTCTTCCAGCCATTTATGAACTCTTTGAGCCGCGGGAAGTTTTCCTCACTCGCCAACCGAGGAAACGTTGGTTTTAATCCATCAAAAATTTAGCGGCCTGAAAATCTGACTCTGATTAGCTTTGGATTGGCATTGTTGATAGTTTTAGTCTAGAGAAGTTTTTCTTCATATTTGGGACCAATATGCGTCCGCAACGAAGTATCCTTCCTGAAACTTAAAATAAACCAAAATTCTCCAAATAAAAATGTATCCTATAAAAGTGAGAAATTTGGATAAAGTGAAGGGAAGCATAAATATTTTCAGTTGGAAGCATAATTTGCAATCAGAGGTTTAATGTTACGCTTGATGGAGCTCAACTTGAGTCCTTTTCAGCACCAAGTGCTTTAAGCTTTATTTTAATCTCATTACAGATACATTCAATAATATAATTTTTGAAATTTTTATCTCTTATTAAAAGTATTAAAAATATATTTTTATGATTGGATTTTTGTGCGTTATTCTCATACTATCTGGACGCAAGACTACCAGTTTATATGCGAATTTGGGAACCTCTGTTCTATATAGTCCAACTGGATATGTTTAACAAAGTGTGAAATCCAAACACTTCAGTCCATCTGTAACTGATGAAAAAAAAAAAATTATTCTGAGTGATTATAAATCTTACAAGGTACAAGCAATATACAACTGATATTACAGACAGTGGGTCGCCGTTTTCAACCAAATTTGTTTGGGTTACACTACACAGAAAAATATTAGACATATGTCTCATAACGGGCCTTATTAGCCGTGAAAGAAATTATTTAAATATAAAGTCATGCAAAATTTATGTTATTTTTATTACATTTGCTTTGTTCAGATTTCTTGGTTATTATCAAGGCCCGAGTATTTATTTAATTGCATATTTTGTTTGCACGGTGTTTTTAAACCGGTGATCAAATATTGTTCAGGGATCAACCTCTGAAACACAAAAAATAACAAATGAAAACAATTGTACAATTCAGAACTTCACCACCATTTTATGGCCTCTATTTTGCTGCAAACTATTCCTGTTGAGTTAATTTATTCATTTGGTGAAGTGTACACTGTCAGGTAGTCTCTTCAGAAATAAAAAAAAAAAGAAGAAGAAAAAATGAGTTGAAAACTTCAAGAGAACACATGGTCCGGGGTGGCGGACATAAATAGGCTAAATAGTGGTAAAACTATTTTATTATAAGATAACGTTTCGACCCGAAGACTTTGTAGGCCTTCTTTAGGACTAGAACGGACAAGATACAAAAAGATAGAGAATTGTGGAAGTTACATAATATTTAGACAAAAAATTATAAACAATGTGAATAAGCTTATTAAAATTATAAACAGTAAGTACATTAAAATATGAACAGAGTAAGCTAAGTAACAAGATCCTAAACTGAAGTAAATAGATGCTAACAATTGCTGTAGTGTAATGTATAATAAATGCAAATGTGAATATACTTCTACAGATCTACTGGAGAGATTGAAAGAAAAGGAAAAAGGAAATAATATGAAATAATAGAGGATAGAGTGAAACTCCTAGCTGAACACACCTGTAACTCTCTAATTTTAGTTTTCTAATTTTATTTAATTATTTATTTAAATTTTTTGGTTTTCTTTTTTTTTTTATCTTTTCTTTCTCCACATTCATTTATGTCTATTATTTCATATTATTTATTTTTCCTTTCCTTTCAATCTCTCCTCTAGATCTGTAGAAGTATATTCACATTAGCATTTATTATACATATATTACAATACAACCTCGCGCGGGCTCATTACCGCGTATGGGGAGCGTCCCACGGGTGGCGGATGTGGGGATGGTCGGTGGAAATTCCTTGGAAGTTCCTCCCGGCTAAGTCCGATGGACTCGCTGACCAACAATGAGAGGGGCCCTCCAGACTTGCTGGAGGGAGGGGACCTCCAGACTTGCTGGAGGTAGGGGCCCACCAGACTTGCTGGAGGGTGTGACGTAGGATTGAACGCCCTACTCACATATCTTTAGTTCACCAAACACCACAAAAAGTCATGGATCTCCATAAGGTAAAACGCTCATTATCCGGAAGTAAACTAGTCCCCCGTTCGGGTCTCCGGGTGGGGACTGCTTTAGGGGATTCATGGCGCAAGTTGAAATATAGGGATTTAAATATTGGTACGTGGAACGTAAGGAGTTTAAACACAGCAGGGGGGCTAAAATCGGTCGCGAATGAGGTAAATGGGTACAATTTGGATGTCGTGGCTCTGCAAGAGGTTCGCTGGCCAGGGGAGGGCTCGATGAGGGAAGGGAAGTACACTATTTGGTACGGAGGAAGCGGGAATCATTGTTTAGGTACCGGGTTTCTAATTAGGAGTAGATTACTATCCGCTTTGAGGGACGTACAATTCTTTAGTGATAGAATTTCGGTAGCTACATTTCAGGGACGTTGGTTTAAAATCGCATTAATAAACATACATTGTCCGACCGAAGACAGTGACGATGAAGTCAAAAGTGAATTTTACGATAAACTCGAATGGGTTTATGATAAACTACCACGAAACTACATGAAAATAATTGTAGGTGACGCGAACGCAAAGGTAGGAAGGGAAGAAGTTTATATTCCGACGATTGGTAAAGAAAGTTTGCACGAATATAGTAATGATAATGGGATCCGTCTGATAAACTTTGCCATCTCGAAAAACCTGATAATTAAAAGTACGACGTTTAAAATAAGGATATTCATAAATATACTTGGACATCACCGGATTCGCAAACACGAAATCAAATCGATCATGTCTTGATACAACACAGCTGGCAAAGCAGTATAATTAATGTACGGTCTTATCGCGGAGCAGAATGTGGGTCGGATCATGAATTAGTAATCGCGAAACTTCGACAAAAACTTAATATAAAAAAGAGAAAAGAAAACCGTTTCGATTTTGAGAATTTTAATTTGGAAAAATTAAAAAATCCATCAATTAGAAACCAATTCGAGCTAGATGTTAAGAATAGGTTTGAAGCTTTAGAGCTTCCTGACGAGGACCACGAGGATATTGACAAGTTATGGATAGAGATCAGGATAATATTAAAGCGGTCGGTAACTCGTGTCTAGGAAAAAAGGAAAATAAGAATAACAAACCGTGGTTTGATGAAGATTGCTTAAACATGTGTGAAAAAAGAAAAGCCGCTAAATTAAAAGCTCTAAATAATCCTAGCGAAGACAATCTGGAATACTTCCGAATCTCAAAGAACGAAACGACAAAATTGCTCAAAAATAAAAAAAGGGAGTATCTTAAAAATAAAATAATTGAAATAGAAACTAATAGAATCGAAAATAACGTAAGAGACATGTACAAAGGTATAAACAGATCACGTAAATATGTAGGGCCCGTAACGTCTGGAATTAGGGATGATAATAACAATATTCTGACCGATCCGGTTGACATATTGAATAAGTTTAAGGACCACTTTGACAATATTTTAAATACGGGAAATTATGATCTGTGTCCTCCTTCTGAGTACCAGAGTGCTGAACCGTTAATAGAAGGACCAAGTAAAGAGGAAGTTGAAGTAGCTATCGGAAAATTAAAATCATATAAAGCAGCGGGAATCGATAATATTCCTACTGAACTAATTAAGGCATGGGGAAGCTGGAGTTTCTAAAATACATCGGTTGGTTAAAAAGATCTGGGTGAACGAGAAATTACCTGAAGAATGGAAAGAATCTATTCTTATTCCGATTCACAAAAAGGGTCCGAGGACGGATTGTAATAACAGTGGGTCGCCGTTTTCAACCAAGTTTTTTTGGTGACTGCACATCGAAAAATATTGAACATTTTAGCAAAAGTATCTGTCCAATTTAGCTACACCTAGGTGTAGTTAAATCGGACCAATATTTTTGCTAAAATTTTCAATATGTTTCGATGTGCAATCACCAAAAAAACTTGGTTGAAAACGGTGAGCCACTGTCTGTGACTTCCCCTTGTTAGTGAAAAAATCTTTTATTTTTTTATCAAGTTTATTTTTTATCACTTTAAAAATAATAACGGGGAGTGTGGTAGCTCAGTGGTACTGTACTGAGTACTGATTGACAAATTATTTATTCTGTATTATAATTTTTTTTTTATTTCTTTATTGAGTATTACATCAATCTGTCTCTTGGACATTGGTTATAGTGAGGTAGGATGACATTCACACTATATGTACAAAAAAAGTAAAATAAATAGAAACAAAATAATAATCAAAAGTATATACAATAGATAATAAAATAAGATGTATTATAAATTGTTTACCGAGTGCAACACATGGACCACAAGCTCCAGAAAATCGAGAAGGGAAGAAGTAATATTGGGGCGAATGCGAATTGGACACTGTCTTTTCACACACCTTCTTAGATGTCTCGAAGAGCCAACCTGCCAAAAGTGTGAAAACACACCTCAGACAATTAAACATCTATTACAAGAGTGCCACCAATATGAAAAAAAAGAGAATGAAATTAAAGTTTTCGGCGACATTGATAGATATTTTGGGAGACAAGGAGGAAGATTTCATCATTCTATTCCAATATATATTGGAAACAAATCACTATAAGAGAATATAAAAATTAAGGATTACCGCCAACGACCCTGTATGGTAGAGGCGAATACAAATAAAAAAAAAAAATAATAATCAATATTAAAGGAAGGAGATGGTCCGGGGTGGGGGTCATAAATAGTGGTAAAACTATTTTATTAAAAGCCAACTTTCGATCCGACTTTGTATCTCTTCTTCAGAGCTAGAACGGACAAGATACAAAAAGATAGAGAATTGTGGAAGTTACTTAATATTTAGACAACAAATAATAAACAATTTGAATAAGCTTATTAAAATTATAAACAGTAAGTACATTAAAATATGAACAGCTAAAAGCTAAGTAACAAGATCCTAAACTGAAGTAAATAGATGCTAACAATTGCTGTAGTGTAATGTATAATAAATGCAAATGTGAATATACTTCTACAGATCTACTGGAGAGATTGAAAGAAAAGGAAAAATAAATAATATGAAATAATAGAGGATAGAGTGAAACTCCTAGCTGAACACACCTGTAACTCTCTAATTTTAGTTTTCTAATTTTATTTAATTATTTATTTAAATTTTTTGG
The DNA here is from genome assembly GCA_928085145.1 of Nezara viridula. Lineage (NCBI taxonomy): Eukaryota > Metazoa > Arthropoda > Insecta > Hemiptera > Pentatomidae > Nezara > Nezara viridula. Next base: position 59,190,420 of record OV725081.1, on the reverse strand, counting down.
TTTTCTTTTTTTTTATCTTTTCTTTCTCCACATTCATTTATGTCTATTATTTCATATTATTTATTTTTCCTTTCCTTTCAATCTCTCCTCTAGATCTGTAGAAGTATATTCACATTAGCATTTATTATACATATATTACAATACAACAATTGTTAGCATCTATTTACTTCGGTTTAGGATCTTGTTACTTAGCTTACTCTGTTCATATTTTAATGTACTCACTGTTTATAATTTTAATAAGCTTATTCACATTGTTTATAATTTTTTGTCTAAATGTTGTGTAACTTCCACAATTCTCTATCTTTTTGAATCTTTTCCGTTCTAGCCCTGAGGGAGACCTGCGAAGTCGGGTCGAAATGTTGGCTTTTAATAAAATAGTTTTAGCACTATTTAGCCTATTTATGACTGCCACCCCGGCCCATCTTCTTCCTTTATAATGTAATGGTCAACTATTAAATATTCAATTAAATAATAAATATTATTTCAAGTCAGTTCTTCATCCCTTAACTGAACGATTTCGAGCACAATATTCACCAGACATGGCCAATGTATCGGGACATGCCCGGTACGGGAAAGGATACAATGCGGGCGGTAAACCGAGGAGGATGGGGCGGGGCGGGAGGCTCCTGAATGAGGGAATTGATAGAATAAATAAAATATTAGAGGAAGAGGACAGGGCGCAGGAAAGGAAACAGTGAATTATGAAGAGCGAAGCAGAGGCTACGCTGATTAATTTTAAAGCGGCCATTGTCGGGGATGAAGCCTCTATTACATAATAGGCTTTAATTGAATTGGCTGTCCTGGTAGTTTTCATAGCCCTCGGGCCTGCCCCTTCCCGCTTCAATGGCCTATTTGTGTGTAATCAACTAATTGAGTACACAAGGGGATATTGTTCGGGATGGGTTTGTTAAATCTGCAGGATTAGCCCATTAATACGGGAAACAATCCCTCTCCTCTGCTTCAGCTTGATTGTTTTTTTAAAACCACTTTCATCCCCTCCCCTCCCCCTCCGCTATAAAGCTGTTTTCCATTTTACTTCGTTTTTAACCCCCTCGAAACAGCGTTTTTCAACCTGCATCCTATCTCGTTCCATCAATTTTTATTACGGCTTTGGATTGTGTTCGCTCTACCATGAGAGGGATTGCGGGTCGCGATATTAAACCCGAAATGATCTGATGACTTTTAAAGACCGGCCGACATAAATACATTTTATGCGATCCTCATCTGATTTTGAATGGTTCGTTGCATTAATTTATAATTAAATTTAAAATAATTGTTGATTCAACGATCTACTTCTTATACAGCTTTAAAGACACCGTTCACAATCTTGGTCTGATATTTGACAGAAAAATGACGTGAGCTCACATATAATCAAGAAACGAAATCAAAGGTTAAGAATTCTGAATTCACTTTTTTCGAAACATTCAAAATTAAAACTTAAACAGAAATTGAACACATACGATTACTTACTAAAACCTATTTGGACTTACACATCACATATATTTGGAACTGCTAAAAAGACTCACTTAAACAAACTTCAAATCTTTCAAGCAAAAATATTCAGGACAATTACAAAAGCACCTTGGTACGTTAGCAACATAACCTTACATACTGTCCTTCATATGCCGAATGTTAAAGAACACATACGAACCCATTACAAACGAACAACGACAACTTGCAAGGACACCTAATACAATTATAAATAACATGGCCACTACGAATATGAAGTTGACAAAAGGTATAAATAATCGTATAAGAAAGGTTTCTAACAAACTGCAACATTGTGCGATTTTAAGACCAAAAACACATTTTGACAAAAGTGGAAGTAAAACATGGCTGCTAAATGTTTTCACTTCTTGAAGGAAAGGCTTATAATGAACTTGTATTACCTGGATATGGTATTACCTCTTATAAGTTCTAGAAAAAGGGAGCTCCTGATTTCAAGGGAAGTTCCATTGTTATACAGGTCCAAAGATATAGTAGATACTATAATACCATTAACACTGCTTTGTATTTCTGAATACATGGATTTCGAAATACTGTACCATCATTACTGGTTCAGTGATTTGAAGTTTATTGAAATTTATGAATCGATTCAAAATTATACCAAAATATTATTTGACTTATATTGATGATTTTCCTGAGAGGTCCTGAAGAAGAAGATGATGCTTGCATGAGACGTACGCCATGCCAATGGCTCCTTTGAGGACCGGGATAAAGCCGTCAGTCCGGTGGCAGGGGCATTACTCAGTGCGACGTGCTTCAGGAGCTAAATGTTCCTCGGCCGGAAGATAGCTCACGTAGAAGATTAGGAAGTCGCAAGCAACTAAATAACCAGCAGCCAAACCTATTAAATAAAATAAGGTCCCTGATTCTATTTTGTCAAGGGAGTGCCGCTTTGTTTAGGGGATCCATTTCACGCGTAGTCAGCTCCCTCTGTATTCCCTCAAAGGCATCTCCCTCCGATGACTTTCCTGGAAGCGGTGGAAATTGAGTCAACATCTGCCTCCGCTTTTCAAATTATTGTTCTTCACGGTTCGTTTCGTGACAAACATACGATATATGATGTCTACCTTAGGCATCAACTTTTTTTAAAATTTAACTAACGAACAGTTTTTTTTGTTTATTATTTTCAATAATCAACCATTGTCATCGACCGAAAAATTCAAAAACATAACCCCTTCTCAAAATTTGAGGTTTCACGTTTCAGGATGCGTAGAATTCGAAAAACGAATAAATTTTTTTTTATCCGTCCGCCGACTGCGCATTTTCTCCGAAACTACTGGACCGATTTTTTTTCAAATTCGGATATAAAATCAGTGGTCACTGGAGGATGATCCTCCTTCATCGACATTAGTACCCGGCTTTTACTTTCAATATGGTGGCCGAAAAACCTACATTGCTATAGACTGTAGCTCCTAAACGAATGTACCGATTTGAATGAAACTTCGCTATAGTCATTTTCCCGATGCCCTTTAAATTTATCTATATAACATACTTCAACGAAAAGAAGCTGAAAAAAAGTTACGAACAATGGTAAAATTAAATTCCGAATAACTCAAAAAGTTTACACTTTTTTGTAGATATTGTATAGTTTTTTGAAAGTTTACGAAATTTTCTAAAAAACAACAAAAAAAATCGTTAAAATCTGACAATTAGGAGCAAAGATGTGGTCTTCAGTTCTTTTTTTATATTTATACTCGAAATGTTATATCGTTTGTTTCGTATTTAAATTTTGAATATGTTACTTAAGTAATGTTTTTTTTTTTAGCATATTACTAATGATTAAAAAAAAGAAAGTTTAGTCCAATAACTGGAATCACCTTTCATTTATTTTTCTTTGTACCTAGGAAGGTAATTTTACTTTAGTTGTATAATTGTTTGGAAGAAATAAACCATTGTGAAATAATTTTCAGCGTTTTTTTTTCTCTTTAAATTATCGTGCATAGAACTAAATAGATCTTAATGTAATTTTTTTTAAATATTTATTTATTGAATAATACAATATTCTGAAACTTGGACATTGGTTATAAGGAGGTAAGAAAAACTAAGCAGAAGCAAAATAATTAAATAATAATCAAAATGTATACACAATTAATAAAATAGAACAAGTTAAGTATATTTATAAATTTATATATATAGTATTTATCATATATTATATATATATATATATATATATATATATATATATATATATAGTTGGAGGGACAAGCCTGCCTCAGATTGTAAATATGGGTATAGGTATGTATGTGTGTGTGTTTTTTTTTTTGTGTGTTACTATAGTATATATAAATTTAAAAAAAAAAACACAAACATACATACCTATACCCATATTTACAATCTGAGGCAGGCTTGTCCCTCCAACTATAGAGAGAAAAGCCTTGCATTACTCTCTCAACCGCTTTACTGGAACTAAAGCCAGTGGATATTGATCTAGAGCGCTACTAAATTTAATTAAAGTTTGTCGACTCCTTTTTTGGAGGAAAACCTAGAGAAATATTTATTTATTTCAGCATAATATTAATGCCTGGAACGGGCTTATTACCGCGTAATGGGAGCGTCCCACGGATGGCTGATGGGGGGATGATCTGCAGAAATTTCTTGGAAGTTCCTCCCAGTCCGACGGACTCGCTGACCAAAAATGTCCAAAAGGGACAGTCCAGACTTGCTGGGGTGTGATGAAGGATGAACGCCCTACTCATATATCTTTAGTTCACCATACACCACAAATAGTCATGGATCTCCCTAAGATAAAACACTCATTATCCGGAGATAAACTAGTCCTCCTTTCGGCTCTCAGGAGTGGGGACTGCTTTAGAGGATTAATGGCGCAGGTTAAAAAATAGGAATTGAAGTATTGGTACCTGGACCGTAAGAAGTTTGAATTAAGCAGGTGGGTTAAAATCGGTCGCGAATGAGGATAATAGGTACAATTTGGATTTCCGGGCTTTGCAAGAGGTTCGCTGGCCAGGAGAGGGCTCGATAAGGGAAGGAAAGTATTCTATATGGTACGGAGGAAGCGGGAATCATTCGTTTAGGTACCGAGTTTCTAATTAGGTATAGTTTGCTATCCGCTTTGATCGACGTACAATTGATTAGTGAGAGAATTACAGAAGGGACGTTGGTTTAAAATCGCATTAATAAACATACATTGTCCGACCGAGGACAGTGAAGATGAAGTCAAATGCGAATTTTACAATAAACTCGAATGGGTTTATGATAAACTACCGCGAAACTCGATGAAAATAATTGTAGCTGACGCAAACGCAAAGATGGGGAGGGAAGAAGTCTGTTTTCGGACTATTGGTAAAGAAAGTTTGCTCGAATATAGTAATGAATATGGGATCCGTCTGATAAACTTTGCCATCTCAAAAGACCTGATAATTAAAAGTACTACGTTTAAACATAAGGATATTCATAAATATACCTGGACATCACCGGATTCGCAAACACGAAATCAAATCGATCATGTCTTGATATAGCTGGCAAAGCATTATAAATAATGTACGGTCTTATCGCGGAACAGAACGTGGGTCGGATCATGAATTAGTAATCGCGAAAACTTAATAATTCGAACGCGATGCATATTATAAATTTTTTAAAAAATTAAAATTTTGTCCAAACTCTGGTTTCGCTCCCTTTATTATATTATAATATAAATAATACAATCTGAACCACAGAATACTTGTAAATTACCGTTATACAATTTGAGAAACGAGTAGTGCACTTAAATGAACTGTATAATTTATAAAATGAAGGTTAGTCTGCCGTTTATATATATATGAAAACCTCTTTCTTCATCATGGAATCTAATATGAATATAAACAAAACTATATTATCTATTGATTCAAACATTTTGCCTTGTTGAATTTATTTTTGAAAAATTACCGAGTTGTGTATTAAGAAGTTTTTTATTTTTATGCTATGATAATAGGAAAAAACGCTGTAAAATATTACGAAAAAGATCTTCTGGATCCTGTATTTTTAAAGCGGAATAACTGTAGACTGAGTAAATGATTAGCGATATTTTTATTTATAGAATGTTCTAGAGTGGCCTTTCAAACACATTATAGAATGACTTCATTGCATAAGGATTACAAGTGATACGATTTGTTAAAGTCATCTATTGTGATGAAACGACATTTCTTTTTATTCATCCAATATAACAATTGCTTCCATCAAAGGAAGTTTTTTTATTTCCAACCTCTTAATTAATAAGCTGACAGTTCCCAATAAAAGAAGAAAACAATAATATATTTTCATATGAAATTTCCAAAATAGGAATGTAAAAATAGTTCACATATTTTGACATTTATTCAAAAACAATATTAAAAATAATTATAATCAATTCTATTTTATTTTTCTTCCAGATAGAAGATAGTACATCAAAGCCTGCGGATAAGAAGGAATTTCCCCAAACAGCAGAAGGTAAATTTATTTATAAAAAAGAATGTACAATAAATTATTTGTAACAGGCATTATTAATTTATTTTTAATTTAAATTTTATAAACATAAATATTTACATTAGCAAAGTATTTAAACAAACCATTGGAATAATAATTAATTAATGAACCCATTTAGTTCTGTAAAGAGTATGAATAGAATCTATCCGAAACACCCTAAAAATTCATACATATATAACCATGCTCGAAACATTGGGGGAAAAAAGTACATCTTGTCTGGTTACTGTTTTACTTAGGAATTATTGGAAATGAGCTCACAGATATAGCGGCTGTATATCCTTTCCAGGGCGTTGCTATTCTAACGCCACAAGAAATTAGTCTTCCCCTCAAAAAAGAAATATTTTGTAGCCGACAATCCAAGTGGAGTGAGAGCTCGTCAAGCAAATTGAAAAATATTAAAAAAAAAACAAAAAAAAAAAACAGTAAAGCCGTGGTCAACATCAAATCGCTCTATCCTCAGAGAGGAGGTTGTCTTGACCAGACTGAGAATTGGCCACACCAATCTTACCTATTCACATCTCATTAACAAACAGCCACCACCAAAATGCCAACACTGTAATAGTTCACTTACAGTTAGCCACATTTTTCAATAATGTTCTTCTATAGCTGGAATTTAACTAGTTTCCGACTCACACACCCAATATGTAGTACTAAATTTAATATTACATTTTCTAAAATCAAACAACTTATTGCACAAAACTTAAAAGTTGAAATTCAAATCAAGTTCAGATTAACAAAAATAAACACAGGCGTTGATGATCTCGAAGTTTTACGCCTTAAAACACCAACTAACAACAAAAGTAAACAACTCTTCATAAGTTTGGCTTTCGCTTCTCAAACAGAAAATTCAAATCTAAATTTTATTTTATCAGTTTTCATTATTTATTTAATGAATTCTCGACACAAAAACAAGTCTTCTGAAAGTATTAAGGGTATCGAAGATTTGGTTTTTTTCGAATAATTATGTATTTAGATAATTAAGTCCGATAAATTTTAGCCATTGAGAACAAACTTTTTTCATAATTAAGAGCAATGAATAAAATTTTAATCCGGCTTTGATCGGATAAACTTTGAACAGATCAATAATAATAAACCGTTGCCAAAATATATTTATAAATGTCTCATGACGTATAATTTGGTATTTTTCAGACCTAAAATAAGATATTTGAAAAAAAGATTAAAAACAGAATTTATATAATTTTTTATTTTATTTTAGAAATGAAAGGAAGCAGTCTTGAATGGATGTCCTCACATTTCCCACTAGACGCACCTCAGTTATATCGTGAGCACGTTGCAAGGCAATTGCATTTTATGAGAGGTATGTTAAAATATTTTATATATTATTAATTAAAGAGATTAAATGATTTTTTAAATTATTAAAATCAAATACCGGAAGAGAGGTGCTATTGGGTTTAATTCTTCCTGTCATAATTTTCTCATAGCGTTCGCTGATTTTTACTTCCATATGTGACAAGTGGAATACAGAAATAGCTTACAATATATACATATGTGTCAATCATGTCAGTCAGTTATCATCAGTCATCATATCACTAGAATCTTACCATGGAAACTAGGATTAGTAATAATTTTTTTTTTATTAATTAACCTTATTAATGCGCTTTCTAAATTTAAAACTAAGATATTTAAATACAACCTGTGCTTAAATATTTTTCATAAACTAAATTCTTTAGTTATTGAAATACCTCAGCTCCACAATTACCTCAATGAATGATCAACGTTCGCAAATAGACCAGCATATAACAAGCGCAAATAAAGATTTCTTCTCTCTTTCAATGATCTTAAAATACCAAAAAATCTCAAGAAGCCTATAATGAAGGGTGTACAATGCTATGATATAGCCAGTTCTAATATACGGTTTTGAGTGCTGAACGCTAACCAGAACCCTAGAAAAAAGTATTGAAAGAAAAATCCTCCTTACGATAACCGGAGCGATCTGGGATCAGGGTCCCAACATATGGAGAAGAAAGACCATAGCTACTTATAGAAACTCTTTGTAACAGCTTTTAGTTCAGAGCAATCCTTTCGGAAGACTCTACAATGAATGCCTCAATAGTAGGTAAAAGGCCAACAATCCGATGGATCGATCGAATCAACAAAGATGCAATAGAACTGCATGCATATAATAGGAAAGAAATAGCCCAAGATAGGCAGAGATGCAGTAGGCTTGTTAAGGCGGCAAATTATTTTGTTGGTAATAGAGGTGCCCATCCCCTCCCCCCAAAGTCAATGGAGTATCAACGTTCCCCTCTTTCCCCAAGATATTGTATTGTAAAAAAACTCTTTTTAAAATCAAGCTAAAGAAGAATTTTAAAAATCATATTTTATATACAATTACACTTTCAGTGTACTATTATACGCTTTACTCTTGTCCCCTGAATTGAAACTTTTCATTTCGAAGAATCATAACCCATAAAATGTGCCCCCTCAAAAATTCAAAAGCCCGTCAAAATGTGCTCCCTCAAAAATTTCAAAAATTTTTATGGTGCAACTTACGCCATAAAAACCCCTTATGGGCACCCCTGGTTGGTATTAATAATATTTTTTTTCTTGAAGGAAGCTAGTCAACTGTTCTACATATCATGGGTGATAAATAGTCAGGATACAGTCATTATAACTTTTGCCAACGTTTCCATACTAACATGTGGTTCATCTTCAGGGCATGGTTCGAGCACTGAAGGCTTTACTCAAGTACTTGAAAGCCTTCAGTGCTCGAACCACGCCCTGAAGATGACCCACATGTCAAAAATAAAATAAAATTTATGACTGCGTCCTGACTATTTATCACCCATAATTTTTTTCTGATATACGTAGTAAAAAAATGTATTAAGTGCGAAAGGTATTGGCCGCTAAGATGCGTAGTTTTAGCGAAATACACACATCCAAATAGAAATACACGGTAATTTAAAGAAAAAAATTCATTAGTTTATGGCAGTAAAGGACTACAGTTGCTGCTATTGGCAGTACCAGGGAAATAGTGCCTTTAAATTACATAATGTCATCTGCTGTTAAAAAACAGCCCATGATTAAGTTGACTGAATGTAGTTGAAGTGGATATGACAATCTACCGTGCCGCTCAATACTATAGCTCAAAAAATACTAAAAAAAAGCTTGCAGATCTGACGGCAAAGGCGCTTACCACTAATGAAGGGAGGACAGGGCAGGCAGAGGTGAATAGGCAGGCGGTTGGAAGATAATTAACGCTATCCAGCCAGCTCCTGGTAAACACACTCCCATTCAATCAATTATTCAATGCTCCCACAAGGGTCTCTCGGCGCTCATTGTCTAAGATCAATGTTACCATTCACCTTTTCTACTGTCGAGATAGAAATAAATACGCCATTATATAACATATACTATATGTTCTCATGTTTGCCATTATGTAATATATATGTCTATTGAGCGCAAACAAAGGACAAAACCAAAGATAATTTAGTCCATATACGTAGGTAAGTCCAATATGAATGGTTTTCATATTTGAGTAACAAGGAGCATCTCTTATTAGTGTCTTATTGGTTTGGATTGAAAAAAATTGTGGTATTTGTAATTGAATATCTTTTTATACAACGAATATTAAAAAACGTGGCTTATTATTTCCTAATAGTTATACATCACATTTGCATGGGATGTCACACTACTTTTAAGACTAGTCGAGCTGAAGACATTTTAGAAAAGTCGGTCAAAGAGGAAGGAATGAAGAATAAGTTAATATGTTTGAGGTAGAATTGTTTTGAATTTGAAGAGGAGGCCTTTGGTTCCATGCTTTATTAAAGGCCTGACCGACCATTCAGAAACACACCAGTAGCGTTGTTTTTTCCGTAGTTGGCAACTGTTGTTAAATTGTTAATTTTTGTGTTGTTAAATTCGAGTTCCCATAAAAAGGAATTAATTTGATGAAAATCTTGGCAAAAGAATTAGGTTATTAAGGAAACTGATGATGATGAACTGAAATTTGGAAGTGTATCAAGAAATTCAAGATCGTGGCAGTAATGCCTTAGGCAAAATTAAATAACCACCACTGCCATACAATAAATAGCATTCATATTATACAGAACAATATTAACAGACCTACGTAATATGGTTTATAAAAAAAATGACAGTTTTATCAAATTCAAAATTTTAAAGTACTGTAAATATTTTAATCATATCTAATGCTTACCGATACTTAATAGTCTCTTTAGAGCATTCTCTAAGGTACCGAATTCGTATTATACTTCTTCAAAATAATGCCTCAGTTTAGTTATTAGTTTTAAAGAAGAAACATGAAGGTGACGAAATTGTCGTAATTTTAAGGCATTACTGGAAAAAAAATATCACAGCCGCGGAAGCAACTCGTTAAATTATTAAATTTGAAGGAAAAGCTGTCCTTTACCAGCGCACTGCGCAGCTTTGGTAGGAAACATTTAGAAGTGAAAAACTACGTTGGAAAGAAAGAAGGACTCCAGCCGACTATTAATGGATATTGATAAGGCTCTGCAGGAAGTCGTGTCGAAAGATACTATTAGTCGCGATATACTCTCTATGGGGTGGATGAAAAAGAGCAGTAGACTGGCCCATTACGACTTTACTCCTTAGCAATCAGCTAAGAGGTTCGAAATTTGTGAAAATTTATGGAAAAATCCTTGCCTGAAAAAATTCCTACCTCATCCAACATATAGTCCAGACCTCGCAGCATCGGATTACTACTTATTTAGATCCATGGCCCATTTTCTTGAAGAGAAAAAACTTGATTATTTTGCGGAAGTAGAAATTTGGATCCAAGAGATCTTTGACAGCCATGGTATCATCCTGGGATTGATAAATTGGCTAGCAGATGACTAATGACGGTAGATAACAATGGACTATGCTTTGAATGTTAATTGTAGTTTATATCAAAGAAATAATAATACAAATATTTGCTTGGAAAACGATCTTTTTTTTTATATATACTCTATTTTTATGTTGTTCTGTTTGGATAAGCTTGTGTGAATGCTAATGGATTACCGTTCTCAAAACTTTTCAGGGAGGTGTCATGTCGTTTAAACAGAACTGTTGTATGGTCAATGCTCCTAAATAATCGATCTCTGCCTGGTATCGTTATAAATCAAAATAATAAATATTCGGTATTAGAGCTTTTTATAAAACAGGCTGTGTAAGTATTGGCGACAAGAGGATCAGAGGAGGATTCCCTTTGCCAGGTTCCGGTAATTGGCCCCGATACTGCAACAGTTGCGGCCACGTGCCCCCTCCCCCTCTCTCCTCCCCAATTAACTCTCCTTTAAAATGTTCCTCTTTTCAATTTATTCCCCTTCCGGCTCTTTCAACCGCCGCCGTCCTCAGGAGGCTCAAAGGAGGTGGGACTCTGGAAGCCGATCAGGATTTTATATCCTGTCTTAGAGGCGTTTAATTGAACAAGGAGCGCTTCCGGATTTCCCTACTTCCATTTAGAGAGTCCTTTCAGCATAGGCCTGGATTAGGGTTGCATTTGCGCCCAGTTGCGATCAATCTCGGATGACTGAGCCCCTGTGCTGCGGGGTGTACGATAACACCAGTCGGCATATGGCCGGGTGATGAGGGGGGCGGCGAGGAGTGTAGCACGCAATGGGTCACAAGGTCGTGCTGACTCCTCCACTTGATAGCCGTGTTAAATCAATTCAATAATAATAATAATAATAATAATCTAATAAGAGGGAAACAGCTGGAACGATTCGGTAGAGAGGTACCATAATGTTGGTAATCTATGTTATGTCCACAACCATTTTCAATGGTTTGTTACTCATTTATTGTACTCCATTTTTATCTGTAATAGTTTGAATTGTTTTGTCATCCATCTGTTTTCCCAGTTTTCTTACAGTTTTTTCTTTTACTTATGTACACAATTCTCTTATGAGATACCATTTAGTGAAGTATTACTTGTCACTTCCTAGCCAAGGGATAGCTTGGTTTGCTTTTTTCATAGCTCATGGTACCGAAGTGGGATATAACCCAGATAGTGTTGCCCAAATGCAAGACCTAGACTCTTCTTGGTCTTGCATAAGAGCCTTGCCTACACAATTGCCACATTTATATGTTTTATTGACGTAAACATAATAAAGTCCAATCAAATTAATAAAATTAACTTGATAATACATTAAGGCATTGTCAAGAAAGAAAGTGATAAGCCCTCATCTTGGAATGGAAGACTTGTAGAGTAAAGATAATCTATACAATGTACCAATTATTTAAATTAAAAATCTGGTGTGTCCATTCACATGACTTTCCTACCGATTTTAAACTTTTTTTTTTGTTCAATTCTAAATATTGTATGTTCGTTAAAAAATAATATAATGCAACTAGACACATTTTCCTAATAACCTATCAGAGAAATCATAAGAGTACGATTTCTTTGATGATCTAAAACTATGTAAACTTAAAATTTAATAGACTGTAACGTTGCTAAAACTGGTCTGATTTAAACGATTTTTTTTTATTGTTTTGTCGGAAATTTAATAACTTTTAAATAATGTTACCACTACATATTATACGGATATTACTCTCATTTTTCAGAATGAATTCACCGTAGGTTTATCATTTCCTTAATTATGGAGTTACTTGGTCATGGATTACTAGTTGCCACCCAGGCGATTATGAAATCTGTTGTAATGACCCAGTCATTCTCTTTGGACCTTGATATCTATTAAAGGACTAATATGTACTTAATAACTACAATTAATTTTAATAATATTTACATTACATCCATATAATATAATAAACATATATCTCAGTAATTAATAATTGTTGTATTACAGAGTTAGTGACACCAGGTGAAACAAGTAGCGGAGTTTTCCGTCCCGTGGCTAGGAGTCCAGATTCCACGGTACCTAACATATCAAGTGAGTTAAATCCTTTGCTTATTAAAATATATATATATATATATATATATATATATATATATATATATATATTATATATATATATATATATATATATAGGTTTTGCTTGAATATTACTATATTCTCTTAATGTAAAAGTGTGATTTGTTTTTCTTAATAGACTTATTTAATGGGTTATTATTACAATAGCGTTAGTAGCATGAGTAATCAATATTAATAAAAGAAATTAGAAATTTGATTAATATTTTGAAATGAAATATATTTTAGAAATTAGGTACGGTTGTCTATTTTCAACACTAATTTGCTAGTTCTCCTTTATCTACAAATATCTTCAAATATCTCTGCGATGTTTAACGGCTAGAACGTTGGATTACCATGTACATTTAGAACTTCCATTTTGCTAGAAAACAACAGAACTGTGTCAAACAAGCTGTTCTCTTAAGTCCCATTTTTTTTTTTTTTTTTGGTTTTTTAGTTGTTTTTTTTATCTGCTTTCGATTTCCGTGTGATGAACTCATTGCCTACCCAGCAATCTTTGGAACGCAATCCGAATTTCGGGACAGTCCGAATTATCCTTTGTTTCAACAAACACATATCCGAAAAACTTTCGGGATTGCCGGACAACAGGGAAAACAATGTTGAGCTTCTGTCTGGTTATTATAAAATTATAAACCTTACTTCGAGTCCCGTTTCACATTCGTATAAAGCAATTTTTGAGACTGTTCTCTTTTCTTGACTATGACTTTTATCTAACCCAGATTAGTCCTTTAATAAGCTTTAAAATTATTATGAAAATCAGCATTTAAATGGTCAATTTATTCCCGATTTCCCAATGATCAATTTATTAGTCCTCCATTAAGGAACTAAATAAATCTGCGGACAGAAGGAGGAGGGATGTCCATTCCCCCCCCCCTCCTCCCAAGATATTTTGTTTCTCTCCTCTTCTTAAAAACAGAGCAAGCTAAAGTAGAATTTAAGAAAGATGAAGCTAAAAGGTCATATAGAATTATACTTTCAGTGGTCTGTTATGAGCTTTCCTCTTATCAAAATGTGCCCCTCTCAAAAATTCGAAACCCCGTCAAAATGTGGCCCCTCAAAAATTTTGATGGCGCAACCTGTGCTGTGAAACCCTCTGCTGTTTGCCCCTGAAAAGAAGGTTCATTTAACATAGACCAATTACATAATTTAAACTCAACGATATGATGGACATGCATATTGGAGCAAAGATCCCACAGTGCTTGGATCTGGATTTTGTAGGTTCGATTCTCATATGCTTTGATTGATATTTATTTTTTGCCGGCTCCGATAAATGAATCCTGTGACTCCACTCTAGCTAGTGCATTAAGGTAATCTATTGCTATCCGTCACACCACTGTATCTGTATTTCTCTTTTCATTTCAGATAACGAACGGCTGTCTCCCATCGACTGCAGCACTTGCGCAGCGTATTCAGTGGCCAACATCCTCCCCGAAGGTGGTAAATCGGCCAGGGAGTAAATCATCGCCGCAGATCGCTGATGGTAAACCAAACGGATCTGGTTTCACTGTTGTAACCTCCGCTTCTTAATCAAGATTACGCTTCGCACCTCTATTCAAACATGAATACCACACTTTTTCAACGCTGAATCCTGGTCTTATACTAAAAATCAGGATAAGTAAAATGAAAGTAATTAGGAATAGATTTTATTAATCATCGCAAAGTAGGTTTGCGTGCAATCGTAATATAATGAATCTATAGGATCACTAGCTTTGCAATATCTGACTTTTCGAATTAGTTACTCATTTTCATTCGATTAATCAATTCATTTCATGCACACTTCTGCTTAAAATAAAAATAATAATTTTAGTTTTTCAGCAAAACATTAAAAAAATAAAAATAAATAAATTTATTTTATTATATATGCACAACATTATAACTAAAAAAAGCAGTATTTTTGAAAAATTTACATTCTTATTTTAGGATTCGTTTGGAGATTAACTCAGAATATAATTAAAGATACAATACATCTGTATACCTAAACTTGGTTAAATTATAAATATGCTTGATTTCACGAAATTAAGTAGTTCTACCAATATTTCAATAGTCCATTTTACTCTGATTTCGATAATGTTAATTAATATCAAATTATTATATTATTAGCTATCAAAACTGAATTTTCTACACGATTAATTACACGAAAAAAGTGGCTAAGGAACTTAGTGACAAGGGGCTTAATAGTCCATGAGAACATGATATCAACTTACATAACTGACTTACCTGATTCAGTTATATCGATTATACTTATTTGATAAAAATTATGCATGTTCCCACAAATCATAGCACATGGCTCATAAAAAAAATATGACAAATCAAAGGCTCGAAAATCTACACTTTTCTATCTAATGTTGTTGGAAAACAAATTACTTTATTTCACAATAAGCATTTTAAAATTCCCTAAACTGCAATATTTTATTTTTTTTTTTACTTAAAGAAGTGTGACTCTAAATTAAAACTGGTATGGATTATCAAAACCTTAACATTTTAGATGGGTATAAGAGATATTCGAAAATTATTTAGGTATAGTAAAATTACATAAAAAATTCCTATTTTTTGTCAATAACCTATCATCTAAAATATCAATTTAAAAAATACATAAACAAAATTAACGAATTATAGGAAAATTTGAAAAATGAATGAAAATGGCTTTATATAATAGTGAATAGATAGTAAAAACATCTCATAGAAGAGTAAGACCCCAGTAAAAGGTTGTATAAAACTTTATCTTTAGGTTCTACTTAGCTTAGTTAAGTACGTATGTTTAATTTGGTAAATAACGGATTATCATATGTATATATAGATTTATTGAGAATCATCCTGTGATTTAAGTATCAAAGTTATGTTTTCGTTATATAAATGAAATTCTATTAATATGTACATAATAGGTTAATCAAAAATTAGCTTGTTCGCATAGATATGCATTTTAATTATTGTGTAGCATAAATAATGTTTAAGAACATCGAACTTGATGTAAATAGCTAAACTGTTATTTATTTATTTTATTTTTATTAAATACTTGATATCCTAAAGAATAAATCATGCCATGTTATGTATGTTCTATTAGAATAATAAAGCAATTATTTATAAATATGCTGTATATTTTTTCATCATGATTAACCCCCTAGTTTCGATCTGAATAAGTATTGCAACATGTTTGGTAAGTACTAAACCTATCGACAAGTTTGATTGATGGTAGTATCTGTTACGCGAGACACTTCATCATCCATATATCCATTAACTATGTTAATACTCCATAAAAAAAAAAAAAAAAAAAGAAGTCGTGAAAATAACTATAAATAAAATTGTATATAAATAATGTGTAGATATATTTGGGGAGGGTTATATTTCGGAAAATACTTAATCACTTTTTTTTTCTGATTAATTGTTACCTGATCCCTAAAAAGTGAATTGTGAATCCATGAAAAGTGAATAATATAACTATGTTTTGACAAACAATTATTTATTTGTTTGCAAATAAATATAAAATTTTGTATTTTTTTTAAGCTTATAAAGACTAAAACGGACAATATTTTTGAAGAAATAAAATCGTATTGAAAAAGTAAAATTTATTTTTGTCAGGAACTTCATTGTTATAAGAAACTGAACTACCTGGATTGAAGATAAATTTCTTCAAAACGAAATTCATTTTTATTTTTTTTTTATATTTTTATATTAAATATATTTTTTACATAAAAAAATAAGACAAACATACAACGAAACAAATAGAGGGGATTGAAGATGCAATATATCTTTGATAGTTAATTTCCTTAACAGCAGAACCCAGAAGAAAATAAAAAGGCGTATATCCATCACATAGAAAATTTTTCGGTCGATAAAATTATTACTGAATACAATTTCCTAATTAACTTCTAGGCTAAATTTATTGAATCATGTTTCATGCCGCCCCTCACCTTAAGAAAAAACTAAGACGTTAAATCTATTATACTTATTATTCAGACATAACCAAAACTAAAACTACGACAGAAACTTCCAACTTAGACTCACTTACTAAAACCTATTTGGTCTTACAGGTCTTAAATTTTTGGTTCTGTTAAAAAGACGCACATAAAAATACTCCAAACATTCCAATCCGAAATACGTAGACCTATTGTAAAAGCACCATGATACGTTTCAAACATAACTTTACACACTGACCTAAGAATGCCAAATGTAAGCGAATACATACGGACTCATTACGAAAGATTTCATGACAATCATAATAGTAAGAATGGTTACTACCAGTATGACTGACAACATCATAAGGAGGCTGAGAATGGTCGTGGCTGAGAGATCTGTAAATTTATTTTATTCTTGAATAAAATAACGCCATGGAAGATATACCGCTGGGTATTTTTCTTCTACATGACTGACACGCCATTATTATTGTATCAGTGATTACACAGGCAATCTACTGATTTTCAATGTTGTATTGGACAGGTGTGGATGAATAAATAAAGTTAAGAACAAATGTGGCGTGCTAAGTCTTAGGGAACATGGATCCTAACAAAGAAATGCATAAATACACTTCAAGCTGCTCTAAGAAAAATGGAAAGGAGTATACGGAATACAAACGTAAGCGATACAATAAAAAATGAGAAGATAAAGTACAGAACTAAATTTAAGGAAACCAAAGAGCTGATTTTAAAACCAAAGTGGCAATGAGCTGCACACGTCACAAGTAAGCTGGATGAGGAGTTTACTCAAGCTAAGATTGACAAACACTGGATGGAAGCATTTGCTCAATATTGGGGTTTTTTATATAGTATCTTAAAGGTATCAGAAAAACTTAAATCTTGTTCCTGGGATAAATGTTTTTATTACTCATGTTTTTCGCTTACATATTCAATGTTTCGGGGTTGTCCCCCATCTTCAGGCCCTCTGACAGTCAAAGTAACAATGCTAGATTAGAAAGTTTCAAAATATAATAGAATTAAAAAGTTATAAGAAAAATGACATCATAAAAAAAATATGGATGACATATAGTACAATATTTAGGAACAATAGGAAACAAAATATTTATATAATAATGTGCAAGAAACATAAAATAACATGAGCAGTTTAAAAATTTATGCCAGGAAGAAGATTTAATTTTTGTCAATTTCATTCAAGAAACAGTTTTTCTTATTTATTTTTATTTTTTATCTGTAATTTTGGGTTTTGCCAGTCATAAACTATATGTTAATTACTGTAAAACTTTAAAAAGTACCATTTTATACTAAGGCTTTAGGAAGCATCACATAACTCATTTAAATGACTGAATTAATATCAAAACAATCAAAAAGCCGATACAAATATTTTTTATTAAACATTAAAATGAAATTTGAGAAGAAGTTGGTCGGGGATGCGCTCAATATATAATACTATATCATGTATTAGTATTTTTAAGCTGTATTTTCCTATTGTATGGTATAGTATTATACATTGCCCGCACCCTCGACCATCTTAATCTCAAATTATAACGACGGTCAGCCATTTCCACACCATCATAAAAATAGAATTTAGATCGAAATTCATCGCCCACAAAATTCTACTCTTTTGGGCTCCTACCCTCTTAGTCCCCTCTAGATCTGGCAATGTAATTTATACAAGCAAGGCGGTACAGTATGAAAAATATATTCTGGATTGATTGGATGTCTGGTAAAAATTGCAAAATAACGATTGAGAAGCTTCAAATCACATGTGTCCAAGTAAGGAGTAGTGAGTGAAGCTAGGACATAACCAATGGTTTGTTATTTCTAGTCTAATAGTTGAAAGGTTCCAACATATCTTGGAATGGTTGAGGAACATCACGATATGTGAATTATAATAAAGAAATAAACTTAAAGAATTCAAACAAAGCCATATTTTTAGATGTCAAACGTCATATTTTTAGATGAAACTTGCCGATTTATGTACCCACTCCTATAAAATTGGCGCATTTGACAACTCCATCCATAGTTGTACACCTTTATTCGGCAACGCTTCATCTTCCGGAATTCAATTCACCTTTTTCACATTGTATAAACTGGATGATAATTAGTACCTAGTAATAATGTGTTTTAATTTCGTTATTAAACAGTTGAAGATTAACGAATAATTTGAAGTAGAGAGTGTATAATCCGTATCAGTGTATAAATACTGCCTCCCGAAGGCAATATTTCCTGTGCCCATTCCTTTACCAAATAATCAATAATCATCGTCCGTCCTACGCATACAATCTCCTACAACTCAAATCATCAATCCACATCCTCTCCACAAGATCACGTCCTTCTGACCTTTACACTCCTTTACACAAATCTATCTCATTCCTTTGTTATCCGTTCCACTGCATTCTGGAATTCCATACCATTAAAAATCCGCCATGCACCATGCTTATCCACATTTAAAACTCTCTTATTCCAATTCCTCTTCACAATCAGATGCTGGGCTAAGTATATATTATGCAACAAGGTTCTAATTTTCTTTATATATTTTTTTTTCTTCTGTTTTGAGTATGCAACAGAATTTCGATCACCTCTCACAAAGCAGTGTAAGTAGGTATAAGTCTAAGGTTTACTGTTTTTGTTACCTTTTATCTTCTCTGTTCATAACTGTGTATTTTATTTTATTTAAAAGTATTTTATTTTTTTACTTATCTTCTGCACTCTCCTCTCTATGTGAGGATGTATGTGTTTATGTGTTTGTTTTTTCTTTTTCTGCTCGTAATCTATTGCGTCATAGGTAGATCACAATAATTGTCTACTTTTTCAATACCTTCACATGGTTTCACTTAAACGTCTTAAGGAACATATATAAACCATTTATTTACTCTAGTTATTTTCTTTTATTCTTATTTTTATTTATTTTTTTTTTTGTTATAATGTAGCACTAAAATTGGTTACCTATAAAACTTATTTAGCATTTCTTTCAAATTTTATTTAGTTATAAGTAAGTTGTTGTTTTTTGTACCAATATTATAATATTGTAACCGTTATACCCATCCGCTTTCCTTAATATAACCTCCAAAACTAGCTATATACTCATTTTATTACTAAGATTGTAGTTACTCTTTATTATAATAGGTCATCTGGCCAGATTTATTGTCAATTGGTTTAAACAATATTGTTATTCTCAAGAGGCCTAGTCCCAGAATAAAGATGATTTTCTATTTCTATAATCGGAAGAAATTTAGGGATTTGGTTTAACCTATTATCTATAAACCGTATAAAGGGTTCTGTAAATAAGATTAAATAAAAGATTAAAATATGTCGATTTCGCAAGAAGCAATTAATACAACTTCGTCAATGTTATTTTCATTCGGCAATACGATGAGGCAGGCAAACATTTTTCAAGCTCGCAAATTCATCAAGGAAAATCTTCCACAATGATGATACACTAGAGGGCAACTCATCATCCCAATCAACCTTAAGCAGCCACAAACGTTGTAATAGGCATTTAACCAAAAAATATTACCGGACTGATATATCCATTTATATAGAAAATTTTGGCAATGAAGGATATAATACCTCGCTTTGTAAAAATATGCTAACTTTCCTGTATTGAACACCTGGAATGATCGAGTTTGGGGTCCCAAAACAAACCCAAAACCTTGACACTCGAGGAATCTCCATCCAGGCACAACGGAATTTCTTGATTACCATCGGGTATAACAGAAAGTACTTTTTCGGAATTGCTGGAGAACTTTCTAAGGTCGATGTAATATGATTTATCGATTAAATGTACCAATGATTCTGGGTTATGTACTTATACTGTTATAGATAACATATATAAAAAATATTTTTGCTTTAAATACCCTCCGCAACAACGTGGCGGATTCCCTCAATCAATGGTTGAAGAGGCGCACCTGCTCCATGCTGCAATACGTCAGACTGACCCCAGCTTGCCTTCCATAAAGAGGAGATTTGTGGGCGGAGATCAGCTGGTTGATGACTACAATAGTATACGTGACACAAATATTTCCCTGGAGAAAACCATAAAGGAAATTACTCCCATTCTGTTATCGCTTCTTGGATTAGACTTCCCAACTTTAATGTTTCCAACTTGCGAGAAAAATTGTAGTCATTCTTTATCTGGCTTAAGAGTATTTATCTCAAATAAAATAAATTCTACCGTTCCATATCATAGTATTACTTTCAATTGTGTTTTTATCAGTAATGTATTCAGTATTCGCGTCATCGAACTAGGCATTTATGGAATAATTAATGCAGAAATGCGGTACATATGATTGCTCAACATTGCAAGAAAATGATTTCTATTCGAAGCAAAGTTATGTGAAAGTGAAAGTTATGTGTTAGATTTTTTTAAAGCTACCTATTTACATTCTTTTCGAATCTATATTTTTAGTGAAGAGAATATATAAAACAAAAATAGCCAATGAACATCCCGAAAAGAAGGAACAACTAAGTTTGTCGATAAATAAGAAACTTTATTTAAAACACCATCATTAATTGATGAAATCTTAATTCCTCTCAGAGTTGAATAGGAAATCGTCATTATAGAGGTTTATAGTTGAATAGTGTTTCTAGATTCTGATTTAGTCTGCCATTTAAAGAATCCTGAAAAGCATTTCCTAAGAAATTCGTACCTTTTCCAAGAGGAGCCCTTTTAAAATGATAAATATTAAGCACCATTCATCGCCCTTAATTAAGGTAAGCGTGAATGTTATTCAATTTTATGAATTATAAAAATAAAATCAGGTCGATGGTTATTGATTCGAAGTAGAAAAGAAAAAAAAATTCAATGAGGATATTTGAAAAAACTAAGAGCATGTTTTTAAAAGCAACATTATTAATTATTCATAAGGGGTTCCTTTTTCTTTTATTATCTTCCTCTTTATCTTATTTTGTATTATTATTTTTTTATTAACTTCAAAAGAGGTAGAGTATAAGAGGAGATGTATAAAATTGACGTAGTAAAGGTATTTAAGGGAGTCGATAAGGTTAATTAACTGAGAAGGCTTGTTATTTAGGAATTACCTGAAGAGATTCTTAGGAAAACAAGGTGCTGGGGCTTACCCTTAACATCGAACCAACGAGCACCTGCACAAAAATACAAACTCCCTCTACCCTCCCTCCCCCCCTCAGTTTTCTCTTCAGTCATTTCTCAGCAACTGCTCTTTTAGGAACTATCGATTTTTTTATTGTGCTCATCTCTACAGCAAGTATTTCTTTCTTCTCAAAGTTTGAGAAAATAATAAAAATTAAGAACATTATTATATACTTATATATTATTATTTTTTCTAAACCCCTCCCCCTCCATCCAAAACGTTTATTTATATTATATATTTAGATATTTAGCAAAATTTTTCCATTGATATTACTGATAGGACTAAGTGGAGCGCCACTTTCATGTAACTTTACTAATCCATGTATTCATTACAGAGTCTGTATATTACAGAGTTTGAAATCTATAATTAAAAAAATAATCAAAATTAAATGAGATCAATTTTTTTCTGGAATTTTTAAAATTCATTGCTAATTTTTATTAGGAGCGATTTTTATTTTTGATCGTAATCGATTTACTCTGACCATTGTTTTTGAACAAAATATTTACAATTAACATTAATAGTAGTCCTTGAGCAATACTTTTTAAATCAGAAATATACATTTTTTGTCTATGATATCTATAAATCTCTATGGTACATTTTATATCTGGGGTATTAGGTGGGAAATATTGTTGTCAACTCTAAGCAACAGGTCATATTTATTTCCGAAATTCATTAGAAAATTTGGCTTACAAAAACAAGATCTATATATATATATATATATATATATATAATATATATATATATACATATCTTTTTTTTGTTTATATATACTCAAATTTTATATATATATATAGTGTACTGCGTGCATAATTAAAGCGATTTCAGAACTAGAATATTGAGAAATGTGTATATTAATATTGCATACATACATATTAATATTCAATTTAATTTTTGTGCAAAAGGTGATTTTTGTTTTCTGATCTTGGTGTATTATTTTCAATAATGAACCATTGTGATCGACCGAATAATTGAAAAACTTAACCTCCTCTGAAAATTTGAGGTTTTACGTTTCAGGATACGTAGAATTCGAAAAACGAAAAATTTTTTTGAATATTTAATAGTTGACCGTTGCATTATAGAGGAAGGAGATGGTCCGGAGTGGCGGTGATGAATAGGCTAAATAGTTTTGCCACTATTTAGCGTATTTATGACTGCCACCTCGAAAAAAAAAAATGTTGGTCAGCCCGCCGTCCGCGCATATTCTCCGAAGCTACTGGACCAAAATGGCAGCCGAAAAACCTGCGGTGCTATAGACTGTAGCGCCTTAACGAATGTACCGATTTCAATGAAACTTCGCTAATGTCATCATTTTCTCGACGCCCTTTAAATTTATCTGTATAACATACTTCAACGGAAAGAAGATGGAAAAAAAGTTACGAGGGATGGTAAAATTAAATTCCGAATAACCCAAAAAGTATACACTTTTGTTTTAAAAGTTTACGGAATTACCTACAAAACAAAAAATAATGTTAAAATCGGACAATTAGGAGCAAAGATATGGTCTCTAGTTTTTTCTTGTTTTTCTATATATTCTACTTTTTCTATGTTCTATTGCAAAGGTTATATCCTTTGTTTTGGTTTTTGAATTTTGAATGTTTTACTGAAGTAATGATTTTTTTTTAGCATATTACTAATGATTAATAAAAAAAGTTTAGTCCAATAATTGGAATCACCTTTTATTTATTTTCCTTTGTAACTAGGAAGGTAATG
This sequence comes from Nezara viridula, assembly GCA_928085145.1. NCBI lineage: Eukaryota > Metazoa > Arthropoda > Insecta > Hemiptera > Pentatomidae > Nezara > Nezara viridula. The sequence continues at coordinate 59,166,816 of OV725081.1, read as the reverse complement.
TTACTTTAGATGTATAATTCTATGAAAATAATAAACCATTGTGACATAATTTGCAGGGTTTTTTTCTCAGTGAGTGATATTATTTTTAATGGAATCAATAAACATCCAAGATAGATTTAATTTTTTATTTATAAACCAGGAATGATGTTTAAATTAAAAATCAAATATAATAATTATTACGTGTTTTTGTGGAAAAAAATAATTATAGATTTCAAACCCTTGTATATTACACAGCTGTAGGTAATGCACAAAATTTGGACCAAAGTAAGGCGTAGATGAGTCTCTCTTAGCCCGCATAACCGTTGAGTATTGCGGCATTATATAGCCTGTTCCGTATCGAAAATTGAAATTTACTATAACTTGGACTATTTAATAGATATTTACATGTTAAACTTGACAAATATTGTTATACATTTTGAATATTGTTAATTTTTTTTTCATTTTAAATATTTATCTGCACCTGTCATGATAGTGATAATCAGTATATATATATATATATATATATATATATATATATATATATATATATATATATATATATATATATATAATTTTTTAAACTAAGTTTTATATTATTTTTGAAGAAAAAACTTCTTTTTGTGGAGGTTGAATTAGATCGAGCCGTCAGATCTCGTTCGGAGCTCGGGTAAAGTCGGTTCGAGTCGACTAATTTAAGTGTTTTTGCATTTGGATTAAAATATCTCAGAAACTAAAAATTGTATCTGCATAATGTAAGCGAGGGAAATTTTTAGAATTTCGTCCTCTTTGTAATGAACTATATTTCAAAATTGTATTTTCAAGTGACACCGAGTCAAAAAGTCCGAAAGAGAAAAAACAGAGTATCAACGACTGTTTTGAACATTTATTAAATATCTCAAATTTTGTGACGAAAATATCTAAAAATTTAAATACTATGGAGAATTCAGAATCCAATTCGCAGAAGTGAATATATATATATATATATATATATATATATATATATATATATATTTAATGAACTTTAAAAAAAAAATAAGTGTTTCTATTCCATTTTCAGTTACACTCGGTAGTGTTTCGACAACTGGTCATTAAATTTGAAAACGAAAAAATACAGTCCGTGGTGCAGACCCCTTTTAATCAATTTACTAACATCCGGCCGAAAATTCGTAAATAGTTTCATCACATCGTAACCTACAAATATTTTATTTACGAAAATTCTCGGAATTGGGGCTTTTTCAATCTAGAGGTCGGCAAACTTTGTTTATTTAATTAGGTACTAAAAAATTGTAAATACTCGTTTGCTTTACACTTTAATCGAAAGATAACTTGAGCACAAAGTCTAGAGAAAAAATGGGTTCCAATAGTATTGAGCAGTTTGGCGTGACCTACACCTCAAAATTTTCAAAATAACGAGGTTACATAGGCCAAACGGCTCAATATGTTTTAAGACCATTATTTGTCTCGACTTTGTACTCAAGTTATCTTACGATTAAAGTGGAAAGCAAGTGGGTATTTACGAGTTTTTAGTACCTAATTAAATAGACAAAGTTTCCCGACCTCCGAATTGAAAACTTCCCAATTTCGAGAATATTAGTAAATAAAATATTTGTAGGTTACGATGAGATGAAACTATTTACGAAGTTTCAGCAGGATGTTAATAATTCGATATAAAGGGGTCTGTACCACGGACTAATAGTTCATACAGAATTATAATTGTATACCTATAAAATGTTATTACTTATTGAACATAGAAAAAAAATTATATTTCATATTATTAATCCCACTTTGTTGATATTATTACTTCTATCGTGTAGTCTTAAATCCACACCGGGTTTTTTTTTTTAGAATATGTGACATTTTTTTAATTACATCAGAAAATATTCTTGATTTAGGCTTTGAATAATCAATAAAAATAATCAAATAATTAAATCAATAATCACTAGACAATTTTTTTTTTTCGTCAATAGTGAACAAATAAAATAAAATTTCTACTAACCATCCCATGAAATAAAAATAATCAATAACTATTTTATAATCTATATCTATTTAAAATAATCTATATCTATTTTATTTGTTCAATATTAACAAAAAAAAATATTGCATAGAGATTAAAGATTTAATTTTTAATTTTTCCGACTGCTCCAACACTTACTAGACAAACGCTCCAAACTTTCAATTAATTACAAAAGACTTATCTACATAACTATAATAATACCTATATGGACATATGGAGTTGAGCTTTGGGGCTCCACGAAACCATCGAATTCCTATCGTATCCAATCCTTACAATCCGAAATCCTCCGTAAAATCCTTAATGCTCCATACTTCTTCACAAATAAAACCATTCATCAAGACCTTAATGTACCATATGTCGCTTATTTAGATCGAGCCAGATATCTATCCTTTCATGATAAACTTCAGTCCCATCCAAATCCGCTTGTTTCCACTCTTGCTTCTTCCTCGATTCCTGATGATCCTCCTAGGCGTCTGAAAAGGAGATGGCCTCGTGATCTTCTAACTTAAAATTATTTAGGGAGTGCTACCACTGGGTAGTATCTCTTCAAGCCTGTACATGCCATTATTTATATTTGCGCATATTTACTAGTTGTATTTGTATACAGTTGTAAATTCCATCAAATAAACAAAAACAAAAACAAAAAATTTTAATTTGGCCTATAACTTTTTACTGATCTTTTTAAAGCCTAAATCAAGAATATTTTCTGAACTGATTTAAAAAATGTCACATATTATATAAAGAAAAAAAAAGATAAAATTAAAATTTCAGTTTCTGAATTAAATTATCTAAATTTAATGTATGAAATTATTGGGAATACCTTTTTCAAGTCGAAAGTAATTTTGACATAAAAAAAAAATTTAATAATTGACAAAATATAGAAATATTAGATACACATTTTTATCAGGTTTAATAAACTTTTTTTTAATGAACAAATGCAAAAACCCAAAAATTTTCGAAATTAATATTCGCATTTAAACATGAAAATAAGTTTATTTTAGCTATAAACGATAGGATATTAGTAAAATTTCTGCATTTATTGTTCTTGAATAAGACAATGTAATATAAAAAAAACCTGAAAAGAACAGTGTTAGTAAGCATGAAGCATTACACTGAACTAAATCTGTTTTTAATCCGAATTAAAGAGTTTGAATATCTATCATAAGGACCTTTTCTAAATTAAGATATCAGGCACAAGTGAATTAATAGCCAGAAATCATTGGATTGTGCTGGTAGCCTCGGGCTCGGAGGGATGTAATACCATTCGGGCTAAACAATGACTTCGGGGGGACCGCCGGCAAATCCTCTTCTACACGCTTGAGGGGTAATTTTAATTTTGTCCAAGAAGAGAGGCCCGGCATGTTACTCGCTCTATATATAGAGAGAGAGCCATAATAGAAAAATAGCGGTGACCAGTCAGCAATAAATAGGATTTGGGATTGGGAGGGGGAGCGGATCCGGGGGGGAGGGGATAATACCTCGGCTATATCTGGGATAATTGGAGTGCGGATTGGAGCCGTAGCAGGTGAATAATCATAATTACTCAAGGCTCTAGTCGTCTGGATATAATTCTCATATCGGATACGGTGGGACTTGTTGCCTTATCTTGGGGTATGTTATAACCCCTTCGAAGAAGCGGAACAATGAATAGAACAATTATCGGCATGAAGTATATTTATATAAGAAGAAGAAGGAGGAGGAGAAAAATAAATTTTATTCTGTGATATTTAGTCACCTAAGAATAATAACAATTAACAATAGAAGAGTCATTTGTCTGGTGTGAAATGACAAAAAATAATTAAAATTAATAATTTCGAGGAAATAACTAACCCTTCCACCTTATACCCTATACCTTCTCCCCATGCTTCAATTCATTTTTATTTTTGTCAACGAAGTTTCAGATAATTTGCCTTTTTTCAAGTCGAAATATTCACATCATTATCCTATCATCTATGTCATATTATTTTTATATAATTATTGTAAAAATTTTCTTTTTTCTCCTCATTATATTTTTCTAATATTAATTTCATTACTTATTTATAAATAGTCCATTCTTTAGACTGTCAATAAAATAAACGTTTTTTTTTTAATTAACATCAAACGAACAATTATCAGCATGAACTATATTTATATAAGAAGAAGAAGGAGGAGGAGGAGAAGAAAAAAATAAATTTTATTCTGCGATGTTTAGTTCCCTAAGAATCATAACAATTAACAATAGAAGGGTCATTTGTCTGGTGTACAATGACAAAAAATATTTAAAATTAATAATTTCGAGGAAATAACTAACCCTTACACCTTATACCCTATACCTTCTCCCCCTGCTTCAATTCATTTTTATTTTTGTCAACGACGGTTCAGGCAATTTGCCTTTTTTCAAGTCGAAATATTCACATCATTATCCTATCATCTATGTCATATTATTTTTATATAATTATTGTAAAAATTTTCTTTTTTCTCCTCATTATATTTTTCTAATATTAATTTCATTACTTATTTATGAATAGTCAATTCTTTAGACCGTCAATAAATTAAACATTTTTTTTTAAATTAACATCAAACGAACAATTATCAGCATGAACTATATTTATATAAGAAGAAGGAGGAGGAGGAGAAGAAAAAAATAAATTTTATTCTGCGATGTTTAGTTCCCTAAGAATCATAACAATTAACAATAGAAGGGTCATTTGTCTGGTGTACAATGACAAAAAATATTTAAAATTAATAATTTCGAGGAATTAATTTAATTTGATCCTTAAATCTTATACCCTATACCTTCTCTCCATGCTTCAATTCATTTTTATTTTTGTCAACGACGGTTCAGGCAATTTGCCTTTTTTCAAGTCGAAATATTCACATCATTATCCTATCATCAATTTAATATTATTGTAATATAATTATTGTAAAAATTTTCTTTTTTTATCTTCTCTTTATATTCTTCTAATATTAATTTCATAATTTATTTATGAAAAGTTAATTCTTTGGACCGTCAATAAATTAAACATTTTTTTTTTTATGAATATCAAACGAACAATTATCAGCATGAACTATATTTATATAAGAAGAAGAGGAAGGAGGAGAAGAAGAAAAAATAAATTTTATTCTGCGATGTTTAGTACCCTAAGAATAATAATAATTAACAATAGAAGTGTCATTTGTCTGGTGTACAATGACAAAAAATAATTAAAATTAATAATTTCGAGAAAATAATTTGATTTAACCCTTAAATCTTATACCCTATACCTTCTCTCCATGCTTTAATTCCTTTTTATTTTTTTCGACGACGTTTCAGGCGATTTGCCCATTTTCAAGTCGTAATATCATCTATGTAATATTATTTTTATATAATTATTGTAAAAATTTTCTTTTTTATTATCATTATATTCTTCTAATATTAATTTCATAACTTGTTTATGGAAAGTCAAGTCTTTGGACCGTCAATAAATTAAACATTTTTTTCTAAAGTGTGGACATAAGGCTTTTGCATAAAAAGAGCAAAAATGTGTAGCATTTGATGTTAATTTTTAAAACAAGTTTAATTTTTATTAAATAATTGACTTTTCATAAATAAGTTATGAAGAAAAAAAATTTACAATAATTATATAAAAATAATATTACATAGATGATAGGATAATGATGTGAATATTTATTTAATTATAAATGCCCTTGAAAATTAGGAAGATTTTATATAAAACGAAAAAATAATTAAATTACAGAGTTATGTAACCTTAGAATTAATATAAAGGATGAGCATAAGTAAACTAATAATAATTATAAATAAATATCAGTATGTTTACATAATTGTACTGAAAAGCAACTCACCTAATATGTAGATTACTGGTATTGCCCAAAATCGGTCTTGGTCTTGCTGTTTGCAAGACCAAGAGTAAGGCCGCCTCACTATTGCAAGATCAAGACCAGGACTGGTAAAAAAATCGATTTTTTAAATAAAAATTAAGGCAAAATAGTTGTGAATACTCGACAATTTTAGTTACTATATGTTAATAATTGGTATAACCAATATACTTTTGCGTTTAACAAGTCTAATTTTTCATTCGCGCTTAGTTAGGTTTCTGTTATCTAAAAAAATCACAGTAATATCTCTATAGTAATAAGCTAATAAGTAACTGCAAGACTGTTGCGATACTCTTGCGCAAGAACAAGACCATGACCAAGAATGAGTTTGCAAGACCAAGAGTCGTCTCGGTCTTGCATTTGGGCAACACTATAGATAACTGTTAAACAATAGTAAAATGAGGCTGACAAAACTTGAAAACGAAAATTTAATTCTTACATATATTCGGAAGATTATTTGCTGAGAAGATTGATGAATAATTGATGCTTAAATAAAGTTAAAGAATAGGATTGTTGTTGTGAAGAATAGGTTAGGAGGTTGGTAAGGAATTCCAAAACAAGGTAGTAGATACTGTAAAGCATTTTCCAAAGGAAGCAGTTCTAGTAGGTTTTTTGGTTGTACAGATTTGAAAAAATGAATACTTCAACTCGGCATACCAACTGGAGACGTGGGAGCGCCTTGGGACCCCGAAGTTAAATCTAATGAAACGATTCAAATTAAAAGAATAGGTCCGATTGTAACTGTAGAACAACTTACCTTAAATCAGAAATAGCGAGGTATCGATTACTTGTGAAAAAAAACAAAGAAAATATTTTATATTAAATAAACATCCTTGTTTTGCAAATCAAAGAGAGCCGAACCTAAATCAAATATATACAATTGCAAAACTTCATTCAGTAATATTTCATAACCTCAAACTACTAAGAACGTTAATTAATTTTTCTATTGAGAAATCAGATAATTGATATATAAAAGAGCTTCTGTTATTTCGGTGCAATTTCTGCGATTTTATAACGATAAATAAGGCCCAATTTTTTTAGAAAAAAGATGGAATCGCAAAATTTCTTTATGATCCACAAGCGAATTTCTCTTATAAGTGAACTTTCTGCCCTCTTTTCACATAAGTATATAAAGGGAAATGGAAAAAGTATACGATAACAATAAAATAGGAGAATATAAGATGATAGTATAAAAGAGATATGAAAGAGTTAGGTAGGGGAATAGAGTTGACTACTATACAATATAACCCTGTGGGGATGCTCCCCCGGGATCCTGTTAGCTGGACTTCTTCCTTAACCCCCATCCCTCCCCCTCCCCTCCCCCAAGTCCAGGTGGGGATCCTTGTTAAAGCTATCCTTAACAAACCCCAGGCCCTGCCTTACTTGCACCCTTCATTTTTATACTCTCTCCCATAACACATGTTACCGTCCTACAACCAACTTCCATTTCTGCTTTTATATAGGTGTTAAAAACCAACGGTATCTAGGCTTTTCAAGTTAAGGAAATAAAACAAATATTGTTCGAATTAATGAGAAACTCTAATCATCGATAATAATAATAATAAAAGGCTTAGCGAACCCGAAGGTTCGATGCCGACATCACCAATCGCTTATTACACACCTCTCTCCACCGTTCGCCGTCCAAACCCAGTCCCTTCAGATCGGCTTTAATGCAATCTTCCCACCTTCGCTTCGGTCTACCCCTCGGACGCTTACCATTCGGCACAGCAAATATTAACCTTTTAAATTCTCTCGTTACTAAGCCCAACAACTTTACAAGCCCATTTGATTCGCCGCGATGAAATTACCTCAATTATATTACCCGGATACAGTTCACGCAATTCGGCGTTGTGTAACCGTCTGAACTCTCCGTTAACTCATCCTTCTTCGGTCCGAATATTCTACGCAATACTTTATTTTCAAAAACCTTAAGACGCTGCTCATCCCTTAATATAACGGCCAAGTTTCGCATCCATAAAGAACTGTAGGCAAGATAATTGTTTTATAGATTCTAATTTTTAAGTTCCGGGACAAGAGACGCGAACTAAGTAGTTTTGTCACAGAAAAATAACAAGCATTTCCCGCCTTCAGTCTAACCTTAATCTCTTCTTCAATTTCGTTTTTTCTAGTTATCGTAGAACCTAGATACCTAAATTTATCTATCTGTTCAAACATATTACCATCTATATCAATATCACCAGTAGTATCGCCATTTTTGCAGCTGACCATATATTTTGTTTTATCCACGTTTATTTGGAGTCTTTACCGGCTTTGATTAACGTGGTCGTATTTAGTTTTATAGTTTCAACGTCTTCGCTTAACAGTACCAGATCATCAGCATAGCCCAGCACGGATGTTGTCCCGCCCAGATCCAACCCTTTCTCGGTACGCATTACCTCCCTAATGGCATGTTCTAATGCCAAATTGAACAGGACAGGCGAAAGGGAATCCCCCTGTTTTAAACCCGAACGAACCTCAAATTTTTCGACAATTATTACCGATTCTAACTTTATTGAGTGTCTCCGTCAAGCACATCCTGACTAGATTTACTAGTTTTTTTGGAATCCCCTGCTCGATTAGAATATTATACAATTTCTGGCGGTCAATATAAATGTAAGCCTTTTTAAAATCTATATACAGCTTGTGAACAATACCTTTGTACTCCAATTTTTTCTGTAATATTTGCCGTAAAGAAAATATTTGATCAATAGTCGAACGATTCCGTCTAAATCCGCATTGGTAGTCTCCGATAATTTCCTCGGCGTATTCCGTGATTCGACTGGTTAAGATTAAAGTGAATATTTAATAACATACCGGAAGGAGTGAAATTCCTCGATAGTTATTACAATCCGTCCTCGGACCCTTTTTGTGAATCGGAATAAGAATAGATTCTTTCCATTCTTTAGGCCATTTCTCATTCACCCAGATCTTTTTAACCAACCGATGTATTTTAGAAACTCCAGCTTCCCCGCATGCCTTAATTAGTTCAGTAGGAATATTATCGGTTCCCGCTGCTTTATAAGATTTTAATTTTCCGAGAGCTACTTCAACTTCCTCTTTACTCGGTTCTTCAATCAACGGTTCAGCACTCTGGTACTCAGAAGGAGGACACAGATCATAATTTCCCGTATTTAAAATATTGTCAAAGTGGTCCTTAAACTTATTCAATATGTCAACCGGATCGGTCAGAATATTGTTATTATCATCCCTAATTCCAGACGTTACGGGCCCACATTTTCGTGATCTGTTTATACCTTTGTACATGGCTCTTACGTTATTTTCGATTCTATTAGTTTCTATTTCAATTATTTTATTTGTAAGATACTCCCTTTTTTTATTTTTGAGCAATTTTGTCGTTTCGTTCTTTGAGGTTCGGAAGTATTCCAGATTGTCTTCGCTAGGATTATAGCTTATAGGATTAGAGCTTTTAATTTAGCGGCTTTTCTTTGTTCGTACATGTTTAAGCAATCTTCATCAAACCACGGTTTGTTATTCTTTTTTTCCTTTTTTCCTAGACACGAGTTATCGACCGCTTTAATATTATCCCTGATCTCTACCCTATCCCTAATCATCGATATGAGAATATATAAAATTTTGCTCAATCCTTCTAATGTTCGACAGAAGAGTGGCGTGTGGCCTCCAAGACTTTAAACAAGCGTCTGAAAATATGATATCAAAATTTAAAATCAGACAAAAAGTAAATACAAGCCCATACCTGCTCAAGACATATATCCATATGTCTTTTTTTTTTTTTTTTTCTTTATTGAGTATTATAACAATCTGTCTCTTGGACATTGGTTATAGTGAGGTAGGATGACATTCACACTATATGTACAAAAAAATAAAATAAATAGAAAAAAATAATAATCAAAAGTATATACAATAGACAATAAAATAAAATAACCTAAAAAATAAGAAAATTAAAACAAAGAAAAAAAAAAAAGCATGCATACCTATATACAATCAGGCGAGGGAACACCAGGAGAACCCTGCGCTACTCTCCCAACCGCGTCACTGGTACTAAAGCCAGCGGAGATTGGTCGAGAGCACTTTAGCCGCATACACTCATGTCTTGAGTGAAGAATCTGGCCATTGCCAGAACTCCAATTTATACAATCTACAAAAGGTCGCGAGGCCACTGCCGTTTCAACCTTCTCGGAGGTTCTTCTTCTTCTTAATTACATTATTTTAATCCAGAATTTTAAGGTTAATAACAACAGTTTCCTGGTACGTAAATGTAAATAACCTTACGATAACCAAATATCGATCAGCACACATGTATTCTTTACTATAAGTTTTCATATTAAACTACACATACACAACAACAGGCTTATAAACCACTTGGCCACGGTTGACATGTCCATCAGGAGTTGACTAAAAAGGAGCTTGATTAAACTGTTAACCGGGCGGGACGTGTAAATACGTCAAACGTAAACTATAGCGTGTATTAGTAGGATGTATGAATACGTCCTTGAAATATGTGTTGCGCTCTGGAACGGGTGGGACGTATAGTTTCGTACAACAAAGGTATTAGTCATCGATACATTTTTCGACATGAATGCCGAGTTTGCTACAAAAAAAGATGTTTGGAAAGAATCTACATATTGGTGTCCGGATCGTAAGGTAGCAATATGTATCAACAATTGTTGTCAAATATATCACACGGAAATTGAGTTTGGATTTTCACATATATACATTTTATTTTTTTAACTCAGTATTTATATTTTATTTGTGCGCTTTTGTTAACTTTTTTATTTATTTTTTTATTGTGCATCTAAATAAAAAAAATATATATTTTTGTACTCTTTATAATTGTTTGTAAAATTTATAATATCTTAATTCGATATTTCCATTTGTTTGTTGGAATTCTTTATATTTGTTAGTAATTTTGTATTTTCCTTTGTGCTATATATATATATATATATATATATATATATTATATATATATATATATATATATATATATATATATAATAAACGAAGACATATATATTTCATAGCCTTTTCATTTATTTTAAGCATAAATAAAAAAAGTAATAATATGAAATTACGTTCTCCTGGTGTGACGTACGTTCGCGCCCGTTATACGCTGCAAAATTAAAAAGGAGATTCCCCGGGTGACAGGTTAAAGATCTCCTTTCGTGAATTATGGAAGAAAATAAGGACTAGGAAGTTCCGCTGTTCAATTTTGCATAATTATTAAACAAGGAGAATTTTTAACCATTTACTTTTCACTGTCTTAAAAAATTCCTTAAAAAAATAATTAAAGATTCCATTAACCAATACTTTTTGACAGTATAATTTTTTCTTATTTATTATATGTTATGTTTTTTTTTAATTTCTGTCATTTTAAATTATATTTATTTGTTGAATTAAAATTATTATTGCGTTATTGATATAGTACCACCATAGTTATTGAATTATGACATATTTCCTTCTTAAAATCAATTATGTTTTCCAACCCCTCAAGTTCTTCCTCCGGAACCTCCTATTGATCTCCAAGCCATGTCTTCCGTTGAAGCGAGATAAACCGCTCAACTTCCACCCGACAAAAGTACAACGGATCCTGTTTTGTTTTATCGGGGATGGAGAATCCTCTAGTTGAGTCACGTCCATTATTCGTTCAAGTTTCTCTTATCACAAACGACCTGTTTTGTAATTGACACCCGTTCCTACATCCCTTACAAGACCGTCAAGCCCTTCGGGAGAAGTTAGACGAGTTAAACAAGTAGGAAGGGCATTACAATAGGGGCGCATTGAGGATCTACCAATTTCCCAGAATTGCCTAAGTTTCCAGGAGCTGTTTTTCTTCGAGTGCATGGCAGGACACAAGGAGGAGAGTGAAATATATTGTTCTTGCAGGCTACAATCCCTACCATAAAAATAATCTTCTTTTACAGAAAAAAAATCCTTTAGAAGTAAAAACAATTCACGAGGGTTATAGTTATCCTGAATGGCTTTAGACAATTTATTTAGGCAGGTTTTAGGTTTTATGACGTAACGCTACGACTCATAGAAATGGAGCAATAATCATAAACCTCAAAGAATCTGGAAATTTGTAGGCAATCATAGGACAAATAAGCACAACAAAGTGAACTGCGAAGTAGGGTATGTTATAAAATAATGATTTTTATCCCATTATTTATCATTTAAGTGATAATGCAAATGTGTTTTTTACTAAGATAGCAATTACAGGAATTTTTAAGTGATAAAATAAATCTTTTTAGTTCATCGTAAACTAGACAAAATTTACTTCAAATGAGAATACAGTTCATCATTGTTAAAACCAATTAAGGAGTACTTTCGATCTGCTAAACTAAGATAAATTCTATTTTTTTTTAAATCATAAATTATTCCAGTTTTTTTTTTTTTTTATCCTCTTCCAATAGTCCAGGAATTGATTCGTCTTACAAGAATTGGTCAGTATGTATAAGTGACGAAATAAATATTTCCAGTTCTAAAATTTACGTTTTCCAAAAAAATAATTGAAGCTATCAGCAATTTTCTGTATTTCAGACGTAAATTTTAGGACATGAAACATTTATCAATAAAACGTGTATTTAGGCATTTATGTTTATTAAAATCCCAGATCATGAAAAAACAAATAAACTTCTTTGTTTTTGGCAATGATGACTTCCAATCAAACAACAATTGAATTGATTTGTTGTATTTTCAAATTAAATGTTTATGTGTTAAAGTTTCGGGATATTTACTCCCATCTTCAGAAATACAATTCCAATGTTTTTTTTTTTTTTTATTCATGTTGGCTTAAATCTAATGTGCTCCATTGTCAGGTTCTAAATTCATGTTATAATAAATTAAAGTATATAATATACAGAGCACCATCATGCTTTTAGACCAATTATTGGGTGTCTGCCCAGAAACATAAAGCAGCAGACACCCAATAATTGCTCTAAAAGCATAATGATGCTCTGGATATTATATACTTTAATTTATTAAAACATGAATTTAGAACCTGACAATGGAGCACATTAGATTTAAGCCATGAAGCAACAAAAAAACATTGGAATTGTAGTTCTGAAGATGGGAATAAATGTCCCGAAACGTTAACACGTAAACATGTAATTTGGAAATACAACAAATAAATTCAATTGTTGTTTGATTGGAAGTCACCATTGCCCAAAACAAAGAATAACATACGAATTCCCAGAAAAAAGAATAAATTATAGCTTTGCAACGATTTATTGTAGTCGTTTTTGCTGAAAACACGGGTACTTTTAAGTGACAGGATGTAAAATCACACCATTTTCTTTACTCAACTTGAGGTGAATCTCTATTTTTTTCTTTAAAAAACTTCAAGTTAATTAATATTGACTTAACAGTTATTAAACGAGGAAGTTTTTCTAAATGTGAGATATCTATAGTATAATTGGAGGTGATGAAAAAAATATCTCGAATAATTTATAATTTTTATTAAATAGAACTTAGTTTAGCCGTTCGAAAGTCCTCTTTTTTTTCTTAACTATTTATTTATTTAAGAAAAAAAATGTTTAATTATTTATTTATTGAAGGGAGTGAGGTAACTCAGTGGTAAGGTACTGAACTTCCAATGCTAAAGGTCCCAGGTTCGAATCCCGGCTCATGGCAGAAAAATTATTTATTCTGTTTCATTGGTCGTGGGGTGATAGACCTTCCTAGGGCGCACCCAGCCTCCATAAAGTTGTTAAAACCTGTACCACTACGACCCATGAAGGGTTTGGGGTTCAGTACTATTTAGGGTAAGTACTGTTTCTAGGTCAGCGGTTGTGCAAGGAGGTGAATTGACCGAGATCACGCTCTACCCGCCAGGTTTTCTCTCTTAATTAATCATATAATTAAGGGTACCCACTTTACAGAGGCTGGGTGTGCCCCAGGAGGGACTCCCGACCCAGGGTCGCCCCACGGCCAATGAAACAGATAAATAAATTTTCTGCCATGAGCCGGGGTTCTAACCTGGGACCTTTGCATTGGAAGCTCAGTGCCCTACCACTGAGCCACCCCATTCCCCCCACGAAGTTTCCCATAAAGTTGGTAACTTTAATTAAAAATAATTGATTAAGGGAAAATCCTGGCGGTTGAGCGTGATATCGGTCAAATCACCTTCTTGCACAACCGTAGACCAAGAAACAGTGTTTCTCTGAATAGTACTGAACCCAAGACCAAGACCTTTTATAATTTACAGCAAAGCAATTTTAAGTTCCTTAAATTAAATATTTCTTTAGTTATCTCTTCCTATTTAACAATATATCATTTTAAAAGACAAAAAATTTAAATTTCCTACTTTTCTGCCGAAAATCGCACCAATGTTTATATAAACTTTTTTGCAGCTCTTGAGATCTGCTATCATTCCTATAAATATTTCCCTATACTTATGGGACACTCTCTATAATAAAACTAAGGAAACGCATAAATTAAAATAAACATAGATGATGTAAAATTAATTTTAAGTCTGCCCGAACATCAAGTCTAAGGATACATTCACATAGTCATTCAAACCTCCTATAACGTCAGAGTTGAAAAAAGAAAATGAAACCAGACAGACACCCGCAATACATCGATACAGGAGGGAAGGAAACGTTCAGTGGTCACTAATCATATTTAATGGTGACTTGTGCAGCGTGGAATACACGTGTCAGCTCACGTGTCCGTGTAACAGAGAGAACACGTGGAGATTGTAGGCAATTAGGGAGGAGCTTTAACTATCGGGCGGACGGCTCCTTTGCCCGCAACGCACCAGCCGGCGATAAAGGGCGGCTTAGGTTTTCAAGCAGAATTAATGATCCCTGTTTGAATCGGTAAAACATTTTGACTTTGTCTCAGGTTTATCCTCATTACTTTAACGTCGGTTCGGTTTAGTTATCTCAAAGGAATGTGTTTACATGAGACTTATTTCATTGAATACAGTCCTTTTTCTATTCACCTCGGATTTAGGAATTAATCCTTCAATTTTTTATTCTATCAGTCGCTGTTTTTTAATGTTCTCATTAAAATATGAATAAAAGGCTTAGTCACATCGTAATTTTTGTTTTTTAAACGTTAATACCTACTTTGATTCAGAAAAAAATAATTAGGAATGGTTAGATATATACATATATATATGTACCTATTTTTATTTATTTTTAGTAGAAAATATTGTCGGTTTATTGCAAACATTTTTCTAAATACATTTTTGACAAAGCTGAACTCCAAAGAACGTTTTTATGAATTTTAACCATATTTATAATAACATAAAAAAAAATAAAACATTAAGAGGTATAAACTGAAACGAATACTTTTATACATCAAATACAGTTACCATCAAACGCTCAATTTTTCTGATTTTACAAGGAGAAAATCTTTTATGATAATTACCCAGAAATGTTTAATAAAAATTAATTAGAAAAACAAATTTTGATCTATAATATATTGATTTGTCCAGGATTAATTAATTAGATTTCTTTTCTCAAAGGCTGATTTGTATTTATCGTACTTTCTAATTACCAACATTACCTGTAATCATCATGGTATAAATAGGTGGCGGAATTAAAATAACTTTTACTAAATAACTTAATTTATTTCTATGTTTAATAAAGAATTATATACAAATAACATAGACATTTTAAAGTGCAAATACTACATGCAATAAACTAAATACATGGTTCAAAGAATTTAATAATTAACTGTGAAGATATGATTTCAGATGACCTGTTTGACAATTATTGCCATGAAATATTTTTACATTAGGATTGGGAATTACAACTTAGCTGTTGTATATGAAGTGATGTAGTTAGTAAGTTTCATCGCTACATCTGCTGATACAAGGTCATCTCGTCAAGCCCAGGCCCAAACTCTGCCAGGAGTCCAATCTTCATGGTAGGGCCAAGGATTCTGTCCACAAGCTGGAAGAAAACATCCTTCTTAATGAAGAAAACGTCCTTTCTTACTTTTCAGTAGATTTGATATAAAAATTCAGGGTGGAGCAAGTATAGCTTTTATTGGTTCTTAACTTCACCCTATTACTTCACAATAACTGGTAACATCCTAAAAGGAACCAATTACTGATTACCTAAGGGTTAAGCCTTTTACTAATTTGACTCTAAGGGACGTCGTTCCGTAGACCCATCGGTCATCGGTCATTATCTATCTGCTCTCCCCCTTGACACTTTTTTTTTATGTCAGAAGTCGGTTTCATTCAACTTTGTCTTCCGCAACCCATATTAGGTTTAAAATATAACTACCTGCTAGGTTCAATACATAGCAGTTACAAAAGGTTATGAAATGTAACTTAATGACTTTTTATAATGAACCGACAATAAATTGTTACATGACTGCCCATCTGTTTTTTAAATATATCTTTGATAATTATGCACATACTTATATTCAATAATTATTTTTTAGTTATTCATTTATTGTAATAGTTCTTGGGGCCAGAGTTAATATTTATTTGCCTGTACACTATAAGTATTAAGGGACTTTGTCCCAGAATAAAATTAATTCTTCTATTCTATTCTACAGTATGGTTTAAATCTGGTTTACTATGAACTTATAGTCTGTATACTAATATTAAAAATATTAGTATATGGCAAGTTCCTAAGCTCAGTGCTAACTTCAACATATTTCATCATGCCGTAAAATCATGTCAATTTGGACAACTATTTATGTCGAGCTTAGGAACAACCTGATGGATTCCATCGAAAGCTTTACTCCCATGAAAAGTTACAAAACACATGAAAAATAAAAAATATTGTATGGAAATAACTGCCAATTGAATTTCTGGATGTAAAAGATGAAATAATTATGTATAGAAAAAGTAAACTGAATAGAAGTATATAATGAAATTGAAAATAACAACACTGAGATTAGACCCACCAGATACATCAACCACAAAAGCCATGATTTCTATCAATGAGTTAAATAACAGTTTGATGTATTTCTAATTCCAACAATGAAATCAGCACTGAATTTAGAAACTTGCAATATACTAATATTTTTAATTTTATTAATTATAAATAAATAAATGTTTTTGTAAAACATACTTTTTTTAGCCTAAAAGGCTAATTAAATAAAATAAAGAATTCTCCCAATAAACTGAACAAAAATTATTAAAATCTGATGAAAAATAACTAATAAAATTTACATTAGTATTTTAAAAATGTAATAATAAAACCCCATGTATTTATTTATAAAGTAACCTTAAATAAACAGAACAAAGAATATATTCTACAAGTTTTATCTTTAATTCTTGGGCAAAATTTAATCTCAGTTCTCAGAATTGAATAAACAAAATAATTGATTTGATTAAGTAATATTTGGGTTATCTTCATTAATTAAGAACGAAGTTGTCCTTGTAGTTAAGTTACAGTTTATTTCAGTTCATTCTAAAATCACCCAATATATAATATTTTTATGTGAAAAAGTCTTCAATTTATTTAAAGAATGTCCTGAAGATGATAAAAAACCATGGTTATAGATGATCGATTATTACGTTTACATGTATATAAACCATAATTATTTTCTACAATATGTTGTATAATTACTTAGCATTGTACGTGTAACATGTTTATTTCAAATTCTTATATTTATCTACAAAAGTTTTCATTGATGTATCAATTGTTTTATAATACATATGGTATTTTTATTTGGTGTAATTTCATATTTCATGGTGAGATCAAATTCAGAAATAAATAAATGAAATTCTGCATTAATTTTATAAAAAAAATATGTCAGCCATTTGGATTAAAGCTATGTTAAAATATAGGATTTTAATACTACTAGCGCTTTCTATTGGCAGCTAGGCAGCATCAACAGAACTTGGCAACAATATTTATGGTTTGAAATGCTATTTTTTTTCATATTATTACTAATATTTTTCATTACAATTTATATTGTAAAATTCACTAATCCTAGAAAACATCATTTAATAACAAATTCATTTCAATATGAATCTCTCTGACACTTATTCATTTATTTATTGTAAAACATTTCTACCACTGGGGACATTTACACTTAAATTAATACTAAAAGAAGATATTTTCTTTAGGGTCACAAATCTAATTTTATTCCAAATTTTATCCATCCAAAAATATTGGTATTACATCAAGAGTTTGATTAAATGTAACTGAGTTAGGTTCATCTTAGTATTTATTAATTTGAAATAGAATATCGCATTCTATTTTCAATAATCTTTCAACTTCCATATTCCATTTCTCCACAAGATAAGGGAATCAACAGATGATTGTCTGTTACGAATTCAAAATTTAATTTAGTTTGTTGCCACATGACATTATCTTTTTACTACTATTTTATAATAAAAATCAAAGTTTAAAAAATGGAGAAGCATTAGAAAACAAATAGATAAAAGTATATGAACTAAACTTTAGAAATTATGATTAAATAATTAGTTTTGATTAACTAATTGAATAAATATTACACCAATTAATGTTTACTTTATGTCATGTTTGGTTTTTAAATATTTTCTATAAATTATCAGTCACAGTTTAAAATACGAAAATGTCATGTGATTTTAAAAATAAAATTTAAAAAAGTAACACTGTCTTATGAACTAAGATTTTCTTCATATATTATTTACCAATGATGTTTTATGGTTTTTGCGTGATAGCTCTGTGTCAGGACATCGATATATTTTTTTTATCCTTCTATGGCATTTACTTATTTTATTTTTTTCTACACGAATCGGCCAGCAAGGACCACACGAATATCATTTCTTGTTCTTCTTCACACCTTCCGCCTTCCTTCCACTCTAATACTCTTTGATCCTCCTGGACTGTTCCTCTCGCTCTTATTTAGTCAATTTTTTCCCTCGTCTCTCCCGCCTCTCCACAAGAACCGCAAACTCTTATAGTTTTTTTTAACCAAAAGTTCCTCTTTTATTTGCTTTTCATTTCCCCCATACTTTTATAGCTGCAGATTTTGTCAAAAATTTTCTTGTTTAATCTCTCATTGTTCATTCTGATCATAGCCCCGTAGAACCTCAGTCTTCAGAGTTTATTTATTTACTATATTTATAATTTATAATTTATAATTTATAATTTATAATATATTAACTCATGTATATTCATTGGTTGTTGTTTAAATTTTGTATCCCTATGAACCACCCCTCCTCCCTGATTAGAACCTAGTAAATGTATATATGTACATATAAAAGGGGCTGTCGGGTGGCAGGATACCATGGTCCAGGGAGCCTTGCAGATCAGTGACATGATTCGATGTTTCTTTACATTTTGAAAAACATTAAAGCATTATCTCTAGCCATGGCTTAACATTAACCCAAAAATAGAAGTCAATGCACTAGTTGTGAACATCAATTTTATTTACCACTACAACCCATGAAGGGTTTTGGGTACAGTACTATTTAGGAAAAGTACTGTTGGTCAAGGGTTGTGCAAGGGAGGTGATTTGACCGAGATCATACTCAACCACCAGGTGAACCAATGTTTATTTCATAGAATATATTGGAGATTTGGGATCATCTCTTCAATGAAGAACAAACAATTAATATCCAGATTAATAATTGACCTGTATATCTCTAAAATATTTTCTACTATTTCAAATTTCTGAAATCAAAGGTATTTTGAAAAAACTGTAAAAGGACAAAGATCAAGAAAACAGTCCATTGCCATAATGTCAGGCTGTTATTTATTTATGGTATATATATAAACACCAGCTAGTACTTAGTTGCATCTAATTCTCTTTTATGTATATATTAAATTTATTAATTTATTTTATTATATATATAAAAACAAACTGCTGCATTCAAGGGCAATAAGTAATAGATATAAAAGATTTCATGTATTTTATATGTATTTTTAATAATTTTAGGTATTATTTACTATGTTCTGGAAGTAACATTAGTTTTTAAACTTTTTTATTGCTATATTCCTGGCCTCGCGTTTTACGGCGAGTAGGGGGTTCCAGAAACCACATTTATTTGTATTTAATACTTATATTGGTATTTATATCGGTCCGATCTACCGAAAAATATATTATTTATGTATTTAAATGTTAGATACCACAGACCCCCTACTGTAGTATCCTAGATTGAACCATATAATTTTTATTGGATTTCTTTTCTAGAGGTATCGTGTTTTTAAATTTACCATTTGTTTCTATTACTAATTGGTGGCATGCAGGGTAGATGGTAAAAGTACTAAGATGGTTTACTAACTAATATATTTACAAATTCAAATAACCAAAAACATATATACAATGATAATGAACAAACCTATATATATAATGAATAGTTGAGAATCATACTAGAGGAGAATGCTTGATATTTGATTTAAGTTACATGTGTTCTATTGATTCTATTAATTGACGATTTATGGTTGCCAACACAGGTTTACATCTGTATAACTAAATGAGGGTTATTACCTAGCTGGTTCTTCATGGTGAGGGGGGGTTGCCGGTGTCTCTTCTAATAGCCGCCTCCTTCAGCCTCTGTCTTCTTCCATCAGCCTCTCCTCATCCAGCTGTCCTCGCTTGACTTCCTCCTTCCGACTTCCCCGCTTGAAGACCCAACTTGAAGTGTACTAGCCTGAGCCCCAGCTATCAGTCTGCATCTTGCTCTCTCCGCCTCTCCTGATCAAATCCTCCTCAAAACTCTCACCGTCCTAGCTTCCTGTCACCCCCCTCTCTTTTTGTACTTTTTTTCTGATTGGCTGAATATTCCTAGCCTAAGGGATGACGACGCCCTCTCCCCCAGGCCAAGGTATTCCAATAGGTAAAGATTTACGTATTTCTGGTGGAAGATGTGAAAGGTCTTTCTGGAAGGTGTTAATGGTAATTTGGATCCTGTTTAAACACACAGGCATGAGACTGTTGTCGGTGTTTTGGGTTTTTATTTCCGCTTATAAAAGGTTTCCCTCGTGGGTCGTTACCCTCGCTCAGGTACCGCCAGATGTGAGCACTTATGATATTTATTTATTTATACCTTTAAAATAATTAAATGAATTCCACGGGCGGTCTTTAGAATACATAGCAGTTATGGATTTGATAAATGTAGGGTACTGGAGTCATTTTTCACTAGGCAATAACCTCAATCTTAGACATTTTTCAGCCAAATTGTCAAAAATTTCAATATCCTCTCTAACCAGACTCAAATAATCAATTTATATTTCATTATCATCATATTTAAATGCACTTAGATACTAAATTATTAGCTAGCTACTATATCAACTGCCATCCATAACTTATCCTATTAATGAAACAATTTAAGGTACTCACCGATTCATCAATACAGTGGATCAAAAAAGTATTTGCACACTTCACTTTTTCCATAATCTCAACAGGCTAAGATATTTTCAAGAAGTAATATTTTGAAAGTGGCTTTTTTTTTTTTTTTTTTCTAACTCCCCAAAATATTTATTTAATCAAATTACATATATATAGTATTAAATTATATAACAGTACAATATATACTAGTAACAAATTCCTTCCACTGCCAGAGGGCATTTTAAAGATTGGGGATAGCTAAGGGTAACATATGTGGCAGAAGGCCTTGTGACTTTCATTGAACGGGGAGGGACCGTTCTGCTAATTATTTAAATTTGAAAGTGGCCCTTGAACATTAGATTTTAGAAGTAATCAATGTTTGCAAATTTAATGAGAACATAACATATCAAATTTTGAGAGTAAAAAAGTATTGGCACTGTTTTATACGTTTACCATTAATTCTAGTCAAAATAAATAAATTATTTTTCTTTTAGTCAATTATAAGTGAGCATTTACAATAATAAAATAGCAATAATAAGACTCATTCTTTGCTCCTTCTTTGCCTTTACAACATGAGAAAAACTGGTGAATAGCAAAACTTATGCTATTTTCAAAAATCAAATAATTAAATTACATTCAAAAGCACTTTTTTTTTAATAGCCTGTTCATACAAGTCTTACAACTTGTAGGCTTCCCCTAATTAAGGGGGTATTATGGTCTAACTTTCCACCGGGACCAGCCGTAATGGGAAGTAGGGCCAGGATTCGATCCTATGATCTTTGAGATGAGAAGTAGTTGATCAGGGGGGGGTAACATAAATCCTGATAGAAGATTTTATACATCATATAAAAAAAAAATTGCAAGTAATGTGGCAGAACGTATGGATGGCAAAAAAAAAGAAACCATATTAAAAGAAATAAAAAGCCATTATTCCAAATGGAAAACTAGTAACCGACTCTCCAGAAAAGAAGAGACAGTCCTCTGCCGCTTAAGAATTGAGCATTGTGAATTTTCACATGCCAACTTACCAAGAGGACTAGACCCACCGACTTGCGTGAGCTGTAAGGTGCAAAGAACTGTCCAACACATCATCCAAGACTGCCCAGTATTTAAAAATATAAGGAAAAATCTCGATATGGCTCAGAGTCTAAGAGTTCTCAGTGAAAACGAAAATGCCGTGGAAAAAACCTTACAATTTTTAAAAATAATAAAAGTCTACAATAGAGTATAAATAGGAAGTGTTGCCAATTACCCTGCAGGGTAGAAGCAACAATAAAACAAATAAATTAAAATTGGCTGTATCTCTGCTAAAAATGTTTCAAATTGGGTTGATTTTTTTTTATTATTTTCGATTAAACTAGGAGTGGGTACTATCAACCATAAATTGTATTCTTCTTGAATTATTCGCTAATAAAGTTTCATTTTCTTAATAACTTTTTTCGAACTTTTCTGGGGATTTTTTATTATTTGCACCTGTAACAGAAAATAATATTCAAAATGATGGCTCAATCATTGGATTTGTTGAAGAATGGCATATCTTTAAGGAAGAAAAGAAATACCTTTAGAAATAATAGTAATAATTTATTTTGAAAAACTATATTTAATTCGAACACGTGATTTAATTAAAAAGAATATAATATTGCTAAATTTAATTGTAAGAAATTCAAGAAAGTTTGAAGTTATAGTTGGAATATAATCAAAAGATCAGAAAAATTCTACTTAGTGCTACAATGTAGACAAGAAGCACTAGACAGCCGGATTACAACGGATTTCTTAAGTAGGAGTGAAGCTCGAAAATTTTATTTTGTAATAGCAGAGTAGGAGCTAACAGGAGCTTAATGTGTAAAGAAGCCATGAGTCACCAAGTGCTGCGCTCTCTTAATACTTTTGTGAAACTTGTAGTTTACGCTTCTACCACTAGAGGGGAGCACTTTCGTGACTCCTGGTTTCTCTACAAGTTAAGCTCCTTTTAGCTCCTACTATCCTATTGGTACTACTTCGGAAGCCATACTCTTTCAGCCATCTTGGTAGATTCCACAATCTACCAGTTATCCACAATGTTTCAGATAAGGCTTACAACAAATGATTGTTGTATTTATATATTGCCTGTTTTGTTTTTTTAACTTCGTGATTTATCATTATTAATGTTTTTCAGTTTGTTTATCCTAAATTAAAGAAGTTCATTAACTTAAGTTTTGTTTTAATTGTGACACTTTATCTGTAATTGTATTATTTCTAAGAAGAAAGCTAAAAAAATTTCAATTTTTGTTTCCCACCAATGATAAACACAAACCCCTGTACTTTTTCGGAATAGTATCTACGATAACTAGGAATAACAATACTTAGGAAGCTAGGAATTCAATTAAAATCCATTTGGATATTCAAATGGAAAGAAAAAAAGCTATATTCAACAAGACTTTGATGCAAACATGTAAAGTAATTTATAAAACGGTGTGATACTAGAAAAATAGTAAATGAAATCCTAACACCTTACCTATGTACCAAAGTATCTTATATTAATACAATTAAGAAAGAATTAAACGATCGACAATTTCCTATGAGGGTTTTAATGAGACTGGAGGTTATCCTTTTAAATTTAAAGGAAGGAGATGGTCTGGAGTGGTGGACCTTTATGTCCATTTTTTCTTATTATTTTTCCTTTTTCTTTAAATCTTTCCTTATGATATGCAGGATTATATTCATTATTACTTATATTATCTATCCTCCTAATTATATTCAATTTTATCCCATCTACAACAATTGTCACCATTGATTTACTTCAGTTTAGGATCATGTTACTTAGTTTACTCTGTTTATATAGTTCATAGTCATTAGTATTTCTATGTACTTTCTTTTCACACTATTTATAATTTTAAAAAGTTTATTCACTTTGTTTATAATTTTTATCAAAACATTATGTAACTTCCACAATTGTCTATATCCTCCTGTTCCTTGTTTGTTCTAGCCCTGAAGAAGACTTGCAAAGTCGGGTCAAAATGCCTCCTCGAAATAATATAGTTTGTTTGTCTATTTTAGTATTTTTTACGAATCCTACCCCGGACCATCTCCTTCCTCTAAAATTTCAATATTTGTTGTGAACCAATGATTAAAAACTTATGTACTTTTTCGGAATAGTATCCACAATAACTAGGAATAACAATACTTAAGAAGCTAGGAATTCAATTAAAATTCATTTGGATATTCAAATGGAAAGTAAAAACTGTATTCAACAAGACAATGATGCAGAAATTCAAAGTAATTTACAAAACGGTCGTGATGATGGAAACATAATAAATGAAATCATAACACACTATTTATGTCCACTATTAATAAAATTAAGGAAGAATTATACAATTGACAATTTTCTATAAGGGTTTTAATGCTGGCTGAGTGTTACCCTTTTCAATCATATGTTACTTAAATCTTCTATCAACCAAACAGATTTTCAGTCTAATAACAAGATTCCAATACATTATATCTGTGTGATAGACAAGTATCTTAGCATCTTGTATGTAATAATATACAAAACATAATGCTCCAAAAGGTATTTAGTTAAGGAGTTATCTTTTTAAAACAATACCTAAATTGTGTGGCTATTTGAGCCTGCAAGATTTATAACAGATGCTTTAAATATATTTTTATGTATACATTTAAATTATTCACATTTGGTTATTTTAATGACTAAATTGTCTTTATCTTCAAACCAATTTATATAATCTGACCAGTTATTCCCAGCCATTTCCATTGCTATCTACTGATATTATCTGTATCTACTTTTTTATTGTTGAAATTCAGCATATCGTAGATAGAAGTTTAACATTTTTTAAAATTAGCTTTTGTATATAAAATGTACCTTAGTTATTTAAAAGATCTATCGACCTATGAATGATTTTGGCTCGACATCATTTCATGTAAAACCATTTGGTTTTTACATCACGTCATGCTCCGGCTTTCAATCCATTGTCAAGTATAAGCTATTAAAGAATTAAAATATATTAAAAATTCAGATACCTATGAAAGGTTTTGATTGGAAATGGTCATTTTAGTATAAACTAGTAATTAGATAAAATATTATACCTAACTGTAGTGTTTCACTGATATTTGTGTCTTAAAGTATGGAAATACATTTGTTGAGTTATTGATATTATAAAATTTAATATAAAATAATTTAATTTGAAGTCCATAAATTTTGTTTTGGCTATACATATTGATTCTTGGTAAACTTTATTGATCTTATTTATAAATTACATTTCAATATTTTTTTCCAAAGAAAGTTTCTTGTGTGTTAATTCGATATTTTTAATTGGATATTTTATTTTCCAAAAACTCTTTTTATAAAGCAAATATACTTGAATTAAATATAATAAATATAAATATAATATCTTTCATATAACTAAGGTACATTTTATATACATAACCTAATTTAAAAAAATATAAAACTTCTATTTATGATATGGTGAATTTTCAAAGCAAGGTTGAATTAATTTGAATTAAATGCAAATATGTTTAATGAAGAAGAAGGTAAAGAGTTGCTCCTGAGGAAATAAATAACAGAACGAAGATAACACACTTTGTTGCTTAATATCTCATTCTGACAGGATTCAGAAAGATTATATTTGGTAGACAATACAATAAACAAATAGATACAGATAATTATAAGTATAAGTGTAAGTATAAGCATGATGTATTGGCATAGGTAGATATGTAGAAAATGTCTGGTGCTGAAGGAGACTTTTAACTCTGACACCTGAAAACCCCATATAGTCTAAAAGGCGAGGAAAGGAGAACAAGAAATTTTTTGAAAATGTATTAAATTCAATCAAACTCCAAGAGACAAATCACTAGGAACTCGTAATGCTGCTGATAAGTGCAGATTTAAAGGAATGTTAGGAGTGTTTTGTACATTGATTATTAATCAATCGCTAGAGCTCTCCTACATAATCTTGAAACATTTGCTTTAGAATCTGGTAATGCCAGTATGTATCTCATTACACTGAAAATTTGTTTGGTTGATAGAAGAAGAGTTAAGTAACATATAATTGGAATGGATAGATAACCACCAGCCAGCATTAAAACCCTTATAGGAATTTGTCAATTATTTAATTCTTTCTTAATTGTATTTATAGTGGAAATAAACAAAGTATTAGGATTTCCCTACTTTTCAGAGCTGGTACGAACAAGATACAAGAGGATATAGAAAATTGTGGAAGATACATAAGGAAATATTGAAAAAAAAAAGTAAAAATAATAGTGGGTAATTCTCTCTGTCAGCGTATATATCCCCTTCTCCCTCAAAAACTTAGCTCTTAGTGCCTCATAGGCAGTGCATTCGATGACCATGTATTCAGCGGACTACGGAACATTGCAGTTGTGACAAAATAAAATTACATTATTACTGTTATCATATATATATATATATATATATATATATATATATATATAATATATATATATTATATACTATATTTATATATTTATATCATTTATATCATTATATTATCATATCATACATTATTACTATCATTCTAAGTAAGAAATATCTGTCTGCCTACTGTTGGTCTCTTATAGCACTAAGTAGAACTATTATTTTCTGGAACAACAATGCTTATTATTAAGCCACTGTACATTTTCTTGATTTGTGCTGCTTTCTAATAACACTTTTTAGAACCAAATAGTGTTTTTATTATTTTTTTTTTTTTAATAACTGTTTTCTACCATGTAAATTACAACATATAATTATTAATATTTAATAATTATTTTGTTCTGTTGTGTTCTATATGCCACCTATTATACAACACTATTTTTTAGGCGCATTTTTTTTAGGCATCCCCATTGTGCATTCATTCTTAACCACCATTCATAAACCACCTGCATTCTCAGCAAAAATAATTACAATAAATCATTATAAACCTTTTATACTCTTTTTTGTGATGTGAGAGGCTTCTATTTAATTAATTACTAACATAAACTTTTTTTTTATATAAAAATATGAAAAAAATTCTGCTCTTTTCCAAAAATTGTCACCTTAATGTGAGTATCAGTACTTTGTACACAAAAGTATTGGTATTTTTTACACGAAACTTGATAATTGGTACTGATCCTTGTGGTGTTAGTTGTATAACTAAATGCTTCTACTTCCTCTACCTAATTATAATATGTATGTATTATATTATAGTGTTATCATATCAAAAAATTATTTCATTTTTTCAGAAATGTTAATTAAAAATATCTAATGAGCTATTACCTTGCTATTGATGGCTATCAAGCCTTTGTCACGTGGCATGAGGACTTTCATATTCAGAATTATGGCTATTTCTCAAATTAAATGTTCCATTAATGGTAAATGTTGTTTTTACAGAAAAAAAAATCCTATGGAATAAAGGTTTTGAATTTCCAATGCTGTGTCCAAATGCATGGATTCTAAACACAATGTTTTTAAAAGTTCGCTAAGTTGAAGTATAAGTTACCAATCCATTTATTCAATCATTCTTCACATTCCTCTTTTTTTATGAATATCACTGATGGTTGTAAAATGTGAATCTTACATTCAGATGTTTTAAATTTGTTTGTTGTTCACATCATTAAAATAATTCACTAGCATTGAGGTAGCAGTAGGTATTGATTGCATCTGCCTCACAATATGCTCTATCAATAATTGCTATCAATAAAATAATGAGTATTCTTCGTGCCTCATAGGTAAAGACTATTTCTACTGTAAACTAGAAAATTTAGATATCTTATAAAAATGAATTTGATGGGAACGTGGACTTGAATGTAATATTTAAAACATGTTTGTCTCAGAAATATTTTAAAAAGAAGAAAAATCTAGCTTGAAAAATATATTTTCTATTTACTTAAAATCAAACAATACAAACACTAATTCCAACTTACCCCACTACTTGTAAAGAATATTAATTTTTGATAATAAGATTCTGATAGGATAGAATGGCTTCTTTTATTTCTGTGATGAAACCACACATTTTTTTTTTTAATTGTTACTGCTTCGATGTTGATAATTGTTAAGGTTGTTTAATGCAGTATACTGAAATGTTTTCTTATTACAGTTTTCTTACATATTTCGTTATATTAGTTCATGGATTGTATATTTTCATGTCGTGTGTCATTTTAGTGCACTTCCTGTTTTTTTATATCAATAAAGAAATCTAAATTAAAAAAAATGTTCTTAAAAGTTCAGCTCCATCAAAAATGTAATTAGTACATTTTCAAGAAACTGACAATATGTTTTTCTATTTTTTAAATTTCATTAGTATTTGTAATATTTTTTAAAAGCGACTTTAGCACATTAATTTGATTAGAAATATTATTATTAGTAAAATACTTGTTCCAAAAAAATAAAACCAACATCAGGCCATGTTGATATCTGGTATCATAGGTACATGCTGTTCAGTCATCTGCAATTTCTCATAATTCTTTGTTTGATTTTGTAGATTCTTAATTATGAAGTTACTCAGTTATCCTCATGATCCTAAGTGGAAATTTAATGATTTTTTTTTAATGACTTTACTCAGTTTTTTTGTTATTACTTTTAATTTTTATTGT
Source organism: Nezara viridula (assembly GCA_928085145.1). Classification (NCBI taxonomy): domain Eukaryota; kingdom Metazoa; phylum Arthropoda; class Insecta; order Hemiptera; family Pentatomidae; genus Nezara; species Nezara viridula. The sequence continues at coordinate 59,138,198 of OV725081.1, read as the reverse complement.
AACATTCTTTAATAGTTGTAACAAATAATTACTAATGTACAATATAAATGTATATACTAGAAATACAGTTCATGTTTTGAGTTGTTTACGTTTAGAATTATCTGCCTGAAAAAATTTATTTCTTTTTGTACCTAATAATTTATTTAAGCACTTCATACATTTTTGTTTTTTAATAAAGTAACATCAAATCTCATTAATTAGGTTTATCCATTTTATACTCAAAAATATCTTTATACCATAAATTCTGCATTGATAATTGAAAAGATTTATCATTAGAAACTATGTTGGATATTATTTCTTGCACAATTCAATATTTTTACTATCTCACTCAGATTTTAGACTACATTAATAATACAGTCACTTAGCATATAGGGAGATGACCAAATTTAGTGAGGCTTTTTGGTTTTAAAGGTTTGACACAGATTGAAAACAAGGAAGTATTACAGTAACTCAGAGTAAAGCTACTTTAATTCGACTGTATATATAGGTCACATACACATGGTAATCTCAAAGATAAATCTAATAAAATAATCCATCAGCCTCTTCAGTTTTTTCCACATGCAAACCAGACAGAACATTGTATAAAAAGCAGCCATAATCATATTTGGGGATATCTTATGACGAAAAATAATTTGATGATACAGAAAACTCCGATTTTTTATCAAACTAAACATAAAATTACTTTTGAAATAAATGACTATGATATCAGATATCAATCTAGTCTTGTTGACAAAAACTTTGAGAAAAGAAATATTTTAATCTTGCAGATAATCAACTTTGTTATTCACAACACACCAGCGACTCCTTTTTATCTATTTCATAATAGGCAATTAACTGATCTACAATGCATTAATACATTATATTCATCAAATAATCTATGAAAAATACAAAGCAACCTGTTTCAGTCTAAACTACTAGTTCATGGTACACAGACCTCTTTTTATCAAATTATTAATGTCCGCCTAAAATTTTCGTGATAATAATATGAATAATATTTATTTTTGACTTTTGTGCATTATAAATTATCCTTTCTTTAAAATTATGATAAAAGCAAATCATTATGATAAGAAACCAAAGAATTTAAAACATTTTTTTTATTGATGCAAGAGATTGATGCTTAATTTTTAAGTTATGCTGCACAAATACATTAGGTTGGCAACACAGGCTGGTGGGGAAGAATAAGAGGGCTTTTTGGCTGATGCCCCCTCCCTCCCTCTCCCCGCAAAAATGGTAAAATATCTTACAAAAAAATATTTTACAAAAAAAAAAATTAAAAACTACCTCTTAAAGTATTCTTGTTCATCAAGAACCACTTAGACACCATTTCATACAGGTAATCAATTTCTGTCTTTTTTTTTCAAATTAATTATCCTTTTATATGTATATATATATATATATATATATATATATATATATATATATATATAGAAATAGAAAAATAGAAAAATAACTTTATTCTGGGACACAGTCCCTTGAGAATAACAAAATAGAACAAAATTAAAATATTACATCTGGCCAAAATAAATCAATCAAAAAAAAGAAATAATGCAAAAAAAAATATAAGGTAAAAATTCTATATACAAAACAAACTAAACTATATACAAAACCATTAATATTATGACAAAACACTTAAAGCTATTTGCTCTTATAGACCAGTATACACTTTTCCGAAAAAAATAAAGAATTAAAAAATAAAAATGTATCAAATTCTCTATAAAAATCCGCTCGAATGGTTAGCAAGTATCTGACTGTTTTTGTGATAGGAATTGGAATAGGAGGGATTTGAATGTGGATATGGAGGGGGAATGTCGAATTTTGATAGGGAGGGAATTCCAGAAATTGACAAAGCGAACAATAAAGGAATTTTGGAATGAGGCAGATCTGTGAGAAGGCATGTAAAGGTCAGAAGGTCGAGATCTTGTGGACAGGGAATGGACTGAGGATTTGAACTGGAGAAGGTTGTAGGCGTAAGAAGGACGATGGTTGTTGATGATTTGGTAGAGGAACGTACCTAGAAAATATTGTCTTCGGAAGGAGGGGAAGAGCCACCTTAACTCAGTGTAGTGGTGAGAGACATGGGAGTACCTCGAGGCACCAATAACAAATCTTATGCAGCTATTCATTAATCTTTTCAGTCTATCACGGAGCTCCACCGAGAGGCCATCATACACCACACAGCTGTAGTCAAAGTGGGGGAAGATGAGAGAGGAAATTAGGAGTCTACGGATATGTTGAGGTAGGAGATGGTGGAAGCGATGAAATAGTTTAAGGGTAGAAATTGTCCGACGGGAAATGTGAGAAATATGGTAGGTCCAGGAGAGGGTTTGATCTATGAAAAATCCTAAATTTTTAACAGAGGAGTAGAAGGAAATTGGCTGGTCATTAAGGTGTAATATGGGAAAGTCAGTATGGGATCTAATAAGGGGCTTGGAACCAATGACAATAGCCTGAGTTTTGGCAGCATTTAACTTTAATCCATTTACATTTGCCCAGGCATTGATTCGATCAAGGTCTTCTTGAATCTTGGCAAATGCCCCCAGTAACTCAGAGGGAGAAAAGGATAGGTAGATCTGGGAATCATCTGCATAAAGGTGATGGGAACAATGGAGAATTGATTTAGGTAGGTCGTTAATGTAGGAGCTGAAAAGGAGAGGGGATATGCTTGAACCCTGGGCAACTCCAGAGGATAAAGAAAGGAAAGCAGATAGTGGTTGGTTAGGTATGGAGACTGCTTGGGTGCGTTGGGAGAGGAAAGATTAGAACCAAGAGATGGAACTATTGGAGAAAGATAATGATTTTAGTTTGTTGAAGAGAATGGAATGGTTGATGGAATCGAAAGCTTTGGAGAAGTCTAGAAGAATAAGGACAGTTAATTTTCTATCATCTATTGCAGATTGAATGTCGGTAATTTTAATTAAGGCAGATTGTGTGGAATAGCCGGGACGGAAACCAGATTAGAGAGGATCAAATTGGTTGGACTTTTCGAGGAACTTGGAGACTTGGGATTGCACCAGTCTTTCAAGAGGCTTTGAGAGGTTAGAAAGAATTGAAATTGGACGGAAATCTTCGGGTGAGGATGGATTAGGCTTTTTATTTAAAGGAAGGACAATGGCTTTTTTCCAAGAGGTAGGGAATACTGAATTCTGAAGGGAGAAATTGTAGATAAAAAGGAGAGCTGGGAGGATTTCAGGTAGACATATTTTTATTAATTTGACAGGAATGCCGTCTGGCCCTATGGAATTGGTGTGGGATTTCATTACCGCGGGTTACAGGTCTGTGGGAGAAATGTCGGAAAAATAAATGTTATTGTCGTTAAAGGATATCTCTGGAGCAAAGCCAGAAGAGGAAGGTAGAGAAGAGGTATTAGCGACAGATATAAAATAAGAGTTTAAATCATCGGAGGATACAGGATAGGCTGTAGAAGGGGATCTGGAAGGATTACCAATGGAAAGTTTACGAAGCAGTAGCCATTTCGATTTGATATCAGGAGCTGAGGAAAGGGTTTCATGGAAGTAGGAAGCTTTCGCACGCCGGATCCTTGTCTGTGCCAAGTTGCGAAGCACCCTGAACGCTTGGTAGTCATCTGCAAGCCTCGTACGTCTAAAACGTCTTCGGGCAGCGTCGCGCCTCTTCTGCAGATCTTTGATTTCCTGACACATCCAAGGAGCAGGCCGGTGACGAAAGGTAGAGGTTTTGAGGGGAGCATGGGTATTGAGAATATTGAGAAGATTGGTGGTAAAAATGTCAACCATGGAGTCGATGGAAGAGCAAGAATATATTCCATTCCAGTCTAGGGTTTCTAGGTCAGGTAATATTTTTTCTCGAGTAAGGGAATCTAGGTGACGGAAGGTGATAGTTCGAGGCTGGATTGAAGGAGTTTGGATATTATATGTTATTTGTATAAGATCGTGAGATGATAAGAATAATACTGGCAATTGAGAAGAGGAGAGGAGATTTTCTCCAGAGTCTATAATGTAAAAGTCTAGCCAAGTGTCTGACCTGCTGCTGTGGTGGGTGGGGGAAAATGGAACTATGAAGAGGTGTAGAGAGAAAATTAGGTTTTCTAGATAGGATTTGTCATTGGAGTTAGAGAGGAAATTGGTATTGAGGTCACCAGAGATGATTATTCTGGGATATAGAGGAACGAAGTTGAATAGGGTTGATTCGAAGAACTGATCAAATGGAACATGGGGAGGACGATATACCACAGTGTAAAGGAGAGGAAGATCCTTACAATGGATTTCTACTAGAAGGTATTCAACCTGAGGATGATCGGAGGGTGGTGAGGAATCGAGGATTCGAGTCTTCAGGCTATTATGGACAAACATGGCTACTCCTCTGCCATTCTGGCTTACCCGGTCATGACGGAGGAGGGTGTGATTAGGCGAGGAAACAGAAGAGGATAGGATGTAAGGTTTAAGCCAAGTTTCCGAGATTGCGATAACATGATAAAAGTTTATATATATATATATATAGAATAGAATAGAATAGAAAAATAATTTTATTCTGGGACGAAGTCCCTTCAGAATAACAAAAAAGTACAGAAATTAAAATTTTACATCTGGCCAGATAAAAACAAACATAACAAATTAAGATAATGATAGGTCATTAAAGAAAAGAAAAGAAAAAAAATATTGGTTACATACTATATACAAAATAAAATATAAAAATCTATATAAAAAACTCTTGAAACCATACTAAGATATTTAAAACTATGTACGATGTTAAAATATAAATAAACCCTTTTAGAAAAAATAAAAAATACAGAAAAAATAAATGTATATTCTTCTTAACAGTAAAATCTGTTTCTGTTGAAACAGAAAAAAAAAAAAAAAAAGAGAAAAAGAAAGTCGAATCTATAATAAGTATTCAGGTCATGAGCTATATGTGAATATGGTCTTATATATAATGTGTAATTTTACATAAAAGATTAGCTGGTGCCTGACTGTTTTTGGGACAGGAATTGGAATAGGAGGGTTTTGAATGTAGATAAGGATGAAGAATGTCGAATTTTGATTGGAAGGGAATTCCAGAAACTAACAGAACGTGCAATAAAGGAGTTTTGGAACGAGGCAGATCTGTGAGAAGGAATGTAAAGGTCGGAAGGTCGAGATCTTGTGGAGAGGGAGTGGACTGAGGACTTGAATTGGAGAAGGTTGTAGGCGTAGGAAGGACGATGATTGTTGATGATATGATAGAGGAATGTACCTAGGAAATATTGTCTTCGAATGGAGGGGAAGAGCCACTCTAACTCAGTGTAATGGTGAGAGACATGGTAGTATCTCGGGCACCAATTACAAATCTCACGCAACTGTTCATTATTCTTTTCAGTCTGTCGCGGAGCTCCACCGAGAGTCCATCATACACCACACAGCAGTAGTCAAAGTGGGGGAAGATGAGAGAGGAAACGAGGAGTCTGCGCGTATGTTGAGGTAGGAGATGGCGGAAGCAATGGAATAGTTTGAGGGTAGAGACTGTCCGTCGGGAGATGTGAGAAATATGGTGACTCCAGGAGAGGGTTTGATCAATAAATAGTCCTAAATTTTTTACAGAGGAGTAGAAGGAGATTGGCTGGTCACCAAGGTTTAGTATGGGAAAGTCCGTATAGGATCTAAGGAGGGGCTTGGAACCAATGACAATGGCCTGAGTTTTTGAAGCATTTAACCTTAATCCGTTTAATTTTGCCCAGGCACAGATTCGATCTAGGTCTGCTTGGATCTTAGTAAATGCTACCAATAGCTCAGGGGGAGAAAAGGATAGGTATATTTGAGAATCGTCTGCATAAAGGTGGTGGGAACAATGGAGAATTGAGTCATGGAGGTCATTGATATAGGAACTAAAAAGGAGAGGAGATATGCTAGATCCTTGGCGACTCCAGAGGATAAAGGCAGGTAGGCAGATAGTGGTTGATTAGGAATGGAGACTGCTTGGGTGCGTTGTGATAGGAAAGATTGGAACCAAGAGATGGAGCTATTGGAGAAGGAGAGTGATTTTAGTTTGTTGAAAAGGATGGGATGGTTAATGGAATCAAAGGCTTTAGAGAAGTCAAGAAGTATAAGGACAGTTAGTTGTTTATTATCTATTGCAGTCTGAACATCATTAGTAATTTTGATTAAGGCGGATTGTGTGGAGTAGCCGGGACGGAAACCAGATTGGAGAGGATCGAGTTGGTTAGACTTTTCTAGGAAATTGGAAACTTGGGATTGCACCAATCTTTCTAGGGGTTTTGAGAGATTGGAAAGAATTGAGATTGGGCGAAAGTCTTCGGGAGAGGATGGATTAGGCTTTTTATTTAAAGGGAGTACAATGGCTTTTTTCCAAGAGGAAGGGAATATTGAGTTCTGTAGGGAGAAATTGTAAATGAAAAGGAGAACTGGGAGGATTTCGGGGAGACATAATTTTATCAATTTGACAGGAATGCCATCTGGTCCTATGGAATTGGTGTGGGATTTCATTACTGCGGTTAGTAAGTCAGTCGGGGAAATGTAGGAGAAATAAAAGTCATCATCATTAAATGATGACTCAGGAGCATAGTTGGAAGAGGAGGGAAGAGAAGAGGTAGAGGAGGCAGAAATAAAATGTGAATTTAAATCGTCAGGTGAAACGGAAAAGAACAGTGAGGAAGGGGATCTAGAAGGTTCACAGAGGGAAAGTTTGCGAAGGATTAGCCATTTAGATTTGGGATCTGGGGCAGATGACAGGGCTTCATGGAAGTAGGAAGCTTTAGCTCGCCGAATTCTTGTTTGTGTCAAATTGCGGAGCACCCTAAACGCTTGATAGTCATCTGTAAGCCTAGTACGTCTAAAGCGTCTGCGGGCAGCATCACGCCTCTTCTGCAGATCCTTGATTTCTTGACACATCCAAGGTGCAGGCCGACGGCGAAAGGTTGAGGTTTTTATGGGAGCATGGGTGTTAAGGATATTGAGGAGATTGGAAGTCAGGATCTCAACCATGGAGTCGATGGAGGAGCAGGAATATATTTCGTTCAAGTCTAAGGTTTCAAGGTCAGGTAGTATTTTTTCACGGGTGAGAGTGTCTATCTGACGGAAAGTGAAGGTTCTCGGATGAATCAGAGGGTTTGGATATTATATGTTATTTGGATCATGTCGTGAGACGATAAGAAGGATACTGGCAGTTGAGAAGAGGAGAGGAGATTTATTTCGGAGTCTATAATGAAGAAGTCTAACCAAGTGTCGGCCTTGTGGGTGTGGTGAGTAGGATAAAAAGGAACAATAAAGAGATGGAGGGAAAAAAATAGGTTTTCTAGATAGGTTTTGTCTTTGGAATTAGAAAGGAAATTGGTATTGAGGTCACCGGCGATGATTATTCTAGGATAGAGGGGAACAAAGTTGAGTAGGGTTGATTCTAAGGACGGATCAAATGGAACAAGGGGAGGACGGTAGATCACTATGTAAAGGAGAGGTGAATTATTACAGGTAATTTCTACTAGAAGGTACTCCACTTGTGGATGTTCGGAGGGTGGGGAGTAATCAAGGATTCGGGACTTCAGGCTATCATGGACAAATATGGCCACTCCACCACCAGTCCGGCTGACCCGGTCGTGGCGGATGAGGGTGTAATTAGGTAAGGAGACAGATGAGGACGGAATATAGGGTTTGAGCCAGGTTTCTGAGATTGCGATGATGTGAAAAAAGTTTTGAGAAAAGTACTGCAGGAATTCATCATAATGGGCGGGAAGGGATTGTGAGTTAACGTGGCAGGTGGTTAGGATGCTAGACATGGGGAGGATTTGATGGGAAACAGTCAGAAATTAGCATAGAGAAAATGAGGCATATATCATATTCTGAAAAAAAATTATGAAAAGTACTGATAAGCAAAATAAAAGTGAATAATGAAAAAAAAGTGAGAAATAAGAGTAAGAAAATAAACAAATTAGTAAACTGGAGCTGTGAGAAATTTTAACCAAAATCTTCAATGTTATTTGGGCACCAATGAAGACAAAAAATACTTTGAAGAACGAGAAGAAGAGATGAAACCTGTGCAGTCAGGCGAAAACTTCTAGATCCGATGCCTGATTAATCAAGATTACTTGATGGCCGTCTTCTTTTCGGCAACGCACAATGCCGGCAGAGAACCATACGTATCTTATCTTCCCGGCAGCTCTCTTCTGCCGGGCTAGCCAGTAGAGGTGCCTGTTTGTTGGGGTCATCTCCTCGCCGAGATAAATTCGGTGGCAGATATATATATATATATATATATATATATAGCATATATATATTGTAACGTTTTCAAAAGGAACAAAAACAAACAAACAAGTTTACTTTTTGAATATATTATTTATTTTAACACATAATATACATCTTTAGGTTGGGTTCTGACACCTGAACACTCATTCCTATTTATAAAGACAATGTACACTAATTCATTAATTACTACTACACTTATTTATAATTTAAAATATTTTATTAAATAATTTGTCCCGATCTAAACTTTTGGTTCTATCCCTCTGTCAACATAAATGGCATTGTTAGCACTCACCCAAATGTTGACACCTGCCAGCGAAATAATCTCTTCTTACTTACGATTGTCCACTTAATGTTTCTGTACCACTTAATTAATTTCTGCTATATTCTTTCTTCCAACATAAAATAATCTTCACTAGTGGCCTCTGTCAACACTCGAACCGGCTAAGACTCCTTTTCCTAATTTCTCCACTTGCTGGCTGGCACCTTCCCCCTTTGCCGCTTGTCTCCTTCTGCCTTACATGAAGCTTGTTTCCCCCACTTTCTTCCCGTAGTTCGCGCCATCACCACCTTTGCGCCACTATCCAAATGCCATGTAATGTTGACATTACAATATATATATATGTGTGTGTGTATATGAAATAAAAGCTTTCGGGCTGAAGCCCCTCCTCAAAATTAAATTCTGGATCCGCTAGTGGTTGGCAATGACACAATTTACAACTATAAGTAAAAGCATAATTCTCTATCTAATATTTAATTAATGTAGATACATTATATCTATCTATTTATTAATATCCATTATTATTGCTATGCTTTAATTATATTTCATGAGTCTTTTCAAACATCTTTTGTATTATATTTTATTATTTCCAGTTACTCTATCATAATTCCATAACATAATGAAATTTTACATGTAGTCAAATATTAAAATGTTACAATTTTTGACATAGTTCGAGAAATTAAAAAGTAAGTAATATCAAATTATAATTGAACAATAAACAGAAACAGTAAAAAGGAAAAATCCTAAAAACTACAATTCTAAATAATTCAATAAATTAAACAAACTATAAAATAAATATCATCCATCTGAAGGATTATTACGTTTCAAAAAAATAATGAAACAATAATATAACAAATTCTATATTTTTATTCTGTGGCATGAAATCTATGTTCTATGGTTATTTTATTTAGGATACCATTGTAAAATCAGAAACAGTTCAAAAAAGTGCTGTAAAAAAGTTTTTAAGTATTTTTTCTTTAATAAATACTCCACACTTCAAAACATAAAAATTCATAAATATATTAAAAGTAAATTTTGAGATGTGATTGTCTTCTTACAGATCAAGAATATTTGTGCAGCTTATAATTATTCTTTTTTAAGCCAATAATATTTTTACATTTTAAGATAACAAAAATTATAAACAATTACTATTTGTGTTTGAAAAATAATTAAACATATTTCTTCACAGAGTTGATTGGTTTCAGAGCCATCCTTTGGACAAAGCAATTGAATATGAGAGGGATCTTTTCTATATTATGAAGAGATCACATTAAATTTTAAACATATCCAAAGATTTCTCAGTCTATACAGTAATCCACTGAAACAAACAAAAAAAAATTAGAAAATATAAATTTTCAATGCCAGATGAGACATGTAAAAACATAAAATAAATAAATATACATTGCTTTTGTTTTTTATACATTATAATGTTGATTCTATTTTGAAATGTATCTATATTTTAAAATGAAAAGGTATTGTACAAAATATATCTAGCTACATAGAGTGTTAGACTTTACAAAGCATTTTTAATAGTAGGTTGTTTATCAGAATATGAAATATTTAGAAGAATACGGTTTGTTTCTTATATTCTCTTACAGATTATATTCATCATTGTTATGATTATGATCTTTTGAAGACATCTTCTTTTGGCAGGATACCACATATGGTCTTCAAGCTAAAACTTTATTTTACATCTGATAAATTATATTTTGATGATTATTCCTAAAGATCTGTGCCATTATACATTTGATAAATAACTTAAAAAATAAATAACCAATAAAGTAGTATTATTAATCTTAAGTCACCTTTTTAGTAGATTATGATTTTGCCCCATAAGGTTGTTTATTGTTTATAAGATTAAATTTATATGATTCTTTAAAAGGTTAACTGTATTATAAAAAGAGCTATGATTGCTTACTTGTAAAATTTTTAATTCACAAACAACCTGAACCTACATTACAATGTAAAATATTTATCATTTATATTGACTTCACAAATAAATCAGATTAACTTGGAAGGTATATTTCCTTTTTTTTTGGACATATTGGGGGGATAAATACCAAGGTGAAGTCATCTTTTTCCTACAAGCTAAAAAGTAAGATAAAAATTTTAAAATTAAACTCATATATGAGAAATACTATGTGATTTGTTTCAATAAGTTATACATCCACAATGATGATTGTAAGTATATTTTGCCAAATGTTAGTCATTCAATACATTTTCCATCTAATTCTGATGTTTCCATTTAAAAAATTTATGAAGTTGTATCAATATTTGTAAATTATACATATTATGCAAATAATAATGTAACAGTTATCAATTGAATTAGCTTTCTATGCCCTCTATTAGCTTAAATCTCATTTTTTTTTAAATAAATAATTTAGTATCATTTGGAATTTCTCATATGAAATATTGCTTGTGTTGATGAAAGAAACTTTGTTTAATAGAAATAGATGTATTTAAAATATTGAGTTTTATCTTTATTTTTTTTTTCCATCATTCCCCTTATTTAGTTTTATGAAATGTTTAGAGTTCTTAAAAGTCTTCATTTTCTACATATTTGCATTTTCAGGAGGTTTATAGTATTATAATCGTTTCTGTAATTGTTTATGATTTCTTATTACTTCAAAGGCGATGGGGTTCACCCTTTTTTTGTGTTGAACTATAGTTTTATTTTTTATTTTATACATATATCTATTTTTTTATTTTTATTTTTTTTTTGTTGGGATGGGATGGTAAAAATATTTAAGACTGCTGGATAAATTAAAAAGTTTTACTTAAAATATTTTTCTAAGCTTTTATTCATTTCATTTTTTCATCGATATATTTATGAATTTGAAATTAATATTGTATTGCATGTGGTTTATATTGATATATATGTCTAAATTTAGAATTTATTATCTGTGTTAATTTTTCTCATAGAAAAAACCTAACATAAATTCTTGCTAAAATATATTGTATATGATAAACCCATGACTGAGCAGTTAAGTCACTATCTGTAGTTCATCATGCATTGTTTTTAAAAGTTCAATGATTATAAATATTTTAAAACTGTTTTACATTGTATGTATTTTATTTTACATATAACATCGTGATTGAAATTTTAAGGAGTGAAAAAAAATATTAGTTATTCCATGTCACCAACAGATGGCAGTAGGATTGAGAAGTGATATGAACTGAGTTGGTTTCTATTTTCCACAATGCTGTTTTACAGGTTTTAAACGATTGAATTTGTTTAAATATTTATTAATTTGTTTGTTTCTAATAGCAATGTTTTGTATCATGAAATTCAACGTTGATTTTAAATATACTTATTTGATCATTGGTATAGAATAACAATAGTAGAAAATGAACAAAATTTAAATTGAAACAGTATAAAACAACAGATTATGAAAATATAAAACATTAAACAAATTTACATAAATAAATTATGATTTATAATGCTGAAGTAAACAAATAATAAAATGAAACTTTTTAATTAAAAAGAAATAGGTGAAAAGATTTTAAAGGGTAAACTATACAATACAGTATGGATCTTTTATCACCTAAATTCAATTATTTTTGTTTTGAAGATAATATTTCAGCGGTTTTTAATTTTTAAATATACTTTTTTTTATTTTTGTTAATATTGTTGGTATAGAATTTTATTTGTAATAATAACATATGTGATCCTGATTTATTTGTCTTTCATTGCACCCAACTCTTATTAACAATTCTTATTTAATACAATAAATCATTAAGCTTGAACTATAATTATTTTCAACCAAACTGTGTATATTTAAAATTTTAAATATGGGTAGTGTGATTATCACAATTATTTAGTTACTAGTAGGCTTCTGCGAAAAATTAGCACAGCATATTGTTATCAAATGCCAAAGTAATAAGAAAATAAAATAATGCAACGTATCAAAAGATAAAGTAATCAATTGTTACTTTACCAAGAAATATAATCGACAAAGGAACCAAAATTAATTTAAATCTACATTTTTGTTTGGAACCAACATATTTACGAATTTCAATAAGCTGTATCTTTGCGAAAAGTTGACCGATTTCAACGATTTTTTTTCCCTTTTATAGACAATTAATTAATGTTTTATATACTCGTAGGAATAACCCAGGGAAAAGTGTGTAATTTTTTAGTTATTCGCAAATAAAGTTTCTTTTCTTTCATAACTTGTTTATCTGAATTTAATATGAAAAAATAAATAATAAAATGAAAACAAAAATATTGGAAAAATTTCTAATCGATTTCGATGATTTTTTTTTTTCCTTTTATAGACAATTAAGTAATGTTTTATATAATCGTAGGAATAACCATGGGAAAAGTGTGTAATTTTTTAGTTATTCGCAAATAAAATTTCTTTTCTTTCTTAACTTGTTTGCCTGAATTTTCTGGATGATTGGACTATTTTGCCTGCCTGAAGGAGAAGGAAGCCTTCGAAATTGGTGGCTCAATCTCGAGATTTGGTGAAAAATTAAAGATGATGGTATGGCTTGCCGATCAAAAACACCATTGATAAATAATATAAACTCCTCCTGTCTCGATCATAGAGACCTCAAGTCGACGAAATGAGACATGTATCTAATGCCAGTACTACAATTAACGTCAGGTTGCCTGGATGCGAACCCCATGCCTTGCGTTATCTAGAAAATAGTACGTTTTCGGGCTTAAAAACGCAGGATCTGATAGTTCCAGAGGAACTATCAGTGTCTTGCTGTACGCATCAAAATCTTCAAGATCCAATTTGTCCCGTATCGATCTACAGACCTACCACCGCTCCAGTATTGAAGCCTAGCAAAATGTTTGTATCGACTTCATTTATTTTAGAAAGAAAAACAAAAGCGGAGAATACGATTCGCTAACCCACCGTGAAATTCTGAATTCAACGGTACCCCATTCATGGTATTTGAGCATAACAGGAGCTTATATTTGGTACAAAACCGATTTCGAGCCTTACTGTAATAATATATGTACGGATATTCTTATTTTTCTATTTCTATTTATATACAATTATTTATATGTATTTATCTTAATTGGGGAGTTTGAAATGTGAACCAATGCGGACTAATCCACATGTTAGTGAAAATCGAGTAAGGAAATTTAAAGCATGTCATGTCATAATACTAATATTAATACATATTTTTAAAATATGTTCCTTTTTGAACTTAAAATGGCTGATATGTAAGATTTGCCCAACAAATTTGTAAAATCTAAACGTTTTTTCTCAAAATCAAAAATAGTGGTATTGGTTCGGGATGCCTGAACTGTAAAAAAAAATTATATCATTAATGAAACTTTTAAACAACCTTCCTTATCTTCATTTTTATCAGTGAATTTATCACAAGCCAATTTATAGTGTCATCTCAAGTTTTATCAATAATTAACCATCATTAAAGCTATTCTATTTAATTATTTTAACCAAAAACATAACTATAACCTCCTTTGACATACTTAGATAGATGGGTTATTATGGATTAGATAAAATTGCCAGGACTATTTTCATCGGTATTTTTTAAACTAACTTGTATTTATAATTATAATTACGTTGTTAGCAAAACTTAAATGGAATTACCGTATGTTTTTGTCAGTATTTCATTTAGCATGCCCTCAGATCCCTTAGTGTATACAAATCGACAAAAAGAAATAATCTACCATTGAGCTGAGAAGTGAATCTAAGTAGAATTACGCACGGAAAAGAAATCTAAGCACATAACAAAGGAGGTTATAAAAACATTTTAATGGTCCATACATTTTCTCTGGTCTTCTTTTAATTGGTTCTGGAAATATTATGCAGCCGGATAATGATCCGAAACATTTATCTCAATTTTTTCAAGCATATAAAATAAAATTGTCTGAAAAACATGACTTGGTTAGCTTTATACTCGGTTCTTGATCAGCTAGAGCCGCTTTGGGAAGATCACACTTTGCATTAAGAAAAACTTATGGAAACTTGGTATTATTTGGAAACTTATGGCACGATATAATGTGCCATTATCTCCACTTGAGAAGTTAGACAAACTCATTAAAATAACACCGCAAATCGTCAAATCCGTCTTAAAAAATAATGGAGGATTTTATGATGAAACTGAGTATAATTTTGTTCACAATGTTTCGTTATAAAGACTTGTTTTGCTTTTTATAACAAAAACCGACTTAAAAGTGGTAGACAAGAACAACTAAAAACTAATAAATACTTTTATTTTGAAGAAAATATTATTAAGCGATTATAATATATTAATTTTTTGAAATCTATGCCTAGGCGCTTGTGGAATTGTTTCCTTTCAGTTTGAATTTTTTTATTTCTATAAGAATTCGTGTGAAGAGTCCAAAGGTGCGTTTAGACATTTCACTTACTATGGTACAAGCAAACATATAAACGATTATTTTCTTATGCTAGTATTTTTGTTTCTTGTTTTTGATATTTTCTATCTGCTGTCGGTATCAAGAGAAATATAATAAATAGTTTGGTTCAGCAATAATGTCCTTGTTAGTGAAATTAGATAATTATGTTTCTCATGGTTTGTGAAATGTCTAAACAAAAGGACACTAAAAACAAACCTACTTACTTCTTCTAAACATAAATCCACTCGTTCAACTTTACTGGAAGCTGCTTTTGATTTTGTGTGAGTTCTGATTGACTGAGCCTTTCAGTTGGTAGAATGACTAACTCCAATTTCAACATTTTTGATTATTGATTTTAGTGATATTTCAAGTGGGAAAATTCATACATTTATTCACAGTTCTGTATTTCGACACTGCAATCATTTGCTCTTGAATCAATTTATTCACTGTCTGTACAGATTTTACAAATTTTCCAACTAGAAATATCACTAAAATGACTTGGAGTTAGTAATTTTGTTAATTGAAAGGCTCAAATATAAACTTAATAAATACTATTCTTATAATAGTATTTAATAGGCAAGAATCTTAAATATTGTACAAAAAAAAAAAAAGAAATCGATTGTTGTATAATGACCTAGAAATCCTGAAAAGCAATCGTTAAAAAAATAGTTGAAATTATATAATTTTTTTTTTCTTTTTTAAAACAATAATTAAATATAATTAAGTCCCAATATATAATTGGATATAATATAATATACAATATAATTGGATGCCGGTTCATGTGTCTAATATTTTTCGATGTATTATCCCAAAAATAATTTGGGTTTAAAACAGTAATCTACTGCCTGTGACCTTTTAAGTGACAATTATAATAAAATATATAAAAAGAAGCCTATTCGAAAACCTCATTTTATGAAGTAGATTTTTTTTTTTTTTTTTTGGATTATAGTTAAATTTGAAAAATAGTTTTAGTTTTGCTGAGTTTGTTCAAAAATGGAATTTTTTTTTATATCGGCAAATTGTTTTTGTAAGTCCACTGTAAAAACTGTGGGGTTCTTCCCACACAAAAAATAAAGAAATATTAAAATAAAAAAATTGAATAAATATTCCAATATTGTATCGCATTTTCTCAAAAAAATTGAGATGGTCCCAATCTTCTTTAAAGTCTTATGTATAAGGAATTCGTTAGTTTTATCCCTTTACTATTCGAAGCGATTTAATAACTATTCCTTTGATTCAGAGAGGTATGTACTATCCTGTACTCTTCAAATAAAAATAAGCCAGACGACACTCCGTTATGGGTGACAGGAGGACTTGACAGTTACAAGGAGAACTTCTTAAGAAGGCTCTCGAGGTGCAAAGGGTTGGTACAGTTTGGAAATAACGGAGCAGGAAGTTGGTGTTTTGGCTAATTGCTCCAGTGAACAGGAACCTTTTGTCCAGTGGCTCGCTGACAGGTCCTCCAGCTTAGCAGTCCCAACCTCCTGGACCAGTTGACCTCAGCACCCTTCAGGTCTACGGTCTAATCTCACTGGATTACCACCATTCAGTCATCCTCCAGTCCGTCGTCTGAATGAGGTTTACACTCTTTGGGGATATTTAAGCTGGTCACTTCCGTTACAGGAAATACACCAATTCTACATCGTCGCAACAATACACAACAATGGACTTTTACAATATTTAAAAAAAAAAGGAACAATACTGTTTTAAAGTTGAAATGTATAAAGCTATCGAATTAGATTATGTTTAGATTGAAAACTGTGTATTGATATAATTAGTTTTTCAACCCCAAAACAACCATGTGCTCAAAGAAAGAATTATAATATATCTCAAATATCAAATTATAGAATATCCCAAATCTATACAACATAAATAATCTTGTTACAAAAATAAAATGGGTTAAATCATGAGTTAAGTCATCGGGAAATTTAGCAAATGAAATAGCTGATAATGTATGTAAAGAGGCTTCTCAACACCTCAAAAAAAAAAAAAAAAAAAAAAAAAAAAAAAAAAAAAAAAAAAAAATTCTTGGAAAGGAATCGTTATTCTCATCAAACATTATCATTTATCTTGATAACTTTAATGAAAGAACATAAGATTACTGTTTTTTTTTCTTTTTATCTATAATTGTATTTCAGTTTTTCTATGAAGGTGTGAAGACTTCTTGTTTAGACTTCAATGATTCCTTTAAATTGAGGTATAATTATTTTTATATATGATTTTTTTATATTTTTTGGAGTTTGGTGTGTACTAAACTAAATTTACCAAAACCCACAAGAAATGAACATATTAACAGTACACCAAGTTCTCTTACGTTCTATAATAAAAATAAGAGTGTTTTCCTGAAAATTAAAGTTTTTTTTTTGCAGAGACCGGTTTGAAGATGTTTATTTAAGTCTTGTGATGCCTATTAAAGTAAGCTTTTTTAACTATGGTAGTAGGGGAGAGCAGAAGGGATTGTTGCTCCTCTCCCAAATAATTTGAAAGAAAATTAAACATAATATAATAACATTAATATGCCCTCGGGCAGTGGAAGGACCTTGTTCTTTGTATATATTTGTATTTTGTTATAATTATGTATGTAATTGTGATTAAATAAGCTTTCTGGGGCTAGAAAAAAAAAATACGATTGCCAATTATCTTGATAAATAAAAACTAAACATGATTTGAAAATAAAAGGAATAGATACATGCCACAAGCGGGTCCAGGATTTAATTTTTGGGGGGCTTCAGCCCGAAAGCTTTTTTTTTCATAAAAATGACGTTATTTACTTTGGAAAAAAATAAAGAAACTAGCTATCTGTATGAAATGGTGTTTAAGTGATTCCTTAAGTCCTTTTAAATGTAATTACACGAACAATAATACTTTAAGAGATAATTTTTTAATATTTCTTCCCATAAAACATGGTTATATTTTACCATTTTGGGAGGGCTTCAGCCCGAAAGCCCACCCCTCCCCCTCTTCCCGTAGATCCGCCCGTGATACATACAGAGAAACTGAGGTCTTCCTGATATTTCTTTCTGTCCTTACGAAAATCCTTTGCCTTACCATTATCACAAAATACGTCTGCTTAAACATTATTCATCTATGTATATATTTTGCTTTATTTTTTTTTTTTTTTTAAGCTTATTTATTGAAAGATGGTGGCAGTGGATCAGCTGATGCGAAAGGACGTGTTTCTACATCGCCTCTCAGAATTTGCTTATTTTGCAGTGAAATCTTTGAGATTATTTATTCAAAACAAGTCAAGAATACATAATAACAATTGATATTTATTGTTTGTTATAAATTATAGGGTTATTTTTTTTTATTCTATTTTATTTTTTTTTCATTTTTTTTTTCCCTTATATGCGATATCACAATCAGGCCATGTCTAGTAGAGCTTCTATCAAGAGAATTCGGCCGTTAGGCTCAACACCTTGTTCTTCGCCGGTCAAACAAAAGCCTCGTCAATGTCGTCAAACACCTGCAGTGACGCCTATTAGCTCCAGAGAAAATGAAACCCAGCCAGGAACATCATCAAAACCAACAATTGAAGAACTTCAGCATCAACCAGGTACATCTTCACAAGAGATAACCGAACAATCTCCGTTTTTCACCCCTAACCCCTATCAGGTGCTTCAGAATGATAAAGAAGTGATGGAATCCGCTTCAATACCAAGAGATCCCCGACCTCCACCCATATTCGTTAAAAACATAAGCAATTTTCAGTTACTATGCTCACAACTGAACAAAATAACAGGCTCTGGAAGCTATTCATGTCTAAGCAGAACAAAGGACACGAAGATATCACCAGATACAGCTGAAACCTACAGAAAAATTGTGAAGTATCTAACGGAAACCAACGCGGATTTTCATACGTACCAATTACGGCAAGATCGAGCTTTGAGGGTAGTCATAAGAAATCTACACCCCTCAACACCAACCGAAGCAATAGAAGAAGAATTGAAAACTTCAGGTTTCATAGTGCGCCAGATTACAAATGTACAGAAGGAGAGTAAAGAACAGCCAGGAGTAAAAGTTCCTCTACCCTTATTTTTCGTAGATTTGGAGCCAAATCAAGGGATCGAAAAAATATACGAAATAAGAAGAATATACTACACAAGTGTTATAGTAGAGAAGCCATATCCTAAGAGGGAAATCGTACAGTGTCACAATTGCCAGGCATATGGCCATACCAGGACTTACTGCCATCATCTGCCGCGCTGTGTGAAATGTGGAGAGCAGCACAAATCCGGGGAGTGCACAAAACCGAAACGGGATCCTGCAGTTTGTGCATTGTGCCTTGAAGGACATCCAGCGAACTACAAAGGCTGTCAGATCTACAAGAATATTAAATCAAGATATCAAAAATCCCGGACCCAAGAAGAAGCAGAGGCATCAAGAAGAGAACCTAACGCATCAAGAAGAGGACCTTCAAAAAAAATTGACCCAACGGTGTCTTTTGCACACTTATTAGGAGGTAAGAATGATGTTACTTATTGTGAGACCCTGCCGCAACAACAACACATACCTCAAAATTCTCAACCCCACCCTCAACATCCTAATCAAACTTCACCTAATCAACAGTTTTATCAACACCAAATTCCCCGCATTCCTCCTCCCTCAAATACCACAGATCTCACCAGTTTACTTACATCTTTCCTCTCCGAATTCAGATCCCTTGTTACTCCTTTGATATCTCTTCTCACCAATCTTGTATCACATTTTATCCCTCCCGCGAAAAATCCTTAAATGACTTCCAATAAACCTTTATCCATTCTCCTTTGGAATGCGAATGGTGTTAGAAATCACACAAACGAACTAACTACATTATTACTTGACAAAAATATTGACGTGGCACTAATTACTGAAACTCGACTAACCACTAAACAGCACTTCAAAATACCACAATACCTGACATATCGTACTGACCACCCTGACGGAAAAGCACATGCCGGTACTGCTGTCATTGTACACCAATCCCTCTCCCATCACCTACTCCCGTTACCTACACATGATTTCCTACAGTCCACCGCTATCGTGATAAAAACCTTTTCCTTTCCGGTTACCCTTGCATCAGCGTATTGCCCTCCTAACCGATCCATATCCAATGCCCAATTCCGTTCTCTCCTCGACTCCTTAGGACATCACTTCATCTTGGGTGCAGACCTAAATGCCAAACATCAACAATGGGGTTCCAGAACCACGAATACTCGTGGCCGAACCCTGCTGTCTGCACTCAATTCCCAACATTTTCACCTCCTTTCCCCCAACTCTCCTACCTACTGGCCTACAGATCCCAACCGTAATCCTGATCTTCTTGATTTCTTTATCCACAGCGGCTTAAGTCCCCTCAATTGTTCCATTACACGTCTAAATGAACTTTCCTCTGACCATAGTCCTCTAATCCTTAATGTTTCACTTGAACCCGTTCCCAAACCTTCTCCACCGTCATTTATTAGGGGCCCAGTTAACTGGGACCTTTTCCGCCAAATCATCTCCGATAAAATTGATCTTAACATATCCCTCAAAACTCCCGATGACCTTGATAGTGCCGTAAATTCCTTTACTACCACAATCCAACAAGCCGCCTGGACTGCTTCCTTCCCAAAAGACTCCTCCAGAATTCCTAAAAAGACCATTCTACCCCAACACCTCCTTGACCTAATCCAAACCAAACGCCGTGCCAGATTATTGTGGCAACGTACCCGACATCCTACCGACCGCTGCTCCTATAATTATTACTGCAAAAAATTAAAACTGGAATTAGCCACCTTCAGATCACATTCCTTCAACTCCTACCTATCCTCCCTTTCTTCTCGCGACAATTCCCTTTGGAAAACCACTACCAAAATCTTAAATCCTCACCGCATTTCCCATCCCCTCCGACGAGATGATGGCTCCTGGGCAGCATCTGACGAAGATAAGGCTGAGGAGTTCGCCATTCACCTATCCAATACATTTATTTCACATCCGGAATCCCATCCTGCCCACACCGTAACAGTAGAAGAATTCCTTACATCACCAATCCCACTTTCCTTGCCCCCAAAAGCTATTCATCCTTCCGAAGTGAAATTTCAATTAAAAAAATTAATCCCCCGTAAAGCTCCTGGACATGATCTCCTTACCCCTCAAATCCTTCGACAACTTCCATCCAAAGCAGTCATATTCCTTACATATATCTACAACTGTATCCTACGCACCACCCACTTTCCTCTGCTATGGAAACACTCCACTATTATCCTTTTCCAAAAACCAGGCAAACCTCCCAATATCTCAACATCCTATAGACCAATTAGCCTACTCCCAATCCTTTCAAAAATTTTTGAAAAGATCCTTTTGAAACGAATCCTACCCATTATAGAATCCCAAAATATTCCTTCCCATCAGTTTGGTTTTCGCTCCCAACATTCCACTGTTCAACAAGGACTCCGAGTTGTTGATCATATTTCCTCAGCCCTAGAAAACAAGGAATACTGTTCGGGTGCATTTCTGGACATTGCACAGGCATTTGACCGGGTATGGCACTCCGGACTGCTCTTCAAGCTTAAAATCCATTTACCTCAGTCCTTGTACCTAGTCCTCCGATCCTACCTCTCTGACCGCTCCTTCCGAGTTCGCTGTGGAACAGAATTTTCCAATATCTACTCCGTTAAAGCCGGTGTTCCCCAAGGCAGCGTCTTGGGGCCCGCTTTTACATCCTCTTTACTGCTGACATCCCTGTTCATCCTGATACTTTTCTTGCAACATTCGCTGACGACACGCAATCTTATCATCCAACTCTGATCCCAACATAGCATCCTTAAATCTCCAAAACCACCTCACCTTGATTGAGCACTGGTGTAATAACTGGCGCATTAAAGTTAATGAATCTAAATGCCAACATATTACCTTTACACTCCGACGCAGTTCCTGTCCACCAGTACACTTTAATTCCATCCAGCTTCCTTACTCAGACACAGTCCGGTATCTTGGCTTTCTTTTAGACCGAAGACTAACGTGGAAACCCACATACTAGACTCAAAAGACAAGAACTCAACCGACGATACGGCCAGCTATACAGACTACTAAACAGAAAATCCAAACTTTCTATTGAAAACAAATTACTTATCTACAAGACAATACTGAAACCTATATGGACATACGGACTTGAACTGTGGGGGACAGCAAAAGCTTCTAACATCAAACGTATTCAATCCTTTCAATCTAAAGTCCTTCGAACAATAGTTGATGCTCCGTTCTATGTAAATAACAAAATCCTACACCATGACCTTAATATCCCATTTGTCCTAGACCTTATTCCAGAAAAATTCTCCAAATTTCACCAAAACCTTACCTATCATCCAAATCCCCTTGCACAATCTCTATCCAGCACCACCCATCCTTACAATCCTCCTCGAAGGTTGAAGCGGCAGTGGCCCAGAGACCTTTTGTAAATAAGCATCTATTGGAGTTTTGGCAATGGCCAGATCCTCCACTCAAGCCGAGTGTGTATGATTAGGTTAGTTCTTTTGTTTATATACATTTATTTTATTTTATTGTATTTATTTTTATTTTATTTTATTGTATTTATTATTATTAAGTTTCTGTATTATTTTTTTTTTTTTTATTGTAAATAGAGTGTGAGTGTGCTTTCTCTGATCACTATTATAAATGTCCTTGATGTGACAGAATGTAATATTTCTAAATAAACAAATAACTTTTAATAATAAAAAAAAAAATTTATTGAAAAATATTACAATCTGTCTCAAGGACATTTATAATAGTGTTCACAGATCACATTCACACTTTATGTACAGTAAATAAAATAAATTATACAGAAAAATAATATATATACAATATAAGAATAAAATAACCTAAAAATAAATGAATAAAAATAACACATACATACCTATATACAATATATTTTGCTTTATTAAAATATATTTATGAATTTTATTATTAAATAGATCTTGTTATTTTTAAGAGTCTGTCTGGAACATATCAAAATGGTCACTTTTGAAAACAAAAAAAATCATTTCGACAATGTTTTCACTTACTATAACATTTACCAATCACATGTATAATTATTTATCCAATTCTTACTTACTTAAAATACTTATACTTTATCTTTAAATATTTTAAAAGCTTTGGTTTTATCATTATTAAGAGCCATATATATATATATATATATATATATATATATATATATATATATAAACGATAATTACTTGAGAAGAAAAATAAAGAAACTAACCTACATGAAATGGTGTTTAAGTGACTCTGGAAGGCCTATTAAAAATGTAATTTCACGAACAATAATACCTTAACAGATAAGTTTTTAATATATTTTCCATATGATATATTGTGCATAGAGTGTGAATGTGACCTCCGAACCCTATATAAACGTCCTTTGAGACAGACTGTAATATTCCTCAATAAACAAGTTTAAAAAAAAAAAAAGTTTATTTTTGTTTTTTGTTTATATATCTTTGTTTATTATACATAGAGTGTTAATGAGCTATTTCATTATTATTACCAATGTCCTTAATTGTGACAAAATGTAATAAGACTCAATAAAGAAATGTTAAGAATTAAAAAAAAAATAGTTTCGTGAAGGTATTGGTGATACCTTTACTATAAACTATGATATAGAAAAATATTTGAAACATTTTTGACACTAGCAAATGTAATGTAGCAAATCATCGGTTTATTACAAAAAGTCACTAAGTGTATTTTTGATACACTTACATATATGTCTTTGTGGATCGTGAATTTATTTATCAATTCAAAAACACAATAAAATAAATAAACAAAACACATACATAACTATATACACTATTTACAATCATGGAACATTGAGTAAGACTTGTCCCTCCAACTGTTGAGGGAAGAGCCATGACTCCAGGAGATTTCTGCACTATTCTCTCAACTGCGTCACCGTGGCTAAACCCAGTGGAGAGAAAAAAAAAAAGAAAAAAGAAACTTAAGCTAATCAAAATAACGACTTTAGGCATAATTATAAACAATATTTTTAAACATTCATTCAGGATAACTCCGAGATGTGCCTTGTCCAAAAATGGAAGGACAGACAGAAAGCTTGATCTCAGCGTCCCCTCTCTCAGCCGCATCACTGGTGTTAATGACTAATTTCGCGAAATTAATTTTTTTTTTCTAAAGATCTTATTTTTTTCGGCCTTACCGCCTGCCACCTTACTGACTATTGCATTTTAAATGGAAAATGCTCAGAATTGATAAATTCTTATAGAATATGTTAATAGCGTTCGTGTAAATACATGATTTTCACATTTTAAACCCTTCCGAAAAATCAGAAGAATGTTAGTTCGCGGAAAATAGATCTATCTTTCAGCCGACAACCATTAACAAAACGGACACGCTTCTACCCTTTGACGCGTGAATGGACAATAGACCAACATAGGGTTCCGAATTGTCCAGAGCAGCTGGGAATGTTGCTGGAAGGTAAACATTGGAAAATGTTGTGACAGGTTGGATGGGAATCTGCTAAGAAAATATACTCTTCGGGGGTGGAAGGGTTATCGGTTTATCTTGTCAGGTGGACAAAGCGTCCTCTACTTCCGGTCAACCGGAATCAGATAAAAGATGGCCAGCCTTCAGGGACCCGGCAGGTCCAGAAAAGATCATGGTGCGATATGAAATGTAACCTGAAACATTTTCAAGAGAGTAAAACAATAATATTCTTAGTACAAAAAAAAAAAAAAAAAAAAAAAAAAAAAAAAAAAAAAAAAAAAAAAAAACGCTGCAAATTATTCCACAATGGTTTATTATTTCCAAACAATTATACATCTAAAGTAAATTACCTTCCTAGTTACAAAGAAAAATAAACAAAAGGTTATTTGTTTGATAGTTTGATTCCAATTATTGCACTAAACTTTTTTTTTTAATCATTAGTAATATGCTAAAAAAAATAGCATTACTTCAGTAACACATTCAAAATTTAAAAACCAAAGAATATAACATTTAGAGTAGAACATATAAAAAAAAAACCGATACCATATCTTTTCTCCTAATTGTGCGATTTTAACGATTTTTTTTTTTTTTTAGGAAATTTCGTAAACTTTAAAAAAAAAAAACACTATCGACAAATAAGTGTAAACTTTTTGAGTTATTCGGAAATTAAATTTTACCATCCCTCGTAAATTTTTTTCTAACTTCTTTTCGTTGAAGTATGTTATATAAATAAATTTAAAGGGCGTAGAGAAAATGACGTTAGCGAAGTTTCATATAAATCGCTACATTCGTTTAGGCGCTACAGTCTATAGCAAAGAAGGTTTTTCGGCCGCCATTTTGAAAATAAAAGGCGAATAATAATGTCAATGAAGGAGGATCATCCTCGGATGACCTCTGATTTTATATCTAAATTAGAAAAAGATCGGTCCAGTAGTTTCGGAGAAAATGCGCGGACGGCATACGGCGGACGGACAAAATAATTTTTATTCGTTTTTCGAATTCTACTCATCCTGAAACGTGAAACCTCAAATTTTGAGAGGGGGTTAAGTTTTTGAATTTTTTGGTCGATCACAATGGTTGATTATTGAAGAAATCAAAAAATAAATTAATCAAAAAAAGTAATATATAGGTAAGTAATATATGTCCCGTAAGTAATAGGAAAATGTTTATAGGAGTGATGGCCACTAGTGGATCCAGGATTTAATTTTTACTTTTCTTAAAGATTTTTCTTATTACGATAATTACTTTAAAAATAAAAAGAAACTAACTACCTATATGAAATGGTGTTATAAGTGATTTCGGAAGTGGTTGACGGGGTGGCCGAATGGGTTACCGTGTGTGCACAGCATCGCCGTTGCCCGGCAACCTGATAGATGAGATTACTTGATAAAATTTGTCACGTGTTCGCGTCCCGGTGCCGGAGGAGTCTTCTAATCTCCGCCCTCACTCTCTGGCCCGGGAAAACCCCGTATAGCCTTAAAGGCAAGGAAGCGGAGGACCCCCCAACAAGTGATTATGGAAGTCCTATTAAATCTAATTACACCAACAATAATGCTTTAAGTGATAATTTTTAAATATTTTTTTTCCATAAAACATGATTATATTTTATCATTTGGGAGGGAGAGGGGGCTTCAGCCCGAAATCCACTCCCTGTAAATCAGCCTGTGGTGATAGCAGACCTCAAGAGCTAAAAGGTTTGAATAAATATTGGTCCAATTATCGGCAGAAAAATAGGAACTTTAACTTTTGTGATTTTTTAAGAAAGCCATGTTTTTTGTTGAATAGGAAGCGATAACAAAATAAATAATTAATTTGAGTAATTAAGCAGTGTTTCACTCTAAGCTAATCAAAATTTACTTCAAACGGAAATAGACTTTGTCTTTGTTAAAACAATTTAAAGAGAACTTTTGAGCGGTTAAACTAAGCTAAGTTCAGTTTTAAGAAAAATCATAAATTATCCGCGATTTTTTTTCATCATCCTCCAACTATACTACAAATACCTCACTTTCACACACTTCTTTGTTTAATAAGCTTTAAAAAAAAAAATAACTTCTAGAACCCATGACGGGTTTTGGATTAAGTACTGTTTCAAGGCATGTGGAGGGAGGTGATCGGGTAAGGATCGCGCTCTTCCGCCAAGTTTCTCCATTAATTAATTATTTAATTAAATTACTTATTTTATATTGGCTGGGTGTGGGCTAAGAGGGTTTCCTAATCCCAGGGCGGATCCACGGAAGATGAAAAATTATTTGACATTAGTTTTGCCCAAACAACATTAGTCTTACGCTCTCAGTCTTGGGCTTGTGTAACAGTCTTGCAGTTAACTATTAGTATTTCTATTTATTAAAATGTCACTTTAGAGAAACGTTACAGAATATGTAATTAAGATTTTATATACAAAAAAATCAACGCTGCATAGATTTAAGACACAGTTAAAATGTTTAAGCACCGTACTATATCTGAAAATAATCTCAGTTTGTCTCATCTACAAGACGCAAGAGTCTCGCAATCATGTAGTCTTATAAGTCTTGCAGGTCTTGGACTTGGTCCAGCATGAAACAAGACCAAGATCGATTTTGGGCAACACTAGTAACGACATCTTTGACCAAGATGCAACTCAAGGGTAAGTTGGTTTTTTTGCAGTCAAGAAAACACACAGTAAATATAAACTTCATTTAAATGTTTGCCGACCTTATAGCCAAAGTTACAGGCCTGCATCTATTAAACAGAAAATAACAGAAGAAAAGATAGTCGAAGATTCTTCTCAGTGGACTGAACGATTCGCTCTCTCTGGAGGATATGACAGCCAGCTCCTGGGGTTCAGCTCATTCCCTCGAGAGTGGTGAGCCGTCCTCGATCTCGCAGGATGGTCGAAAGGAGTTAAATCCAGCTCTTCGGTGTTTGGCTCATCTCGAAAAGGGTTCTTCTTGTCTCCTTCCCTAGTCTACATCTCGAGGTTACTTTTACTCGACCAGATGTCGTGCTGTGGCAGAAGAATCAAAGGAAGAAGAGATCGCAGTACTCCGCGATTCGCCCGGTTTGGAAATTCGAATAGCATCATCGAAATAATGACGCTACTCAGCAGTTCTTGTGTCACAGTTGTACACGAAGGAGAACATCGCTCAACTAGTGAGAGTTGAAACTGATAATTATACTGTGGTGGTTGGAATTATTATAATCTTATTTTAGGGATACATTATTTCCTTAACCGTTGGTTAGACATGCCCTTCTGGGTCTATTGTGGCCATATAGCAACCTAAGGTTTTTATATCATCCTAGTAGATGATTGTAACATTTTGAAATTATGTTTTAATATGTTGAAGTAAAATTCTAATCTACACTAATAACTTCTCATCTACTTACAGACTTGTACAAACGTTCATGGTTTCTTGGAATATTGAATGTATTGATGGTGTTAGATAAAAAAAAATCGCATAGCAAAATGTCGGGGTGTGAAGGTTGGTTGGAATAGAAGACAGCGATAGCCAATTGTGTTAAAGTTTTGGACGGTTTGACATTCTCGAATCTAGCGGATTCGGTTCTAATCCAGCCTGTGCAGGTTGAAATTTATTTTGTGGCCTATCCACGGAGTGCAGTTTTTAAACCACAGGTGTGTCAGATAATAAATTTCCTGATCTGGAAGCGGAAGCATTTTTTTTTTTTTGGAATAGTGGACGAATTTGATAAAATTCATACATACTTGATTATCTGTTTATCAATCCCTAACTTCCCCCAAAATTTAAACCAAATCGAACGGGCGGATTTAGAGATATAGATATATCAAGGGAAACATGTATGAGCATATATAAGAGAAAGTAGTATACAGAATTCAATAAAATTGTCACTATGTTATTTTTCCACCAATACCTACTTTTTATTCGACTTAGAGCTAAATCGAACGAGCTGTTTCTGAAATATTGGTATATCTAAAAAAAATACGCGCGTGCGTAAACGGAAGTGCTGAATGAAATTTGATAAAATTGATATGGGACCATCTTGGCACTAACCCGCACAATCACCGAAAATATAAATATTAATCATTAAATATTTGTTATTATATTAATAATGTAAATTATAAAGATCTAGAAATTATAAAGATATTATTTATACTTTTTGTTATGAAAAACAGTTGACTATTAGCCTTTCCTTGTCACCAACCTTTTCGAGTTTTAACATTAAACATTTCGGAAGCGAAGTGGACACGTGTGCATAAGTTTAAACAGAAGTTTATACCGTAAAATAATTACGAGTTCAAATCTTGGGGTCGGGAATGGCTTTTAACTCAGCATTAATCATCCACGTTCTCCTTTGTTCCAGGAAAAACCACGTATAGTCTAAAGTGTGAGGAATGGGTAGATAATAGAAAAAAAAAAGGAACGCGGTCTTATTTTATGCCTTGTAAAAAAAAAAATCAGAAACTCTCAAATAGAATGAAAAATGTTTTCCAGAATAATGAAAATCATTACTAAGGTACTAAAAAATTATTGAAATCTATCTTAATCCATAAATTCCGTCAATTTTTAAATTAGTAAATCTCCTAATATTCTAAGAGTTTTTTAATTTTTTTAAATATCCCCTATTTGGAACGGTCCTTCATCCTCGATAAACAAGATGTCCTTGGCCAGGTTTAGCACTTGCTTTTATATTTCATACAAGCACTTAAAAACATTATATAGTGCCTTAATAGCACCAACAGGTGCGCTTGTGCCCACTGAAAATAGCCACTCAAACAGGTCCAGGTGAGCTTTCTCATTTGGGCCATTATAACGGAATTCTCACTTGAGTGTGCACTAAAATAAAATACTTATTTCTATCCGTTATGTAGCGCTTTTTTTAAGTGATTGACAGACAATATATAGGGTTTCACGTAAGTAGAGAGAGATATTTGAAAGCTTGATAGTAGACATCAAAATCAACAAAAAAGTTCATACAAATAATTCAAGCAGAAAAGGAGGAAATTTAAGATTTGTGTGTTTTGTTTCTAAGCTAGTCATGTTGAATCGGAAGCGATAGCTTAAAAAAAAAATTGATTTAAACAACTAAACATTGCTCCATAGTAAACTAGACAAAATTTATTTGAAACGAAAGAAGAGTTTGTCAATATTAAAATTATTTGAAGAGGACTATCGGACGGACAAACACAGCTAAGTTCCGTTTAAAAAAAAAGTCATAAATAATTTGAGATTTTTTTTTTATTAACCTTAAAGTTCATACCAGACTGAAACGAAAAGAAACCACTCGACGTTTCCGATTACTTCAG
Source organism: Nezara viridula (assembly GCA_928085145.1). Taxonomy (NCBI): domain Eukaryota; kingdom Metazoa; phylum Arthropoda; class Insecta; order Hemiptera; family Pentatomidae; genus Nezara; species Nezara viridula. Next base: position 59,108,661 of record OV725081.1, on the reverse strand, counting down.
CACTTACTAGACAAACGCACTAAACTTCCAAGTAATTATAAAAGACTCATATACATGACTATAACAAGGCCTATTTGGACTTACGAAGTTCAGCTATGGGGCTCCACTAAACCATCGAATTCCTCTTGTATCTAATCCTTACAACCCAAAATCCTTCGTAAAATCCTTAATGCTCCCTACTTTATTACAAATAAAACCTTTTTTTTTTTTTTTATTCCCCTACCTGGCCATTTCTGGCATACGGGGTTCGGTGACAGTAGGGTGGTGCACATGGGAGTTGCGCAAGCCACTGCTACAAATAAAACCATTCATAATATCCTTAATGTTTCTTACGTTTCAGATCTGGCCCAATCCAGATACCTATCCTTTCGTAGTGGGCGGGGTGGCCGAATAGGCTAAAGCGTGTGTAACAGCACCGCTAGTTGCCTGGCAACCGGATAACAGAGATTTGAGATGATATAAAAAGTACGAGTTAGCATCCCGGTGCCGGAGGGGATTTTAAATTCCCCGCCCTCACCCCCCGGTGCACGGGAAAATCCCGTATAGCCTAAAAGGCGAGTAGGGAAGAACAAAATCCCGTATAGCCTAAAAGGCGAGTAGGGAAGAACAAAAAAAAAAAAAAAAAAAAAAAAAAAAAAAAAAAAAAAAAAAAAAAAAAAAAAAAAAAACATATCCTTTCGTAATAAACTTCAGAATCATCCTAACCCTCTCGTTTCTAACCTTGCTTCCTCTTCAATTCCTGATAACCCTCCGAGGCGCCTGAAAAGAAGATGGCCCCGTGATCTCCTAATGTAGACATATCATTAGAGTGCTACCATTGGGTGGTTTCTCAACAAGTGTTTTCACCTCATTATATCTATATGTTCAAATTTACTAAATGTATTTCTTTTATACAGTTGTAAATATCATTAAGAAATAATAAAAATTAAAAAAAAAGACCTTAAAGTGTAGTATATTTATCCCACTTTTTAGGAAAACTTCCTCGTTTAATAAGCTTTAAGTCTATATTAATTAAATTGAGGTTTATTAGTTATAATTTTGATATTCACCACAAGTTATGTAAAGAAATGATATGATTTTCTATTCAGTCGCCTAAAAGTACCCGTGTTTTCAGCAAAAATTAATACAATTAACTGCTCCAAGGCATTGATTTCTTGTTTTTCCGTTATATGGGATATATTATAATGAATATCATTTGTTTATTGAAAATGCCGAAAAACTAAATTTTATATTGAAAAATAAAAAAGTTAAAAATAATGATTTTTCAAATATTTTTATGAAAGGCGGTTATGGAATTGCGTTTTTCTCCCAGAATTCTGTCATAGAAATTGATGTGGATCTATCAGTTATAAACTTAATTTTTCTAGTGCTAATATTCCAATTCAACAAAAAACCTGACTCGCTTAAAAAAACACAAATCTTAAATGTCCCACTTTTCTGCTGGCAATTGGGCAATTGTTTACATAAACTTTTTTGTAGATCTTGATGTCTACTGTCAACCTTTTTAATTAATCTACTTGCGGGACACCCCGTATATATTTTTTACAATACATTTACTCGGAAATAAAGACATTTTATGTAATAACATTAATATTGTTCTAAAAGTCTCACTTAAAATATAAAATACATACAAAATTTCCAAGTTAATTTCTTTTGTATGTTCCAATACCATATTCGATTATATGAATACAAATTAAAACACGCCTGGTCAATAACAAATAATTTTATGATTTTTTTTTTATTTCTTAATGATATTTACAACTGTATTAAAGAAATACATTTAGTTGATTTGAACATATGGATATAATGACGTGAAAACACTTGCTGAGTAACTACCCAATGGTAGCACTCTAATGATATGTCTACATTAGGAGATCACGTGGCTATATTCTTTTCAGACGCCTCGGAGGTTTATCAGGAATTGAAGAGGAAGCAAGGTTAGAAACGGTTTGGATAATTTTGGTTGGGATGATTCTGAAGTTTATTATTGGAGGATAGGTATCGGATAGGATAGGATTGGGCCAGAGGTATAGGAGGATAGGATTGGGCCAGATCTGAAACATAAGAAACATTAAGGTCATTATGGATGGTTTTATTTGTAACAAAGTAGGGAGCATTAAGGATTTTGGATTGTAAGGATTGGATACGAGAGGAATTCGATGGTTTAGTGGAGTCCCATAGCTCAACTCCGTAAGTCCAAATAGGCCTAATTATAGTCATGTATATGATACTTTTGTAATTAATTAGAAGTTTTTGTAATTACTAGTAAGTGCTGAAGTAATCGGAAATGTCGAGCGGTTTATTGTCGTTTCAGTCTGGTATGAGATCCAAAAAGTTCTAACAGCTAAAATCTAACAATAATATGTAAATACTTTAATTATTTAATATGAACATGAAAAGGGGTTGAAAAAGAAAATAATAAAAATAACGTAATTTCTCAAAAACGCACGTTTTAGGTTCATGAAACTGCTTTCGATTAAGAATATTAGGAGCGATTTTGTTTTAATCTTCTTTAGGCGCGTTTTGCACTTTTTTCTGAGTAGTGAATTAAACTGAGCTGTCAGATTTCAGAAGTGTAACGCTCGGGTAAAGTCGGCTGGAGTTGATTAAGTGTTTTTGCATATGGATTAAAATATCTCAAAAACTAAAAATCGTATCTGTGTAATTGTGTAATCGTGGGAATTGTTCAACATTTCAATCCCTTTGTAATGTTGGTGTTTTCACTTTTATCGTGCTGTCTAAAGCACACACCTTAGTTTTTATTTTAATGATAACTTTATTACAAAAAAATAATGTTTATAATATATCGATATGTGCTTGTTTTAACTGAACATTTTCTAATATTATAAAATAAGGCTCTGTTTATTTTTTCACAATATTTATTTTGATTTTCATAGCTACGTTTCGGCCGTAAGCCATTTTCAAGCCATCTATAATATAAACACCATTAATTTTATATTTTAATGTAATTCTGCACTCTATGAAGGTGGTATTAGTCCTATTTAATTAAATATTCTATGAATTATAACTCTAATTAGGTCAAGTCAATTTTTTTAAATTTTTGTAATAAACTATACCAGTTAAATTGTAAATTACCAACACTACTAGAGGGAATGAGGTTGTTTTTTTATTCAAATACATAATTATCAAGGTAAGATCAACATATATATATTATTTTAGATTTTAAAACTTTCTTACTTTATTCAACCATGCTTTTTGCATGTAGACCGAAATCTAATTAAATTATAAGTGTGGTTGGGAGGTTGCACATTGTTATATATTTCTTTATACTGCTCACTTATTAAAGGATATTAGAGTGCAGAATTACATTAAAGTATAAAATGAATAGTGTTTATATTATAGATGGCTTGAAGATGGCTTACCGGCCGAAACGTAGCTATGAAAATTAAAATAAATATTGTGAAAAATTAACAGAGCCTTATTTTATAATATATTTTTTTATATTTTTATCTTTTTGTTTATTTTCGTTAGTATATGTTAATTATGTGTTATTGTAATTTTAGTATTAGATTATTGATTTTAGAAAGTATTGATATAGAGAGAAAAAGGAGATCGATTTAAGTATAAATGGCAAGCATACAGTATGTGAATGAATGGGTGTGTAAGAAATATAGCTTGAGTAACAAAAAAAAAAAAGATTTTGTTGACCACAGGAGTAGACGATACAGGACTGTAGATATTCGCATAGCTAAACAATCGATATTCTTATAGCGCAGTAGGCGTATTTGAAAAATATAATTAGTAAAATTAAGATTAAATAATTTTCCATTCTCTCTTTAATAATCTTCAGTAAATATTTCGTATTTCTTAATTTAAATGCTTATTTTGACTTTTGTCTAGCTAAATGGCAGAAACTGTCGAGTGTACGTCGACACAGACCGCAACCCCTGACCAACTTCTACCAATTTCTTCTAGCTTTTTGCTCGAGACTCAGGTTAACTGTGGATGAAAACGGGAGGCTGAATGGTACAGAGACAGAACTCGAGGAAGGGAAGAGGGAAATAATGTAAATCGTGGGGAGGTGTGGAGCGACCGGGGAGGAACATCAATATTTGCCGCTCTTCTCCGGCTTCCCTCCTTCATTTGCATGTATCGCTACAGCTTCCAATGTCTTGTTTCAGTCAAAGCCCTTCTCGTCCAAATAAGCCATAACAACAGGAGTTTATCCCTCACTGTATATATATATATATATATATATATATACGACCCAAACTTGAAGGAAATTTAGAGATTAGTTCAGAAATTGTAATAGTCATAGTACTAATTTCATTTATTTCCATATAATAATTAAAAGTAATATAAATAACTTTGAACAATATATTGCCTGTGAAATATGGAAGGCATTGATCGCATAGGGGTAAGGTTAATAAAATATTTTGATGATGTTATAAAATTTTAGGTTATATTAAAGAAGGTAGTTTATACTTATGTTTAGTCGATTCCAAACGTTACTGACACATTTAGATTTCGTGTAATTTTCCATTATTTACATGTTACTCTGAGTTCGTAAAAAAAAAGCTTTATTTGTGATTGTGTTTATTTATATTAAAGTTCAATCAGCTCGTCGTGGTTTCGATTATCACCTTATTAAATATCAAAGTTCTGTGAACTTCACGCATATTTTTATATTCCAGCATAATTACTTTTTTTTCTGATTGAAGAAAAGTATATTGCTGTTGTTAACTTCGAATAAACAAAAAGTTGAATTTTTCCTATAGATTCTTTTTTCCATCCATTTTACGAGTGAAAAGATGCCTATTGAGTATATATCACTACTGTTAAAGCAAAAGGTCGTATATTTAAAGTTTTAAATTTATATTTTATTTTGCACATAATGTAGTCTGCAATTGAAATTAGTAGTCTCCTACTATGGAAAATAGCAGAGGGCAATAAAATATAAAATGATACTAATAAATCATAAAGAAATAATTAGTATTTATACTCTCTTGTAAAACACTCAATTTTTACTAACTAGATCTTTTGCACTAACAGTAGTGATATGCGATATTCGGTATGCAATGGATTTTTTCGTTACGAATCATAACGAACTACATTATACGAACTACGAATCATCAAATATGCAATCTGCAATATGTTGAGGGATTACCGAATTTCTGAAAACTTTCAGAGATTTTATTCTCATATAAAAATTTTTAGGCTTTGTAATATAGATATTTTTCAGCAAATGAAAACGGTGAGAAAGCTAAGTTGAACTTACTTGGCAGACGTTTTTTAGTTGCTTACGATGTTTACTGTAATAACTAAGGTTATTTTCCAGGCATACCTAGCGGAAAGATATGTTACAGAGATACTTGACCATGTAAAACGTAAAAAAAAAGCCTTTATGTTAAAATCTTAGATTATAAAAGCTATTCCATATTGTACATCAGTATGTAATTTGGCCGGGTATTTTTCATGTCTGTTCTCTTAGGTATAGCAGTAATCTTTTAATTTAATTTTAAAGCATAGTTTAATATTAATATTAAAAAAAAATGTGTATTTATTGTTTTATATGTATTTATTAATGTATATTGTTGACAATTTTAGATTTTATATTAATTTGATAATTGAAACTATTTTAACTGTCTGACCTTTACCGAATATAATTTTTAATTTATGCTTAAGAGTGTTGTAATGTCTGTTATGTATTATAAAGAAGGAATTTGTATTTTCATAAGGATAATAATGTTTGTAAATTTGTATAGGGCCCTTAAAACAAATAAGACTGATTGATTGATTAAAACCCAAATATTTTAGTAGTTATTTTTAAAAGTGATTTTTATAGTTGTGTAATAGTTCTTCTTAGTTATTTCTGAATTATCTAGTCGTTTGTATTCTTTGGCTATGATAAAAGTTAATATAATCCGGAAATCTAAGCCAAAATTTACATGTTGATTGGTTGAAGGTATTATTTTATTTATTGAATGATATATATATATATAAAAAATATATATATATATATATATATATATTTTTTTTTTTTTTTTTTTTTTGTAGCTCTTTAAGATTTCTATCACCTCTCTAATTTAAATATTTCCCTTTACTTACGGGACAAACTGTCTATGTTGTAGGAGGGAGGATGGAGGAGATAAATAAAAAAAATGAAATGAAATGCTTTAATAATAATAATCATAAAAGGCTTAGAGAACCCGAAGGTTCGATGCCGACACCACCAACCGCTTATTACACACCTCCCTCCACCGTTCGCCATCCAAACCCAGTACCTTCAGATCGGCTTTAATGCAATCTTCCCACCTTCGCTTCGGTCTACCCCTCGGACGTTTACAATTCGGTACAGCAAATATTAACCTTTTAGGAATTCTCTCTTCTCGCCCAACTATTTTAGAAGCCCATTTGGTTCGCCGCGATGAATTTACCTCAATTATATTACCCGGATACAGTTCACGCAATTCGGTGTAGTGTAACCGTCTGAACTCTCCCGTTAACTCATCCTTCTTCGGTCCGAATATTCTACGCAATACTTTATTTTCAAAAACCTGAAATTGCTCAAGAAGATAATTGTTAGATTAGCTTATAGTTGAAAAAGCTCCAACCTCAAATTCTTATGTTTCTAAAATATTGATACAAACTACAATAACTCTTCAATGTTTCACCAACTCAGACATCATTGGGAAAGAAAAGAAAAAAAACTCAAGATCACACCATGAGTTCCAATCGCACACTGGAAGCAAATTCTAACTTTTTTGTTTACCTGAATTTTTTTGTTATAAACTGATATCGATTTTTTTGTCTTGAGTTTTTACTCGTTTCAATCCACATATATATTATTATAGTAAGGCTCGAAATAGGTTTTATACCAAATATAAGCTCCTGTCAGGCTTAAATACCATGAATGGGATACCGTTGGATTCAGAATTTCACGGGGGTTAGCAAATCGTATTCTCCACTTTTGTTTTTCTTTCTAAAATAAATAAAGTCGATACAAACATTTTGCTAGGCTTCAATAAAGGAACGGTGGTAGGTCTGTAGATCGATACGGGACAAATCGGACCTTGAAGATTTTGATGCATACAGCAAGACCCGGGTAGTTCCGGAGGAACTATCGGATTCTGCGTTTTCAAGCCCAAAAACATACTATTTTCGAGATGACGCAAGGCATGGGGTTCTCATCCACACAACCTTACATTAATTGTACTACTGTCATTGAATACATGTCTCATTTCGTCGACTTGAGGACTCTATGATCGAGAGAGGAGGAGTTTATACTATTTATCGATGGTGTTTTTGATCGACAAGCCATATCATCGTTAATTATTCACCAAATCTCAAGATTGAGCCACCAATTTCGAAGGCTTCCTTCTCCTTCAGGTGGACAAAGTAATCCAATCAATCCGAAAATTTAATCAAACAAGTTATGAAAGAAAACACACTTTATTTGCGAATAACTTAAATATTACACACTTTCCCCTTAGTTATGCCCATGATTATATAAAAGATTACTACATTCCCTACAAAAGGAAAAAAAAAATCATCGAAATCGGACAATTTTTAGCAAAGCTTCGGACAGCTTCTTGAAATTTGTAAGCATAACGGTCCCAAACAATGAAGATTTAAAATAATTTTTGTTTCCTTTGTCGTTTGCAATAAACAATTTTTATCTTTTGATACGTTGCATTATTTTTTTTTCTTAATAATTAGGCATTCGAAAACAATATGCTGTGCGAATTTTTCGCACGGGCCTACTGGTTAACAATTATTATAGTAACGAAAAATGTAGGCAAGGATGTCCTGATCCCCGAGCCAGAATACGTTATTAGCACACTGGGCAGGAATAAAATAGCCGTAAGCGTGGCAATAATAACATCAGGAAGTGGATGGACTCAAAGAACCATTGTCCGATCGACAAGAGATTTGGCCAGCTTGAGCACGCGGAGCCATATAATGAGATGTAGTGTTATCCCAGGAGCAGATGCTCCTAGCGGGACTGTCCCGTATTGGAATATGTTTGTCTAGTCAACATTAGGGCTCCTCTCCGTACCTATTTTATATTCATCCCTTTCAATAAAAAAATATTTCCCACTGGGTGGCTGTGGAGAGGAGTGGGGGTTATTATTTAATGGAGGCTTATTACTAGCTAAACTAGAAGAAAAAATGTAGCAAAGAATAAAAGCTCAACCGTAGCCAATTTCACTTTCTTACCGTGAACTTGTAATTTGGAGGTGAGCTATTCTACTAATTAAATCCTCATGTGAATTATACAATGTTTTTGTTTCTATTATTTCATATCTCACTCAAAGACTTGAGCTAACCTTAAAATTAACTACCAATTTGCAAAAAAACTAGACGCACATTTTAAACATTAATAAATATCTAACGAATGAAATAATTAGATTTACCACATTTGTCTTCATTGAGAGCTTACATCTTCAAACTTTTTAAGCCCAAACAAAAAAAAAAAAAAATACAATGGATTCGATAAAATTTATATTGTATAACTTTTACACTTTCCTCTAACCAAACGCCAACTCTTAGAGTACCTGAATAAATAAAATAATACTTTCTACCAATCAATATGTGAGTTTTGGCTTGGCGGATCATCTTGCCCTGTAATATAAAAAAAAATACAAATAAATGTATGATATTTATTTTTTTTAAACTTGTTTATTGAAAAAATATTACAATCTGTCTCAAAGGATATTTATAATAGTGTTCAAAGATCACATTCACACTCTATGTACAATAAATAAAAATAAATGATACTGATAAATAATATATATGTATGTGTGTATATACATGTATATATATACAATAAATAAGAATAAAATAATCCCCACATATATTATTACAGTAAGGCTCGATATCGATTTTGTACCAAATATAAGCTCCTGTCATGCTTATATTTGCTAGCTGAACCCCATGGGATACCGTTGGATTCAGAATTTCACGGGGGGTTAGCGAATCGTATTCTCCACTTTTGTTTTTCTTTCTATAATAAATAAAGTAGATTCAAACATTTTGCTAGGCTTCAATACTGGAACGGTTGTAGGTCTGTAGATCGATACAGGACAAATTGGACCTGCGTCTTTTAGCCCAAAAACGTACAATTTTCAAGATAAGGCAAGACATAGGGTTCGCATCCATACAGCCTTACATTAATTGTGGTACTGTCATTGAATACATGTCTCATTTCGACGACTTGAGGTCTCTATGATCGAGAGAGGAGGAGTTTATATTATTTATGGATGGTGTTTTTGATTGGCACGCCATATCATCGTTAATTTTTCACCAAATTTCAATATTGAGCCACCAATTTCGAAGGTTTCCTTCTCCTTCAGCCGATCAAAATAGTCCAATCACCCCGAAAATTCAGGCAATGGTTATGTCCATGAATATATAAAAGATTACTAAATTCTCTACAAAAAGAGAAAAAATTATCGAAATCGGAGTATTTTTAGCAAAGATACAGCTTACTGAAATTTTTGAACGTATTGGTTCCAAACAAAAATGAAGATTTAAATTAATTTTTGTTTTCTTTGTCGATTATATGTATCGATATAGTAACATTTGATTTCTTTATATTTTGATACCTTGTATTATTTTATTTTATTATTAATTTTTGCATTTGATAACAATATGCTGTGCGAATTTTTCACACAGGCCTACTAGTGTGTATATAATATAATAATATATATATATTATAATATATATATATATATATACATATGTATATATATATATATATACATATATATATATATATATATATATATATATATATATATAATATATATATATATATTTGTATATATATATACATGCACACAAAGACAGGAATGGAATAGAAAAACAATATTTATCCTCAGAATTTATATTATGTGTTGCTGTATCTTTCATTTTTTATAAAGTGAGAAGTTATATTCCAAAAAGCAAAAACCAATAACTTGAGGTGGAAAGCTTAATAAAATCAGGGACCGGTTGTGTGGACCCCGATTTTCCCATTAGTTTTCCTCTCTTCCTTTTTTCTCATCTGTTACGATAAGGAAAAAAAAAACATCAATCACAATAACCTGATATTTATATAATTAATAATATCTCGGCTTTAATATTTATAAAATCTTAAAAATAAACATTGAAAATTATAAACAACAGTCATGAATATTGGAAATTTAGAACGCCAATATACAATTATTATCACATTTTTTATAACCTCTCAAAACATACGCTGTATGTTGCATTACATCGTTACGATCCTTGTTTTTTAACATAAATAATGGGATCCTCTTCAGTTCTGGAAAAACAATACCTTTCATTGGTTTAATAATCAAAGGTTTTCATACATTTCAACAATAATACCTAATTTGTATTAATTTTAATTGAGTATCGATACCCCAAGCCGGGCAGCACGCTGACAGATCCAACGGTACCGCCACAAGGACATCAAGCTACTGAGTGCCGCAGCGCGCACCCCGATCCTCGAGTCCGAGAATAATACCGATACCAACAATAACAGTCCACATAACAATCTCTGTTTGGTTATAATTAAAATTGCCAAATTAAAACATTAAAATTGCTGAAGTAATGTATTTTATATTAACGTCAAATGAAGATATGGATGGATTACAATGGAATAAAGTAAGTGAAAGTGAATGTAAAAAAACTATTTAGGAATGTATCATTTACAAAAATCTATGCCTTGGTTGGTTATTTGATAAATTAATTAAAAGTATATTTATTAATATATAATTAAGGCTCATAAATATGTATTCCATTACCTTTACTGTTGAATTTGGTTCTTTAGCTTAAGCTACAGCCTACCATTGGCCTACCATTGTCCTAGGCTTTCGAGATTACTTGGAAATCATCTTCTTTTTTTAATTTTTATAATTACTAATGTTGATATAATAACCCCGGCAGGTGTAAGGTGTATTATAAATCCGATGAGGGCTTTGATAGAAGATCGGGGAGTTATATTAGAAGGCAAGGTGTACCCGCTGGGGCTGTAAGCCGATTACCCAACCAGCAAAAATTAATCATGGCCCCTCCTTTCATGTCGCCTTCTATATCTGCAATATCCTTTGTAGCTCTATATACACCTACCAAAGGCTTTCCTCTGTCATCAAATATTTCCCTCTCCTCGCTAATTATACTCTTATTCTTCTCCGACCCTCTTTCAGCCTCCTCCTCCTCTTGTAAAAAAAAATATAAGCGTCTGAGAGTAGCTTTCTTTCATTAACCGCAGAAACATCTGGAACATTAACTACAGCCTTATAGGAGACTTCATCCTCCTGACGTCACTTAATCAAATATACAAAAAAAAAAAAAAAAAAAACGTGATTTAAAACATTAGCAGACTTATAGGATTCCTTTCAAACTGAAGTACTATCAATCAAATATTTGCAACTATGATCGTCGACATTATTTAGCATGTTCTCTGACGCATAACATCGCCCACACCATTGGGGCCTGTAAAGAGAACAAGGAATGCCTCATACTTTTGAGAATTCGTTGTGAAGGAACGAACTACTTCAATTAACGTAAATAAAAAACGGAACTATAATAGGGATGACCATAGTCAATATTATCGAAATAACGAAATTTTCCTTCCGATATCCGATATTTTATCGATCAATTTAACTTCAATAAACCACAGAACCAAAAAACACCAATAGGAAATTACTTGAAGCAATACATATCACAAAAAACAATAGAACAACAGTAAATTATAAAACAGACACTAAACATTTAGGAACTCATTATACGGACATATTAAACAAAATTAAAATTTAATATAAATGAAATTGCAGATACATAAAATAAACATTAACAACAATAGCATAAAAATAAACAGTCAGATCCAAAGGTCAATTGTATTCACTATGGCAGACACCCAATAATTAGTCTAAAAGGAAGATGTTGCTCTAGATGTTATATACCTAGATTCATTATAACATAAATTAGAAACTGACGATGGAGCACATTAGTTTTAAGATAATTAAAAATTTATTGTAATAACAAAATTCTGGCATGTATTGTAACATGCACTATATTTTAACTCAAAAAATGTTTTAGCCTTGCATCCACATGATCATTGGGATTGTGGTTCTGAAGATGGGAGTAAATATACCGAAACGTAAACTTGTAAACTTGCATTTTTGATAATACAGTAAATATATACAATTGTTGCTAATTGGAAGTAATCATTGCCAAATAACTAAGAATACCATACAACTTCCCACAAAAATGAAAAAAGATATTTTGTCATAGATAGTATCTGCTTCGATAGTCTTGACTATCATTACTACAATATTTTAACTTAAAAATTAAAATCAAAACTATTGTTTACGAAAAGCGCTAGAAGTTATATATGAATTTGATCTTTAGAAAAAATTATATTCCTCTGGTCTATAATTCATGTAGAATGTAGTACGTAGTTGCGGAAAATATCGATATTTTGATAATATTTAATAAGATGACCATCCCTAAGTAGAGTTGAATCATGTGTGAATAAAAGATATGACTGGTTGAATGGAAATTTGTGGAAAAACGTTGATGATGACAAAGATGGGCAGGAACTAGAAAATTAATTTTACTAAGCAAAATAGAAAAATTGATATTTCCATTAATCAATTTATAAAGAGGAAAATAACATATTTTTAGATGCGCCTATGTGCTAGAGAATCAATATTTATATTATTTTTTTTCAAAGGTTTATAATATCGATATTTTGATGGTATCGATAGTTATAGGCGGATATTAATATTGACGACAATATCGATATTGGACCTTCGATATCCTAACCTGAAACTATAGTACTAAGGGCCAGTTGCTCCAACTCAGTAAAGCTTAGATTAAGTGTTATCTAAGATTAAACCAAGTTTAATCTTTATCGGTCGACCTTAGAAAACTTGGTTTAATCTAAGCTTCACTGAGTTGGAGCAACTGGCCCTAAATAATTATAGTTAGCACTAAAATTATCTCGCTACGATATGAATGGAAGAGGCAACATCTTAACACAACATTTTATTTTTTTTATTAGTATGTAATTGGAAAAAGTAAACACAAATTAACTTTCACCAATTCCGACATCACTAGAACATAAAACAATCTAGATCATATTTATATAGACTAAATACTATACATCTTTAAAAGGAAACATTAGCGTCTGTAGATCACTCCATAACATCCGAAAACAATCATGAGTATTTAATATAGTAATGGTATGTTAATTATATCATTTTTGTTTAATTTCTGAGATTATAAACTGTATCGTGCATTGGAGAAGACAACACACTACCAGTCCGCAAAGGTATAATAAGTTACATCTAGCTATATTTGGCTGGAACCGGTTAATCTTATTTCAAACATGTTGCACAGTCAAAAACTACAAGCGGTATTTAGCTATTAGGTTTTTTTTTTTTTTTAAACAAAAATTAACTTTTCTGCATATTTTAATTTTTTGATGAATCATCATTAAAATATATTATTAAGCAAATGTAATGAAAATAATAATAAAAAAAAAAAAACTTCAAATAATTACAGAGTGGTCTATTATTTCCAAATTATATATCAAAAGTAGCATTACTTTCCTTGTAACAGGGAAAAAATAAATAAAAAATCATTCCCTAATATTACTCCAAATATTTTTTTATATCATCGTTAGTAATTTTCTAAGAAAAAAAAAACATTGCTTCAGTGTATGTGACACTTTCAGGATATTAAAAACCGAAACAAAGGAAATAAGCTTTGGAGTATAACAAATGAAAAATATTGTTTTTAGAAACACGTTTTGCACTAAATTGTCCGATTTCAACGATTTGTTTTTATATTCTTGGCTTTACTTTTATTCTTATTATTTAGTTTTATTATCTAATGTAAATATAGTGTGAATGTGCTCTCTGAACATTATTATAAATGTCCTCACTTGTGACTAATTGTAATATTTCTGAATAATTTTTTTTTTTCAGTATTACAACAATCTGTCACTTGTACATTAGATATAGTGAGTTAGGATAACATTCACACTATATGTAAAAAAATATAAAATAAATAGAAGAAGAATAACAATAAATAATAATCAAAAAGTATACAATATACAATATAAAAGTATACAATATACAGTATACAAGTATACAATGAATAAAATAGAATAACATAAAAATAAGAAAATTAAAACTAAGTAAAAACACGTGCATACCTATATACACTATTTACAATCAGGCGAGGGAACTCCGAGGAAGACTTGTCCCTCCAACTACGGAAGGTAAAGCTGGACTCTAGGAGAACCCTACGCTTCTCTCTCAACCGCATCACTGGTACTAAAGCCAGCGGAGATTGATCGAGAATAAATAAATACAAATATTTTAGGAAATTTCGTTATTCGGAAATCTGATTTTACCACCCCTCGTAATCCCCTCCAACTTCTTTTCCTTGAAATATGTTATATAGATAAATTGTAAGGGTTTCGAAACAGAAGACTTTATCCAAATTTTATTGAAATCGGTACATCCGTTTAGGCGCTACAGTCATTACGACACAGGCCATTCGGTCACCACCTTGTAAGGTCATCATACTTTTTGGTCATTATACTTTTCGGTCATCATACTTTTTGGTGAAGTATGATCTATGCATATATTTAAAGGATATCGAGGAGAAGACTTTAGCCAAGTATCAATGAAATCGATATATTCGTTAAGGCGCCGCAGTCAATACCAAAACAGGTTTATCAGCTACCATCTTGAAAAAAAGGGCGGATAGTAATGTCGTGGTAGGGGAATCATCCTTGGGTGACTTCGATTCCAAATTTGAAAAAAATCGGTCCAGCGGTCTCGGAAAAAATACGCAGACGGCGGACAGTCAATTGTTTTAAATTCTACGTATCCTAAAACGTTAAACTTCAATTTTTTTTTTTTTACGAAAACAATGGTTCATTAATAATTTAACAAGATTATTAATAATAAGCCAATGTATTGAAAATTACACGAACTTTACAAGAATAATTTTGGCTAGTAAGCATGTCCGAACAATTCTTGATCAGCAGAAAAATGGTAATATATGGTAGAAATAAATAAATTCAACGCATCCTGAGAAAATGACTGTTTCATTTTATTTTCCTCAGTCGAATCATAATGGTTCATTGGAAATAATAGACCGACAATATGTACAAATTACAAATGGCAATTTTCTAAAAATGGTTCGATTTCTTTGATTTTTTCCTCTTTTTCGTAGGGAGTATAACATCCTTTCATTCATTATACCTTTCATAGGTATAATCACATCATTTTTTCCACCTGAAGGAGAGAAGATAATCATTAAAATGATGGCTCAATCATTGGATTTGATGAAGAATAAACGATGAAATGGCGCCCCCCAAAAAAAAAATCATTTATTAAGATGCTTAAATTGAGTTTTTATTTAAAAAGTGCTTTTGTATATTAATTAGTTCTTTCATTAAGAATTCATTTTGGCTGATATATATATATATATATATATATATATATATATATATTTACAAAATTTCTTCAATCTACCTTTGAGCATTATATTTTGATATATTTATTTAATTGGAAATAAGGTCACTGAATTAACAATAAACTACTAAATGTTCATTGCTTCTGTGTTTATTCGACGTTTCGATCCCTGTTTTTTATAAGTTAACAATGGGATCCTCTTCAAAGTTTTAAAGTAGAGCCTCGATACCTCAGGCCAGGGACACACCTCTCTCAGTCTCACACTCAGTCTCAGCACCGTCAATCAGCACAGATATTAATTATGCTATTCGTAGTGACATCTGACATGAATTCTCAATTTTCAGATGCTCCAAATTTGCCGCCGAAGATGTGATAAAATGTTTACGTAAAAGTGGAAGGGTGGATATAAATGAACTATAAAATACTAGGATATGTAGCTACGTATATTTTTTTTTTTTTAATTTAAACTTATATTTCAATAATGGATACATAGAGGGTGGTAAAATAATTGTGCACCTACTTTTCTTCTTCTTCTTCTCTTCTCTACTTTTATAGGGTAAGTCAAAATATTTTTGCTCCCTCTCTATTTTTATTGGGGTATCGCTCCCTCGCCCCCTCTCTTGTGATTTTCTTTCACTTCCTCATTATCTGCAGAGAGATTGTTTTCTTAAGCACCATTAACAATTTAAAAAAAAAGAAATAGGTTAAGTGATAAATGGAAATCCGATTTTCGTGCAGTGAAAACCCGAAAAAACATTCAGTGTTCGACTCAAAATGTGCAAAATCGTGCAGAAAACTCAACAAAACGTAAAATTGTGTTTATAACTTCTTAAAAATGCATAAAGTATAGTTTATGTTGATAAATATAAAAATAATTAATTATAAAATGCTTATCTCCTCTTTTGTTAGAATTATAGTCTCTAAATTAAAGTTAGGTATAACATGTAACGTGAGAAAAAAACCTAATTCTAATTCAACAATTGACGATGATTAAAATAAACCTAGCTGAAAGAATTATAACATAAAGTTAATCGTACACTTAATAACAAAACGAACATTTTTAAATTGAGGCTTGATGTTACAGGTGTAGGTCAATTAAAATTTTAAAAAATGTGGATTTTGAGTAAAGTCAAATCTCATTAGTTTTTATTAGAATCCATAGTGCTTAGAATAATCCTATGGATTCTAATACAAACTAAGGAGCAGAGTATGCGCTAGGATGTCATGGAGAGATGTTCGACTAGCTGTTCTTTTTCTGTCCTGACGATGCCTGAATAAGCGAAACGTTGACAGTTTGTTATATTTGTCTACATTTTGGAGAAATGATAGTGGGTGGTTTGGAATTTTTCCACGTTATAACCTAACATTGGTAACAATGTATATATTGTCTTTACTCTACAACTTTTCCATTCCATATAATCGTGGGGGAGGAGGGGAGTTATCACTATCCTTGTGTATAATTTATTGTCAAGTAAATATAATTAATTTGGTTGAACTTTACTATGTTTATGTCAATAAAACCTATAAACGTACTATTCTGTAGTTTTTTTCTAAGATCTATAGTAACACATTTAATAAATAGCAATAAGCTAGTAGGTAACTGCAAGACTTATGCAAGAACAAGACCAAGTCCAAGACCAAGACCGCCTTCAGTGATTTAACAAATTGTAGACTTTGTAATATAGCTATTTTTTAGCAAATGAAAACTGTCAGAAAGCTTATACTGACCTTACTTGGCAGACGTTTTTTTTAATGGTAAAATAAATTTATTAATTTCTCACCATCGATTTTACTTTGTTATTTTTAAAAAATTTAAATCAAAAATAAAAGATTATTTTTTGCAATTGGGCGTTACCGCTTGTATAAATTCAAATATGGTTAAATGTAGTTAATTGTACTTTTGCGGACCAGTCACACCTTATTGCTTGCAATGGATGAGATAAGGTAGGATCCCAACACGGGCGGATCTACGGGGTGAGAGGGGGGGGCTTTCAGGCTGAAGCCCCCCCCCCATAATGGTAAAATATTTAAAAAGTATCTCTTAAAGTATAACTGTTTGTGTAATTACATTTAAAAGGCTTTAGGAATCACTTAAACACCATTTCATACAGGTTTATTTCATACAGTTAGTTTCTTTCTTTTTTTCCAAAGTAATTATCGTTATTTCTATGGACAAAACAGCTTTCGGGCTGAAGCTCCCCCAAAATTAAATCCTGGATCCGCTAGTGGATCCCAAGACTTTAAAAAAAACGTACTGACGACAAACAAACACTAATATACAGTTATGTATATTATGTTATATACTGTACAGTATATTTTTGGATGCCATGGAATTATAAATCTCTAGTTAATTTTTTTTATGAAAAATGTGTTGTATATTTATTCTGGAAATACAAATAGAAATAGAAAATAACTTTATTCTGGGACAAAGACCCTTTAGAATAACAAAATAGTACATAATTAAAAGACTACATCTGCCCAAAATAAAACAATAATAAAAAAATAGAAAGTAAAGAAAATATTAGTCAAACAAGCTATATACAAAAAAAAAAATCTATATACAAAACACTTAAAACTATGATAAAACACTTAAAACTATGTACAGTAGGAAAAGTTATAAATATACACTTTTGAAAAATAAAATAATAAAAAATACACTCAGTTCTTCTTTAAAATGAGCTGTGTTTCTGCTAACAAAGGAATGACAAATCTGACAATATAAAATGTCAGAGTATTTAAATAATGAATAGTATCGAAACGCATCATTATCTTATTGTAACTATTGGTACAAATTTATTTGTATAAGAATAAAAATAACGAAAAAAACAAACAATAGATGCATTCAGTGGCATTGAGAAATTGACAGCGCGAGCTACAAAAGAGAAATATGTGATTCAGTGTCTTTTATTTTCTCTGTGTTTTTCTGACATTTGATTAAGTAATATCAGGACGATGAAGCTTCGTGTAAGTTAATACTCCAGATGGTGGTAGCGCTCTTTTAAAAATCCAAAATTTACTAAATATCACTTGTAGCTCGTTGGTGAACTAAAACTGTGAGTTTTGTCTGTGAGTTAACGGGTTCTATCTTAGCGGATTAGTTACGCGTTGTTGCTTTCTGGGGAAAACACATCAAAATCCTGTCTAAAATATATGAAGACATTAAATTATTATAATTTTTCTTTGCCTAATTACCGTGCCTCGTGCTTTCGGTACTTAAGGAAGTGACTTATGGATAAGAGAGAAGTGTTCTTCTGGCGCCCGCAGTTAAATGCCTCGAACCAATCCAATCCCTCCAAGTCCTCCAAGTAAGAGAGTAAGCACATTTTCCAATCGCATTCCATTTCTCCCCGCGAGTTAAGTATATTATTATTATTATTAGCAAACAGAAATGAGGGCGGTGACTGGGGCATTAGAAGCGGGCCCGGCTGAGTGGATGAGATTAAAGCCCGCCGCCGATGATAAGACAGAAAAACAAGTTTTTGCCGCCGGCGATGAGTGACAAGGGCCACTTCACACATCCACTTCTAATTATATTCCATCCTTTCTCAATTAGTAGCCGCATTGTATTAGTGATCTCTCTCTGTCGGCGCAACTGACCCATCGTCGGTAACTTATCCTACTCAACTAATTCCCTGTATATTTAAAAAGATAACACAGTTTCCGAGGTAAGTCGGGGAGTCGAGCAAGGTGAGCAAAACCTACATTTTATTTTATTGTTTTCTTTATCTTCTCGCTGTTTTGACCTTTACTTTAAGTTAGCAGAGCTAAAATATGGATAATCAAGATGATCCAACCTACCCTAAATACAATACAGGTATAGATCATTTTTGCGGCTCTCAGGAGTGATGGATTTTGTTGAATGAGGTATAAAGCGAAAAATAATTTCATGGAGAAGTGACGAATCCCAATTTTTATCCTCAAACTCTTTCAAAAAGAAAATTGTTCAAAACAATTAGAATATTTTAAAATCCAGATGGTTTCAAAGTCAACCAATCGAGACGGGATAAATTGTCTTTTAAAGATTTCGATACAGTCGTTTTAAAACCCCAAAATACCCTAAGTTCGGGATAAATCGTAATTCTTGCCGAATGCCTCATTCATGATTGCGATGGCATACTTATCATGTGTTAAAGTTTTAAAAATTAAAATATGCGAACTAAAAATCTATTGAAAATTTAGATGGAGAAGAATAGCTCTATGTTCTCTAGAGCATGTTGGCAAATATGAAAATATTTTTTTAAAAGATATTTTTAGTAAATAAAGGAGAGTAGGGTAGCTCAATGGTAAGGCGCAAGTTCTAATCCACCTGAATGGCAGATAAATTATTTATTCTGTTTCGTTGTCCGTGAATCGATCCTGAGGTCGGTAGGCCCTCTTGGGGCACACCCTGCCGCTATAATGAGGGCACTCTTATCAAGTAATTGAGGGGGAAAACCTGGTGGTTGAGCGTGATCTCCACCAACCGTTGACCAAGAAACTGTACTTCCTTACAAAATACTTGAACTCCAGACTCCATTCGTGGTTGTTAGTGGAACACGTTTTTCCTTCTTCTTTTTTTTTAATTAATAAAAAATATATTGAGACATAGCTTTTATGCTCTCAGTAATAGACATTTACTATCTAAGTATGTGAGAGAACTGCAAATAAACGTTCGTCTGTCACAAACAAATAAGTTATGTAATTTGTCATTGTATACATGGATTCTAAAACATTGAATAAGATACTGCTGATAGAGAAAGCATATCCCGAAACGTTAAAAATGTAATCAGATATGATAAATAAAATAATCTACAAGTCACAAGAAAGTTATAATTGCCGAACTCACATGTCAATCATCATGTATACCGTAATAAGATACAAAACTTATATAAATAAATGTTTGGAAATGATATAAACTTGTTTATAGTTTATAAAAAAATCACAATAAAAAATCAATAATAAGGGCCTGTTGTACAATTGGTGTTCAATTCAAGTTCAAACTTGAACTTCAGTCAACTATGAAAATCATGAATGATTGGCTATAGTTCAATCTTGAACTTGACTTGAACTCCAATAGTATAACTGGATCTAAAAAAGTGTCATAACACACATTTAATCATCATATGTATAATATGGTATTATTGCATAAAACTTAAACAACGAAAAGTCAGAAAAACCTGTATAGACCTGTTTTTTTTTCACAGAAAGACAGGAATATGAGAATGATAAAGTCTCGAAACATTTCCAAACTATAGTATATTTATATTGTGTTATAAGTTCCAGGGGTGCCCAGAAGGGGATTACAAAATTTTTGAAAGGATACATTTTTAGGGATTTTGAGTTTTTAAGGAGAGGACATTTAGTATAATAATACCATATTATACATATGATGATTAAATGTGTGTTATGACACTTTTTTAGATCCAGTTATACAATTGGAGTTCAAGTCAAGTTCAAGATTGAACTATAGCCAATCATTCATGATTTTCATAGTTGACTGAAGTTCAAGTTTGAACTTGAATTGAGCACCAATTGTACAACAGGTCCATGGTTTTAATTCGGACTTTTATACTAGGAAAAAGAGAAAAACATAAAAGAAACAGTAAGTGCAATTGTAAATTCTACTTTTAATTTCAAGAAGTGGAGAGCAAAACCCTTTCTTGGAATAAGGATACATGATCATATATGTATATAGTAATTCAGGGGTGCCCATCTCCTCCCAAGGTCGATAAGGCAAGAACCTCTCTCGAGATATTTTATTGCTTACCTCTTCTTAAAAATAGTACAAGTGAAAGTAGAATTAGAAAAATCGTAGACAATATCCAATGAAGCTTGGTGCAGTCTGTTTTTCCTCTAGTCCCATGGTTTGAAACTCTTCGTTCTCCAAATTTCATAATTCTTTCAAAATATACCCTTCACACAAAAATCGCAGCTTGCACCATGAAAGCCTCTTCTGGTCATCCTGTAGTAATATATTGTATATATATATATATATATATATATATATATAATATATACATATATATATATACAGGATGACCAGAAGAGGCTTTCATGGTATATATATATATATACAAAGGTATATATATATATATATAATATATTACTACAGGGTACTATAGGATCATATTTATATATATATATATATATATATATATATATATATATATATATACGGTAATAACATCGAAAATTCCACACTAATAACAGAATCTGCATAGAAGGTAAAATCGTTCCCGAAAGAATATAAATTCTATAACTCCAATGAATGATAGAGCCACTTCTGACATATGCCTGCGAAATCTGGGTATTATCCAGTTCTCTAGAAATAAGTACTGAAGGGTTTTAGAAAATTCTTCTAAACGATATCCAGAGCCATCCAGAACTATAGTAATAAATAACTATCCGTAGAAACCGGCCAATCAATATCACATGATATGAAGGCAAAGAGTTTAAGATGGATGGGTTATGTTGATCGGATCGATCCATTACGAAGCCTGTAGATAACAGTAAATACCTCAATAGTGGAAGGCCAAAAAATCATATGGATAGATATAATCGACGATGCTTTAGAGCTGCACGCGGGAAAAAAAATAGTCCAATATAGGCAAAGATAGAGAAGGCTAGTTAAGGCCACAAAAGATCAGTTAAATCAACAGTGAAAAAACAAAAGTTCCCAATTTTTAAATTTTATTTAAAGTGCCATGATAAGTAAAAGACCTTAGGAATCCTTAACAATCATTAATACTATGTATATTAAGGACTGATTTAACGCCGATTTAAAATAGAATAGTAATTTTGAATAATATTTGCTTGGTTATATCAATATTTGCTGAGATGATGTTATATGATGATGTGTTGAACTTGGCTCATGGGACCGAAGCAGGAGAGGGTAGTGACCCTCGATAATTAGCCGCTGATCCACAGAGGAGCATCCCCTTGCAGCCACAGCGGGGTATCCCGACCCCTTTTTAATCTTACTTTAGCTTAATAACTATCTAATAGATTCCATCCCACATGTTTACATAACCATTCTTCTCTACTGTCCTTCCACAACGTCGATATTTAGGCGAATGTCAACAGGACTTAAGAGTCATTAGACTTCTAATACTTTTAGGTAGGTAATCTCAGTAGAAGTTCCACATTTTCAGTAAAAACTTCGACAGTTGCTGTAATATTGCTACCCTCAAACAGTTCCTGAATTCCGTGATGTTTCTTAAAATCCATCAGCTCATAGTTCCCTCTAACATTTTTCTCCACTACGTTTATCCCTGTCTATTTATGGTAGTCTGTCTGATGAGCATGAGATCAGATTGCAGAAACTAATCAGTTGATTAAATGATTAATCTTTGTAATCTCCAGATACTCCCACTCCTTCAGTAGGTATGCCGAGTTGAAGTGTTCATTTCCAGTTTTCCAATGATAATAATTCCTTGGTGTATCCCTTATCCGCAACTTTAGAATAAAAAAAAACCTTATCTTGATCTGTTTACCCCTTATTGCTCTGTCCATTCTGCAAATACGAGATCCCAGTACAAAAACTTATATTCCTTCTCATAGAACTGCATCCTTTAAAAAATCTTTTATCATACATTTTTTCTTGTTTTTGAATTCTTTAGCTACCTCCATCAACAAAACCTCATTTTTATCTTTAATCTGTTTAGTTGAATATCTCTACAGAGCTTGACAGAGTGAAATGTCAAGGCAAATAATGGAAAGTTATATTTTGGATCCATGATTATATTTTACTATTCAATTTAATTATTTAATATATTAATTGTAAATATAGTGTGAATGTATTATTCTATCATTGGTACTAATGTCACTAAATGTGACAGAATATAATATAACTCAAAAAAAGAAAAAGAAAATTATCATTGCAAATATCCATTAGAAAATTCTGGATTTTTTTTTTTTGCGTTTTTGTTGTCATAATCTAATTTTCACCGACGAAATAGAAAAATTCGTGCAAATACCTAATTGATTTAAATGAAATGGCATTTTTCAGAACTTGGTCAAAAGACATGTTCCAGAACTTCTTTAAAGGGCATGTTTTGGATTCGAAAATTCAATATTCTTGAGTCAATTACGTGAAATTGGTATAAATATTCGTTTTGACTTCTTACAACAATGATTGATCAATCTATATTTTTAGCTAAGGTGTTTAGATTGAAATAGTTAAGTAGTTTAATTGGTAAGCTGTTTTCTTTTCGCACTTGCTACATTTTTTTTTTTTTTTTTGTCCGCATCTTTCAGGCTATACAGGGTTTATCCGGGCTAGGAGACGAGACCGGAGGATTTATGACAGAGTTAAACGCCCCACGACACCGGGGCGCTAACTCGTAATTATTTTACCATCTTATCTTCCACCAGGTTGTCAGGAAACGCGAAAGTTGAGGGCACAAATGATGCTTCCGTCTTTAACTGAGGATTCCTAACATAGCAGTTTGATTCTATAGTCTTTACACTGTAATTGGCCTTTCGCAGTTGCTAGAGATTTTAAAGACGTTTCCGCCAGTTTTAATAATTTCAGACATGCAAAAGCATGAAAAGCATGAAATGGTTTCCATATCACTCACTCTGATCTTCCACCCGCCTGTTGTTGAGCCTGATGTTCCTCTGTCACAGTTAAGAGATGTTGATGTGAGGAGGGCCAGTCATCGCCTTCTATTTCATAACAATTTGGAGAGCCCTACATCTGTCTTCGGCGTCGAAGGAGACGGCGAGACCCGTTCGTCGAACTTGAAGACCCTTGCCGTCGTGTTTGGAGCGGCTCTCTCCTCATCAAAGAGCTGGATAGACAACGTTATGCATGCAACTCATTAGTTTCTGTTGGACGTATCATTTTTGGACTTCGAGCGTCTGTCCAATTTACATGGTTGAAGAAACAAGTTACCTAAATTTTTACCAACAAACAAACATATATGTGGGCGTAGGTAGCATGGGGAGGGAAAGATGGAGTAGCTACTAGAAATAAATATAAAAAATACGGTTTTTAAAAATTTATTGGAAGTAATATGTTGATTTAAGTCTTTTAAAGAAACTGATAAAATAGTCAACTAACAATTTAACATACCAACAATTAACATGTAACATATCAAACAAAAAACTCTGTCTCATTCAAAAATTAAATTAAAGAAAAATAAAAATAAAAATAAATAAAAAACCTTTTCGGAAAAAGGGAGGAGAGACTCGGGTGATTATATGAAAGAACTCTAAAATATAAAAATTTATATTTGGCTTTTTATATTTTAACCTGTATTTTCTTGTTTTGACCTTGAATAGTTTAGACACATACGTTTTCTAACGAAACTAATATCGCACCATGATTCAGCATCAAAAACTACATAGAAATCATGCGTCCACATGTTATATGCCTGAAAATAGAAAATATTGTTTTTTATGCTAATTGCGGATTTCTAGTGCGCATTAGTTGCAACATTATAACGCATATGAGGTGTTTATTGTTCATGTAATTTAATTCCGACTCTGAATATGAAATATAAGGATCTTAATTAGGGAAAATAATGTTGATGACGATAGTACACATTTGCAAACCACACATTAGTTTAAAGTTTTTAAATTTAGATTTCAAATGAAAAATGAAGAGTAGTTCATTCGAAGCATTTCCTTCTATCATATAAAATTAGAAAAACAAATGAGGAAATATGTTTAGAAGAACCATCTATAAAACTCCGCGCTCGATTTACTCACTCCGGTTTATTAATACCCAAAAATATGAAATGAAAATTTTTTTTCAGCATTACCACATTAACAATTTGAGAGTAAATTCGAGTCTCTACGTTGATTGATTGTCGGGTTAAAGAGGTTAGACGAAAAGCGTCACTTCGAGGTTTCTTCCTCCCTCTCTCCCCTCTCCCTCCCCCCCGCCAAGCCTAAACCTAACAGATTCGGAGGTGGAAACATCCACTTTTCTAGTCAGCCGGACATCCCGGACAAGAATCTGAAGAGAAACCGAGGTGCGGATTTTTGCAAACTCTATCGCAGTCACCGCTTAGATTATAATACGTTTATATGCAACATGGAGTACTTACCAATTTAGTAGGTAGTTTCTCTTCAAGTCTGTACATGTCATATTGTCAATACTAATTACTTGTTTTATTTATAGTTTATATATATATATGTATATATGTATATATATATATATTATATATATATATATATATATATATACATATATATATATATGTGTGTGTGTGTGTGTGTTAAATTTCAATAAATAAGTAGATACAGAAATAAAATAACTCGTAAAGGATTCTGGTGTATTTTTTAAAAGGCAATAGAAAATCTATTATTTACATTTTTGTTTCTCTTAATTTTCTTCTAAAATTCTAAATTTAATATGGTTTAAAATAAAGGTTAATTTAAGATTAATGTTATTTATAAACTTCATAACCATCCGAATCCTCTTGTTTCTAACCTTGCTTCCTCTTCGATTCCTGATAACCCTCCGAGGCGTCTGAAAAGAAGATGGCCTCGTGATCTTCTCATGTAGACAAATTATTAGAGTGCTACCAGTGGGTAGTTTCTCAACAAGAGTGTTTCATGTAATAATATTTCTCTGTACAAATTTACTAGATGTATTCATACTAATACAGTTGTAAATATCATAATAAAAGTTTAAAAAAAAAAAAAATTATTTACATATGGTGAATGTATCACATTTTATCCCTCCCGCAAAAAATCTTTAAATGACTTCCAATAAACCTTTATCCATTCTCCTTTGGAATGCGAATGGTGTTAGGAGTCATACAAACAAACTAACTACATTATTACTTGACAAAAATATTGACGTGGCACTAATTACTGAAACTCGACTAACCACTAAACAGCACTGCAAAATACCACAATAACTGGCATATCGTACTGACCACCCTGACGGAAAAGCACATGCCGGTACTGCTGTCATTGTACACCAATCCCTCTCCCATCACGTACTCCCATTACCTATACATGATTTCCTACAGTCCACCCCTATCGTGATAAAAACCTTCTACTTTCCGGTTACTCTTGCATCAGCGTATTGCCCTCCTAACCGATCCATATCCAATGCCCAATTCCGTTCTCCCCTCGACTCCTTAGGACATCACTTCATCTTGGGTGCAGACCTAAATGTCAAACATCAACAATGGGGTTCCAGAACCACGAATACTCGTGGCCGAATCCTGCTGTCTGTACTCAATTCCCAACGTGTTCACCTCCTTTCCCCCAACTCTCCTACCTACTGGCCAACAGATCCCAACCGTAATCCTGATCTTCTTGATTTCTTTATCCACAGCGGCTTAAGTCCCCTCAATTGTTCCATTACACGTCTAAATGAACTTTCCTCTGACCATAGTCCTCTAATCCTTAATGTTTCACTTGAACCCGTTCCCAAACCTTCTCCACCGTCATTTATTAGGGGCCCAGTTCCGCCAAATCATCTCCGATAAAATTAATCTTAACATATCCCTCAAAACTCCCGATGACCTTGATAGTGCCGTAAATTCCTTTAATACCACAATCCAACAAGCCGCCTGGACTGCCTCCTTCCCAAAAGACTCCTCCAGAATTCCTAAAAAGACCATTCTATCCCAACACCTCCTTGACCTAATCCACACCAAACGCCGTGCCAGATTATTGTGGCAACGTACCCGACATCCTACCGACCGCTGCTCCTATAATTATTACTGCAAAAAATTAAAACTGGAATTAGCCACCTTTAGATCACATTCCTTCAACTCCTACCTATCCTCCATCTCTTCTCGCAACAATTCCCTTTGGAAAACCACAACAAAAATCCTAAATCCTCACCGCATTTCTCATCCCCTCCGACGAGATGATGGCTCCTGGGCAGCATCTGACGAAGATAAGGCTGAGGAGTTCGCCATTCACCTATCCAATACATTTATTTCACATCCGGAATCCAATCCTGCCCACACCGTAACAGTAGAAGAACTCCTTACATCACCAATCCCACTTTCCTTGCACCCAAAGGCAAGTAAAATTTCAATTAAAAAAACTAATCCCTCGTAAAGCTCCTGGACATGATCTCCTTACACCTCAAATCCTTCGACAACTTCCATCCAAAGCAGTCATATTCCTTACATATATCTCTAACACTCCACTATTATCCTTTTCCCAAAACCAGGCAAACCACCCAATAGCTCAACATCCTATAGACCAATCAGCCTACTCCCAATCCTTTCAAAAATTTTTGAAACGAATCCTACCCATTATAGAATCCCAAAATATTCCTTCCCATCAGTTTGGTTTTCGCTCCCAACATTCTACTGTTCAACAAGGACTCCGAGTTGTTGATCATATTTCCTCAGCCCTAGAAAACAAGGAGTACTGTTCGGGTGCATTTCTGGACATTGCACAGGCATTTGACAGGGTATGGCACTCCGGACTGCTCTTCAAGCTTAAAATCCATTTACCTCAGTCCTTGTACCTAATCCTCCGATCCTACCTCTCTGACCGCTACTTCCGAGTTCGCTGCGGAACAGAATTTTCCAATATCTACTCCGTTAAAGCCGGTGTTCCCCAAGGCAGCGTCTTGGGTCCCGTGCTTTACATCTTCTTTACTGCTGACATCCCTGTTCATCCGGATACTTTTCTTGCAACATTCGCTGACGACACCGCAATCTTATCATTCAACTCTGATCCCAACATAGCATCCTTAAATCTCCAAAGCCACCTCACCTTGATTGAGCACTGGTGTAATAACTGGCGCATTAAAGTTAATGAATCTAAATGCCAACATATTACCTTTACACTCCGACGCAGTTCCTGTCCACCAGTACACTTTAATTCCATCCAGCTTCCTTACTCAGACACAGTCCGGTATCTTGGCTTTCATTTAGACCGAAGACTAACGTGGAACCCACATACTAGACTCAAAAGACAAGAACTCAACCGACGATACGGCCAGCTATACAGACTACTAAACAGAAAATCCAAACTTTCTATTGAAAACTAATTACTTATCTACAAGACAATACTGAAACCTTTATGGACATACGGACTTGAACTGTGGGGGACAGCAAAAGCTTCTAACATCAAACGTATTCAATCCTTTCAATCTAAAGTCCTTCGAACAATAGTTGATGCTCCGTTCTATGTAAATAACGAAATCCTACACCATGACCTTAATATCCCATTTGCCCTAGACCTTATTCCAGAAAAATTCTCCAAATTTCACCAGAACCTTACCTTTCATCCAAATCCCCTTGCACAATCTCTATCTAGCACCACCCATCCTTACAATCCTCCTCGTAGGTTGAAGCGGCAGTGACCCAGAGACCTTCTGTAAATAAGCATCTATTGGAGTTTTGGCAATGGCAAGATCCTCCACTCAAGCCCGAGTGTGTATGATTAGGTTAGTTCTTTTGTTTATATACATTTATTTTATTTTATTGTATTTATTATTATTGAGTTTCTGTATTATTTATTTTTATTATTGTAAATAGAGTGTGAGTGTGCTCTCTGAACACTATTATAAATGTCCTTGATGTGACAGAATGTAATATTTCTAAATAAACAAATATAAAAAAACAAAAAAACACATGGTGAAAATGTATTCTTAACATTGATTTTAATTCAGCGAATATATTTAATCCTACGGCCTACTGTAATGTATTTTTTAATTAAAATTCAAATTTTTACTTATCTAGTTCTGTCATAAATACGAAATTTGAGCTTTGTTTACATGCTTGGATATTATTTAAATAATCCTTACCTCTATTAGGTTATTTTCTTTACATGCCAGTATAATAATCCCAATTATTTTGTATTTTTCTTTCTCTCAGTTAACATGGAGTGGGGGTGATGAAGAAACCGAATTAAAGTTCTGATCAGCTTTCACAAAATTGGAAAATGTAGGTCAGAGATTTTCAACACCATGAAACCTTTGGGTATCAGCCGGATGTTCGTGTACCGTACTATAAATAAATATAATGAGACTCTATATTTATGTGACAGACCTCGACTTGAAGGGCCTCTTACTGTGAGAACGGCAAATGCAGTAAGAGCAGTGGCTGCTCGAATCAGAAAAAATCCCATTCGAAAACAACAAATCAAGTTTCAGGTAATGGAAATCTTTGTCAGAACAGTGTCTCAAATAATTAAAAATGACCTTAAGATGGGTGCATTTCGAAGAATACGTGGGCTCTAAAGAAGCCCAGGAACTCATTGGAAGAGTGGAAAGAGGTCATCACCCTTCCTCAGTAATGGTTTGGTGGAGAGTTTGCTTTGATGGCACCTCAAAGCTCCATTTTTGTGAAAAAAGGAATTAAAACAGCCACTAGAAACTATCAGGACGATATTTTGGAACGTGTTGTCAAGCCTCTAAATGATACTCTGTTTGTTGGAAGTCATTAGATTTTCCAGCAGGATTCCGCTCCAGCTCATAAGTCCAGGTCAACTCGGCAGTGGCTCCAAAAGAACATTCCAGAGTTCATCTCTGTCTCGGATTGGCTCCCAGGAAGCCCTAATCTCAACCCACTAGATTATCGGCTTTGGTCCGAACTGGAGAAGATGGCACACCCTAACTTGGAAAGCTTCAAACAATCTCTGGTCAATGTAGTTGAGCGCTTTCCTCAAGAAGTGTTGATGACTGGCCACGCAGATTAAATGCCTGTGTCAAGGCAAATCAAGGAGACATTTTGAATGGTTTCTTTTTTGTTTTACTCTCTATAGATATGTATTTTATTTACTAATAAAGTTTTTTAAAATACTATTTTTTCTGTTGAAAACTGTATAAATTTACTTGTAACAATATTTATGACAGGACTAGGTACATTGCTTATTTCAGGTTTATTATTTTCAATCATGAACCATTGTAATTAACCTTGAAAATTATGAACTTTAATAAATAAATCCTTCTTTCCACTAATTCAATGTTTTACGTTTCATAAAATCCGAAAATTCATAAAAAAAAAAAAAAGAAACGATTTTTTATCAAACTACCCTACATTCTTCTTCATGAAGCTCTGTAATAAATATAACAAACTTTCCCGAATAGAACCTGGAAAAAAGTTGCAGAATTTGACATGAAAATTACTCAAAAAGTATACACATTTTCGTATATTTTGTATATGATTATTTGAAAGGTAATAAAATAACCTTTACAAAAATCATTGAAATCAGACTAACCGGTGCAGAGTATAGCGTTTTGAACTTTCTGCATATATTCGAGTGCAAATTTATTTTATTTTATAATTCAAAAACTTTACATATGTAGAAGTAGTCGATGTTTTTTATTTGAAGGATAATTTAACTGACGCTCTATTGTTTTTAAACAAAAAAAAAAATGAAAATAATTTCTTAAAGAGACAAATAATAGTTTATTTGTCTAACGTAAAACTACAAGAAATAATTAAATTGCAGATTTTTTTCTGAAGCTGATGATTTTTTTTAATTCTATAATTTTTCTAGAACTTATTTCCAAGTTCTAAGCAGAATTTTGGTGATTGAACATCTATCCTAAAAATGAAAAGAAAAAAAAAGTTAGCATTTCGACTAAGCCATAATAATTATTTTTTCCTTGCTCCCTCCCCCCATCCCAATCTACCCTTATCGATACCGTTTAAAAAGGGGAAGCGGGCATAGAAACAGGAAAATTAAATTTGAATAGAGCGACCAAGCAGGAGGAGGTAATCGGATCTCTTCCAAATAACCTTAGCCGGATCTTTTTTCTCATTAATTTCATTTACTTGGGAGTTGGTAGCCCTGAGGACGGTAAGTGGTTTACCTGGAGAGGAACAGAATTACAGCTTAGATATATATACCCCCTTCCTTGGGGAATTGCCCCCCCCCCACCTCTCAGACCCTTCCCATCATAGTTCTCTCCTCCCGCATTTATCAGCTGCTCTTCCTTCCATATTGTTGTTCAAGCTTTTTACATTTCTGTCATGTTTCATTTCATCTATTGACGTTTTTTAAGTACTTTTTCGGTTATTAACATAATATTAACAATTAGTATATCATCAATGCTTAAAAAATAGGGCATAAAATCTTGGTTATTTCTAAGTCACAAAATTACACCAAACTCAAAGCTTACATTAATAAAAAGGAATATTGTTGATATCATCGGTGTCGAATCTTGGGGTGCGTTAGACAATATTATTACTGTTAACATGAAAAATGGCCCATACCTACATTTTTTTTTTTTACAAATAAAAATACATTCAGTAAATGTGAACAAAAAAATATTATTATATAAATTGTTTAAATCTAATTCAATTGTTTGTTTTTGGTTTAGTATTGAAAATAATAAACCAAATTTTCAATAATAAACCATTGTAATCGAACAAAAAAATCCAAAACTTAACCTCCTCTCAAAATTTGAGGTTTTACGTTTCAGGATATGTAGAATTTGAAAAGCGGATAAACATTTTTTGTCCGTCAGCCATCCGCGCATTTTCACTGAAATTACTGAACCGATTTTTTTCAAATTAGGATTTAAACTTAGAGGTCACCCGAGGTTGATCCTCCTTCATCGACATTTCTATCCGCCTTTTCCTTTCAAGATGGCAACCAAAAAACCTGCGTGCTATAGACCTAAACAAATGTACCTATTTAAATGTAGCTTCGCTAAAGTCTTCTTCTCGATGCTCTTAAAATTTATCTATATAACATACTTCAACGAAACTGGAATAAAAGTTACGAGGGATGGTAAAATTAGATTCCGAATAACTCAAAAAGTATACACTTTTTTGTTGATATTGTGATAAAATGTTTCAAAGGTATTTAAATTTCCTAAAAAAATAAGAAAGTTTCATCTAAATCAGAGCTCTGTCAGTAAAGATATCGCGATTTTTAAATATTTTTGGTTTATTATTTTCAATAATGAACCATTGTAATGGGACAAAAATTGAATTTCCCTTGTCAACATAACTCAATTAATCAAATTCTAAACTCCCTTTATAACGCTATGTTTATTTTAAAATTCTACACATTTCAAACTAACATTTAAAAAAAATTAAAAATTACATCATTACACTATCTGTATGTATCGTTAAAAATATTATATTATAAATAAATACAATTTATACACAGCCCTATAATAAAAATACATTCAGTAAATGTGAACAAAAGAATATTATAACATAAATTGTTTAAATCTAATTCAATTGTTTGTTTTTGGTTTAGTATTGAAAATAATAAACCAAATTTTCAATAATAAACCATTGTAATCGAACAAAAAAATCCAGAACTTAACCTCCTCTCAAAATTTGAGGTTTTACGTTTCAGGATATGTGGAATTTGAAAAGCGGATAAACATTTTTTGTCCGTCAGCCTTCCGCGCATTTTCACTGAAATTACTGAACCAATTTTTTTCAAATTAGGATTTAAACTTAGAGGTCACCCGAGGATGATCCTCCTTCATCGACATTTCTATCCGCCTTTTCCTTGGCAACCAAAAAACCTACGTGCTATAGACCTAAACAAATGTACCTATTTAAATATAGCTTCGCTAAAGTCTTCTTCTCGATGCCCTTAAAATTTATCTATATAACATACTTCAATGAAACTGGAATGAAAGTTAAGAGGGATGGTAAAATTAGATTCCGAATAACTCAAAAAGTATAAACTTTTTTGTTGATATTGTGATAAAATGTTTCAAAGCTATTTAAATCTCCTAAAAAAATAAGAAAAGTTTCATCTAAATGAGAGCTCTATCAGTAAAGATATCGCGATTTTTAAATATTTTTGGTTTATTATTTTCAATAATGAACCATTGTAATGGAACAAAAAATTGAATTTCCCTTGTCAACATAACTCAATTAATCAAATTCTAACCTCCCTTTATAACGCTATGTTTATTTTAAAATTCTTCACATTTCAAACTAACATTTAAAAAATAAAATAAAAATTACATCATTACACTATCTTTATGTATAGTTAACAATATTATATTATAAGTAAATACAATTTATACACAGCCCTATTGTCAATTGTATATATAATTTTTAAAAAATATATAATTTTTATCTTTTTTTCTGAAATTCATTTCTGCAATTCAAAAAAACAATCTCTATACCAGTACCAAACTCATTTATACTGGTACTTCAATATATTTATTATTTCTGCATAATGTTGACCTATTTTATTTTATTATTATTTTTTTTGTCTACAAAATATGTATTTTTCGCCTATCAACAATAAGTTGACAATCAGCAAATGTGATGGTCAAATTGATGTAATGACATGACAGGCATGGGGAAGGAAAGTACTCAGCAGTACCTCTTCCCTAACTTGTTCCAATTACTTAGGTTGTCTAAGGAAGGAGATGTTCTGAGGTATGTCAGCTGTGGCCAGAAGTCTGTTATTATGTCCATTTAAATTTGTGTAAAATCGTTGATATAGGATCGTTATATGAATCAATTTGGATAGGGTCGTTATATGGTCAACTGTTGGAAAGTGGAGGTCAGTATGTAGAGTTTTATTAGTCACGTACCAAGGTGCTTTTGTTATGAGTCGCAATAATTTTGATTGGAACGTTTGAAGTTTTTGTAGGTGGGTCTTTTTAGCGATACCGTATATTTGTGATGAGTATGTCCATATGGGCTTAAGTAAGTATGTATATGTATTCAGTTTCTGTTTTAGTTTTAGTTTTGAAGATTTGGCAAAAAGAGAGTAAAGTAGTTTGAGTCGTTTGTTAAGTGTCATGCGTTTCATTTTAACATGTGGGCCCCATGTCATCCTTCTGTCGAAGGTGAGTCCAAGGTAAAGTACCGTGTCCGTTTGAGGAATTTGATTGTTGTCAATATAAACTGGAGGACAGGTGTTTTTTCGAAGAGTAAATGTTATATGTTTGGATTTGTCATGATTAAGTCGAATTTTCCATAGTGTGAACCAATCTTGTAGTTTAAGCAAATGATGTTGTAGAGTTAGTGAGGCCTGTGTAGGGTCTTGATGTTTTGTGAGGATTGTGTATCGTCTGCATATGTAGCTGTCAAGATCTCATCGTCAATAGGTATATCGTAAGTGTATATAACGTAAAGTAGAGGGGCTAGTATTGAACCTTGGGGAACTCCGGCCAAGATTGGATGGACTGAAGACACTTCCGAGCCCTGCCGAACTGAAAAAAATCTGTCGAAGAGGAAAGATTGAAGGATAAGATAGTAGGTGTATGGAAGTATAGTCTTAAGTTTAAAGAGAAGACCCTGGTGCCAGACTCTATCAAACGCCTGAGCAACATCCAAAAATACTCCAGTTGCATATAGTTTTTGTTCTAAAGCTCCAGCAATGTAGTCTGTAACTCTGTGCAATTGATGTGTCGTCGAATGGAATGTGCGAAAGCCGAATTGGTGGTCAGGTATTACCTGTTGGTCAGTCAATATGTCAACAAGTCTTTTGTATATTAATTTTTCAAAAACTTTAGAGCATATAGGAAGGAGGCTAATGGGTCTGTATGATGAAGGACTGTATATGTCTTTACCGGGTTTGTGAATCATCTTAATAAGTGAGTATTTCCATTGTAAAGGGAATTTTGACGTCCTTAGTATACAGTTGTAAATTGTTGTCAGAAATACTAGAGCTTTCTTGGGCATTTGTTGGAGTGCTTCGGCTGTTATTAAGTCATAACCAGGAGCTTTTCTTTTCGGTAATTGTTTGATTTGAAGTGCAACCTGAGATGGAGTAAAAGAAGGAGGTGGTAGTGTCAGCTGAAGTGGGATGTCTAATGTGTTAAGTACCATAGTCTCATGTTCTGTGTTAGTGAAGTTTGTAAACGGTTTAAATACAGAAGAAAGGTGGTGAGCGAAGAGTTCAGATTTTTCCTCATCCGACACGGCCCAGGATCCATCTTCTTTTCTAAGTGGTGCTGACAGCTCTCGGTGCTTTAACAACTTTTTGGTATGCTTCCACAAGCTCCCATCGTCAGTAGAAAGACCACTGATGTATGCGTCATAGTTAGTTCTGTTAAATTTTTGGATTTCTCTTTTAAGTTGATTGTTTAGTCGGTTAAATGTCTGTCTATCTGAAGGGTGTCTGTCAGTCTGCCATATTTTACGCGCTCTTCTCTTTGCTCTGATTAAGTCCCTTATGTACTGAGGATATTTCGGCAAGTGCTCAGCTGTCGCAGAGTTGAATTTTGGTATTGATGATGTCCAAGCAGCTTGTTGAATATTTTTGGTGAATGTTTCCACAGCCTCCTCCAGTTCTTTTTCACCTTTTATGGACACTGGGATCAAAAGCGAAGAGTTTAAAAACTCTCTATATGCATCCCAGTCAATTGGTCCTTTGATGAGAGCTGGTATTTTTTGCACGTTGACGGCCTCATCGAGTACAATAAGGTGTACCGCTGAATGATCAGAGCAAAGATCAGAGCTCGTACTTATGGAATGAGGTACAGTACGCAGTCCTTTTGTAATAAAGAAGTCTAAAAGGTCCGGGGATTTGAGTCTCGATACAGGCCAGTATGTCGGTGTGTCAGGATTTATAGTGTCTAATGAAAGCTCGTGGATAGCAGCCCTCAAATTTCTTCCTCTTGGTGTGCATAGCCGTGACCCCCAATGTTGGTGCTTTGCGTTGAAGTCACCACCTGCTATGAAACATCGACCTAAGCTTTGGAAGAAGTTGCAAAACATCGAAGATGTCAGCACATATCTTGGAGGACAATAGATGGAAGCTAGTGTCAATGTGTTGTGTTTCATGTATAGTGTGATGCCTGTGGACTGAATGTCAGGTGTAGTTGGTAAGTGTAAATGGTTGTGTGATAAAGAAGATCTTATAAGTATAGCAGTGCCGCCGTGGGCAGTGTTGTCGGGGTGGTCTGTCCTGTGTGTCACATAACCAGAAATACCGAATTTCGATCGTGGTGTAAGGTGAGTTTCCGTTATCAGGGCTACATCTATACGTTTTTCATGAAGATAAAAGTCCAGTTCAGTTTTGTGTTGTGCCAGTCCATTTGCATTCCACAGAAGGATGGACAAAGAGCCTGCAGTCAGCTGATTAGCGGTCATTTTGTGGATACATGGCTTGAGTCACCTGTGCAAGCTGTTGGAGGATAGTAAAAAGGGGCTGTATGAGGGAGTTTAAACCATTGAGTAATTGGAGCAATTGAGGTGGGGCATTATTTTCAGCTGAAGGTGGCTGCTGAGTAGTTTCCCGCCTCATACCTGAACATGATGGTTTGATGTGAGCAGATGTAGTAGCATTATCTCTTCTTGTCATCTGGTTTCTTGATGGTTCCTGCAGCTGAGCTGGCGTAGCCTTCTGCGAAGAATTTTTTTTATCGGCTGCTCTTTTCGCAAGGGCTGCGGAAGAGTCGGAAATTCTTCGAAACTTGGTGGTGGAGGGAGAGGTGGGGATCTAGGAGGATGGTTGGTTCTTGCTGTTCTCCTATGCGCCCTCAGATCCTTCAGGACTTGGCATCCTCGGTAGTTGGCCGGGTGGTCTCCAAGGCAGTTTGCGCAGTTGCCTTTGTCTCCCTGGTCTTCAAGCAGGATACACTTTCGTGGCCTTGGCCACATTAACACATCGTGGAGAATGGTTGCAGTATGATTTTGTATGACCATATTGTTGGCATCTTATACACTGAGGTATAATTCTTTTTTTTCGAGGCTCCTCAACAACAATTTTTGTATAATAAATTGATTCGATTTCATAAATTTTTTCATTGAAAGTGCCTTTGTTATGTCTATGAAAAACATGGGCAAAGGTTTTTTGAATCGAGAGTATACATTTGTGATGTTTGTTGCAATGTAACCATGTTTTTCTAAATCATTTTTAATTTCAGAGATTGGGGTGGTGTGGTGCAAATTTTTAATGACAATTCTTCTATTTTTGTCCTCAGGTAGCTGATATGTGTGGAATTCAGCACCTCCATTCCTAAGACTACTAACTAGTTTACGGTATACGTCAGGTGTTTTCGGGTAAACTGTTACACCTTTGATAGTTGTTTTCAGAAAAAAAGAATTTGGAGCTGCGTTGTTTTCAAGGAATAGGACTAATGCCTGATAATTTTGAACGTCGTTTATGTGTATTGGTGGTGGTTTTTCGTTTGTTTGATCATTTACTATTTTATTTGAATCTGAAATTGACAATGTAATATATGGTTTATGTTATGTACAAATCTACCAAAATTTTCTTTTTTCCTGTGTTATTCTCTTTTTATAGAATTTGAATCTTATCAAAATCCAAATTATTCATATTACTGAAAGCATGTTGTACCAACGCTATTTTTTTCTGGTATTTTTTCATGTTTTTTAAATCATTCTGATGCTGGTACATTCCGTCATTGATAATGATCTTTTATTAATGATAAAATGTTTAGTTACACAAAGTGTATGTACTGTCATGCTATCAATCCGTGACAACTATTGACGACTGGTCCATCTCTCGTTATGCTTTGTACTTGGATTCTATAGCACTTTTTTTTATACGGAATGGAATGAAGCTGATGACCGGTTGATACGGTCTGGAGGACTTTATATGATTAATCAGAGAAGAGGGGAGCTTGCTGTATGAGGCCAGTTTCACGGTTAATTGTCGACGCGTGGCCCGATACACCGCTAACAACTTCCTCTTGTCGATCAGGGGGAAACTGAACCGAATCTGCCCTGTCAACGCTAATCAAGATACCGATCCTAAAGAATTATTTTATATACGACAATTCATTATACAAAACAACTAAACTAAATTAAAGATGAACAGAGTTTTATGTTTAAAAAAATATTTTATATATATATATATTATTATTATTATTATTTTACGCGAAACAGCCCTGAAGGACTATGAAACTGGTTTCTTTTTCAATTTTCTCTTTTCTGCCCATCTCTGCTTGAGGATATCGCTAAATTTTTTCTTCCTCTCCTCCGTCCACTTCCTCCAGGACGGAAGTTCCTTACAGTCCACCACATGCACCACAATTTTCAGGAATTTCTTGTATTCTGTCCTATCCTCACATAATTCCCGTGTTATTCCAAGCCTCTGAATTTCCTGTTTTATTTGTACCGTATATCCATGGTTAAACTTGTATCCTATAACCCTACTGAAAATCTTCTTGTTTAATCTCTCCTCGGTCATCCTTTGCATGTGTCCATAAAACCTAAGTCTGCTTACACACACACACACACCACACACACACACACACACACACACACATATATATATATATATATATATATATATATATATATATATATATATTTATATATATATTATATATAGAGAGAGAGAGAGAGAGAGAGAGAGAGATAATACTACTAGTCCGAAGTGTGGTAAAACGTTTAACAGGCTTCTTACTACCAGTCTCCCAACTGTTTCCAGCAGTGCCCTGTGATGAAGAAATGCAACGTAGGTCATAATTTATAATAAAATTACGACATATTATAATATTTTTTTTTTTATCGTTTATTGAAAATATTAAAATCTGTCTCAAAGGACAATAATATATAGTATTATTATCCTTATCCACACTTATATAGTAGTAATACATTATCCACACCCCCGACTAACTCGATCATCTCTACACTATTTAAATTATTTTAATGGTGGACCAAAGGTTAAGGTTCTTATTCATATGACATATGTTTTTAAAGGTATCCTCATATATTACTTTTTTTTTTTCATTCCTAATATGTTTTTTGTCTTTTATTATATATTTATTCCTGTACCGCTACAACCCACGAACGGTCTTGGGTGGAGTACAATGTGAGCAAGTACTGTTAAAAGGTCAACGGTTGAGCAGGGAGGTGATCGGGCCGATATCACGCTCAACCGCCAGATTTTTACCCTTAATTGTTTTTAAATTAAGGGTGCCCATTTCATAGAGGCTGGGAAGGTCTCCCTATTCCAGGGTCGATCCACGGCTAATGAAAAATTACTAGTCATTAACTGGATTCGAACTTAGGATCTTGAGCTTTGGAAGTCAGTGCTCACCCACTGAGCTACCCCGCTCCCTATTATATATTATATATTTAATATATTTTAATAAATATACTTCTATTTTTTCGTAATTTTTCTTTGGGAAAGGAGAAACAGGTTTACGGAACTATAATCATTTTATTACATATTTTTGTTTGAAAACTTTAAAATTACGAAAATACTAAAACAATGCCTTGTATATATGGATGATGTTCTTATCAGCTGTCATACATTGTCGGTCCTGGCGGGATCGATTGAGGAATTCAAAAGGACAGGCAAGCAGCTTGACCTGAGCATAAATGAAGATAAAAGCATTTACACGAAGTCCTCAAGGAATAATGTAGCAAGTAATGAGTAGGTTCACATTAATCAGCAACGTTTTCCAATGGGGAAAGAATTTAAATACCTGAGAGTGGTAGTGACTGACCATAACAAAATACAGACCAAAATAAAAGCCAGAACTAAGGCAGGTGACAAGTGTTTTTATTCTCTGGCAAAATTACTAAAATCAAAGGAACTAACATGGGATAACATAAAAGTTTATAAAATCATTATTAGGCCAGTCGTTACCTAGGGTGTGAAACGTGGGTGTTGACCCGAAGAAGTTAGAGGCTGCTGAATATTTGGAAAGTCAAGCTTTGAGAAAAATATATGGTCCCAAAAGGATAAATGATCAGTGGCGAGTAAGAAAAAATGAAGAGCTATCTTAGCATTATAAAAATGACAATATTGTTGCCGAAATCCGAGACCGAGATGAGTCTTGGTATTGCAAACTTAGTATTGGTCATGGTCTTGCATTCATGTTACGGGTCTCGCAACAGTCTTGCAGTTACTTATTGGCTTATTACTATATTTTATATCTTATTAAAGATATCACTGTATTTTTTTAGATAGGAGAAACCTAACTATGCCCGAATGAAACATTAGAATTAGAGCAAAATGCAAAAGTATATTGGTTTCTATCAATTATAAACATATAGTAACTAAGATTGTCAAGGATTAGTGACTATTTTGCCTTATGTTTTATTTAAAAAATCGATTTTTTTTAGCAGCCCTGGTCTTGGCCTTGGCCTTAGTCTTGCAAAGTGCAAGACTAAGAACGATTTTGTGTAACACGAGACAAAGGCACCGCCTCAGATGGCTTGGCCATGTAGAGAGGATGGAGGAAGATAGATTGCCAACGAAACTTCTCTATAACCGCCCAGGAGGGGTGCGCATTAGAGGAAGACCCCGGCTGCGGTGGATCGACGACGTAGAAGACGACCTCAGCCCTATGGGTATAAGAAGATGGAGAACTGTTGATAGAGAAGCCTGGCGGAAGCTTGTTTCTGTGACCCAGGTCTATTAAGGACTATAGAGCATATTAATAATAATAAAACTAAGAAAAACCATAGTCTATTGGAAAAATAAAAGTAATAATAGACTATTAAACCAATCTTGATTTTCCTATTTCCTGTTGGATGTATTTAAGGAATTCATGGTAGAATACCAATCATGGTTGAAGATATAGAATCCACCATATTGTTAAAGCGATACTGAAGATATATTTTGTGCAAATGTAGATCAGCGGGAGGGTTTGGATAGGCCATTATAAAGAGGCTGGTAGCTATTAGCGACAACAGAGGGCACAATGGCTCCTGCAAAATCTGGCTAACGAGGCATTTGCATTGGCCGTGGCACCTGAACCGAGGCACATTTAATTACTTCCGGCGGCCATCTTGCCCCTGTATCGATTACAGTCAGATTTCCTTCCGCCGGCAGCTACCGCCAAGATTACAGCCATTCCCCGCTTTCATCTCCTGTCGCTTTTATCTCCGCCGGCGCTTCCTCCCTCCCTAACGAGCCCCTGCTTTACACACCCATATTCCACTCTCTCCTCTTTATATTCTTTAAAAATATTTTGGAAAAAAAGGCTTATCGGTCTTTCTCATAGTTAAAACATAAATTTTCCAAAAAAAAAAAAAAAAAAAAGGAAGACAACTAAACTGGATATCAGGATGTACACAAGCACTAGC
Organism: Nezara viridula; assembly: GCA_928085145.1. Lineage (NCBI taxonomy): Eukaryota > Metazoa > Arthropoda > Insecta > Hemiptera > Pentatomidae > Nezara > Nezara viridula. The sequence goes on along the minus strand of OV725081.1, from coordinate 59,067,341 downwards.
ATTAGCGGATCTAGGATTTCATTTTTGGGGGGGAAGGCTTCAGCCCGAAAGTTTTTTTTTAATATATATATAACGATAACTACTCTAAAAAAAAAAGAAAGATACTATCTACATACATGAAATGGTGGGCTGGGTAGCCGAATGCTAACGCGTTGTGCACAGCAACACCGTTGCCCGGCAACCTGATATATGAAATGATATAAAAATAGTCACGAGTTCGCGTCCCGGTGCCAAGGCGTCTTTTTAATCTCCGCCCACTCCCTCTGGCCCAGGAAAACCCCGTATAGCCTTAACGGCGAGGATGGGGAGGACCCAAAAAAAAAATGTGTTTTTATTTAAATGTAATTACACGAACAATAATACTTCAAGAGATACTTTTTTAATATTTTTTACTATAAAACATGGTTACATTTTACCATTTTAAAAGAGGGCTTCACCCTCAAAGGCCCTCCCCGCCCCTTCGTAGATCCGCCAGTGTACACAAGATATACAATGTTCATATATTATGATTACACTAAAACTAAATTAAACTAAAAACCGCCTGGACTCCCCTGATCAAAAGTCTAAGTCAATGATGTGTTCTTGACACAAATTCATAAAATTACGACCTTTCCATCCAAAACGCACAATCGGTATTGCTACGTTTTGTACGATTGACGAAATTATGTTTATTTATTATATTTCTACCACTAGCGGATCCAGGATTTAATTTTGGGGTACTTTAGCCCGATAGCTTTTTTTTTTCATAAAAATAACGATAATTACTTTGGAAAAAAAGAAATAAAGTAACTACCTATATGAAATTGTGTTTAAGTGATTCTTGAAGTCCTTTTAAATGTAATTACACAAACAATAATACTTTAAGATTATACTTTACCATTTTGGGGGGGGGAGACTTCAGCCATCATTATTCATATTTATTTATTATTAGTTATACATATTCCTGGCTTACAATAAATTTGCCATCTACCTCGTATTCAGCAAATATGATATCAAGGAGAATAAATGGTAGCATAAAAAATAAAATAAAAGTAATAACAAAAAAATACAAAAAACAAAACAAAAAAAGTAGTAAAATAGCACATAATAACACACAAAAAAAATAAATAGTACAGCAAATAGCTCAATGCAATAAGTATCTTGGCCAGCGCCTCAGCAGTCTTCTGGGCAGATTAAACGATAGAGCTTGAGTAAGTGGATTTGAATTTGAACTTGAGTCAGTCTGTCATGAAAATTATGAAAGCGGTCAGTGGCAGTTGCCGTGATGAAAGGAGTGTTAAGGTCAGTGTGTAACGTGAGGTTTGAAACATAAAAGGGTGCGTCTAGAATTTTCCGAAGGACTTTTGACTGGAATGACTGGATGATTTTTATATTTGATATCTTTGCTTTTTCCTATAGTTCGATCCCAATGTACAAAGTGGTTTAATGAGGAGTTTGTTAATAGTTAATTTATTAGTCCCAGATAATTTAGAACGTCTGTCAAGTAGCCTAGAAAGAAGTCCGTATCGCTGATTAAGTTCTTTTCTTTTTTGTTTTTTGTGGTAAAAACATGTCCCCTCCTTACTATGATATACGAAGTTAATTTATTTTTATTATTAGATATCTTTTCAAAGTTTTTAAATTTTACTCCTAAAATCTAAAGGGTAAATGAAAAAAGGCTAAAAATCAAATTCTAACAAAAAAAAAAGGTCTATTTGTGAATAATATTTAACTGAATATTTAATTGAATAAATACATCGAAAATATTGCATTGAGGATATTTATCATTCTATTATTTTATAGATTGCCAACACAGATTTAGATGAGTAGTTTTGAATGAATATGTGAATAAATACTTAAGTGGTTATGGAATATGGTGGAATCTTCAGCTACTTTCTTCTGTTCTCATACCTTTCTGACTGCATCCACTGTTTTCTGGACATCATTTTTTTCATTTTGGTTAGACTCTGTTTCCAAGTTCTGTTACGAATACCACCAGCTGACTTCTCCACTGAAATTCTTTCCCCCAAAGCACTCTCCTAACCGACTCCTCGTTCTCATAAAAAAATAGTTTCATCTACTTTCTTCCTCACTTCTTTTCTAGACTTTCCTATAGGTCGAATGTTTGCTCCAAGAGGTAGACTTCCTCTTCTCCTGTACGATCTATAAATTTGGTCAGGATCGATTTCATTTTTTAAGTATGTATAGTTTTATCTTTATGATATTCTTCGTACATTGTCGTCAAGCATTATCCCATGCCCTCTGGGAAAAGGATAATGAGAGTTCAACAGGTACAGGTACAAATACTCTGTCCCAAGTTTACATGCAATATTCTGTGTCGACAATATTTAAATTCTACCCTTGACTCACTCTACTTATTTTTAATTCATGAAATATATTACAATTCATGCATCACCATCCTTTATACATAGCAATATTAAAATGAAGAACAATTTGACTACTATCGCGTTAACCTCATATCATTGGAAGGCTGTATGGAATCCAGACCAACCTCACAATAAGAAGAAGAAACGCTTGGGTGGTTTGGAGATATGTCTGCATACAGTAGTCAATGAAAGATCTTGAAGTAAACCTTTAGACCGTAAAAAAATAATAACTTATTGAGTAGTAATTATCTGTTGAAATGGTGTGATGTACTTCGGTTAATTTTTTCGATGTTAAATTAAGATTGTCTATATATGGTGTCCCGCATAAAACATGTTATAAAATATATTTATCTATGACACTTTTTTTTCATTATTCCACTAACTGTTGAAAAGTTCTGATAACTTGCCATCAGTGAGTGGTTAGCGTTTGAACGTTTGAGAATCCGTCGATATACCAGTAATCGAATGCGCATTGGCTATGGCTATTGTCATGGTTTGGTTTTGGACAAATATAATATAATATATAAATATAATCATATATAAATTATATCCTCTTTCAAGTCACCCAATCCTTCTTACATCTCCGAGCTAGCTCCTTCAATTCAAATCCTCTGTTCGTTCCCGCAATACTCGTTCCCGGTCTTCTGATTTATACATAAGGGCCCACCGAACCGCTGCTTTCGATAGATCTTTCATTATTCGATCTTCATCTCTTTGGAACTCCATCCCTTCCCACATTCGTCAATCTAATACCCTTCTTACCTTTAAATCCCGCCTGTTCAATCATTTCTTATCCATCCAGTCCACATGAAATTGTAAATAGATACTAATGTAAATATGTATATAAATCATTAGTTCGTTCATCATTATTTTTACTTCATCCCTATTTCTATTTTTTATTATTAACTGATTACAATTAGAAATTAACTTATAATTTTTCATTTTTTTACTATGACTGTTTAATTACTCTGTATTTTTATCTATGTGTCCCTGAGGTTCCTTAGCCCATATTTATGGCTTTCTGTATTATTCTAAAGTGAATAAATAAAGTATTATTATTATTATGATTATCGTTAAATCACAAAAAAGAACTAGTGGAAGCTAGCAAAGAATAAGGACTAAATACACTCAAATTCAGTGGAGTTGAAAAATTCCATTTCTATTTGTGTTGTAAGACCAATAAATGGTGAGCATTTATTTGTTAGGGTCTATTTATACGCACTCCTCCAATATTTTGATCAGTTTGCTGCTTTATCGTGTACTGTATGTGTATGTACTGTATGATGATGTAAGATTTCTGGATTTATGCTCCTTGGAAGATTCAGTACTGTATGATGATGTAAGATTTCTGGATTTATGCTCCTTGGAAGATTCAGTACTAAATAATATAACCTACTAACGTACTAAATAAATAATCTTATCAATGCAGCATAAAATAAACTTATTTTAAAAAATAATACTAGTCCTCGACGTTTGAATGAAAAATTAAAACTTACCAACTTCAATATCAAATTAAAGGACAAAAGGCCGCAAAAAAAGAAAAAAAAATTATAGAATTGACTACAACTGTCAGCAAGCGGCCACAAAAATAGGATAAATGCCATATCCAGTTTCCAGGCCCTAATTCCGTAGGCGGACTATTAGCACGATCAAGTTCCCCCAGTGGAACCAAGGCAGACGCTAGGGGTAATGTTTCAGTACAACAAACTGAATTAGGACTGGAGTAAGGGGAAGCTTGGGGACAACTGTCATGCTTTGGTAGGCAGCGACCACTGTCGAGTCAATTATCATATTTTATTACTGTCACAAAAATTGTAGACCTTTTATTGGAAGATCTTTTTTTTTTTTATTAACTTTATTTTTTAACTCACACCTGTCAGAAGTTCCGAAAATCAGCGAGTGTGATGTCAAGATTTATAAGTTTAATATGTCTTGGAATAGACGTGAGAGAGAGGAGTGCCCAACGGCGTCCTTCCTGCCTTGAATGTATTATTTATAGTTAGTGGAGGAGATCCCTCATCCAGCTTCTTTTAAGCCTCCGACGGGTGCTTTCGGGCATGTTAGTTGTGGCCATGCCTCGAATCAATGAGTTGGTATGTCCGTGTAAGTCACAAGTTATCTGTGAAGCGTAGGTCCAAATAGGCTTGAGTAGGTAAGTATGTATATTCAATTTCTTTCTAAGTTTTAATTTCGAATTTCTTGCAATGAATGAGTACAAGAGTGAGTATTGGTAAATTTGTAAAACTATTTAAAAAATACAAAATTTAGTAAATCACTTAAATAGGAGATTACAACGTTTATTGAATGAGTCGTTTCTCTTGGAAAGCTAGTTTCGCAGCTAAAGTGTAATTTATAAAACAAGATTTTTTTTTTCATCAAAAAACATGGACGTAGCGAAGTGACTTAGCAAATAGTTCAGGTGGCAGCAGTGGTAAGAATTTAGACGAAAACTTACACGCATCCAATTCTTCTAAATCCTCTTCGTTAAACAATCCATAATTCTTTAAACTAAACAAAAAAAAAGTAATATGGAACAACTTCAAGGCGTATAGACTCCTAAGATTAGTGATACAACAAAAGTAATTTTGCACAAAATGGCAGTCTAATGAAATAATTAAATTACATAGTAATGAAATGTAATCACATAAAAATGCTTGCTGAGAAACTGCCCGCTGATGCATTCTAATAATATATTATGTTTACATAAGAGGCCATTTTCTTTTCAGACGTCTTAGAGTGTTATAATGGATCGAAGAGGAAGCAAGGTTATAAACTAGAGGATTCGGATGGTTCGGAAGTTTATTATGGAATGATAGGTATCTGAATTGGACCAAATCGGAAACATATGGTACATTGCTGTTGTTTTGGGTTTAGGGGCAAAAAACTGTTGACGGTTATCATTGCCCTCAAATTTTACTGATTGATTTTTTAATCTTAAAACTATTATTATAAAATTGAATATGTTTTAAAAAAGGATAAAAAAAAAATATATAAATTACTATCGAGATGAAAAAGAAAATGGAGAAAAAAGTATAGAGTATTTAGAAATAAAGTCAATATATTGCAAATTTGTGAGAAAAAATAATTTAGTTCAGATTAGTTGAATTAGCCTTATGTTCTTAATGAATTCAATGGTACTATCGATACGTTGTTCGTTATCTGTTAGTGCCTCACAGAGCTGACGAGGCACACCACGTCTTTCCATCTCTCTCCTGCAGCGAGGACACTCCTCAAAGATATCGCTCTGCATATGGTAGTTTATGGATGATTTTATGTGTGACAAATTAAGGAACATGGAGTATTTTTCGAAGGTTTTGGATTGTAAAAATCGGATACGAGAGGAATTCAATAGTTTAGTGTAATCCCAAAGCTTAATTCCTTTAGTCCAAATAGTCCTCATTATTGTCATATATATGAGTCTTTTGCACTTACTGATCCAGGATTTAATTTTAGGGGCTGCAGCCCGAAAGTTTTTTTTTTTTTTTGTATATACTATGATAATGAACTACGTATATGAAATGATGTTTAATTGGTTCTTGAGATCAAATTAAAAGTAATCTGATGAACAATAATACTTTTTTAAAACATTTTTTCATAAAACATGGTTATATTTTACCATTTTTGGAGGAGCTTCAGCCCGAAAGCCCTCCTCTCCCCTCCTCACATCTTCCCTCCGTAGATCCGCCTGTGGTCTTTTGTAGTTAATTGAAAGCTTAGAGCGTTTGTCTAGTGACTGCTAGAGTAGTCGGAAACGTCGAGCGGTTTCTTGTCGTTTTAATCTTGTATGAGAGGATCCATGAAATCTTAAATTAAAATAAAAGGCGATCATGAGCAAACAGATAAAAATTATATTATTATAGATAAATAATTCTCAGGATCATTACTTTTTATACTGTAAAAAATATAATTAAGAACTGTGTACAATAAGGCTGGGGACACACAAAAATCAAAAAAAAAATATTTTTTCATATATTTTGTTCGATTTATAGCTGAAGAGATGGAGAAGTAATTGATGTTTAAATTAAGTTAAAGATGGCGTGTTGTATATAAAGTTGGTCAGGAATTTTAAAATGAGGTAGTTCGAATAATAAAGAAAGATGATTACATACGGGTGAGTTCAAGTATCTGTACAAATAATCAATATGACACATACATAGATATCGGTATAGTGTAACTGGCATCTCTAAAGTATAAAATAACTTTATTCTACATATATTCAGAAGATTGCTTACTTAGGACATGGAAAAATAAATTGTGCTTAAATGAGGACAAGGATTAGGATTTCCGTAAAGAAGTTGGTAGGGAATTTCAAAATGAGATAGCACGTATGAGGAAGGATTTTTTAAAGGAAACAGTTCTATGAAAATGAATAAAATTTAAAGATTAGGATCACGTTTTAAACGAATGGACAGAGGAACAAGGAGTAAAGAAATCAAAAAGGAAATAAGGTTTTTTGGTTGTTAAGGTTCAGAAAAGAAATACACCATGGATTGAGCCACTTCAACTTGGCATAGCAACTGGAGACGTGGGAGCGCCTGGGGACTCCAAGTATAATCGAATGAAACAATTCATTGGTGACTTTAATCTGATCTCAAGCCCACCAGACAGTCCACCGTATACAAGGCAGCCATAATCGAAGTGAGGAAAAATGAGAGAGGAAACTAGGACGGATTTTAAGGGGCATAGAGTCACGGAATCTCAGGAACTGTTTGAGGGATTTTTACAGGGCTGGAATCTTGTGTTCAAAGAATGAATGGAGAAACAAGAGGTTATAAGTTGTCAAATTTATTGATTCCTGGTACGATTTAAATTAATTTATTTCATCCACCATCTATCTCCTTTGACGAATTTTACGCCATTATTCATTTTCTTTTGCTCTGCTTGGTATTTTTTAATAATTATAATAGGGGAAGGTAAATGCGATTCCCAACATCCGCATTGTTAGTTTCTCTAGAAATAAAAATATGTGTAAGTACCATGTTTCATGTTTTTGTATGCTTGTGTTTCCAGTGTTTTTCAAATGCCTAAACACGTCCTAATGTATGTTTATGGTTCACATCCTACAAATTCTCCTTTCCCTAGTTCCGCTGCATTTCCTCCTCCCGATCCAGACCGATGGAGCGGCTATCTACCCCCAGAGCGAGCGATTAAATGCCATTAGGGGACTCGCTGGCTGAAACGGGAGCCCTCGGTAATAGTGATGACATTTGAAAGCTGCTAATTCACCCCATCCGCCCCCCTCCCAATTGGCAGGCATTTAATGATCGGTTAGCCCTCCATCTTCATTGGTATTCGGCGAGGATAGGACCGTCCCGGGCCAAATGTTGACATGCAAGGGGAGCTCCTCTCTGCCTCTCTATGAAATGTGCAAATCACAACACATACCGCCCTGTATTTCCCATGTCTCTTTTGTTGCTTGCTGCATTCTACGTTTCTATTTTAGGGTGTGCTTTCATCAAGATTCATAACCAATAGGATTTATCATGTAGAAAAATAATCGATGTTTCATTATCATGATATATTATTGTTAAGAAAAAAATTAATAGCGGAGAAATCGTTGGCTGTGGATATTCATACTAGGGGCTAATTGTGGGTCGCAGTCACTCAAGTACACAAAGAATAGTTTATTTTTTTGGTGTCGACGTTTAGACCTAAGTTTTAGATCCTACCAAGGCCTAGGGCTAAGCAAATACAAGATAACAACGTTATGTGAACATGAAATAGAATGAAAACTTACACAAAATAAAAACATACACATGATATAGAAAAAACTTCCAAAAAGGAATAAAATTACAATGTGAAAGATAAATTAAAGTATATAAATACTCTATACCTGTAAGTAAAGAAAAATACTTTAAGGTGTTTTCATGGTCTGATTTTCCACAGAAAAGATCAATTGTTCAATTTCAATCATTTCTCATGTATTTTGTTTTTTCACGTCACGTTTTTAATTGAATAATAAACAATAACTAAAAACATGTTAAATTTAAGTGATGAGCAATTATTTCATCGTAAACTAGACAAAAAAAACCTTTGTATTTGTTAAAACCATTTAAAGTAAACTTATAAGCGACCAAAGTACATTAAGGTATGTTTTTCATAAAATCATGGATTATCAGTTTTTTTTTTTCCCTCAACTTCAAACTGGACTTCTGATACCCATAAGCGTATCTAGGGGAGAAGGGAGGGGCTTTTGGGCTAACCCTCCCCCAAAATCTAACCATATTTTACAGAAGAAAAATATTAAAAACTATCTCTTAAACTATTCTCGTTCATGTAATTACATTTAATAGGACTTCAAGAACCACTTAAACACCATTTTTTTATTTTATTTTCAACCCTCCCCTGCCACAAGGTAATTTATATGCCACAAGGTAAGTATTTGCAGCAGTGTGATGTTACTGTTGCATAAAACCCACTGCTGCATCTTTTAACTATTATATTTTGTTTCTCAGCTGTGCACCCAGCTTGCTCTTCTCTTCACTTGCGTCTGGTTTTCTTTTCTTCTATTTATTCTGGTGGCCTCCCCGGTGCAGCTTCTCTTCTTCTTCCCAGAGAGAAGTGGGTTGGTAGTACAACTTCTTTCCATCCAACTATAAAACGTTTGAAGTGCACGTATTTGTCTTTGGCCATAAGTTGAGGAAGATCTCTCTGTTAGGACGAAGAGACCTGTTTCTCTCAACCCACTTAAACACCATTTCATATAGGTAGTTAATTTCTTTCTCTTTTTTTCTCTAATTAATTATATGTATATGAAAAAAAAATGTTCGGGCTGAAGCCACCCTCTCCCCCCCCCCAAAAAAAAATTGAAGCCTGGATCCGCTAGTGCTGATACCACACTTTTTAGAATACTTTATTGTTTAGCAAGTTTTGAATCCATATTATTTGAGATTTCTTACTAAATAAGATGAGATTCACTTCTCATTTTGTAAAAACAAATATGATTTGATATACCTTACTGTCTCACCAGTGTTCAATTGTATATTCTGCAAAAATAACTACAATGAACTATTAGAAAACTTATTTTTCTGTGATCTGTGGTATATTGTGATAAATTGATAACGAAAATATTTATAAAAAATTACTCCTTTTTCAAAAATTGATCATCTTAAATGATAATGACCATTTTTTTTTTTTTTTTTTTTTTTACACAGCTCTTGATTATGAGAATTGATCAGTATTGTATTTAGTGATAAAGTAAATTTTCTTGATTCCAATATATACATACGTTTTTATAAAAATATTTCCAGAAGCTATCTTCATTAGACTTTTATTTTTATCACCGCGATGAATACCTCGAGACCTATGCTTGATTTATCTAGGGTTGGGTACAGGCGTTTTAGGATGAGTTTTTCCAGGACTTTGCCCATGATCGGTAAAAGAGAGATGAGGACGGTAAGAGAATGGGTATTCTGGTGGCTGTTTGGGTTTATGTATCATTTTGATAATGGATAGTTTGTCCTAATCCTAATTCTAATCACATAATCCCAAATCACATACTTGGTTTCCGCACATCCCATTCCACTATCCAGCAGTGCCATCGTGTGATGGATTTTGTCTCATCTGTATTGGAGCGCGGAATGTTTTGTACAGGAGTCTTTCTCGATGTAGAACAGGCTTTTGATCAAGTCTGGCATCCGGAACTGCTTTACAAACTCCTTAAATTCCTAAATCCTACATACCTCATCATCGCAGAAAAAACAGCGACAATTTCGATGATATCGATATAGAAGGAAATGTATTTGAACACGTACAGAATTTTAGGTATCTAGGGTCTACGATAACTAGAAAAAAAACAAATTGAAGAGGATATTAAGGTTAGGCTGAAGGCAGGAAATGCTTGTTATTTTTCTTTGTTACTTGTTAAAATTATTTAGTTCTCGCCTCCTGTAACGAAACTTAAAAATTAGAATTTACAAAACGATTATCCTACCTACAGTTCTTTATGGATGCGAAACGTGGCCGCTTACACTAAGGGCCACGGCTTAAAGTTTTTGAAAATAAAGTATTGCGCAGAATATTCGGACCGAAAAAGGACGAGTCAACCGGAGAATTTAGGCGCTTACACAACGCTGAATTGCGTGAACGGTATCCGGTTAATATAATTGAGGTGATTAAGTTGAGGCGAATAAAATGGGCATGTAAAATCGCTGGGCTCAATAACGAAAGAATTCCTTAAAAGTTAATATGCGCTGTATCGACTGGCAAGCGTCCGAGGGGAAGACCAAAGCGAAGGTGGGTAGATTGCGTTAAGGCTGATTTGGCGGGGTTGGGCCTCGGCGTTTAGACGGAGCCCGGTGGATGGAAGAATGTGGAAATAGATTGGTGGTATCGGCATCGAACCTTCGGGTTCGCTAAGCCTTATTATTATTATTATTATTATATGTATATAATAAATAGAATGGCTTTCCGAGAAGTAGTTTTAGGATCTGTGATATAATTAGGTCGTGTCCAGGAGCTTTACGGGAAGGTAATCTGATGTTGGATATTTCTGAAGGATGAAAGGGTTTAGGTTAAATATTGTTTTGTTTTTTTAATTCTCCGCTTTCCAACGATATATTAAACGTATACCTTCTGACTAGTATTTCCGGAGATTCATTTTCGACCTGGATAAGTATTTTTATTTATTCTCCTTCAATTATCAAATTCTTTCAAAAATTATATGTAGCATTTTTTCGTAACTATTAATAATGAGATATAGTCAGTTATTTAAAATGAACCATATTAAAGATACTTTAGAGGAAGACGCATATGAACATTGGGCATTCAAGCCCCGTAAAGTGACATCAACGGGGATAAGACCTTAATCATGTTTAAGATCACTTAACTATACAATGATACACCGAGTTTCATCAAAATCGTTAGAGCAGTTTTTGAGAAATTTGTAAAAATGTGTTTCACCACTGATATAAAGTGGCACTTTCGGTTAGCCGATTTTAAGAAAAAGTTGTCGTGACATCTAAGGCATATACCTATCTTAAATACGTAATATCATTTTCGTACGACTTTTCGATTTTGAGCTAGAGTGTTCACATACACACAGACACATTAACAATTTTTCGGGACTTGGTTATTTGTACTCAGGGAACCTCAAAACGTGTAGTTCCGTTGAAAATTGAGATTTAAAAATTTTCACGATCGCAATACTTATCCTTACTGTACGTAAGTGAAAATAAAAAAAGTTCTATAAGTCTTTGGTTTCGAACTGAGACCAGCTGACGGAAAAGAGCTAGTGTACAAACCTTGGCCGTGAACTTAATTAAGATAATATTGGCAAGCGAATTAAATGGGGCTACCCAAACAAGCACTAATTTTTGACTGCATTGTTAATAAATTGTAACTCAGCTGTTTATCCGTGACCTTAAAATATTCAACCTTTTATAAAGTCACTGTTAATAATGTTTTAATACAGAGTTTTGACTAATAAACAAATAATACGAAGTAATAATGACAGAGTGACATGAAAGACAAACTGCATCAGCGGCCATGACACTTACTCTCTGGTTGGTTGTTTTTATCCGTTTTTATAAAAAATTTATACCTTTTTAATTTATTTAGTAGAAAAACATGAGTTGCTCGTAAGAGAAGCTAGAATCATGGAAGCATTATTGGAATAAAACTGAGACCACAATCTCAATCTGGGATGACTTCAGGATAGAAATTTAACAGCAAAAGTGGTATAAAGATGAGTATAACAAGAAAAGATTTAAATTTCATTGTTGTATAAAATAAAGTGGAATCCCATATTGTTGAACGACAAGGATGGAAGAGGGCAATAAATAAATACATTTATTAACGGTCTTGTTATTCCATAAATGACTATATAAATACATTTTACAATTTAACATAATTATTAAAATTGGGAATTTGGTCAGTTATTTATTTTTCAATAAACTATACAAAATGTTCATTGATCCTGCTGTTTATCCGAAGTTTCGATCCCGGTTCTTTTAAGGTAATGATGGGATCCTCTTAGCTACTGTATTAAGCTAATGTTAGTTAGTAGCTTAATATATGTGCTGGTGGACATTGCTGAGGTTGTCGGTGTGTCCATGGCCTGACGTATCGAGGCTATATTTTAAAACATTGAGGAGGATCCCATTATTAGCTTAAAAGAACTGGGATCGTGGAAGTCTCCGTCATCTTCCCACAATGTTTCCATGATTCTAGCTTCTCTTACGAGCAACTCATGTTTTTCTACTAAATAAATTAAAAATGTATCAAATTCTTTTAAAAACGGATTCAACACTTTAACGACCAAAGCAGAGAGTAAATGTCATGGCCGCTAATGCTCTCACGTCGCTCTGTCATGATTACTTTGTTATGTGTTTATTAATGAAAACTCAGTATTAAAACTTTATTAACAGTTGAATATTTTCAAGGTGACGGATAAACAGGTGAGTTACAATTTATTAACAATGAAGTGATACGCTTGCCGATCTTATCTTATTTACGTTAAGTTCACGGCCAAGATTTATCGACGTTTCGATCCTGGTTCTTATAAGCTAATAATGGGATCCTTTTAGCTACTGTATTAAGCTACTGTTAGTTGCTTAATAACTGTGCCGGTGGACGGTGCTGAGGCTTTCGGTGTTTCCCGGGCCTTAGGTATCGAGGCGTTATTTTTAAAACATTGAAGAGGCTCCCATTGTTAAATTATAAAAAACCGGGATCGGGAAACGTCGAATAAACAGCAGGATCAATGAACATTTTGTAGTTTATTGAGTAATAAATATGTGGCCCAATTCCGAATTTAAATAATTATGTTAAAACATAATACTCAAAGGTCGATTGAAGAAATTTTGTAAAAATATACATATATATACATACATTTTTTCGAACGAATATTCTCTCCAAAGTTTGAAGACATATGTAACTACAAATCAAAATTTATATTCTTAATTCCGTTTAAAGTATAACTAAGCTTGTTTTAGAACTATGGTATAACAAGCCATCGCTAAAATATTCCCGCCTCAGAGATAACTAATAAAAAAGGGCTATTGATAAAATAAACGGCCTAAGCTATTTGGTTAATTTTTATTCCGAAAGTTGTTGAACCCTTTCATTTCAAGGGAAAGAGAACCATCTGCCTTAGGGAGGGAGTATTGAGTTTTACAGATAATTAAATTTTGCAGAGGGGGCGGCGAAAATGAGGTAATGGCCGGTTGATGATGATGATGTATGGAAACAAGGCCCTGTTAGTATTCATGGTTGCTCCCTAGCCTTTCATTACAGTTTCCCTCGATTAGCATCTCTTTTATGCTCGCTCTTCCTCTAGTCTCTTGTCCCATGTGTTAGTCCCATCCTTGGTCTCTTTTTAAACCTTCCCGAATTTTATTCCGTTTATGTACATTTAACTTTATTTTTAACCTAATATATTATAGAAACATAGTTGAAATATAGATGTGTTGATTAAGAAAGTAAAATCGGTCCTCGAATTTAAGCGTTCCAAATATTTCTTATATAGCTCAAGAAAACTATTGTGGACCATGGTATCAAATCATTCCGTCCCATTTTTATCAAGTTATTAACATCCGCTTAAAACTTCGTAAATAGCTTCTCTTCTCATCGTTACCTACAAATATTTCATATTTGTACTTTTCAAAAATTGTCGGAATTTGAGCGTTTTCAATCTGGACTTCGGCAACTTCGTCTATTTAATTAGGTACTAAAAACTCATGAATACCCATTTACTTTTTTTTTTTTCCTTCTCCCCTAACTCGCCTTTCATGCAATACGGGGTTTTCCCGGCCAGAGGGTGAGGGCGGGGAGTTACTTCCAGAGTTAAAAACCCCACTGACACCGGGACCTGAAATCCTATTTATTCCTTACAACTTCGGTTATCATGTTGCCGAGCAACGCGAGGTGCTGTGCATTCGGCCACCCCGCCTCTTATCCATTTGCTTTTCACTCAAATTGTAAGATACTATGATCACTATGTCTAATAAGTGACTTCCTAAAATATTGATCCGTTTGGTGTGACCTCCGCTCCTAAACCATGCCCCAAACTGCCTAATATTTTTGAAGGCCAACATTTTTTTTCGATTTTGTAATCATATTATCCTAGGATTCAAGAGGAAAGCAGATGAATATATATATTCATGAGGTTTTAGTACTTCATTTAGTATCCTATTCCGAGAATTTTCGTAAAATATTTGTAGGTAAAATATTGGTATCTCTGTACCACGGATTATATATTCATATAAATGTTTATGCTGTATGCTACTCGCCGCATATATATATACAGATTATATAAAATATGGCTTAATAAGTGTTTGGTTTCCACACAGTTTTGCGATTGATCTCAAATTAACCTCATTGAATGTTCTAATATTAATTATAAATTAAAAAATACTTATTAATTTTTCATTTATCAAACATCTCAAGCCCTCTAGGTCTATCCGGAGTAGATGTTTTTTATGAAAGAGCGTTATAAGGAGTCATTGGGCCAAGAAATAAATATTTCGAAATAAGATTCATGATATCGCTACAATCACGTTTTGGTTCAGTTGGAACAATGTGTTTTCTAATAATTTATCCAAATTATTTTATTATTACGTCATTTTACATAAATATCTATTGTTACCAGCAGATAACGATCATATACGAACGCATTACAAAAGACTTCACAATATCTTACACAATACACGAAATCATTGATTCAACGTATGACCATAAATAATAAGCCCGATGACCCATAGGAAGCTCGAAAGAAGTTGGATGAGGGATCTCCTCGCTTAACTATAAATATTTAAATCAAAACAAGAAGAGATGGCGCTGGGGACTGCTGTATCTCGACTAACATTGTCTTACTCCTTATTCTATTTAACGACAGCAAACTTAGTGGTTGTCAGTATTTCTGACAAGTGTGAGTAGAAAAATTAAGTTAGAACAAAACGCTAGTAGATCGGTTGATATTGGTTTTGGGGGAATATAAAAAATTCATATATCATTTAAAATATATAAGCTCTTCAGTACCAATGGGTATTAGTCCTATAAGTAAACTTTCCTCACTCCAGTGGAAAATATTTAGAGGACCATCCATTATAATATAAAGGATTTGGTCCACCGCAAGGTTGTGGTCCTTCTCTGAACGAATGTGGCTAAGACAAGAGAGTTGACCCACGGCTGACTGAAAAAAAAGTTAGCAAGTTATTTTCTTTATTTAAGATATTTACAACTGTATTAATAAATAAAATACATATACTAAATCTGATAACAGAAAATAATAACATGAAATCATCATTGGTAAGAAACTATCGACTGGTAGCACTAAAAAAAAAATGTGAGCATTTTTAGCACTAAAATACAATAGGAGATCTCGAGGACATCTTAACAGACGCCTCGGAGGGCTATCAGGGATAGAAGAGGAAGGAAGGTTAGAGAGGATAGGATTCGGATGGTTCTGAAGCTCATTATGAAAGGATAGGTATCTGGATTGGGCCAAATCGGAAACATAGGGAACATTAAGGTCGTTATGGATGATTTTATTGCTGACAAAGTAAGCAGCGTTGCGGATTTATGAAGGATTTTGGATTGTAAGGATTGAATACGAGAGGAATTCGAAGGTTGAAAATATAAAAGCAGTACAATTTAAAGAAATCATACTACATCGTTAAGAGTTCAAGATCCCTTTCTTATTTTATAAATCTAATTTCATTTTTTCATTAATATATCAGACATGATGAAAATTTACTAAAGATGAATAAGATAATAGTATTTTTTCTAAAATACTAAAGCAAAAAAAAAGAGGATAAAATAACTTTTATGATAAGCATATTATTTTTATTAATATATATATATATATATTTTTTTTAACTTTTTTTTTAGTATTAATACAGTCTGCCACACTGAAGAGCATTGATACTAGTGCTATAGTATTCATTCACACAATAAAAAAAAAAAAAAAAAAAAATATATATATATATATATATATATATAAAGATAAAGTAATATACAAGATAATTAAAAAAACAGACCAGCCGAGTAATAACAAAACAAATAAAATACATTCACACCTATGTACAATATCTTAATATGTATTACAAAAAAAACAAAAAAAACAGAGGTACTAGGTATTTTCGGTTTCAGTTTAAGAATCATTTTTTAAAATTAAAGTTTGTTGATTCAGAATTGGGTTTGGCAAGAATATGAAGAAAAAGGTAAAAAAAAGCTTTCACGTTACTCCTGCCACTAAACTCACTTTACCTAAGATCATGAACTCCATCAAAATTATTGTTAGGATATATCTGGGTGAAAAATCCATGTCCAGAGAATCGAGCGTTTCGTCCCACTGTATGTAAGGTGTGAAAATAATAGTATATTTATATTTATTCACATAATTTAATATTTTAATTTGATTAAAATAAAACAAACGTTTTCAGCCATTTTTATAAAATTATTGTATTATTTTAAAGCAGCTACCGCCCTGGAGCCACTGAAAACAAAAACTGGAGGGAGAGCCCATTAAGTTTGCTGGAGATAAGAGTTTATAAAAGAGTTGAACCCTTTCATTACAGGCTAAACTACCGGCGGCTAAGTTAGTTACGGGGACAAAAGATTTGGGGTCGTAGGCCCAGTGTCATCCTCCAGTATTCTCCACCTGCCACGTTTTCAAAACATAACATTCTCCAGCAACTGGATAATGTAATGTAGATATATTAGCTTTACACCGAGTTATATCATATCAATAATTGCAAAATACGTAGATATATTGAAGATCCAAGTAGCAGTGGCGTAACGACGGTAAGTAAGACACGTGACGTGGACGCCATTCAAAGAGAGGCCCTAAATTCGAAAACTATTAAACCTTTTTTTTTAATTTATTCATGATATTTACAACTGTATTAAAAATTAAAATACGTCCAGTAAATATGAATACAGGAATATAATAACATGAAAATACTTGTTGAGAAACTAACCACTGGTAACATTCTAAAAACGTATTTACAATAAGACATATCGAGGTCATCTTCTTTTCAGACACCACGGAGGATTATCAGAAATCTAAGAGGTAGCAAACTTAGAAACGAGAGGGTTCGGATGGTTCTGAATTTTTTTATGAAAGGATAGATACTAGATTGGACCAGATCAGAAACATTAAGGTCGTTTTGGATAATTTTATTAGTGACAAAGTAAGTAGTAGATGATTCCACGAAGGTTTTTAGATTTTAAGGATTGAATTTGAGAGGAATTCGATGGTTTAGTGGAACCTCAAGCTCAATTCTTATGTCCAAATAGACCTTATTACAGTCATATATCTGTTGTAATTAAGTGAAAGATTAGAGCATTTGTCTAGTAAGTGCTGGTCTAGTCGAAAATTTGGAGCGGTTTCTTGTCGTTATAGCCTTTTATAAGGATCCAAGAAATGTTAAATTAAAATGGAAGGCAACTGTTAGATCACGGTACTTTGGTATGAGCCAAATATTACCCATTGACCTATAATAGTGCGCTGTTTATTGTGAAAATTGGTGTGATTGTATGAGGTTGGATCACTGAGATTTAACATGTATAAATTTAACGAATGATTCAAAACATGATTATATTGTATATAATTGAATACAAAGAACTGTACAGGAAACTTTGTATCGAAATGGAGGTCAATAAAATGGTGATGAAGTCCAGAATTATAGAATTATTTTCTTTATTTTTTTTTTTTTTTTTTGTGAGTTTCAGGGATTGATACATGAACAACAACCATAACCAAACAGATGGAAGTTATGATACGGAGCTCAACTCGTAAACCCAAATATATCTGGGTGTAGTAATGTATACGAGTCTTTTTTAATTAACTGTAAGCTTGGAGCGTTTGTCTAGTAAGTACTGGAGTTTATTTTATTTTTTATTTATTTATATTTTAAGGAATTTGCACCTGCGCGGCTGCGCATCTAGCAAATTGGTTGTATTTATACTGTCTTGGTGTATTTGCTTGTTTTTGTTTTTATCAATATAGTACGTCTCTTAGCCATTTTCTTCTTAATCTGCGTTGTTCAGGTAACAGGGAGCAGGAGATAGGAAGAGCCAGAGGATTGTAGTGATTTTGGATTGAAGAATGAAATGTAGTGTATTTTTCGTATATGTAGGATTTCACTGTTGGGGTGTTTAAGTCGTTATGTATAGTATTATTTGAAATATACCAAGGTGCGTTAACAATGTTTCGTAAAATTTATTATTGTGCTGTTTGTATGTTTTTTATGTGTGTTTGTTTTGCTGAATCCTAAAGTTCTGCTCCATATGTCCATATTGGTATTCAGTAATGTGTTGTAGATCATTCGCTTGTTTCGTAAGTTAAGTGAAGATCTGTAGTCCAGAAGATGTGAAAGTTGGCTATATCGTCTAGTAAGTTCTTGTCTTTTTAATTTCGTATGTATGTTCCAAGTAAGTCTTTTGTCTAAGTAGAGTCCACTGTACCGTACATAGTTCTTTGAAGGCACTGGGTTATTGGCAACCGTTATGGGTGGACATGAGGCTTTCCTAAGAGAGAAACTAATGGGGGTGGATTTATTACTATTTATATTATAGTATGATGGACATATGGAGTTTATTAAACTATGCAACTAAACCTATATATAACCTAACATCAAAAAAATTTCGCGACTCTCGATCCTGGTGAGCCGTGGTGAACAAAAGGGTGAGAATCCGGGTGGCGCAATACTAATAAAACTCTCTTATAATAAAATAAACAAAAATGATTATGTATTTGTTCATTTGATCACCTGGTAATATATTATTGCATCATACAAGCGTAATTATTTAACCAACAAGCTAATTGATTCAGCTATAAATATTTAATTAGCGCCCTAATGATCGAAGGAGATGGCTGACGCAAGGAGGGAGATTTCTTGTTTTTCTTCCGAGACCACCTTATAAATATTCATTCAAAGCTTTGTCACAGCCGTTGACTTGAGGATCCTGGGACAAAGTTTCCGAAAAGTCCCCAAGTCCTTTATTAAAATAAGCCCCAGGAGCCGAGGCTTGGTATAATGTAATTAGCCCAGTGTTGCTAAACAGGGAAAAATTTCGCGGAAGGGGAGGTTTGAGGGAGAATGGTAATTTGGTGGCGGTGGGTCGATAGGGTTTAGCACCTACCTTCTTCCTCTTCCCTCCTCGTCGTCCATTATCTTCTCCTCTTCCCTACCTTCCTTCAATAAGACCAATCTCAAACCTCAAAATAAATCTTGGACATTATGATAACCTTTATATTTTATTTAAACGAGATGGGTCTTGTTCATTATTATTATTTTAGGATGTTGTTCTTTCCTGGCTATTATCATAAATATTCTATTACTCAAACCACAGACAAGGTTTACTTTAAAAGTTCAAATAACTTATAAAAGCTGGTGTAAGAACTTAGCACCCTTACATTAATAATCGACGGAAATGAAAGTCATGCACTTTATGGTGCAAACAAACAATAACTAGTAATAAAATTGACACTGTAACCACAAAAAAAACCCAAATAATTAATACATCTAAAAATTAATAGACAAGGCAAAATTAATAACTGATAAAACCATATGAAAGAAATCAATTCAAATGAAATTTGTTTCTGTCCTTGCTTCCTCTGGAATTCCTAATAATATTTGTAATGTAAAGCTCTTTTTAATGCTCTACAAGTCTATTCATGTCATTATACTATAGATTAGCGTAGATACCATAGATTGATTGTATATTTCAATAAAATAAGTTTAAAATAAAAAAAACTTTGAGCTAAATATTGCAGCACTCCTTGCGTTGATGAACCATACTCTCATTCTAATCATGCTGTGTATCCCAACAACTTTTATTATTTTATCATATGTCTATTTTAGGCCAAAGGTCATCAAAAAAACACAGTTTTTTTATCTCCTGTATGCTTTATTCAACGTTTCGGCTTCAGGAGCCATTTTCAAGAACCATGCACCGCGCCATACAATTTTTAAAATTTATCATTGCGATATGATTCGTCCTAATTCATTCTTTTATTTCAAAGAATGTCGTCAGGACTCATTCATAGTCCTGTATGAATGCCCTATTGAAGAACAATAATTTCTTGATACCGTCTGCAAATAGAGAAACGGAAAACGACATTCTTTGAAATAAAAGAATGAATTAGGACGAATCATATCGCAATGATAAATTTTAAAAATTTTATGGGGCGGTGCATGGTTTTTGAAAATGGCTCCTGAAGCCGAAACGTTGAATAAAGCATACAGGAGATAAAAAAACTGTGTTTTTTTGGTGACCTTTGGCCTAAAATAGACATATGATAAATTATGAGAAAATGGCACCAAACCCGAAGGATGTGACTAGAAAATTAACTTTTATTATGTTATTGTCAGTGTGACCCTGCGTTTCAATCTAATCCGTTTATATAAAAAAAAGTCGGGGTTGACCCATGTCCAAGTTTTAAAACTGATTGAAGTGATAACGGACAGATCATCTCTCACGACATTTCTATTACTATCAATTCTTAAATATTTCTCATCCTTTACGAAATATCCTATATACGGAGTTAAATTAATGAAAATGGTAATGCATTCTTCGATTTTTTAACAGAAATAATACCACTGGACAGAACAACTGAAGTAAAGTTGCAATTTAAGGTTCCTGGCCCAATTAGCGAAAAAAAATATGTGAACTACAATCACCAATTAGTTCGTACTTACCACCAATTAACGCCATAAAAGGAAATAGACCGTATAAAAGTCTGTGGTGACTCTCTTAATAGTTTAAAACCAACGTACTTAGTTATAATTTCGATGACAAAGGTTTGTTTGGACATTAATCTTCATCGTGTAAAACAACCTTTATTATTATTATTATTTTACAAAATAACCTGAGACGGGCTGTAAGACTAAGCGAGAAGCACTAGCGGATTCAGGATTATTTTTGGAATGTGGGGGCTTCAGCCAGTAAGCTTTTCTTTCATAAAAATAACGATAATTATTTTGGAAAAAAAGAACGAAACTAACTACCTAAATGAAATGGTGTTTAAGTGATTCCTAAAGTCCTTTTACATTTAATTACACGAACAATAATACTTTAAGAGATAATTTTGTAATATTTTTTTCTATAAACCACGGCTATATTTTACCATTTTGGGGGGGAGGAGAGTGTCAGCCCCCAAAACTCCCTCTCCCCACGTAGATCCGCCCGTGGCTAGAAGCGAAAATGATTGCTACAAAAAGAACAGCATGGAACCCACTATACTCCAAGTGTCAACAGTGATAATAATAACAATGCTAATAATAATGTTGAGCTGCGCCATGTCACTGCTTGGTCTTTCTCCTCTTGTTGTACCTTTGGGTTCCATTGCAGAGTTTCTTTTTCCGTGGTACTATCTGGTTTCTCTAAAGTTTGTCCCATTCTCATTTTTTTTTTTTTTTTTCCTTATTTTGAAGTGGATAAAAAGCTGTTCAATAATATTACACAGATATTGAGATGGTGGTCACTTCATGTTCCTCTATATTGAATACACTTGCACAAACACCCCGTTAGCTTTTTTCTATAATCTTCCAACGATCCTCCTTCTTTAGTTACTACGTTTCCCAAGTAAATGTATGATTCCAGCCAATTTACGTGGTTATTCCTAAGAACAAGTGGATTTCGAGATTGCTAATTCACTCCCATTTCCTGGCTGTTTCAAGAATTTAGAATATTTTTATTATTAATTTTTTTGACCTCTGAAATACAATCATGTGCTTTTTATTTCGTTTAGTTCGAACTGTTTATTAAATCGCAGTTATTAAGTTATTACATGAGCTCAGTGGCTTATAGAGTATTCAAAAGTTATAATATAATTAATAAGAACGAAGAACTTTGAGGACAGATAGAGAGGGGGGAGATCTAACAGAGGAAGGGCTATGCTAAATGGTTGCCATTGGAGTTGTTAATCCAACCATAGAAAGGAATGGGACAACAGGCGTCTGGAGCTGGAAAAACCCTGAACAATAGGTTTTCACCGGCTTCCGGCTAACTCCAGCATCTCAAAGGAAGACTTTCATTAAACGAATCCTACAAAGCGGTCTAAATAAATACAGGCAGAGGAGGCGAGGGGGCGTTTTAATGATTCATTTCTATAGTTGAAGAGATAAAGCCTCGTTAGTACGCTTCTGTCAAGATTAACCGGAGCAACTTTTGTTCAAGTCGGCTAATTATCATTTCATGGAATCCGGCTTCAAAGAATATGAAATATTCCACAGAATTAAATTCTCCGGCAAAGACAGTAATTTGGTTACAACGTTAAATACGATTGGTAGGGTTTCGAGAGATCACAATGGCATATCTCTACAAAAAGAGAAGTATTAACGATTTATCAAAATACTACTTTGAATGAAAAATAATTCCTAACAAAAGATTGAGTTTCTCAGCTGATGGTGAACCGAAGGTTACATAATAAAATAATTAGTTCTCGTCCCAGTACCGTGGGTTTTTAACTCTGACATTAATCCCCCGCCCTCTCAACTGGTCCAAGAAAAATCCCGTACAGCCGAAAAGGCAAGAAAGAAGAGGACAAAAAAAAAATAGTGATTTATCTATTTCTGCTTTTATTACTTTTAGTTATACCTTTAATTAATTAATAACAAAAGGAATCATTGTTGATCCATTATGTAAGAGGGTAGACAATGACCCTTGAGTGTAGAGGCGCGAAAGAGAGAAAACAAATTTTTTATACTTCACTGATTGCACCCACAACCAAAATCTCATACTATAGAGCAAATATCAACCAGTTCTCAATCTATATACGTATTACTAAATTTCAATAAATACTTGCGAATGTCACTCCCAAAGCCAATGTAACCTAACAGCTAAGCCAATATTTCTTTCCTGTCTAACAGAAGTTGTCAAAAAATTTGGTCACGATCTTTTCAACTGTAGCGTGAAAAAACATGCATGCCTGAATTTTATATATACAGATTATTTTTCGAACATCTTAATTATTATTAATATTATTGTTGAACTCAAACAATGTAAAGACAAAGTTGTAAAACTTGATTGCGATATTTCTTATCTTGCAGTTTCTTCCCAAGTGATAGAAATCGAACTATTCATACCTGTGTCTAGATGATTTCCCACAGAAAGCCCCAGGCCCCAAAATCTCATAAGAATAAATTAGAACACTATCTAAACAGCCCAAAATTGCTTCCGTTTCTTTCCCAAGACGCTTGAGGATCTTCTTCATTGAAGAAGGTAAGAAGAAAGCACTTAATCTGTTCTGTAAACAGAAAGGGCAGATCCCAGTAGCTGCTAACTAGATCTTGTTAAAGCCTCCTTAACGAGGGGCTGACAGTTTTACCTGTGCCTCCTCTATCGACAAATCGCATCTAAACAAGTCGCCTTCAAGGGTCTGGTTTTGTAGGTGCTGAGCTACGTGTCACTTCCTTTAAATGTTCCTCTCTCTATGAAGAATGTCTTAAAATTACTCAAGTTTGTGAGTAGTAGTATATGAGTAGCTTCCAAATGATTTATTAATACGTTATATAATAATTAGTTAGTTACATTGAGATCATGTCTTCGAAAATAAATTATTTAAATGTTTTGACATTTAATAAAGAATGAGCTTTCCAAAAAACGGTTGAGCAGTCTGTAACGCTTCGGGAAATAAGTTATTATTGAATTATGATTAAACATTTATCAATAATTACAATCATTAATTGTCTAAATTACTGTTCTCTATTCACGAAAATGTAACATGTTTCAGAAGCCTCTCCATAAAGTCGAATTTCTCATGTATAGGATATTAGCTAAGTTATGATTCGTTCACTTAAGAAGGTTTTGGTCTTGCACATCGGAAAAATGACTACGTTATCTTAATCACTGCCTCTGTAACGCTTTCATCGATGATTCAGTTGCCATTTCAATTAGAATCAGTTCATGATGAATTCTAAAAGTTTTATTATTAAGAACAATAATTGAAGTTGAGACCTTCAGTTTTAGTTTTTACGTAATGATTCGAGAATTGTTTTAGATGTCCTTACAGTTTTCTGAAGAATTTGTGCTGTGAAAATACTTATTAGTAATAAGCAAAGTAACGAAAACTTATATTTTAACATCAAACTCTCTTATTATTGAAATATAAACAACAGACGCAGGTTGGAGCGCCTAAAAACTATCAGATAGTTTAAATGATAGTATAAATATGATTCTCAGACGAGAATAAAAACGGAGTTGCATGCAGCTCGGTAGTTATAGAATACAAAACATAAGTAAACGTTGATTCTTCAAATGCTGTGTTTTTTTACGAAAGTGTTTTGCGGACTCAGGGGGCTCTGAAACTTAAAGATCCGTTGAAATCGGCACATTGGAAATCTGATCCGATCGCAATACTTACCTTGCCTTGTAAAATTGTAGTTTACTTGTTTTCCTTGTTCCTTGGTTTGATAGTTCTCCCCTATTGAAACGTCACAAAAATATGAGTACCTCAAAACATTCATAGCTCCGTAAATATGTGGTCTCCTAAAAAATCTGATGGTGCAATGTGTGCCATACAATTAGTGTTGCCCAAATGCGAGACCGAGACGAGTCTTGGTCTTGCAAACTCAGTCTTGGTGTTGGTCTTCGTCTTGCGTAAGAGTCTCGCAAAAGTCTCTCAGTTACCTATTAGCCTATTACTATAGAGATATTACTGTCATTTTTCTTTAGTTGTTATACCAATTCTTTACGTACAATAACTAAAATTGACTAGTAATCGTAACTATTTTACCTTAATTTTTATTCACAAAAACGAAATATATATATATTTTTTTTTTTTTGACCAGTCTTGGTCTTGTTCTTGCAAAGTGCTAGGCCAAGACCGATTTTAGGCAACACTACCCAATTCTAATTTTTTCTAAATATTTCTAAATAAATTTCTAATTATTAAATATTTTATTATTAGAAATTTCTAATTTCTAAATATTTCTAATTTTTTCTAAATAAATAAGTTGCAGGTTACGATATGATGAAGCTAATCAAATAGTTTTAGGCAGATGTTATTAATTTGATAAAAAGGGGTCTGTGCCACGGACTATTACCTTAAATGGAAATTGTAATATATGGAAATATAACACCACTTAGCAGCGCTGCCTAACGGGGAAACACCAATAAAAACTATTAATAGTTTCATCCCTAAACTACTCCAATCGTAATATATTTCAAAAACAATTGTAGCAACAGCTGAAAAGCGGTAATAATAATTGGGATAATGAAGGGCTTTTTACGTTAATATAAAAGGCAGATGAGGCCCCCCCCCCGACCATTTCCCCTTGTTAGGCCCCACTCCGCTCGCTAAGAAAAAAATAAAAAGTGCTTCAACAGATTTTTCCACTGAATTTATCCACTTTGTCACCCACTGAGGGCCCGGCTAATAGAAGTATTTTCAGGCGCACTTTTATCGAGGAAGAGGAGGAGGGGGGCAACCCACGCGCCTGAAAGCCCGACCATTCTAGCCGAGGGAAATTGCTAGGGGGTAATTGAGTACAATTTTAGAAAGGGTGTCTATCAATTTTTCCTCGGTCCCTCAGGCCGGCCACTTAGGTGTCCGCGATGGACTCCCTGTTTTTTTCCGAACCATTTGACATCTGCCGTCTCCTTGTCCCCTAATGTTATATTCGGGATCCATATTTCTGCTCTAGGTCAAAAAACCGTTATATCAGTAAAAACATAACGTCGCGAAAATAGTGGCAATAGATCAGTGACCAATATTATCTTGTTTGCTGACCTCGGTAAATAGAGCTAAAGACTTTATAATAGTATAAATTAAGAAATTAATAAAATAAACTATTAACTACTATATTAGTACTATAGAGTAGTGATTCTTTAAGTACTATTAAATGTAATTGCACAAACAATAATACTCTTAGAGGTAAATATTACTTTTTTTTCATAAGATATGGTTATATTTTACCATTATGGGAGGAGGAGGGTTTCAGCCCTCCCTGTAGGTCCGCCTGTGGTAATAAGTGTAATACGAATGAATATATACCCGAATATGATATGCGTATTATTTTTTTTCGATGACTCTATTTTAATGAATAATTTTCTTTTATTAAATGTTTTCCTCATTAATAGTTTCGTTAACTTTTTCCGTGGCATCTTGTGTTTCTCTAGTAGTTTTCTTACAAGTTTCTATTTACATTTATTTGGGAATCCATTCTTCTCACAACAGAAAGCACAGGTCCCATGCAATCTATCCTGGTATCCTTTTTGTCTAATCCGTACATTATTCGGAAGATTTATAAAAGAATAAGTCTGATAAACTAACAAAAGTGTTTCTTTTTTCTTGCGCATTCGCTGAAAAAATCGTTTCCGTTATAGAAGCTTTATTATATTCCAAGTAATATTTCACTGTCATATGTGGTATATTTTTGTTGTTTCATCTTTTGTTGAATATTACCAATTTATTGATGTGCACTGATAAGCATTCTTAAATCTCATAAGAGCAAAAGATTAACAGTTTATACAATCAGAGAAACAGTTATTCAGAAACTGCATTTAAATCCCTAATGAAATACTTGAAAAGTATCTAGTTTCACCACCGGGTATAAACATACGCGAAATGTCAATGACCCTTAGCGGTAGAGGCATAAATAAATTTTATTTTGTAGATCGCTGTAAATTTAAAAATCTATTAAGATAAATGTACACTGCACCATTCAATGACAGTTTTCAACTCATTGACAAATTATAAGCTTCAAATTATACACCAAAAAGAGAATGCAAATATGAGTAGATTTGCAGCTAATACACTAAAGAAGGTGATACCTGAACCTCAAGTGATATCATGCCACAATAACCGATTTCCAGTTGTTTTCTTAGTAAAACCAATCGGGACTTAGTTTCAAGATTTTCATTACTTTTTTTTAGGAGATAAGTTTGAAATTTTTATTAATTCACTGTGGTTTGCTCATTCTTAGTTTAAAACTGTGGAGAATTTTTTTTTTTTTATTATATAAAAATACTTATTTACCCCCAAAATCTAAGGACCTATTACTGGTACAAAATTGCTGTCAGAACACCTTCTTTTCATTAATAATTAACAAATTAACGGTTTATGAAAAAACACATGATAACAGACTAAATTTGCTTTCAAATAAACTCGTTTGCAAAGATTTATTTATTTAATTTAAAAAATTCTCTTAAAGGTTCTATTACCGGCATATTTATCTTATACACATGCGAAGGTCATTTACTCTTGATTTACCCATAATAATAATTACTGAGAAACAATTACGATTTTATGGCGTTTTTGAAAGATATTTTGGTCAATGTCTACTTTAAAAACCACAACAAAATATTAAACAACGATTGGCGGAGTTTTTGTTAGATATTTAGCAAACAGATTTCAATCAAAAGTATTCATCGCATGTTTTAGTTATCATAAACTTATTGTTTCATTTTTTGA
This sequence comes from Nezara viridula, assembly GCA_928085145.1. Lineage (NCBI taxonomy): Eukaryota > Metazoa > Arthropoda > Insecta > Hemiptera > Pentatomidae > Nezara > Nezara viridula. Next base: position 59,039,612 of record OV725081.1, on the reverse strand, counting down.
GGATGATTAGTGTTGCCCAAACGCGAGACCAAGACGAGTCTTGTGATCTTGCGCACTAGTTGGTCTTGGTCTTGGTCTTACGCAAGAGTCTCACAACAGTCTTGCAGTTACTTATTACCTTATAATTATAGAGATATTACTGTAATTTTTTTAGATAAGAGATACCTAACTAAGCCCGAATGAAAAATTAGAAGAGTTAAATGCAAAAGTATATTGGCTATACCAATTCTTTACGTATAGTAATTGAAATTGGCAAATATTAGTAACTATATTGTCTTCATTTTTATTTTAAAAATCGATTTTTTTTTACCAGTCCTGGTCTTGGTCTTGGTTAGGTGCTCTTGGTATTATTCATTACTCTGTGTGATATAAAATACTCTGACATTTTATATTGTCAGATTCGTCTTTCATATGTTAGCAGAAACACAACTTACTTTAAAGAAGAACGTGTATAATTATAATTTTTCCTACTGTACGCAGTTATAAGTGTCTTCTCACAGTTTTAAGTGTTTTGAATATAGATTTATTATAGCTTGTTTAATTAATATTTTCTTTAATTTCTCTTTTTTTATTATAGTTTTATTTTGGCCAGATGTAGTCTTTTAATTATGTACTATTTTGTTATTCTAAAGGGACTTTGTCCCAGAATAAATTTATTTTCTATACTATTGTATTCTATGTTGCCTTTTATGGCTGATTAAAAGTATATATATATAATTACTTCCGCTAATTGGTTTATGAATTCTCAATGGTATTTAAATTTTTAGATATTTTAGTCTAAATGTTTAAAACAGTTATTATTTGATTTTTGGCGCTGTCTTTTTCCCTTTCCGACCCTCTAACTAGGCGTCACCTTAAAATACAATTTTGATTTATAGGTCATTACAAAGAGGATGAAATACTAAAAATATTCCTTGCTTACATTAAACTCTTCCAAATTTTATTTTTTGTGATATTTTAATCCATACGTTAAACAAAGCTCATTATTATTTTATTTTCGACAGTATCATTTTTTTCTTTTTGCCTCTCTAACACGGCGTCGAGTTAAGATAGTATTTTGAATAATAGCTCATTACAAAGAGGATGAAATGTTGTGAATTTCTCTTGCGTACAGTATGCACACCCGATCTTTAGTTTCTGAGATATTTTCATCCAAATGCAAAAACACTTCAATTGGTCCACTTTACCCGAATGAGCGTTACGTACCCGAGCGTGACGGCTCAATCTCATTCACTACAAAAAAAGTGCAAAGCGAACCTAAAGAAGTTTACACTTAAAAAAAAAATATGGAAAGGTGATGACTTATTCCATGTAAAAAGTGAATGTTCGTTGGATCGCTATGGCGTTCAAGTATGTAATCTGTTAACTTATAAAATTAATTATCCTCGGACTGTGTTCTCGAGTTACAGTGGGGTTCCTGAACCTTTGAGACAATGCACCACCGCCGCAGGAGCACGGGGGGATCATAAGCTCCCCTCTCGCCAACCACCGACCCCTCAAATTGATAAGATAACTGTCAGATAGGGCGGACAAAAGATATCATGGCGATTTACAATTGGACGCATGTAGCACTGACATCATTCCAATTTGTCCCTTTTTATAATTTTGTGTTATGAATATTATCAGATTTATAGCACTGATGGCCGAGACTAACATAATCAAAAATAAAATGCATATTCCTTAAGGCTGTAGCGAATCGCAGAAAGCCAACAACCCTTAATAGTTTTTTTTACTGACTTAGAATTTTTTTTATTGTTTTAGAATTATCTATCAGCAAATGTATGATAATAGGTGCAATAGGAAGAAAATAAAAATAAATAAAATCAAGAACTCTTTCTTTTTTGGCTTTAGGACTTTAAGAGAAAAGCAAGTCCTATTTTGCCAGTAAAATATATTAATTGCCATAGTAAGAATAAATTACACTGGATATTTATTAATTATTTAAAGATAGATGATCACTGAATGTAAATAAATATTGAATTTAACTTATATGGAACTTAAACTAGAAAGAATAACTGTTAAAAACTGAGGTGACAGTAGTTTCATAACAATTAAATGAGAATAAGAGTCGACTTTTATTATATTTATTTTATTATATTTTATGTCATTCAAAAACTTTATCAAATCACAGGCGTTATCTTTATTCATCGACCGATGAAAGTTAGCTCCATCATCCATAGTTTGCGATTCTAAACTAATTCTTCTTCGCTTCTCGAATCTTGTGCACTTGAAGGCAATGTGTCTTGGATCTTCCAAGCATTAGCAAGTTGGGTGTGTAAGAGTGACCACTCTTAGCTATACCTATTAGATGTAGATATTTATTAGTTCTACCATGATTTATCCTAAGCCTGGTCAGCTTTACTAAGCTGGAGCGGTCGAGATGAGATTGAAGAGTCGCAAACCATGGAACCAGTGCTATCTTCAAGAACTCTTCAAAAGATTTATTTATAAGTTTATTTAAAATATGTAAAAACTCAACAAAATCAAAATATTCAGCTTTATAGGTATATAATTTTAAAAAACTAATAAAAAAAATTGATTATTTTACCTCGCAGTCAAAATTATACACCTCACTACTTATTAATTTTTTAATATTGTAAATTTAGTTCACGAGCGAATCTATGGAGGGCGGGGAAGGCTTTGTGGCTGAAGCTCTCCCAAAATGGTAAAATATAACCCTATTTAATGGAAAAAGATATTAAAAAATTTATCTCTTAAAATATTATTGTTCATTTAATTACATTTAAAAGGACTTTAGGAATCACTTAAACACCATTTTAAATAGATAGTTAGGTTCTTTCTTTTTTGCCAGAGTTATTATCGTTATTTTTATGAAAAAAAAAAAAACTTTCAGGCTGAAGCCCTCCCAAAATTAAATCCTGGATCCGCTGGTGATTTAGTTTAACATCTTTTAGCAATCCATTATTTTCTATCAGTGCTTTCAGTCTGTTTGTAATGGAGTCGACCAATTGTTTGGTGATTCGGTGATTAGCATGTTCCATTCTTCGAGGAGATTTTTTAAAATCTTCTTTGCTAGAAATTTCGTGTTTTCTAATATACCTCGCATTTTTTCCAAAGGTGTGCTATCATATTAATATCTTGTGACTGTGGTGTTGTTTTTATAACCTTGGGACTGTTATAAAATAGCCATTCCTTAACTACCATAGCAGAGTGTTTGAGGTTATTATCCTAATAAAAAAAATTTTATTTTTATTTATTTAGATGATATTTATAACTGTATAGAAAAAATACATCTGGTAAATTCGTACATGGATATAATGACATGAAACACATGTTGAGAAATTACCCATTGGTAGCACTCTAATAATATGTCTATATTAGAAGATCACGTGGCCATCTTCTTTTCAGACGCCTCGGAGGGTTATCAGGAATTGAATAGGAAGCAAGGTTAGAAACAAGAGGGTTGGGATGGTTATGAAGTTTATTATGGAAGGAGAGATATCTGGATTGGGCCAAATCTGATACATAAGGAACATTAAGGTCATTATGGATAATTTTATTTGTAACAAAGTAAGGAGCATTGAGGATTTTACGAAGGATATTGGAATGTAAGGATAGGATGCGAGAGGAATTTGAAGGTTTTGTGGAGACCCTAATAAAAATAAAAATCTTTTAGCCCAAATTTTCCCCAATTTCGTTCAAATTATTTCTCAAAATGTCTATGTAAATATGTTTATGCACAATACCATGTAAATTTTACGCTATTAAGTGAAGATTTCTCACACCAGAAGCCGCTATACATCCCGACACCAAGGAACATAATTTAAGAAAAAAACATAACATTAGAACAAGGAAAAGAACATAAGAAAATTTCATTGCTAGGTTGTTTATTGATTACAATAAATTATTGGTTTGTAATGTAATATAAATTGTACTATTTATTTATCCAATAATTGCTATCAATATCCAGGTCATCATTTTGACTGTGGGCCAATATTTATGTATATATTTTTTTTCCTGTAAATATTAATTTATTTTATGTATAAATAAATAATCATAATATTTTATTATGTGTGACTCTCCAATTAGGATTTACTAATTATTGTAAACCTCTTTAACGCATCCAATCATTTCAATCCAAAGTTCTCCTAGTCGATACTCCGTTCTATGTAACCAACAAAACCCTAGGTCATGACCTTAATATCTCATTTGTCCTCGACCTTATCCCTAAAATATTGTCCGAATTCCATCAGAACTTTATAAATCATCCGAATCCACTAGCACAATCCTTATTTAGTTCCACTCATCCCTACAATCCTCCTCGAAGGTTGAAGCAGCAGTGGCCCAGAGATCTTTTGTAGTATACATCTTGGAGTTCTGTCCAGATTCTCCACTGAAGATATGAGTGTATGTGGCTAAAAGCGCTCTCGGTCAAACTTCACTGGTTTTAGTAACAGTGACGCTTTGAGAGAGTGAGCAGGGATCTCAAGGAATCCTTCTTTTCCTTCTATAATTGCAGTGAGAAGCCTGGCTTGGGATTCCCTGCCTAATTGTATATATTTTATATAGATACGACTGTGTTTTTATGTTTTTTATTTACTTATCTTTAGGTTATTTTATTTTTTTATTTGAAATAGTTTTTGATTATTATTTTACTTTTGTTAATTTAATATTTCCTGTATATATGGTGTGAATGTGTTTATATATCACTATAATTATTTTCAACGTGACAGATTATTATATTTCCAAATAAATAAATTAAAAAAAATATTACAAATTAAAAAAAATGCACCTCTTAATGTCTATTATCAACTCTAAATATTTTCCTGTACTAAAGAAACACGTGTATATTAAATAATTCATCCAGCAAAAAACAATAATTCGTTAAAGAAAAAATAGCAAAAACTATTTTATGATTGCCTGCCTTTTCATTTCATACATTAACGTCTGTTGTGTTTCTTATTCCATTTTATATTACGGATATTGTCACTTTTCATGAGGCGAAATAAACTCAAAGTATGAGAGTAATTCACAAATATGAAATAGTATAAGATAAATTTCCTGTTAGATATTATTAGCTAACAAATGCTGTCAAAGGCATTGGTAAGTGGGCAAGAGCTCAAATCTCCTGTTACTTCAGCTGCTGTCATATCTGATTTTGATGCTATCTTCCCGACCTCAACAATATGCTCTCTCAATGGCTTCTGTCCCCATCAATTCATCTTACATGCGTGGGATTCTTTTGACAGCCTCGGGTTTCACAAACAGCCACTTTTCCTGTTTGTTACCAACTTTCACCTAATTTGAAGAGTGTTTTTCCTTATATTATTTTTATAAAGAAACTACGAAGACGTTATTCCAGATCTAACGTCATACCAAAACGAAGAAGAAGAAATTGAATTCGAGGAAGAAATATACAGAGTGTCCCTAAAGCAGAGAGAAATATTATAAGAGGTTCATAGCAGACATCAAGATCTACAAAAAAAAGTCCATACAAACATTTGTCCAATTTCAAGCAGAAAAGTAGAAAATTTAAGATTTTGTGTTTTTTTAAGAGAGTCATTAAGTTATATGTTGAATTGGATGCGATAACTTAAAAACAAATGATTTGAGTAACTAAACATTGCTCCATAGTAAGCTAGACAAAATTTATTTTAAAAGAAAGTAGAACTTGCCATTGTTAAAATTATTTAAAGTGGACTATCAGGCGGTGCCTGTGTTACTTTTAGTTAATATACATTTACTTTTAGTATAATTATTTTGCTGTTTATTTATTGTACATAGTGTGAATGAGCTACTCTTTACCACTGCTACTATTGTCCTTAAATGAGACAGACTGTAATATATCTCAATAAAGAATTTTTTGATAGAAAAATAAAATAAAAAGTGCTCGCGTTTTAGCCATTTTTGCTGAAAACACGGGCACTTTCATGTGACTGAATAAAAAATCACATCAACTTGAGATGAATCTCAAAATGTTTCCAAATATTCCTCAACTTAATTAATATGTAATTTTTTGTAAAAGTGGGATATCTATAGTACAGTTGAAGAGTGCTAAAAAAAAAATCACAGATATTTATGACTTTTTTTAAACGGAATTTTTCTGAGATTGTTCGCTCAATAGACCTCTTTAAATAGTTTTAACAATGACAAGCTCTACTTTCATTTGAAGTAAATTTGATCTAGTTTACTATGGAGCAATATTTAATTACTTAAATGAAATGTTTTTTTAGTTATCACTTCCTATTCAACAAAAAACGAGACGCTTATAAAAACACAATTCTTAAATTTCCTACTTTTCTGCTATAAATTGAGCAGTTGTTGATATCAACTTTTTTGTAAATCTTGATATATATATATATATATATACACACACATACAGGGTGACCCGTAAGTAGAGGAAAATTGTAATAGGAGTGATAGCAGACCTCATGAGCTACAAAAAAGTTCATATAAATAATGGGTCCATTTTCAGTAGAATAGTGTGGAATCCAAATTCTGTATTTTTAAGATAGTAACGGTTTTTGTTGAACAGTCGGCGATAAGAGAAGAAACATTTAATTTAAGTAATTATCAAGTTTTTCACAGCAAACTATACAAAATTTACTTTAAATGAAGATAGAGTTTATAATTGTTTAAACTTTTCAAGGAGGACTTTTGAGCGACCGAACAAGTGATAAGATCTGTTAAAAAAAAATAATTATTTTTTTTACTATTATTATCCAACTATACTACACGTACCCCACTTTTAGAAAAACTTCTTAGTTTAATAAGCTTCCATATCAAGTTAATTAACTTGAGGTTTATTGAAATTCATCTCAAGTTCTGTAAAAAAACTGATGTGATTTTTTATTCTATCTTCTAAAATTACCCGTATTTTGAGCGAGAATGATTACAATTAACTGTCTCAAAGCTTTTGTTTCTTGTTTTTCCATGATATGGGATTTATTATAGTAACTTTAATTGCCTTAATACATCTTTTATATATAAAAATAAAAAAATTAAAAATAATTGTTTCTAATATTTTCATCTGAAATGGTTGTTAAACTGTTTTTCTCAAGGAATTGACTCGTATTTATAAGTGACAAACGTATTATTTCTTGCCTTAATACTTACATTTCTTTATTTTAGACGTTTATTTTAGCACTAGAAATATTAATTTTGTCGCTTATGAATATGGATCAATTCCTATGACAGAAATCTGGGAGAAAAACACAGTTTCATAACCACTTTACATTAAAATAACAGAAAAATCATTATTTTTAATTTTTATTTTTATAAATAAAAAAGATATTTAGGCAATTAAATTTACCATAATAGATCTCAGAGCATGAAAAAAAGAGAAATAAAAGCTTTGAAACAGTTAAATGTAGTAATTTTTGCCGAAAACACGGGTAATTTTAGAGGACAGGATGAAAAATCCCACCACTATTAGGAAAAGTTTTCATTTAATAAGTTTTAAGTCCATATTAATTAACTTGAGGTTTATTAGGTAGAAAATTAGGATTTACCTCAAGTTGTGTAAAAAAAAAATTATTTTTATTCTGTCAAGTAAAAGTACCCGTTTCAAAGCTTTTATTACCTTGTTATTCCATGCTCCAATATGTTTTATAATAAAAACAATTCTAAAATAAAATAATAATAAAAAAAAAAAGGAAAATAAAAAAATTTGTCTTTGGTGATTGAAGTGGGTTCAAATATTTTTTTGAAGAGAAGTAACGATGGATTCATATTCATTTATTAACGTATGGATTCACAGTTATTTGCCAATAACTCAAAAAGTACACAAATAGCTGCACTGTTTTCTTTTGTAAGTAAAAGTGAATGTGCGATTATATAAGAGTAGAATAAAATATTGGAAACATGCAAATTCATTAATGTTTTCCTTAAATAATCAATAATGATTATGGCTGAATTTCGACCACTAGTATCATTAAATAGACAAAGTTTATCTATCTCCAGATTAAAAATACCCGAGATTGTATATATATATATATATATATATATATATTAAATTAAAAAGTTTTAGGCAACGATAAAATGAAGCCAATTTTGTGTTTCGACAATTATTTTGGCCGAAAATGTTATGTTATGCAAAAATTACCAAATATATAACATGCGTGATAAATATTGAGGACGCAGTCATTATAAGGTTTTTATTAGTACCGAACATCTATATTTTATTAGTTTAGTTTAGTTTATATACATTTATTTTTAATATTATTGTTTATTTTTATTTATTGTTGATAGAGCGTGTGTCTCTGAACACTATTATAAATGTCCTTATTTGGGACAGATTGTAATATCTCTCAATAGGTATATGTAAAAAAAAAAATTGGTGCCGACGTTTCAACCCAAACATGTGGGTCATCATCAGGGCGTGGTTCGAGCTATTCAAATCATTGAAGATATTGATTGATCAATATATTCAAACATTAAATATCTTCAGTGTTCGAATCACGCTCTGATGAAGACCCACATGTTTGGGTTGATACGTCGGCACTAATAAAAACCTTATAATGACTGCGTCCTGAATATTTATCATCTAATCTACATTAAAGTACACGTATAATTATTAAAATTTAATGTTATTACAAAGAATAATTATCAAATGTTTCGTACGATATATTTAATAGTTAATTAGTTGGGCACTACAAATTGTTGGCCTCTTCAACCAACCACCTTTTTCCAAATGCTTGTCTAACACTCATTCAGTCCATAAGCGTTGTTCGAGCGTCGCTTTTCACACCGTCAAACCATCGAATATTTGGCCTTATTCTCGGTCTTCTTCCGAAGAGCTGTTGTTTCAACAACTTCCTCGACCAACCTCCAGTTTATTACATGTGGTAAGCATAACATAGCCTTCCTATTAGTTTTAAATAGAGGAGTATTGGAGGGTCTTGAATAGATATATTATTCTTTTTTCTGGAAAGTTGTATGTTATTCTTTGTTTTTGGCAATAATGACTTCCAATTAAACAACAAGTGATTTGTATGTACCCATCATATGAAGAACAGTTGACTAACTTCCTTCAACAAATATATAACCACATAATAAATCTATGGTTGTAATCATAACTCACAAATCTATTTTCGCACTTTTTTTAAGACTGGAACTGGAGTACTTCTTCACAACTGAGAACTACCCCGGGAACGTGGCAAATAGTAAAGGAACGGAAGTCCACCAGGGAATCCCACTGTAGAGCTCAAGTACCCGACAACAGACTCGGATACAATAGTGGGATCTGGGACCGGGGGCTAAACAGAGCACCTGGTTCCTCACACCCCCCTAATCTACTTATGGTACAGCCCTAACTTCTGATGGCTATTTAATACGGTTATATTAGCCCTCGCTGCCTTTCTCGCCTTCTCGCCTTAGTGCGTTTCGAGTGCGTTATCGGCTCCATTGTGCTCTTCTACAGTCTGCGGTGTGGGATCAATATTGTCCGATGTGCTCCACCAGGACAATGTGCCTGGAGTGCTAGACCCTTCAAATCACCATATTTAGGTAAGATGAGAATGCATTCCCATTAAAACAAATCAATGTTTTAGGATTATAAGTGTTTTATAATCAATTAAATTCAATATAAAATATGCCGGAATAAGAGTTTAATGAAGTTTCCGGAGCATCTATGCAAGATATCTTGATGTTTTATGCAGCAGTTGTTCCCTAAAATAATAGTACCAGTATAAATTAAATAATATTGAATTAATATAATAATTTTTTTCTCTGTGTTTTTTTCATTCTTAATTACGTATTATTCTTAATTTGAGGCTTGGTATTGCAGGAATGAAATTTAAATTCAATATAAAGAGATTTTGTCCTCATGTATATCATTTTTTATTCTCTTCTTCCTACCAATTTCGGTCTCTAATCAGACCTTCCACAGGCTAGTTTATGACGGTCCTCCTCTTCTGCATGACAGATGAGGACTGCTCCTCGAGATCTGATTTAAGACTGAAACCGGTAGCAAGGAGGGAATAAAAAAAAATACATACAGGAGGACATCTCTTTTTATTGAATTTACCTAATATTTCGTAAATATTTAATTTATTGCATGGCCGCACTTACATGTTTCATTTATTATGTAGTTACAATAATTTTCTTTTCTAAAGGGCATCCCAGAATAACAAAATTGTTTTAATTTCAGTTCAATTAACTTCAATATTGTATAAAACTGTTTTCATATAGAAACCTTCCGAATTATCCGGGTTTTATTTAGTTACGTCTTTTCACTTGGCTCCCTATGAATTTCTTCTTTTTTTTTTTTGTTCTGTTGGCATTACAGAACTTGCAGATATTTTGCTGTCTTAACAAGCCTAGTTCCTCTCAGCTTATCTTGGGTTATTCCTTTCCAGTTGCAACTCTATTGCATCTTTGTTGGTTCTATCTATCCATCTCCTTTTTGGCCTTCCACGTGACCACGAGGCACCTAAATAGAAGGCAAAAGATCTTAGCCTTCTATTCAGGCGTTCATTGTTATGTAGAGACTTCCAAATTGATCTTAACCTACGAGCTTTCCACTAGCGGATCCATGATTTAACTTTTGGGGGAGGAGCTTCAGCCCGAAGGATTTTTTTTTTCATATATATAACGATAATTAATTCAAAAAAGAAAAAAGAAACTAACTACCCATATTACATGGTGTCTTAGTGATTCTAGAAATTCTATTAAATGTAATAACACGAACAATAATAGTTTAAAAGATAGTTTTTAATATATTTTTTTAAAACATGGTTATAATTTACCATTTGGGGGGGGGGGGAGATTCAGCTCAAAAATCAACCCTCTTCCCCGTAGATCCGCCTGTAGTGCCTTCATATTATGAGATATTGATTGGCCAGTTTCTGTAAGCAGCTCTATATTGGTCTTTGCTCTCCATGTGTTAGTACTATTATCCAAGATTACTCTGGTTATCATGCGGACGATTTTTTTCTAAAAAATTTCAATACTTGTTTCGAGAATTCGATTACTATTGTGAAGCCGGGATATTTAATTTTTCCTACTCTTGAGAAAAATTTATCTTCTACGCAGATTCTGTTATTGGGGTGGGATTTCGGCTTATTATCATATATTTTGTTTTGTCTTATTTTATTTATAAGCTGATTTGTTCTGTTTCTCTTATCAGAGTCTTACCTAGTTTCTCAATCTCCTATCGATTATTTCCAAGGACAGTATCAACAGGATATCCCAGGATTTTGTGATACATTTCGACGTGATCTCCTCCCTTTTCATGTCATGTTGTTATTGTCACCTCCTCCAGGGCTGAGTTCAACAACATTGGTGATAGTCCATCTCCTTGCTGTAAGACCATTCGAATTTTGAAGGCTTCAGATACATCTCCAAGTATTTGGCCTCGACATTTAGGGTAATGTTTACACGCCTGTCAATCTCACCAACTTACAGGGAAATCTCAGTTCAGTCATAATTTTCCAAAGACATTTCCTGTCCACAGAATCATAAGCTGCTTTGAAATCGACAAATATGATGTGGACATCCTGAACTACTTCGCATCGTCTTCAGCTGAGAGCCCATTCCCTCTCCATTGAAATCATTAGTGCACTAGGGTATACATACTTTCATCTCGTGATATCATTCCTAATTGTCCTTCGATTTCATTGAATTGATTTTGTATATTGAATAGCAGAGGATCAATGAAAAAATTTCAGCTTGATTCAATTGTACAGATTACCTCCATGCATGACCATTATTCAAGATACAATCGGTCCTTAACAAGTAATTAACCCAAGTCTCTTTTTGGCTGGAAGAAGTTCATTAATTTTTAGATATATGCAAAAATAGATTTTGTTTTAAGAAGGAATAATCCATCGCCTTGGCTCAAACCTTAGGACACTTGAAAGATCCTGGAGGTTCCTTTAACGATATTCTACAGTTTGGGAATTATTTTACAAGTTCTTATAAAAAACAAGTCCCAAATACAAAACCAGTTTATATCAACGAATCATTTGCCACATTGAAATAGACAAATGGTGCGTGAGCTTCTCGCTTTCCCCCCATCGAGTATCTACTTGAAGATGAAGATTCAATCAATCGCTTCCCCTCTGTACTGAATCTCACTTCGTGGTCTCCTATGGCCACAGTAAGAACCTCTTCCGTAGTAAAGAATATTAGTTAGTAATGTTTATCTTAATGCAGAAAAGTATTCGGTGTTTTATTTATCACAGATTTATCCGTCTCTTGAACTATTCTTTGAATCAATATCGTATCAATCAATATAGTTATTCTGTTTCACATTTCCTAATCTTTGAACAGCTTTCAGAAAAAGTACAAAAAAATAAAATAAAAAATGCCGTTCACTTTTAAAATCATTATTATTACGTTTCATTTGTTTTTATACAAGTATAAGTATTAATACAAATTAATGAATGTTTATCCAAATCCAATATACACTTTATATAGGTTGGATGTGCAGAGTAATTTAGTATCAATCCACATTAAACTATGTTTAAGAACTTCCTGATGATATTTGTTGTTCTGAGGAGAACTAATTTCTGCCCTTCTTCCCATAGTTTTTCAAGCAGCTTCAAATTTTCAATAGAGCTGATGATTTCCTCTGGAGATTGCTGAAAATTGCAATCTGATAAACCCTTGTGTGTAGTGTTGCACAAAATCGGTCTTGGTCTTACACTTTTCATTAATTATTAATAAAAATAGTTACTATATGTTAATAATTGGTATTACGAATATACTTTTGCATTTAACTCCTCTAATTTTTCATTCGGGCTTAGTTAGATTTCTCCTATCTAAAAAATTACAATAATATCTCTATAGTAATGAGCTAATAAGTAACTGCAAGACTGTTACAACACTCTTGCACAAGACCAAGACCGAATTTGCAAGACTCGTCCCGGGCTTGCATTTGAGGAACACTACTTTTGTGATCTAGTCTATAAAGTATCCGAAGTTCCAGGCTCAAATCTTGATATTTTCCTATCTTTTCTGATATGGTCTTTCCGATATTGCCATCGCTGGGCGAGACCGTAATATCAATAACCTAGCCCTTTTTTTATTGTTATTATAAGCCCAAGAATAAAAACCTATGTACGCCCTAACAATAAATCGATGAAGCAAGGATGAATTTCGAACATTGGTATTATTATCATGTGACAAGATACAATGCGTTATGTATTGAACGAAACATGAACACCCGAACAACGGCAATGAAACAACGTTTGACAAAGGATGACAAGAACAAAGGGCCGTGTAGGCCGTGTTTGGCTCCGACAAGCAAACATTTGGAACTATCGTGGGTGTAGTAGCCGTGAACCGGTGCCGGGAACAAGGCGTCAATGGAATTATAGGGCCCTCCTTCGACAAAGGATCCCTAAAAGGGTACGCCCTACCAAAATGGAGGTTCAAAGTGGGCCCCCTCCGCTCTGTTTGTCAATGTAGTAGTCTTTTAGGGCCTTTGAGCTTCGGTGGCGATACCCCCTCCAGCCTTCTCTCTTGTCTCTGTCTGTCTAATAACACCCTCGCATCCCTAATTATTTACCTTAAGTTACCTAACACAATAGTATTCTCAGGGATTTAATTTCCATTTTATTGTAATATCTTCAAATACAAACTGTTCTGTCCATTTTCTTTAAGTAATGTTTGGAGCTGATGTAATATTTGTAGACTAGTTAGTTGGTCCGTGCGAGTAATTCGTGATGTATATTGCTCAGTGAACAAATGAAAAAATAACAAGAAATTATACAATTTAACCTATGATCAAATAAAGGAACTATTTCCTATTTTTTCGGTAATTATAATCGACCATAGAAAAGAAAATTATTATAAAACTTTATTCATATTTTTAACCAAAATGTATCCAAATAACACTAATCCGTATCTCATTTAAAATTGTCCGAATTCGACGATTTTCATTTTTTTTTTTTTTTTTTGAAAATTATAATCTTTCAGATAATCATGGGCATAATTAATAAAAAATGTATACTTTTCGAGTCATTCTCAAATAAAGTTTATTTTCCTTCATAACATTTTACTTGAAAGTTCAGGGCGATGTAAATATTTTGTCCACCTGGAGGAGAAGAAGATCTTCAAAATAAGAGCTCAATTGTTGAATTAGTGAAGACATAGCGTACTGACAGAAAGCACCATTGGGAAATAATATATAAAGATACATAATATCGCCTAAATTTATTAAATGTGGAAAATTCAAATAAATAATAATTAGAACAAATAGAAGGAAAGTATTATTAATTATAAATAAGAAATGGAGTGGATATATTCCGTGGTACAGACCTCTTTTCATCAAGTTATTAACATCCGCCTGAAACTTCGTAAATAGCTTCATTTCATCGTAACCTACAAATATTACATTTACGAAAATTCTCGAAATTAGGGCGTTTTCAATCTGGAGGGGGGCAAACTTTGTCAATTTAGTTAGGTATCAAAAACTCGTAAATAACCATTTTCTTTCCACCTGAATCGTAAGATAATTTGATCACAAAATCTGGAAAAAAGGTGGCCTATTTGGCCTATATAACCTCGTTATTTTTACATTTGGAGGGTATAGGTCACGTAAAAAGGCTCAATATTTTTGTAGGTCTCTTTTTTTCTCGATTTTGTGCTCAAATTATCTTACGATTGAAATGGAAAGCAAATCAGTACCTAATTAAATAGACAAAGTTTGCCGATCGCCAGACTGAAAACGACCCAATTATGAGGATTTTCGTAAATAAAATATACGATGAGATAAAGCTATTTACAAAGTTTCAGGCGGATATTAATAATTTGATAAAAATGGGTCTCTAGCACGGAGTATTACATAAATAGTGGGTTAAAAATTTTAATAGAATCTGAAGTGCTTTTCAATAAATCAAACTTTTAATCTCGTGAATATGTTTAAAAATGTATTTACGGTTTTATGGAAAAATGAATAATATACTAAGAACATATATCTCACAGAGTTTCGATCTAATTACCATTGCTATTCATAGTTTGCAATACTTTTCATCTTATTATTTATAAACAATCAGAAACTGTAACAAACGAATTTATCACGCAATATTCTTTATAAAAAAAAAAAGACAAATACAACGTAAACCCTTTGACAGTGTGACATAATGATCAAATGTCCCTTTGACACGAAACCGATGTTATGCCGTAGCGCTGCAGCTGTTTCCCACAGCGCCCCTGTATTTGTAAGCTCATTCAGATTTAAATACACGGAGGGGCGAGGACTATAGGCAATGGCAACCCTTTATTTCGCCGTCTTGTGCAAACAATTGCTCCCAACCAGGCACCATGGCCAATCTTGGTTGGTGCCTTGTGGTTCCTCGGCCCACCGCACTGGAGAGAGCTCCTTTCTCTGTCCACCCGGGGAGGCATTTTCTAAGGAACCATCTGGAGTCGAAGAACCACAGGGTATGGCAGCTTGTCCCGTAACGATTAGGAACTACAAGGAATGTTAAATAAAAAACAATAGCTGCTTCTATAGTGTAAGTGATGAAGTTTTATAATGACTAAATGAATAATAATAGTATTATCGTCATCGATATTTATTTATTTTAACATTTTAAGCCATTTGCACTTGCGCTGCAGAGCACCTAGCAAATTTGATGAATTAGCCATTGACTGCGAGTTTGCTTGATTAACTTAATTTTGTTATTGTTGTAGGAGTAGGTCCCTTAGCCATTTTCTTTTTAGTCTGCGTCAATCAGGTAGCAAGGAGGAAGAAAGAGATAGAACGAGTGTGTTTGGATCATTGATAGTAAAAGAATGAAATTAAGTGTGTTTGTCGTGGATGTACGATTTTACAGTTGGGATGTTTAAGTCTTAATGTAGAGTGTTATTTGAAATGTACCAAGGTGTGTTGATAATTTTTCGTAGATTTTTTTATTGTGATGTTTGTATTTTATTAAGGTGTGTTTGTTTTGCAGAACCCCAAAGTTCTGCTCCGTATGTCCAAATTGGTCTTAGTATGGTGTTGTTGATCAGTCGCTTGTTTCGTAAGTTAAATGAGGATCTGTAGTTCAGAAGATGCGAGAGTTGGTTATATCGTCTAATATTTAATTTATTAGGAAGTGTGATATTAGATAGTGTGATGTTTAATAATCAATATAAGAATAATATCGATTCAAATTTGATATTTAACATGGAAAAATATTTACTATCAGTGTCGGTCTTAGGATGGGGCATGCCTTTGGGAAAAAATAAAGTTTATATCAGTCAGGAAAAAAAGGGTAGTAGAATAGAAAATGCAGTACCTCCAAAGAGGAAAAAATTATCATGTATACCAAATGGACTGTATCTTTATCATTAATGGTCCGATTTCAACGATTTAATTTTTGCTTTTTGCTAATTTAGTAATCTTTCTAATAATAATGGATGCAATATAAAGAAATATAATAACTTTTTGAGTTATTTGCAAATAAAGTTTATTTTACTTCATAACTTTTTCCCAGAAATTTTGGAAGTATGTGACGATTCCGCAGGTGAACTAGATCTTCTAAATGAGAGATCGATCATTGGATTTGATGAAGATATGGTGACAAAAATACACCTTTTATAAATAATATGCAAAGATTAATAATTAAAACACTGAAAATAAAGTAAACTTTATTTTTCTAAAAAAAAAAGCTTATATCTATATATTCTTAGCTGTTGAACGCGAAAATTAACACAAAAAAATATAATTAGATCTTGTTTTCATTCATAGTCATATAATGAGTATTTACACTAGCGTAAAATTCAGTCCTGTAAGTTTGGTGGCATTAGGCTCGGATAATTTCATTATGTAATTCACACTAACGAAAATAGGTTTACACATTATATTGGTGAGCTCCAATATAGATATTACAGCCTACAAAATTGAACCATTCATCCATCCGAAAACTCCCCCTCCATCCGATCAAGAACTTCGTTAAACCTATGCTCCTGGAAGGTGAAGCTTACATGTAATTAATCTCCGAGATTAAGGAAGGAATCTTCGTTGGATCTCAAATTCATGAAATTTTTAAAGATCCGGTCATCACAAGTTATACTCTTCTGTACCAAACAAAAAAATCTTGAGCAAGTAAAATAGTAGATTAATTAATTCTTATTTTTTTAAATATTGAACTGGAAGAATGTTTTCCAATGGGGCAAGCATATCATTTATTAAGTAAATTGTTTCTTTCTCACTCGGGGTAAAGTTTGAAGTTTGGGCCAATTTTGTGTTGAAAGAATATTTTGATAATATTCTATTGCATATACGATTTAACATGTATCACATATGACGGTTATATGTTGAATGCATGAGCTTATGTAAGATGTGAGAGCGATACTGAGTGTTATCTTATGTGATAGTTCTTACTGGTGTGTGTTAATACACATATTTTTTTCATATTGATAGTTTTCTATGTTTCGAAAGAGGGGAGTTCAGAATTTTAAGTTTTTGAATTAGCGTTTTTCTCTTCTTTGTTATAAGCGGGCCCCACGTCATTTTTCGGTCAAATGTCAGACCAAGGTAGTGAACGGTGTCTGTCTTTGGAATCTGTGTATTGTCAAGGAAAACTGGAGATATTAAAACGACATTTAAAGCAATAAAGGTTAATTATAAGCAGTGATCGTAACTTTTTTAAAGAGATCCATTTTAAATTTCTGTGAAACTTTCAGAAAAAAAAATTTAAATAAAAGTTCTAAGGAGCTTGTTTGTAATTAAGTTCTAGTTATATCGTAAACGTTTAACTTTTATTTATTTTGCCTATAAAAAAAAAATACGTTAATTGAAAAATAAACAGTGGGTTTCGGATAGAGTTATAATTTATCTTAAATGAATTTCTTGTTTCTAATGTGTCGTTTGTTTCAGCGGAATAAAAATTATTTATTATATCGACGCCTTTTCAGCGAAATTAACAGAACTATTAAATAAAAGTTTATTTCTGTAAAACCTTTATTTGAAAATTTTTTATAAATAATTTCTAGTTCCATAATAACAGAAAAAAAAAACTAATATTCCAGTTATACCGAAACAGATTAAAAATAGAGGTTAAGATTTCATTCCAAGACGTGATTGTAAGTGTTGGGGATGCATTTAAGTGTTAGAACTAGGTGGTGGTACCTCGAAGGTACACTTAAGCGTACAAAAGAGCAGTTTAAAACGGCAGCGGTTAGGATAGAGTGGCGGTGTCGAGTGGCAACAAAGGGACGATAATTCAGGCTGTCCTCCACCGTTTTGCTGAAATGTCTAATATTACTTTTGACACATTCAACCTTTTCTGACATTTTTTTTCCCGCAGAGCAAGATTAGCAGTTTCTGTCCTCCCCCGCTCCCGTTCTTTTCAGCATATTTCTCCTGTTATATAATTGGTCCTACAATGGAGGCTATTGAATGGTCAGTAAAAATACCAGTTTTTTTTTCCTCCATTTATTTACTCAAACGCTTGAAGCGTAAAAAGCATTTTTTTTTTTATCTCAGAGGCGTGCCATCAATTTTATTATTTTTTTTGTATGTATATTTCAGTTAAATAAAATTGCCTATACAAAGAACCGAATTTCAATAAACCGCGTTTGTAATGGTATGGTTAGCGTCTCCGAAAAAAATATATGAATCCGAGAAACTATGAAGTTTATTTAATTTTGATATATTAAAAAAGTAACTTCTATTTATTTAAAAGTAACAATATTTTTTGTTTCATGAAATAAATCTCCTGATTGAGGCTAGGAACGTTTGGTAACTTTCTACAACTGCCAGAACATTTTGCGATTACTGAAATAATTAACTCTATAAAATCAAAACGAAACTTTGCAAGATCAATGATATCACGAGGTTCCAGATTAAAAGAAAGCTATTTTTTTTTTTTAAATTTGTGTTTAAATTATTTGATATGACTATTCTTACATATATTCCCTTAATTCTACACCCCGGGGGATCTTTGAATAGGAGTAGGGGGTAACCTATTGGATTGAAGTCCCCAAAATATTTGTTTATGTTAAATATTATAAGGCCTTTCAAGGGCCACTTAACAATATTTCACATAGCATTTTTTTCTCTTTTTTTCTTACAGTGTAATTACAGTAATTAAAAATAAATAAACAACAGCTTCTTACAAAAATTAAATCCGGGATCCATTTTAATAAAAAATAAAAATATATAGCACTTAAAATTAAGTGGGACACAGTGAGATAAAAAGATAGCTTACTAACACTTCATTAAAAAAAAAAAGTTTTAAAATCATTTTTAACAGATCACAGAGCTGATTTTTTTTTTAAAATATATTTTGCACCAACGTTACAGCTTATTCCAGTATGGTTCCCGACATTTCTATCTTATATTTGTTTCAAAATTACCTAAGAACAGAGGTTTAAAACGTCTTTATCTCGGACACGGGAGGATCTACGGGGGGAGGAGGGAGGCTTTCGAGCTGAAGCTCCCCCTAAATAATAAAATATAACCATGTTTCATGAAAAAAAAGTATCTCTAAAAGTATTATTGTTCATCTAATTACATTTAATAGGACTTAAAGAAACACATAAACACCATTTCCTATAGGTACTTAGTTTCTTTCTTTCTTCCGAAGTAATTATTTATCGTAATATAAACTTAAAAGAAAAAATCTTCCGGTCCGAAGCTCCCTAAAATTAAATCCTGGATCCGTTAGTAATCTCGGACATTAATAAAAAAATTTATACACATACGCCAGTATAGATCTATTTTTCGCCTCTCAGGTGCTATGGAATTTGATGAATAAGTTATCAAACATTAGGGAATTTCAGGGAGAAGTGATGAACGCCAATTTTAAAACATAATATCCTACAATTACAATAAAATCAATATTAAAAATTGGAAGCTGTTAGAACTTAGGAGGTTTAAACTAAAGTCGACGAATGCAGACTAGATAGATTATGTTTTAAAGACCTTGAGGTTGACATCAAGCGCCGTATTTTAAAACACTAAAATATAGGCTTTTTCAGATCAACCGTAATTCTCGCCGAAAGCCTCTTAGAATTGTATAGGTACTATGGCTATAATATCACACATTTACGTATTAAAAATGAAAATATTGTTATTTATAATGGAACTAAAAATAAATTGTAAAGGGAAATGGAACAGAATAGCTATATAATTCCTCAGTTGATTCTAGTGTTGTTCGAAATCGGTCTTGGTCTTGCAAAGTGCTGCCTGATTGTTACAAGATCAAGACCGGTCAAAGAAAAAAAAAGGAATATAAATTAAGACAAATTAGCCACTATACAATTTTAGTTAGAATATGTAAAGAATTGGTAGAACCAGTATACTTTTGCATTTAACTATACTAATTTTTCATTTGGGGTTTAGTTAGATTTTTTCGTTCTGAAAAATGATAGTAATATCTCTATAGTACGTAGTTAAAAATAATAAATTTCCGAAAAAACTATAAAAAAATCTGCTAAATCGGACCAGCTTTAGCAACGCTGCAGTGTATTGAATTTTATACACTGATTTTAATAATTGTTTTCTTACCCGCTTACGTTGGTTTACTTAATCAAAGAAATCGTACTTAATGATTTCATTGATCGGTTATCACTAAAATTATTCTAATTCAATTGTGACACACCAGATTTTTTTCATTTAAATAATTGTTGGACATTGTATAGATAGTCTTTACTCTACAACTCTTATGCTCATATATATATATAATGATAGTACAATTATATATAAAAATAATTATATAGTACCTTCATGCTTATAATATCAGTTCAAAAATATCAGTTCATAACCCAACAATGGCATCCCAAACTCTTCAATCCCACATCACAACCTTGAAGAATGATGTCAAAACTAGAGAATTAAAATAAATTCCATCAAATTACCTTTACTTTTCGCCGTAAATTTATGACTTCCTGTCCTACAGTATCCTTTAATGATACCCCACTTATCCCTGTTCAACAAATCCGATAACTTGGACCTGGACAAACGTCTAACTTGGAATCCTCATACAAGACTGAAACGACAAAAAAACCGCTCAACGTTCCCGATTACTTCAGCACTTACTAGACAAACGTTTTAACCTTTCAATTAATTACAAAAGACTCATATACATGACCATAACAAGACCTATTTGGACTTACGGAGTTGAGCTTTGGTGCTCCACGAAACCATCGAATTCCTCTCTTATCCAATTTTTACAATCCAAAATCCTTCGTGAAATCCTTAATGCTCCTTAATTTGTTACAAATAAAATAATCCATAATAATTTTTTATAAATTATTATGATTTAAATTATGATAAAAATGTTGATTTATACACACACAGTGGCTCATAGTGATATTGATACCCCTCGGTTGCAGAAAACAAATAAGACCAGAAACTCTTCAACACATTTATTTATAATCTCGATTTAAATATGTACAAACTTAATAAAATTGAGATTTAAAAAAAAAATAACAAAAAAAAAGTCCTTATTAATTATTAATTGAAGAGAAGGATGGTGGGGATGATCACTTAAAACAAATATTTTCTAGCACTCCTTTCAGTCTGTTTGTAATGATGTCGACCAAACATTTGGAGAAGTCTTGGCTTAGCCTGTTTCACTTATCGAGGGGGTATTTTTTTTAAGTCTTCTTTGCTAGAATTTTTTTTTTTTTTATAATTTCTACTTTCAATTTTACCCACAGATGTTCTATCATATTACGATCTGGTGACTGGAGTTTTTATAATTTTGGGGCAGTTATAAAGGAGCCGTTCCTTAACTAACATGGCAGAGTGTTTGGGATCATTATCATGATAAAAACAAATTGTTTAGCTGAGATTTTTCGCAATTTCGTTAAAGTTTTTTCTTAAAATGTCTGTGTAAACATGTTTATTCACTTTATCATTTGAATATTTCTACTATAACGTGAACATTTCCTTCACCAGAACCCGCCATGTCAATCAACCCCACACCAAGAAACAGAACATAAGAAAAGAACATATAACTAGGATGTTTATTGATTACAATAAATTATTATTTTCAATGTAATATAAATTGAACTATTTATTTATTCAACGATTTCTATCAATATCCAGGTATATCATTTTGACTTTGAGCCACTGTATATTTAATAATATACAGACTAATTGTTGGGAACCTTTCAATAGTCTTGAAGTTACACCTAAACCCTGCGGAACATCAAAGACCATTCGCAGCTGTGGCTGGAACTTCCTGCACCTGGCGGCTGACCAATGGAAGACGATACCTCTTACTTTATCTTTCTACAGCCGATCTACCAACACCTTGAACCGATAGATTGACTCCCTGAAGAATGAGAAGTTTATGTACCTAAGATGTTTTAAGTCATCATTTAACTGAGCAATTTTAAATATGTCATAAATACTGCCATTAATACTATGTACATTGATAAAATTTCGATCGCCCCTCCCCCCCTAATAAAAATAGAGAGGGTGTGAGGATATCGTTTTCCTCCCCCACCCCCCCCCCAAAAAAAAATAGTAAAAATCAATTAAAAAATTATTTACGTAATTAATAAAATAAGTGAAATAAAATCAATTAAGAAAAAAGAAAAAGACGACTACATATCTAAGTTGTTATGTAAGAAATTAACACGCCTTATATTCTGATTATATAAATTTTAGTTTATATTCAAAGATACGTACATTTAGCAATATAGGAAATGTGAACTTCAGGTCTTCATCAGTGCTAAGAAGAGAACAATAGATATGAGAAACTATAAACATTAAATAATAAATAATTAAAATTAAAATTAAAAAGGTGAAAGGTCTAGACTAAAAATATAGTTAGAAAAAATTTAAAGTAAAATGAAGTAGACAGAGTGAATATTAAAATAAAATAAAGTAGGTAGAATAATAACAGTAACAGAGAACTAAGAAATAAATAATAATAACAGAAACAAAGTACGGACTAATGAAATAAAAATAATCAAAATAAAGTAACATAAGAAATGAAAAATGGTAATCTTAGAATAAAATGTAAAACATAGGAAAGGAATATGAAGTTATATAAGGAAATAATAGATATAAATAGAAAATTGAGATATTGTAAATCTATCAAAATATACTGACTACGTATAAGAGAAAAAAAACTATATTTAATAGTTACTAGTAAATTAAAAATTATACTAGTCCATTAAAAATTATTACCAGTCAATATAAAAATTATATTTACTAGTTACTAGTCAATTTGTATCAGTGTTTGGCAGTAGTATACGCTGCAGTAGACTCGAACCACACCCCCTTCCCCCACCATATCTCCAAAGGTCCTGTAATTTTAAGTTTTTAGCTAAATATGAACCTGTTATTATTTGAAAAGTGCAATCTAAATTTTATATAGATTCTTTATCACTTCAGCTCTATTGCAGCTCAAATTTACGTGATTTTTTTTTCAAGCAAGTATTTTGCATTTGTAGCAATTTGCATGGATGAAAAAGGAATGGACTTAGGTACCCCAGCAGTAACTCGATCTGCATTTTGAACTTTTTCCAACATTATAAAAGAACAACATACATAACAGTTTTTTTTTTAACTTGATAAGAGTGCTTTTTTTGTAATTATGATTTATTTTAAAGTCATAAAAAATATATCTTTCCGTAACCTCGACTTGAAACGAATATTGTTTAGTTGAACGACTGAATAAAAAAATAAATAATATTGTTTTTGTTTTTTAAATTGAACTGTGACGTTAGTTTTCCATAAAATATTGCCATGATGTTCTTAAAAATCCTTCTATCTCCAATTACTGATATCTAATTTTTCTATACTTTTTTTTTTTTTAACAGTTCACAAAATATATTCGCCCCATATCCCAAATAAGCATGCAGCTATTTTACGGCCCAGTTTTACGATATAAGAAATATTATAGCAAAAATACTTAAATTAAAACGATTCAATTATTTAAATAATATCGGAGTGCTTGGACCATCTACATTTTGGATCCCTCAATCAGGAATGACATAAATCTTGCATCACAACCTTACGCAATAGTACATTATATAATTTCAACTTTTTTTGCAACCAAATTATTTTTATTTCAGTGAAACCATCGTCGAAACATATACTTAGGTTAGGTTAGTACAAAACACATCTTCTAGCTATGCCTTTGTTCGGTTCAATCGTAAAGTATTTCATACAGCCGTAGTGCGGTTCCGACGCGGTGCGGATATGTCTGTCTCAACCTAAATGCACAATAGTATTTATATATAATTATTATAACAGCTTTCATATTAAAATCAGCCAAAAAGTTAACAATAGGTATCTATAAATACATTACAGTAACCGTGACAAAATGTATACAAAAAGTTAATAAACACCATACTGGAATCAGCGAAACATGAAACTGAACACATTTTCTTCAAGAAAAATATAAATTGTTATAAGAATCGACATTTATTCTTCCTCAAGGGTTTTCTGGGCATCTAAAAGCAAAAAAAAAAAATAATAATTTACTTGGGCCACAACCTTACCCGCAAAATATGCCACAACCGTCTCCAACCAAAGTAATCACTGCTATTTAACTACTAATGTTTAACGAAGAAGAAGAATCATCGCTTTATCCAGGGGTGCCCATCTCTTCCAAGGTCGATGGCGCAAGAACCTATCTGCCCCTCCCCCTTCCTCCCAAAATATTTTATTGCTCATCTTTTCTTAAAAACAGAAAATGCTAAGGTGGAACTAAAAAAATCGTAGATCATGTATAATTACATTTACTACGGTCTGTTCCATGTTAACCCTTTGTCCCTCAATCCGAAAATCCATAACTCCATCTAAATTTGCCCCCCTCAAAAATTCAAAAACCCGTCCAAATATGCCCTCTTCAAACATTTTGAAGATCAAAAATAAAATCAAAATCAATTACAAAATCATCTACATAATTAATAAAATAAGTGAACTAAAATCAATTAAAAAAATGCGACTGTGTAGGTAAGCTAAGGCCTAGAAGTTGTGTAAGAATTTAACACGCCTTATATTCTGATTAAAGAAATTTTAGTTTATATTCAAAGATAATTAATTATATTTAGAAATATAGCAATAGCGAAGTTCAGGATAACAATGGGTATGAGAAACTATAAACGTTGAATAATAAAGAATAAAAATTAAAGTTAAAAAAGTGAAAGGTATAGATTAAAAAAATTAGGTAGAAAAAACTTATTGTAAAATGAAGTAGACAGAGTGAACATTAAAGTAAAATAAAGTAGGTAGAATAATAACAATTACAGAGAACTAAGAAATAAATAATATTAACGGCAACAAAGTACGGACTAATGAAATAAACATAATCAAAATAAGGTAACATAAGAAACGAAAAATGGTAATCTTAGAATGAAATGTAAAATATAGGAAAGGAATATGAAGTTATATATAAAGAAATAATAGATATAAACATATTTGCAACTTGCGCCATGAAACCCCTGGCTATATTTGTCCCTTATAATAACAATGAATCAAATAAAAATAGTTATTTTTCTCCGCTAAAAAATAATGAAGCCCCTCGCTCGATGACTGATGTTATGCTGTGAAACACGTTCAAATGTTCCTTTATTCCTATCGGCAATTCCTTATAGTTTAACTAATATGACGACTGTCATGCACAACCGATCCCAGTCTCTCCTAACATTTAATTTAAGTTATCCCATCAAACATTAAATTTGAAACGTAAACATTTTTTAAAAGAAAAAAGACTCGGCATAATTATTAATAACTCACAAATAGATAACGAGAGTATCGAGTAAAGTAGAAAATGTGCCGGTTTTAAAAAGGGAGGTATATATATTTATGAATCGTGAAAGAATTGCAAAGTTATTCAGCCCATTTATTTTAGCAGTTGCCTGGTTTGAGGAGGGGAGGGGGGATAGCATTCGAGAAGTAAAAGAGAGAAAAAACAAAAAAAAGGAAGAAGATATAAAATGCGGGTAGGGAGAGTTGAGTAATTCAGTTTAGGATCTCCTTGGAACCAGGGTTGCTATATAATGCCCCGGCCTGCCGCGGTAAAAAGTAAATCAGAAATTGTGTAAATCTTAGCGGGAGGGGGGAGGGTAGCTGTGTACTCCCCTTCCCGTTGAGTTTGTTCAATATTTACTGTTATCCGCCCCGGTGTGGGCGTGGCCCGACCTAGCAGCCGTACTCCCTTCTCATTGGCCGGAGGAGCCATGATACTTTCCCCACTCCCTCTCTTTCCCCACCTGTCTCTCTCTCTCTTCCCGTCCCGGGGCTTGTGGCCCACTTTTCCAGAATAACACATATACAAAACATGTTGACAGCGGCTATTTGTGAAATCTGAGAGCCTTCGCAGTTATTGCAATCAGTAATATTCGCTCGTGACAGACTGTCATGGATTAATTAATTACCGATGCTTATATTGATTTTGTTCATTCAGTTACCTGAATTGTCGCAACCCTTAAACGAGCCAAACACGATTAAAATCATTCATTTTATATTAACTTCGTATGATAAAGTAGTGTTGCCCAAAATCGAACCAAGACCAAGACCGCCTGAATGTTGCAAGACCAAGACCGCCTGACTGTTGCAAGACCAAGATTGGTTTTAAAAAAAAATCGTTTTTTTGAATAAATATATTTTTTTTATTTCTTTATTGAATATTACAACAATCTGTCTCTTGGACATTGGTTATAGTGAGGTAGGATGACATTCACACTGTATGTACAAAAATAAAATAAATAAATAGAAACAAAATAATAATAAAAAATATATACAGTAGATAATAAAATAAAATAACCTAAGAAATAAAAAAATTAAAACTAAGCAAAAAAAAAAAAAAGCGAAATAATTACTAATACTTCACAATTTTATTTACTATGTGTAAAGATGTCCAAGAAACAGATTGTTGTAATACTCAATAAATCAATTTTAAATAAAATATATATATGTAAAGAATCGGTATAACTAATTTACTTTTGCATTTAACTCTTCCAATTTTTCATTCATTCTTAGTGAGGTTTAGCCTAATTACAATCTTAGCCTAATCTTAAAAATTACAATAATATCTCTATAGTAGGCTAATAGGTAAATTTGCGAGACTCTTGCGTAAGACCAAGACCAAGACTGAGTGCGCAAGACCAAAACTATTCTTGGTCTAGCAATTTGCCAACACTATAATAAAGACACAATATATAAGTATATTAAGTTCCCTTGAAAAACATGGTGCTGAAAAGCAATTAAATACAATTCATTAGTGTACTTATACTTGAGTTTTGGAAGGCTTTATAATTTTACTTCTTTATTTAATTCATAACGTTTCGAGCTTATTTAGCATATTTTAAAGTCTGTAATAATTCACAATTGCGAGAAACTTCGTGGTTTTTATTTTATCGAAATAAAATAAACAGTAATGGAATTATACAATACAGAAATATAATGGATTTTGTTCTCACATTAGTTTAGGCATCGTAAATTGAATTTTCACTAGATAATTAAAATCATTGTTATTAGCAATGTTTTTGATTATTTATAGATAACATGAAAATTAGTAGCCTCGAAACGTTATGACTTAAACAAATAAGTGAAATTATAAGAACATTTAAAACCTTCAAGTAAATTTATAAGTTTTATGACAAATCAAATTATTTTGGATGATCATCTCTTTTTTTTTTTTTTTTTTTTTTGTGGGATCTTGGTAAAATTATTAAGATTTAATCAATACCGGATTATTACTCCCACACAGTCGTGGATCCAGAATTTAATTTTTAGGAGGGAGAATGTTTTTTTTTTTTTATTTCTTATGTCTTTTCGTGACACGTGTTTTCAGTTAGTAGCTGTATGTACATTATAATTTAAAATGAGAATATCATCGGTTTATTTAAAAAAGGCACTAAGTACTTTTATTTAAAAAATAACAGAAGTGCACTTAAAGGAGACAAACCTTCTTGTATATGAATTATAGTTATAGCAAGCGCATAATTTTCCTAAAATCATCCAAAAGTTCTTAGTGATTTAAAGCCATGAAATTACTTGTTTGCAATAAACCGACGATATATTATGTTTGTTTAAGTATTCAGCATAGATCACACACAAAAACAAATATGAATCGATAAAAAAAAATCCATTTTGGGGGAATTCAGTCCGAAGACTTCTCCCTCACTCCGTTGATCCGCCAGTGATACCACAGATCTTATTTTATTAATAAAATATCTCTTTAATACGGAACTTTATCTCTTATGTGTATTATGTAATATTTCAATATTTATTCTGATTTTCAAATATTTAAAAAAAAATCATTAAACAATTTTTTTCAGTGTACTACTCTATGACAGTAAATTATAAATCAATTATTACGAATTTAGTTGATTTCATATCTTCTTTTCATGACAGATATCTTTGTAATTATTAACAATTGTTTTGGAATTTGGAATTTTTGAAAGTAAATGACCGGTTCAATATGAAACCTATAATATATTATTTATATTATTCTAGATCTTGAAGAAGAGGGCGGAATTATCCCCGAAAGGTTAACATAAAAATGATAATGAAAACACTATAAATTACGTTGGTTCATTTTGTTAAATTAGACATATAGACAAGAAATGTAGAGAAAATAAAAATTACAATATTTTTGTAAATATTACCTGCGATGGCTAGTAAATTAATTAACCTGCACTAGTTATATTTCTTTCTTTAATTCACATTTATTCAAATAAATGTATGAAGTTGCTCATATTCATAAATTACATTGATTTAATTTAGTTATTCCAACAAAAATTATTATTTTCTTGCTACTCATTTATTTTTTTAACTGTAGATTTTTTTAACCATAATAGTCCGTTGTTCAGACTCCTTTTTATCAAATTATTAACATCCAACTGAAACTTCACGAATAGCTTCATCTCATCGTAACCAATAAATATTTTATTTACGAAAATTCTCGGAATTGGGGCGTTTTAAATTTCGAGATTGGAAAACTTTGAATATTTAATTAGGTACTGAAACCTTGTAAATACTCATTTGTTTTCCCCTTCAATCGTAAGATGATTTGATCACAAAATTGAGAAAAAAGGTGATCAACAAAAATATTGGATAGTTTAGCGTTACCTACACCCTGACATTTCAAAATAACAAGGTTATGTAGGCCAAACAGCACAATATTTTTGTATGTCACCTTTTTTTTCGATTGTGGGATCAAATTATCTTACGATGCAAGTGGAAAGAAAATGCGTATTTAAGATTTTTTGGTACATAATGAAATAGACAAACTTTGCCGATCTCCAGATTGAAAAAGCCACAATTCCAAGAGTTTTCGTAAATAAAATAGTTGTAGGTTACGATCAGATGAAACTTTTAACTGAAGTTTCAGAAGGATGTCAATAATATGATAAAAAAGGATCTGGACCACGGACTATAATGAAAAAAAAAACTAACTACAAGCCTTGACCCAGAAGCTAACAATCATAAATTTTACTCTCTTCTCTCCATTTCAGGACAGGAAGTAGAATTTAACTTGATAAATTTGAGGTTAAAACAACCAAAAAGTAGAAAAAAATATTTTTTAATTAAAAAATATATAAGATAAAAAAGTTTTTCTCGATGTTTGTCGCTCTCATAGGTCTTAGAGTTTAAAAACTTGGTTACCTAGTTATCATTTTTATAATAAGTTATAACATTGTCTATTATTGTTTATTAATTATTGCTGCTCGCTCATCTCTCTCCTCTTCCCCGAATATAATAAATTCAAGATAGTGTAACGATTACTTGTTTATTTGTTAAGAAATTCATAGGAAGAAATATTTCCTACTGCAACATACACTACATGTTTGGTGAATTGCCGTGAAAGAGTCGAATTTTAAACCAGTCGTTTTATAATCAATAATTAATAGCATTTTTATGCAACAAATAAATACTTCCTAGTAAATTATGTCATCCCTATCTGACGTCATCTCTGTTAGTCATGATTACATTTATTAAAGATACAATATTCAACAAATTCAATTATGAATACTTCATTAGTAAGAGTCCTGAAAAAATAAAAATCCTATTCCTATTGTCTTCTCTCTCTTGCAAATTAAATTAATTAACCATCTTAAAATTACATATAATTACCTAATTATTTGTAGGTATATTTTTTCTAATTTAAGGATAAAAATGTGCATCTACTTGCAAATAAAATTTCATTTTAGTAACTGTATATGTGACACCAGCACAAGTTTCACATTATCGTCAAATAACTTATGACAAATCATTGCCGCATTTTATTTTAAGTCGGAATTAATGCTTCTGGTCTATCAGTACTTATAAAAACTGTACTCCCAAATATTTTTCTAAATAAACTTAATTACCAACCCCATGATGATTTGTGAATTAAGTTCTCCAACTTAATAAGTAATGATATTATTTTTTCTCTTTTTAGATTTATTGCTTCTTTACCAACATTATTTATGTAATTTTTTCATTTCAGAATAATTATAGTTATGACGATTAAGCCACTATAATCAATTGTTTAATTTTTTTTTTAATTTAAAAAGTAGTAACTGTGACGAATAATAAAGTTAGGCGTTATAGCGTTTGAAGACTAATTTTATTTTATTGATGAGGCAGGTTTTGATCTTCATCTTCGACGGAACTATGCAAGTTCACGTGTAAATACGCGTGCAATAGTAAAAGTTCCTTAAGTTAAAGAGAGAAACATAAAATTTTTATTGGCCCTCTGTGACGAAAAAATGGCACATTTTAAGGTAATCTGTAACGCAAATAGTAATGCTGTTTGGTTCAATGATTTTTTGTCAGAACGCCACGAAAAAATTACTGGAACTCAATAAAGGGTTTTAAGTGTGTCTATAATACTTCCATAGATGGACAACCTATGGTTTAAAGGTACAACGACCGGTTAGGATCTTAGTTTCCTCCAACAGTTTTCGTCAATTGTCTTGATGTTGTGTTTTTTTTTTTAACAAGAAATCATAATTAGCCATGAATCGTATTAGTAAAATACAAATTCGACATTGAGAATGTAATAGGAATCTTTTAAGATTAAATATTAAAAAATATGGTCCGTGGTACAGAAATATTTCAAACAAAAATATATGAATAAATTACACATATTTTTAATATATTCTGTACATTTAAAATAAATTAGATCAGTATCTGAGTTACAACACAATATCCGGTATTCCATGAAATGAAATGAATTGAAAAATAATTTTTTTCTGGGACTGAAGTCCCCTTAGAATAATAGTAGAGTTTAAAAAAAATTAACATTAGCAGCATGTAGATATCATACAAAAAATACTTAGAAAATTGTAAATATATATATATATGTATATATATATATAAAGATACTAAGGAAAAACACAGATGGATACAATAAATACTGAGATATAAAAAAAATGAATAAATAAAAATAAAATGACTTCTTTCGATTAACTACTGGTAACCAACGTAATTATATAACCCAGACATTTTTACAAGCTTGAGGAAGTTTGAATTTGTAGTAAGTGGTGGAATAGTTGTTTGAAGAAGTTTATGGACGTGGTTTGACGTATGGAGATGGGTAAGGAGTTCCACAAGGAGATAGCACGAATTACGAAGGATTTACTGAAGGAAGTGGTTTTATGGGAGAGAATATATAAATCTATAGGTTGAGATCTGATGGTGAGAGAGTGGATAGAGGAGCGTAAAGTAAGGAGTTCTAAGATGTAGTGAGGGTCTTTGGTTCTGAGGACTTGAAAAATAAAAACACCAAGAAGGAATTTCGTCGGGAAGTAGAATATAGCTACTTCTACTCGCTGTACCAACTAGAAATATGAGAATGCTTGGGAATCCCAAAAATGAATCTTATGTAGCAATTCCAGTTATACTTTTGGAAATATCTGTCCATACTTTTGGGAAGTGTGTTAAGCGCTGTTGTTTCAATCGTCAATTTATTATTTTATCAGAAAGGGTTTGGAACTCATTACTTTAATGGTGGGCAACTATAGGAAAGAATACAATAAAATATGATTACCTCGTGGTTTCCCAAGCATTAGGCATTTGGCCAAACACATATTTTAATAGACTAAAAACTCACGCTATCAAAGAAAATTTCAAAACACTTTTGAATATCTATTTGATCAAAGAGAAAGGATTTTCCAAGACACATAGTTACATTTTGTCTTGTGCTTGTAGCTATTGTTTTTTAAAAATGATTATGGTAATGTATCATGACAATATTCATAGTTGTTGGGATATAGTCGATCACTATATTACGGATATTACTCTGATTATATATTTTTTTTCAATTTCGTTTCGATTGCTGCTAGTAGAATCTTTACTAGTGTTGTTTAAAGTCTATTTACATTTTATTGTAAATTTTTTTACGTTTAATGTCTCAACAACTCGATTGAAAATTTTCCGTCAAGTCGGCATCCTCCCCCCTCTCTCTTTTCGAATTTTTGAACTGTAAAAAATGTGAGAAACTTCAAAATTTTAAATTTCGTGCAAACATTTTTTTTTAAATCTATTTAGTCCCTTATTAAAACATTAAAAAAAATCATATCTTCTTGGTAATGTAATACAAGGTTGGTTGTTGGAGCAACTAAGGAAAAAAATTAATGCAAAAAAAAATGATCTATTTTATTAAATTTAAAATTTAAATGAGATTCAATTTATGTTAATATTGCTTCAACAAAATTAAAGAAAATTAACAAAAATGTTTTTTTATTTCGAGGATTTGTAACGTCTGGCTTCTCTAGTGAATTTTGGTTGTAATTAACTCCAGTTTAACGACATATTTTCAAGCTAATTCCAACAAATTTTAATATCCTATAGTCGTTACAAATTTCTTCTACCAAATAAAATAATTTATTTTGCCAAAAAATAGTACATGTAAGTCTAAACCCCCTTTACATTATATTATATTATGATGAAGTTCACTCCAGGTTCAGCCAACTCTCCAAAAACCTGAAGCTTAAATTTATTCAAATTTATTGAACGTTTTTATTTTTGTTGCTAAAATATAACCTGTACCACTTTAACCCATGAAGGGGGGGAGTTCTGATACAAGACTAATTGAGCCGGGATCACGCTCATCCGTAAAGTTTTCCCTCCTAATTAATCATTTAATTGAGAATGTCGACTTTATAAATGCTAGGATCGATCCACAGCTGATGGAACAGAATTATCATTATAAAATTATCTACCATCTGCCGAATTCGAACCCAGAAACTTGAGCAAAGAAATCAGTGCCTTACCCACTGAGGTACCCCGCTTCCTTGCTACAATATAATTTTTTTTTTTCTCAGTTCCTGATATTTTCTTTTGAAAATAATATACATCTAAAAAGTTCCTCTTTTTTTTAGATTTTTTATTTATGCAGGTATACTATCCTTTTCATTATTGGTGTTCATAAATTTATAATGATTTTTCCTTGTTCATTATCATAATCTTAATCGTTTGCGACAACAGCCAAAAGGGTTCAAAGTATATATATTTAAAAAGTCATATTTTTGTAGAAAAATATAAAAAATAAAGTAAAAATGAATATAAGTTAGTAAGACGGCAGAGATCCTCATTAGCTCTTGTTGTTAATTGCAGGTATTAATCTCATCCTCATCTTCAACAGTAATCAAGGGCCCGGATGAGACGGCCTTTTGAAAACGGTAAATTGTTTTGATGAGACCTGCTCAAGTTGTGAATTACAGCTTCAAGAAAGGACTGAGGTAATTCCGCTGGCTTCGCCTTCAATAACCGTCCCTTGAAGGCAGATCGTCAACTTTGGTAAATGTTATCTACGGTTTGAAGTTGCTATTTGTATCCCGCGTCGGAGGTGGGGGCTGGAAGGGGGTTGAGAACCAAAGCTCAATTCTGCTTTAGACAAGCAGGGGGGGGAAGGGTGAGGTGGGCGTGGCCAAAAGTAGGCGTGGTCGTTTCCCCCCACCTCCAAGCACGGCCGTCTGGCCGGCAGAAAGAGGGATGTGCTCGAAGGAGATGTACCCGCTGACGACCGTGGACCAGTACAGGCTACAGCTGTATCAGTACGCGGTGGTGGCCCAGCGGCTGTATCCAGGTCCGTACCCATCGCCGTACCCACCGGGCCGACTCCCCCTAGGTCTGAGGCCGGAGGAACCCAAGCCGCAGCACAGCTACATCGGCCTAATCGCCATGGCGATCCTTAGCTCGCCAGAGTACAAGCTAGTCTTGTCCGACATCTACCAGTACATATTGGATCACTACCCTTATTTCAGGTAAATTATTGGCAATTAAATAAGTTTTATAGTATTTAAGAACAATAATGTCTTGTTAGACAAAATAACCAAGGTGTCAAAACACATGTTTACAAATATTGCATGATGAGTAAAATGCATGTCACCTCTTCTCCAGGAAAAATCTTTAAACCTTCATTAGTTTTGAGCAGAGTGATCGCTTGACCATTCGCCCGCTTGACGTCACGTGTCCCACGGGCATAATCGTGCCCGCTTAACCTAAACTACAACAGCGATCACCATGGCAGCCAATAACTGCATTTGGCAATTTATTTTTAAATATAAAATATCTAATAAGTGTTTCCTTAGAAGAATAGATGGGTTTCTTTTAAAATAGTCACTATTATCATAGCTTTTAAACAGCATTTCTCAGTCAATCTTCATAATTATTTTCCCCCCCCCTTTTTATTTTTCAAGAAGGAAAACTAAATTCGGAAGTTGGTAATTTTGTATTCAAGGCATCCAATTACTTGTTAGTTACTCATATGCACATTTCTCATTTTATTGTTTCAGATTCTAATATTATAATAATATTAATAATATAGAGTAAAAATATTCTGGCCAACAAAATGTAGTTCATGTACATCTTTAGCTTTTATATTTCTGATAAAGAAATTTTATATTATGTATACCTTTTTAATGTATTATGAAATAATTATTTCTTTTAAATGAAGATATAAACAATATTTTTTTATACGTTGAAATTATTCTTTTTATTATTGTTATATTGTTAAACAATGAAATATCTAGAAAATATAATAACAAATTGGCCGCTTGACTATCTATAAAGAATCTGGTAGAAAAAGGTTGTGACTCCTTAGATTAACTCATTTATTTAAGTATGGTATATATAATATTGGCGTTTAATTATTTGTGTTTAAATATACTGTATATTATTTTACAATATATAATAATAACTTTCCAGGCTGAATACAAAATTTTGGGGCAATATTATAAAAACTTTAATGATTGTTACATCAGTATTCAAACCTTAAGAAACTTTCCTGCAGTAGATATTTGTACCATATACGGCTAGATTAATTAATATTATAATTAATCTAATAAGAGTAATTAATTTTTAATTAAAACATCAATTAAATAGAATATTAAACATAGGATCATCTTTGTCATCCTTCACCAATAGCTGTTTATTT
This sequence comes from Nezara viridula, assembly GCA_928085145.1. NCBI lineage: Eukaryota > Metazoa > Arthropoda > Insecta > Hemiptera > Pentatomidae > Nezara > Nezara viridula. Next base: position 59,004,372 of record OV725081.1, on the reverse strand, counting down.
CCAACAACAAACATCTTCAATCCTCAAAACGTCTATTAAGTACAATTTTTTTTTTCTAAATTCAAATTTGACAAGAATGATATTATTTTCTATATAAATACCTATGTTTACCATATTTTGTATTACTTATTGATGTTAATGGATTTATTGGTTGTGCTTTCACATTAATACATGTTAAACCAGTTGAGCATCAAATCGATAAAGTCTATGATTATTAATAAATGACAAATTTAGGAAAGGTGAATTTACATATTTTAATATAATAACAGAGATTCAGTGTTGTTTTGTTTTTTTTAGTATGACTTAAGTTTGAATTTATAAGTGCAGGCTTCTTTTGTACAGCTTTTATACATTAAACTTAAGGGATAACTTCTTAAAAAATTCTTATGTGCTTGAAATAAAAACGGTCAGTTTGTTTTCTAATCGATTTGAATATAGCTTACAATAGTTTAACATTAATTCATTTTTTCATTTAAGGTAACGGCCTAAACATTTTTTATTATTACTGTTAACATGAATAAGTAAATGAAATAAATAAAAAAAAGTGGTATCGGTCTCTTTTTGAACGTTTTTGAGCCGTTCATAGTTTTTTTTTTTTTATAAAACTAATAAAAACCATGGAATTAAGTTGTTAGCTTACTTTGTAGGCATTATTGTATTATAATAAATTTACTGTTTATAAGAAAATCATGGAAGCAGCACGTTCTCTAAACACTTTAGAGATGTTTGTAAAAATATCAAAACAAATATCTGAATTATTATTAATTAATTATGTAGTTTTGAATAATTTTCCAAGTGGCCAGGCGCACTAAAAGAGAACAACATTCATAGCGAAAACGAAATACCATGGTTATCAAATTGACAATAATTATTAAACTGCTAAGAAATGTTTGAGCGGAATGGAACGCACTTGTAAATGCCCTATAAGCTCCATTAGGAGTTAACAAGCTAGGTACATATAATGGTTTATCAATTGACATTCAATATAACAACTAAAAGTTTAGGATATAATAATAATAATAATAATATTATTATTATTCCATTGTTATTATGTTAAGAATAGTATGCATATCAATAACATCTAATAAAAAAATATTATGCATATATATGTGTATATATATATATTTTTTTTATGCCAGCTCATATAACTTGTATTATTTTAACAGGCATATTAAATTAAAAGGAATAGTTCAGATGAAATCAATTTCGAGCTTAAAATTAATTTATAGAGATAAATAGTTCAGTAAATAATAAATAAGTCGACCAAAAAGTAAAGAAATCGTAAAAATAAGAGTTATGACATCTTATGAATAAAAATTAAAAAAAAATAATGTTATAAACAAATTATTACAACCTTAGAGTAAATTTAATTTAAAATGAATAATTAAATAAAAGTGATTTACAAAGTTGAAAAATAATCGGTATATATTTTACAATTTTACAAAAAATTTAAAACCATTAATCTCCAAAATTGAATCAAAACTTTGTTTCATGTATTTTGTTATATATCGCTAATTATATATGATAATAAATCTTTGATTGATAGCTGTAATTTATAAAAATGATTAATATTATTAATAAATTAGAAAATGGTAAATGTAAGTAGCAAATGAAACTTTTTCCTGGCAAACTTTCTTAAGAAATTATTCTCGTTATCAGAGCTTTCTAATGGGAAAGTTCATAGTTTAGAAATGAAAACGAATATTGATATGGTTTTCAATGCTGTGAGAAAGTACCTTCATAATTTTAAGTGTTTTTTTTTTTTCAATATTTTCAATTCATATAAATATATATATATATATATATATATATATATATATATATATAACATGTAAATGATATTTATAACACCATATAAATCATAATAATCACCAAATAACAAAATAAAACATTAATTTTAATAGTTAATATTTAAAAATTAACTAAACGGCACGTGCAGATGCTCCTTAATAAAATTATGTCCGATGGAAAGAAATTTTAAAATGATACAATCAATATATTTTCTAATTCAGGAAAAACATATACACTTTAAGTAAAGTATTTGTTACCTATATTATAGAAATGACAGATGTTCAACAGAATCAAAAGCATTTTTAAAAAAGAATACTACATTAAGATAATAACACTTGAAGGGAATGTATTTAATATTATTTATGTATTAACTATGGTACAAAAAAATCTATTCTACTTTAATTAAACATCTTTAGTTATTTAAACTAAAAGAAATGAAAACATAATTAAGATCAAACTGTTTTTCACTATTGAAACTACAATTAATGTTACTTCGGTAGATTTCGATTCGTTCCCAAGTTATGTGTGGCGTTACTACTTATGAGTTTATTTATCCGAATTCAAATAAATATAATTTATTTATGCTAGATATTTTACAAAACACTGTGTTCAAATATAAATAAATATTGGTGTAACAATTGTGGCAATGTAGTCTAACCTTTACTTTAAAACCTTTTTTTTAATATATTTTTTTTTAATTTATACCAACTGACAAAAAGGATTCTTATCGTTTATGCTTGAACAAATTTAATTCTAAAAAAATATAAGAGTCATTGTAATTTAAAAAAAAAAATTATAAAAGGACTCTTGTTAGCGTTAAAGAAATCAAATTTTGTGTAGTGTATAAATAATACTTATTACAAGTTCATGTGATTTAATCAATAAGGAAATGATTTATATGAATTTTTATTATAATATAATTAGATATGAAATGAATTTATTGCTGATCTTTTATTATATACATTTGAAATTATTCATTTTTTAATTGATTATATAATGTTTTATATTTGTCTATTTAAAAAAATAATAAAATCAGCAGCTTCTTATTGAACTAAATTATTTTACACTGAAATTTAGCTTTTAAATATAATATTTTATTTTATTATATTTTATAAAAAAATTATTATTTGTATTTGAATTTTCGGGTCTAAAATTTAACTTCATAGATATTAACAAGCTGGATTGAAATATTACATACATCAGAATAAAAATGTCAAATGTACCATTATTTGTATTGACAAATTAACTAAATGAAACAAACTGGCTAATTTGAATCAGAATGATTCAATAATGAAGCAGGCTGATGATATTGAAATCACTTGATTAAAATCATAATATTCAAAATCACACAAATCATTATTTCTGTACCACGGAGATAAACAACACTGTCCATTTTTGTATTTGTTCAGGGAAGACGATGTTCTATAACTTTGAGCTATTAAAATTTGTTTCATTGTTACTGATTGTTTTAATGAAAAATTGGTCATGATGTATTTTGCCTACGGGGGGGAGGGGAGAGGGAGAGATTTAAAAAAAAATAAAAATTAAACAAACCGAGGAAGTAAATAAGCGGTCTGTACGCAAATAGAAGATGGCAGTCCGTGTTTGAAATACTGAGTAGAAAAAAAAATTCTCTCTGATGTTAAAACGAGTTGAACAAATGGAATATTTTACAACAATAGCACACTTGATTCCATCATCCAAAAGATATTTCGAAATTTTTTTTCATTATATTTTCCATTATAAAATATAAAAGACCAGCCCGAGAATGTCTAACCATGTTTTTGTCTTGCTATTTCGGCATTTTATATGAAGTCGTGATTTCATGAATAAAATAGTATGTTTCTTTTAAAAGTTTATTATTTTGTATTAATTATTTAAGGTCATAATAAATGACATTTAAATCAAAGATTTTATTTATTTATTTATTTTTTTTATTATTGAAGGTTACAACTGTATTAAATGATAAATACAATGAGTAAATATGAAATAAATAACATGACAGGTACAACATGAAGAGAAACTACCCATTGGTAGCACTCATATTATATTGGAGTCTTATATTAGAAGGTCCCGAAGCCATCTTCTTTTCAGACGCTTCGGATGGTTATCAGGAATAGAAGAGGAAGCAAGATTGGTAACAAAAGGGTTTCGGATGTTTAAGAAGTTTATTATGGAAGGATAGGTATCTGGATTGAGCTAAATCGGAAACATATGGTACATTAAGGTCGTTATAGATAATTTTATTTGTGACAAAGTAGGGAGCATTGAGAATTTTACGAAGGATTTTGGATTGTAGGGATTGGATATGAGAGGAATTTGATGGTTTAGTGGAACCCCATTGCTCGATCCCGTAAGTCTAAATAGGCCTTATAAATGAGTCTTTTTGCAAATAGTTGGAAGTTTAGAGCGTTTGTCTAGTAAGTGCTGAAGTAGTCGAAACGTCGGATGGTTTCTAGTCGTTTCAGTCTGGTATGGGAGCGAAAGAATTTAAAAATTAAACAATTATTTTTGGAAATTTTGGCATTTGTACGAAAATAAATAATAATAAATATGAATATGGATAATATTCTGTCGGGTATGAGCCAATAAACCTCAGAAAAACAAGCTATTATTATAAATTACACAAGCCAACATTTTGTTATTAACATTTTGCTTTATTACGAGGATTGCCATCATGTATAAAGATAAAGACAGATTCTTATATTTATTTTTCTGTTCCCGAAACCAATTCGATTACCAGTGGTATTAAAGGAATCTCACGTGCACTTAATAATCTTAGCAAATAAGATGTTGAATAATTCATTAGTCAAGACCATCCGTTAGAAGAAAAACGTTGTATTATCGTAGAATATTCATAAATTAATTTGAATATTCCCATATTTAAAATTTTACAAATCCTATTCAGTCTAAAAAGAAGAAAATATTACCTATTCAAATATATAAAAAATTACAATAGCAAAAATAAGCTTTGTACCTACAAAGGTGAGCTATGTAGGGCAGAATATATTTTGCCATAAATATCAATCTATATTTGTTTTTAGCGTCCTTTAAAAACCTCAGAAATTAGTATCGAATTAAAAAAAATTTTAGATTTTATTTTAAATTCGTTTTAAATGTTCTTTTTTTTTTTCGCCGGGCCCTTAACTAAATAAAGTATTCACAATTACTCAGGATTTTCTTCAACTTCAAAATTTATAAAAAACGTTGGAAGCTGAACCACAGCTCTTCCAATCTATATCATTAATGAGTATAACACCATATTATAACCAATTAATGACAGAAAAAATATGGATAAAAACAGCACACAATCCCTTATTTTTTATGCATCACAGTGCTATGCCAAAAGTGATACTAAATCTTTCCAATTCATAAATAATAAACAAAAACTAATATAAAAAAAAAATATATATATATATATATATATATATACAAAAATTTATTTGACCTACTTTACTAGAACTGTTTTTTAAATTTTTCTAATTTATATGATACATTATAACTATATATTATTAAATACTATAAAAGATCTTCTTTTTTCTACACAAAAATAAATCCGTTGGTATACAATAACTTAGTAATCCGAGGAAAACAAGGGAAAAATACATAAATTTATTTTTCAGAAATTATATTAATTTATATAACCAATTATATAAACTCAGTGATACGTTTCTAATATTTTTTGATGTAGAATCGCCAAAAAATATTTGGTTGAAATTGGTGACCCACTGACTGTGATCTTCACTTGTTTTTTCCGGCTCTGAAGAGCTATGGAGTTTGATGATTGAGGTATCAAACAAAAAAGAATTTCATGAAGAAGTGATATATGCCAACTTTGTATAATTTACTACAATTACAATAGAATCTTAAAGATATAATTTTCACACAATAGAATTTCAAAGATTTTGCCGCGGACATACTGTTTTACATTCATACAGTTTTATACATACAGTTTTAAAGAATTATACTGGGCACTGCGTTTTAATAGTCGAAAATTTTCTGTTTTGTAGACAAGGCATGGACCCAACTTAATTCTAGGGATAGTGAATCGCATAAAAATTAAAATTTTATATTTATTGTAGTCTATCTTTATATATCATTATTCAAAGCATTTTATTTATTTTTATTTTTTTGTCAGTACGGCATATCTTCGTTAATCCTTAATCAAATTCAAGGATTGAGCCATTATTTTGAAGATTATCTTCCCCTTCGGATGCTAAAAATAAGGACATCCCTAGAAAAGTTATGAAGAAAAGCTTCCTTGTTGATTTAAAGGTTCCAGTGTTTTCTAGATTGAAGAACAATGTCCCCTATTGACAACTGTAGGAACAGTTTCCAAAAGAAAATTTTAAAAATCCTATCATTGTTGTTTCTATAATGCTCTTGAGATCAGTGTGTTTCATTCATACCTTCCTACTAACATTTTTGCTTAGATTGAGTTGAACATTTATCTTATCTTATCTTTATAGTTAAATAAAGATTTTAGAATTTTTCTGAGGTATGTCTATCAGTGTTACCGATCCCCTGTCGATTACTAGAACAAATGAATTTCCCACTAGTGCAAAAAAGATGTTTATTTTTTTTTTTTAATGGAGATTACACTTGCATAAATGAATTAAATTTTTCAATTTTGAAGTGTTAAATAGCAAAAGGAGGCCATACAGATTTTAACTGTCCAACGGAAAAGTTAATAATTATAATAATCCTTAGATATTTCCATCATTGGTAGTGTTATCCAAAATCGGTATTGGTCTTGCACTTTGCAAGATCAAGACCAAAGCCACCTAACTGTTGCAAGACCAAGACCAAGACTGTTAAAAAAATCGATTTTTTAAATAAAAATTATGGTAAAATATTTACTAATACTTGACAATCTTAGTTACTATACGTTAATAATTGGTATAACTAATATACTTTTGCATTTAACTCCTCTAATTTTTCATTCGGGCTTAGTTAGGTTTCTACAATAAAAAAAAATATAGTAATATCTCTATACTAACAAGCTGATACGTAACTGCAAGACTCTAGCGCAAGACCAAGACCATGACCAAGTCTGAGTTTGCAAGACCAAGACTCGCCTCGCTCTCGCATTTGGTAATCACTGGTGCGCTTACCCTAAGGCTAATTGTAATTTTATTTATGTTTTGCTCTATTATATTTTTATTTAAAACTAAAACCTCTCTGAAATAAATACATTCCATATACTTTTATCTATATTATATTGTGATTAGTTTACTGAACGATATAATATGCAAATTATTCGTACAAACAAACTAGTCAGATTATTTAAATTAAAAAATCACAATTCAATAATATCTAATGACAGAAACCTGTGATAATTGTTAGAGAATGATTTTTTTTTCAAGATATCGCATATGAAAGTCCTTCTCGCGAGAGTACGGAGCCTTTAAAATCGATGACGTTTGGTGAAGACACGGTAGCCATTGCCACTCATCTTCTAATACTTCGCCGCGTCCTTAAAAGGAGTTTCAAAGAGCCGGCAATCTCACCTTTACTTCAAGCTTTTTATTTTTCTCCCGTAGCTTTAAATTTAATTTATTTAAGTACCCTTTTTCGTCAGTTTGCGGCCATCTAGCGGTTCATCACAAACGTGCCGTGTTTCTAGTATGTTTGTGTTTTAGTTCTCGACAGGGAAACTCAGTCACTGTAATAGTCCTCTAATGGCCTAAATAGAAAATAATCTTCACGAAATTGTTGTAGTTTGAGTTTTTAGGGTCAATTGGTTCAAACAATTCAGAAAATTAATTTAGTGTTAAAATAAGTACACTACTGCAGCAACTGAAAAAAACAAAATATTAATAATTTTTTTATTTTATTTTTTTTTTTTATTTTTTTTTTTTTTTAGGCATTTTAATGGATCTAAGGGATAGTGTTGAAAGACCAAAATAAGTAAAGAAAGTCAAAATAAGTAAATAAAAGTTATACGAAAAACTAATTTATGTAAATAATTCATTGCGTTCTATATAGAAAAAAATAAATCCACAATTCTTTGGTCATTTGTCATTGTTTTTCATCTACCTGTTTGAATAAAAAAGAATTCTTTTGGAAATGTTTAATAAGAAGTATAATTCAATGTTTTATTTATTTTTTCATTCTTCTTATTCCGAATCGAATGGTTTTGATAATTTAAATAAATTTTAACTATGTTTTTGTTGGTGAATCTTGAAAATGTATAAAATATATTGTGTTAGTATTCCAACAGTTAGGCGGCTTTGGTTTTGGGCTTGAAAAGTACAAGACAAGACCGATTTTGGGCAACCCTAGAAATGTAGTGGGTATTGGGCCAATTAATGCTATATCGAGACTGATTAAATTTCTAGATAATTATTTATTTATATATAACGAATAATTCCTCACCGATAATTTACGATATGCAAAACTTGAAAAAAAAAAACTTTAAATTAACTAGAAAACTAAATAATTTTGTTTAGAATAAAAATAATAAACCTAACTTATTAAATCATACGTTTGCATGTAATAAAAGAGACATTTTCTTGTCATCCTAATTCAATTGGATGTAAAACAGAAAAACATTAATTTTTCAAACGTACATCTGTAACCCTTTCGCTTAATTATATTTTTTAATTCTGATAAAGCTCACGCAACTGCGTTCCGCACTATTGTTTCTGTATATTTGTGATTAAAATTCATTAATAATTAAATTTTTTAATTTTGGCTGATTATGTTTTACTGATTTTATTTAAAAATAAATATTGAAATTAAAACAACTATCAATAAATTTACCTTAAATTCCAGTCGATTTCGAAATGAAGATTATTTGTACAATATTCCTTAATTACAAAAAGTTTAGTCTTTGTAAGCACTCATAGTTCAGAGTAGAAGTGTAAAACAATTTTTTTCGAAACAAATTGTTGTCAAACTATAATGAATACTTCTTAAGGAAATACTAATGTACCTTGATCAATGTGACATGATCAGTATTTAAGGTTCAGATACCACCCATTTCATAGAGACTGAGTATGACACAGATCGGATTCACGGCGAAGTTATGAGTCCTTCAATTAATCTTAATTTTTTTTCGTTTTTATCACTTCATTTTTTTTTCTTGTTATATAGTATAAATATTCATCTTATTCTGAAGATTTTGCAGTTTAAGGAGGTTTATATGTTTATAATAATTTCTGTATATTTTATATTTTATATTATGTTATATTCTTTCTAATTTCTAAAAAGGCGATGGGCCTCACTCTTTTTTTTTTTTTGTATTGAACTTACACTAAAATTAACTAACTTAAAATATCTTCATCATTTGAATGACCTTTTGTCTATTTTCTTTCCGAAGTGGTAGCCATTTGCACTGTATCGAAAGTCGTCAGTGGGATGCGGGTTTGCGTTTTCTATTCGTTTTAGACTCTCTAGAACACGATTATTATGTAATTTTTATAGACTTTATATATATATATATAAATTCCCGTGATTTTCGGCTCCTCCAGCGGCCTCTGTTGGGCCGTATTGGCTAAATTTTGTATATAGTGTTGGTTGTCAGGCAGAACAATACTATTAAACTTTGGAAAATCTTGTCTTCATTTTCACATGAATAAGGTTATTTCAACTTAATTTTATTTTATTTATTTATTTATTTTTTTTAGTTGTGGCAGAATGTATTAATATTCAATAAAGAAAGTTAAAAAAAAAAAAATTTTTTTTAGTATTGATAATAAAGTTGGAAGATTGAAACTTTTTATCTACAATAAGTTGATTTGGAGGAGTACCTGTGGAGGGGGGGAGGGAGAGTTTCTCATCAACAACCAACATGTGACATTTTAACAATTTTGAAAATCAGGCAAAAAAATATATTTTATACAAAAATTTTCATACATAATAGAAAGAGAAAAAAACGCTACAAATTATTACACAATATTTTATTATTCCCAAATTGTTATATATCAAATTTCACACTTATTTCCTAACCAAAAAAATAAATAAATAAAAGGTATTGGGTAATATCGGCCTGCATAAGAATATTTTTTATTTTTTGTTAAGAAACATCCACAATAATCTCAATTTCTTTAGCCGATGTAAATCTTTCCAGTAATCAAAAACTAAAACAATGTATATATAGCAATATATGTCTCTGTACCAAATCGTCCCATTTGCTCTTTTTTTTTATTTCAGGAAATGTAAACTTTTAAAAACATACACATGAAGTGGATACACACGTATCTAGAAATGAAAAATTTCAAAATTTGAGAAGGGTTATATATATTTTTTTTTTGTTCGATTACAATAGTTCATTATGGAAAATGATGGGTCAAAAATATTTTAAAGCGGCATATCTTAACTAATATAGATTTACGTTTTCAATGTATTTTTTCTCTTTTAGAAATTTAAAATATCGTTGAAATTCTCGATCTCATTTTGCATTCATTCTAACTTATCTTGGGAAAGTGTGTTATATACATAAATTTAATGCGCTTCAAGGAAAATGCTTTAGGCAAGTTTTTTAAAAAAATAATTACATCCGTTTAGACGCTGCAGTCTATAGCATCATAGGATTTTTCTGGTCGCCATTTAGAACGGAAAGGACCAGTAACAATGTAGAGTTCCGAGGATCATTCTCCGGTGGACCTATTATAGTAATTACTATAGTAATTATATTATATTTATATAATATTTCTGTTACATACTTTATAAAAGGTTTCGGTAGGGTATTACCGAGTATTAGTATTAGTGATAAATTTTAATATTTCACGAGACTCGGTAAAATTATTCATGGATCTCAAATGACCAAGTTTCTCTTGTCTTGAAATTATATATTTATCCTTTTTAAAATAACCAATTCAATTAAGATCTGTTTTCTTCTTCTTTTTTATTATTTATCAATATTATAATGAAAAACTTCGCCTGATAAATACATGTTTTTAAACTTTATATATTTATAATTTTAAGTTGTATATTACATTTATTAATCCGTTGAGTGGCAATCTTTAAGCAGTTTTATTTTTCTGGTTTCAGGACGAGAGGTCCAGGCTGGAGAAATTCTATAAGACACAACCTCTCCCTCAACGACTGCTTTGTGAAGGCAGGAAGGAGTGCCAACGGGAAGGGACATTATTGGGCAATTCACCCCGCCAACGTGGAAGACTTCAAGAAGGGTGACTTCAGGCGGAGGAAAGCTCAAAGGAAGGTGAGTTTTCGCCATAATCAATACAACAAGAAACTTTCAAAGATTCTAACATAAGAACCTTTTTCTTATAATTACATTATAAAAAAATTGTAATATGTTTAAATGTTCAAAACTGTTTCAACGTTCTAAGATAATTATTTCGGTATTTTCCTACCAGAAACAAACTTTTACATGTATCCTCAAAAAAAAAATTTTGTTCTGACGTACTTCCATAACCTTCACGGCATATTCCGATTGATCCAGAAATTATCATAAGATCGGCTAAATTAATAGTAAAAGTTAAAAGAAAATTTTCTTACAACAAATCAGTTTGAAAAAATCGTAAATTTAGTTCAAATGATAAAGATAACTTTTTTAACAATAATAATTTTAATTTCCTATGGCTACTAGGTAAGAAAATTATTGTAATCGGATCAAATTTTTTGTGCATATTTTTGAACAAATTATTACGTTTCAAGGCCCCTTCTGAATCATTTCATTTATTTTGTACAGGGGAGCCAACCTTCCTCCCTCTGTTCGATGGTCCAGTTCGATATTAACCTAAAATTTTATTAATAATACATTATAGGTTCTATCCTGAATCAGTCATTCTTAATTTTAAAATTATTTACATTTTAAATTTTTGTTTCAATTTAATTTAAACTTTTTTTTAAATAAAAAACTATTATTTAAACTATTTATTAAAATAATAATCAACATGATAATACGCCCCGGAATTGGGTTACTCCTAATTATCAACAAAGTTTGGTCAATGGTTAAAATTCAACTGAAGAGATTGAAGAGCATTTAAGGTTAGTGTGTGTGTGTGTGTGTGTGGAGGGGAGGAAAGGGGGTTAAATACCAAACTTTAGATGCATTATTCCACTGGGTCTAGCTCAAGTGGCGTTTTTGAGAGAGATAGTAGTGCAGGGATATCCTGGAGTCATGCTTTTCCCTCCACAGTTGGAGGGATAAGTCTGGCTCGGAGTTCCCTCACCTGATTGGAAATAGTTTATGTAGGTATGTAGGTTTTATTTATTTTAGGTTATTTTATTCTTATATATTGTATACATATTATTTTCCTGTATAATTTATTTTTATTTATTATACATAGAGTGTGAATTTGGTCTCTGAATAATTGAATAAATATCCTTTGAGACAGATTGTAATATTTCTCAATAAACAAGTTCTAAAAACAAAAACAAAAATAATTATATATATATATATATATATATAATATTATATATATATATATATACAAACATATATATATATACACATATATATATATATATATATATATATATATATATACATTGTTAATGAATAAATAATGAATAAAAAAAACTTTTATTTTATTTTAAAATTTAAAAAAAAAATTGAACCGACCTATAGGAAATAATAATGAGTTGAAAGTTGATTAGATTTCAGACATTATTAATCTAATTTTGATATTCTTCATTCATTTTTTATGTTCTGTATTTTTATTGAATATTTAATAATTGACCGTTGCATTATAAAGGAAGGAGATGGTCCGGGGTGGCGGTCATAAATAGGCTAAATAGTGGTCAGTTCTAAGTGAACACACCTCCTAGCTGAACACACCTCCCTGAAGAAGACCTGCAAAGTCAGGTCGAAACGTTGGCTTTAAATAAAATAGTTTTGCCACTATTTAGCCTATTTATGATCGCCACCCCCGAACCATCTCCTCCCATCTGTATTTTTAATTTGTGTTTTCTTGTTCATTGTGGTAATCTGTCTTTTTAATACTAAGTGTAACCTAATACTTTGATAAGTTTTTAGTATTTCATTTGATATTGGTTTTCTCACATCGTTATTAACTTGTATATTTCCTAGAACGAATTTTTTATTGGATAAATGTTGGTGAATTAATACTTTATTGTCAATAAACAATATATTAGTATTTAATTGTTGTTATTTAGTTGTCAGTAACTATTAATGTTTATATTTTTCTACTTTTAAAAATGTAATGTTAATTTATTCGATATTTACGTCTCTTTTGGTAAAGTTTACGTGGACTTAAATTCAAGAATCTTATATTATCTAAATTCCTTCCTTCCGTATATAATATTTTCCATAAACAAACTTTCAACACTAACTATACCTATATTCTGCTTTATGTCAAGCGCTTATTCTTTTTATAACAAAAAAGATCGGATCATCTTTCCCACCTTTCTCTAAAATTCTCTTCCTCCATATCTCTCTTCTTCCTTTAAATTGCTCTTTTTCCGACAACTCCCAAAACAAATTAAGTTATTTTTAAAATTCTATGTTTATCGTAAACCAATGACTTCCTGTCCTACAGTTTCCTTTAACAATACTCCTCTTATCCCTGTTGAGTAAATCCGCTATCTAGGACTTCACCTGGACAAACGACTAACGTGGAATCCTCATACCAGACTGAAACAACAAGAAACCGCTCGACGTTTCCGACTACTTCAGATCTTACTAGACGCACTAAACTTCCAATCAATTACAAAAGACTCATAATACATGACTATAATAAGGTCTATTTGGACTTACGGAGTTGAGTTCAAGGGCTCCACTATGCCATCGAATTCCTCTCGTATCCAATCCCTACAATCCAAAATCGTTCGTAAGATCCTCAATGCTTCCTACTTTGTTACAAATAAAACCATCCATAATGATCTTAATGTTTCTGATCTGGCCCAATACCTACCCTTCCATAATAAACTTCAGAGTCATCCCAACCTTTTCGTTTCTAATCTTGCTTCCTCTTCAATTCCTGTTAACCCTCCGAGGCCTCTGAAAAGAAGACGGCTCCGTGATCTCCTAATGTAGACATATCATTAGAGTGTTAACATTGGGTAGTTACTCAGTAACTGTTTTCACGGCATTATATCCGTATGTTGAAATTTACTAAATGTATTTCCTTAATACAGTTGTAAATATCATTAAGAAATAATTTTTATTTTTTAAAACTTATTTATTAAAATATATAAAAAAACAAGTTAATAACGATGTGAGAAAACCAATATCAAATGAAATACTAAAAACTTAGGATACACTAATTAAAAAATGGATTATAACAACGACCAAGAAAAAACAAATTAAAAATACAGAAAACAAAAAATGAATGAAGAATATCAAAATTAGATTAATAATATCTGAGATCTAATCAATTTTCATCTCATTATTTTTTCCAAAAGGTCTGTCTGTTAAATAAACGTTTTTAATTTTAAAATAAAATAAATGCTTTTTTTAAAAACCTCCACTGGCTTTAGCACCAGTGATGCGGTTGAGAGAGCAGCGCAGGGATCTCTTCGAGTCTTGCTTTTCCTTCTATATTTGGGGGAGAAGCCTGGCTTGGGGTTCTTTGCCTAATTGTATATATAATAACATTTTTTTTTTAAATAAAATAAAAGTTTTTTCTATTATGTAGTTATTCATTAATAATGCATCTTTTTTTTTAGGACTTGTAAATATTACAAGCTATATTACTAGGATTATTATAATAGTGTTCAGAGATCACATTCACACTCGATGTACAATAAATAAAATAAATTGTACAGAAAAATAATATATATACAATAAATAAGAATAAGATAACCTAAAAATAAATAAATAAAAAGAACAGTAATATATATATATATATATAGATAGATAGATAGAAAAAAAAACTTTATTCTGGGACTAAGTCCCTTCAGAATAACAATAATGTACAAAATAATAGAATATTACTGGCCTGAACGTTGAAACAATAAATGAAATTGATAAAATAAAATAAAAAGTAAAGAAAACCTTAGGTGCACAAGCTATATACAATACAGATACTACTATGTACAGAGCATTTAAAATTATGAATAAAACAATTAAAACTATGAACGAATCATTTGAACTATGAACAAAATTATATTTCAGGGTTGAACAACATATATATATACAATATATATATGAAAATAAACAGTTACTTATAATTGAATAAAAAAAAAAATACAAAAAAATGTGTGTGTTGAAATTCCTACGTCGATAGTAGGAAATGCATGTACTATCTCTTACCAAGTGTAATGATTATATGATTGCTACACAATACATATATAATATTAATCGTTAGCTGGTATCTGACTGTTTTTGGAACAGGAATTGGAATAGGAGGTTTTTGAATGTGTACAGGGAAGGGGAATGTCGAATTTTGATCGGGAGGGAATTCCACAAGTTGACAGAGCGGGCTATAAAGGAATTTTGGAATGAGGCAGATCTATGAGAAGGGATGTATAGGTCAGAGGGTCGGGATCTTGTAGTGAGTGAATGGATTGAGGACTTAAATTGGAGAAGGTTGTAGGCATAAGAAGGACGATGATCGGTAATGATTTGATAAAGGAAAGTGCCAAGGAAATATTGTCTTCTTAAGGAGGGGAAGAGCCACCCTAACTCAGTGTAGTGGTGGGAGACACGGGAGCGTCTCGGGGTTCCGATTTACAATATATATATAGATATTATATATATGTATATATATACAATATTTACAATCTGGCGAGAGAACTCCAAACCAGACTTGTCCTTCCAAATCTGGAGGGTAAAACATGATTCCAGGAGATCCCTGTACTACTCTCTCAACATTGTCACTGGGGCTAGACCCAGTGGAATAATGCTATCTAATATTTGGTATTGGACCCCCTTTTCCCTCCCACTCCCTCCTCCCCCCCACACAGACTAACGCTAAATGCTCTTCAATCTTTTCAGTGAATTTTAACCATTGACCAAACATTGTTGATAATTAGGACTTACCCAATTCTGGGGCGTATTATCTATGTTGATTATTATTCTATCCGGGAGATCCCTGCACTTCTCTCTCAACCGCGTCACTGGGGCTAAACCCAGTGGAGATTGAGCAAGTGTGCTAAGAAATAATTAAAAAAAAATTCTATGTAAACAGTTTTACATTGACAACAGCTAAAATGCCTTTAGCAAGATAGAAACTTATAAGTTATTTATATTTTTTCTTACCTAATCTCTAATATTTTACATGGCGATTTCAATTGATGTGTACTAACAGATGAGCAATGATCCGCAGGTGAGGCGGCACATGGGACTGGCGGTGGACGACGACGGAGCCGATTCGCCGAGCCCTCCGCCCCCACCCGCGGCGGCCCCCGCCGCCCCCAGCTGGCCCGGCCCGCGGAAGAAGCGGCAGTTCGACGTGGCCTCCCTCCTCGCCCCCGACCCAGAGGAGGAGTCCCCCTGGCCCTGCCACACCCTCAACCGCCACCTCATGGCCAAGTACTACCAGCAGGCCTGTCCTCAGGAGTCCTGCCTCCCCAGGGTCTGAGCTAGCCAGGATCGAGGATAGTGTCTGCGCTCGGCATCGCATGCTGCTTTCTTCACTTCAGTTTAGGTCTACGGTTAACTTCAGTCCAAATCATATCTTAGAACATGCGTCAAGATCAGGTCATGCTTTTTCCAAGGATCGGACAAAACTTTCAGTTTGGCTACAGTAATGAGAAGACAATGATATCTTAAAGAACTTCCATTCATAATATGCGAAATAGCTCATACATTACGCTGCAACATCAAAAATATTTTGTGCAATGTCTCTCTTTACAAGAACACAAATTCAGTCCAAATGTTTTTATAATTTATAATACAGTATAAAGTATATCTAACAAAAGCTATACGGATGTCATTGGTTGGATTAGTTTGCACCTTAATAAGATATTTATGGTTGATCATAAATAATTTTTTCATCTTCACTATTAATTTACAAGAGACTATTTAAAAACTTTATACATCATAGGCTTACTATTTAAATCCTTTTTTTTTTTTTTTGTATAGTCTGTTCTTACAAGTATTACACCTGCAGGCCTCCCCAATTAAGAGGTTAATGGTCTAACTTCCCGCGGGGACCAGCCGTATTGGGAAGTAGGGTCAGGATTCGATCCTATATTTGCTTTACTAGTATAGCGCGCTAACCACTCTGCTATATCGGTCCCATTTAATATTTAAACCTATTGGTGCATTTAAATATAGAACAATAACGTCTGTTCAAAATCAACATTTTTATTATTTATTATTATTATTTTTTTTTAAGTGAAAACTTCATTAGGCGCGTTTTGTACTTTGCAGTGGAGAGTGAATTAGATTGATCCGTCAGATTTCTGAAGTACAAACGCTCGGGAAAAATCGGTCAGAGTCTACTAATGGAAATTTTTCAATGTATGGATTCAAATATCTCAGAAATTAAAAATCGGGCCTGCATACTGTAAGCGAGAAAATTGTTCAGCATTTCATCCTCTCTTAACGCGACGCCGTGTCAGGGAGGCGAAAAAGAAAAAATACTATTAAAAACCAAATGATAAGGTTAGTTAAACATATCGACTAAAATATTTCAATTACTAAAAATCGGATCTGCACACTGTAAGCGATGGGAGTGTTCAGCATTTCATCTTCTTTGTAATGAGCTATTATTTATAATTTATATTTCATATTATTAATCTCGCCTGGTTGATGTTTTCACTTATATCCTGTGGTCTAAATCACACACCTTAGTTTTTTTGTTTTTTTTTTATAGAACATTCATTCACATTCATCAAAGTTTTAATTTTAAATAGATAACATCATTTTTTTTAAATTAGTATATAAAATGGATGAAATTTAATGGTGTTTTTAAATGGAATTAAAAATCTCTTAGTTTGTGGATTTTTAGTGGTAAATCAGTGTTGAAGGAGGTAAGAAAGGCAAAGTTTGAACGGAATTTATTTGTTGTTGAAATTTGATTGTTTTGACCTTATTCTTATAAATAACATATGAGTCGATTTTATGAAACGATGCCATTTATTTCAATATATATAGTTTCGTAGTTTCTTTTTCCAAATATCGAATTCTGCCTGAAAACCAAATAAATTAATAGTGGAGGTGAAAAATATCTTCAATCATGCTTTTTATTATTATTAATAATGGGCATCAATTATTTCAGAAACAGTCATTTTTATAAAATATTGGAAGATTTTAGACATAATCTGACATTCAGTTTCCCACTAATGTACTGTTTAAGAACAATTGGTCATAATTAAAAAAGTATGAGCAAAAGAAATAACTATTTCTATATTAATCATTTGATTTTTATTCCTTTTTGTGAGTGCATTGCAACGCCATGATTTCCGACCATACTCCTGTCATATTGGAGATAATGACCAATAATGAACCAATAAGATTGAGCAATTGCAGATAAATGAAGTTTAGATATTTAAAAATATATTAGTCTAAATATTTTAACATTAAATTAACGTGCAATGAATAATTAAATAAGAGGCGAACTGTTTTAAATAAAAATAAATATTTTATAATTTGACAGATAATTCAGTTAGCAGAAGGTCTTGGCAGTCATATTAATTCCATAATAATTCGAAATTATAATTAAATTTACTTTAACCAAAGGCTGGTAAAGAGAAGATCGCTTGATTAGACACGGCGGAAACTTGTCGTTTAGAACAAGGAGGTCCCGAAGGTTCCAAGTTCGAAGATCGGACCCGAGGGAAGGTGTATATAGAACTTAACATTATCCCTGTGATCAGATGATTTATTATTATCTATTGTCTTTAGCTGGAATGTACTTTCTACGGCGTAGCGAGCAGGTAAAATATTATTATAACAAAAATTAAAATTAAAATTAAAAAAAAAAAGTTACCAAGTTCATTGCTATCTAGGAGTGGGAGATGTATCGAGTAAAATTACTTTTGATAAAAATTTATAACTCTTTGTTTTTCCCTGAATCTCCATGTTAATTTGTACAAAAGTGGTTTTTAAAGATATTTATAAATTGTATATTATTATAACAAATAAGTTATTATTTATGTTGTACTATTATATAGATTATTGTACGTGCATACTTTGTAAATATTAGATCTTAAGAATAAAACGTATTAATTCCGACTGTGTGTGTGTTTTTTTGTTTTGTTTTTTTTACTAGTACTACTCCATACCAGACTGAAACGAGAAGAAACCGCTCGACGTTTCCGATTACTTCAGCACTTACTAGACATACGCTCAAAACTTTCAATTAATTACAAAAGACTCATATACATGACTATAATAAGGCTTCTTTGGACTTACGGAGTTGACCTATGGGGCTCCACTAAACTATCAAATTCCTCTCGTATCCAATCCTTACGATCCAAAATCTTTCGTAAAATCCTCAATGCTCCCTACTTTGTTACAAATAAAACCATCCATAATGACCTTAATGTTTCTTATGTTTCAGATCTGGCCCTATCCAGATACCTATCCTTCCATAATAAACTTCAGAATCATCCCAACCCTCTCGTTTCTAACCTTACTTCCTCTTCAATTCCTGATAACCCTCCGAGGCGTCTGAAAAGAAGATGGCCCCGTGATCTCCTAATGTATATATATCATTCGAGTGCTACCATTGGGTAGTTACTCAGCAGGTGTTTTAACGTCATTATATCCATATGTTCAAATTTAATAAATGTATTTCTTTAATACAGTTGTAAATATCATTAAGAATATATACCAACTGAAAAAACAATTTCTGAAAGACATTGTTATGAGAGAGGTATATGTATACATCGCTGAAATTGTTGGAAAGTTGTGAAGTAATAAAATTGAAATGAAAAATAATTTTATTCTGTGAATAAAGTCCCCATAGAATAGTACCGAGTTCAAAAAAATATATACAATACATCATTCTGGCATGTAAGTATTGTTGTAAAGTAGCAGGCTTCAACCTTTTTGCAGAAATTGTCAAATGCTACTCTGAGCACTGCATACTGACATTTTTGAGTACCAAAATATTTAATTAATACTTCAGTTGATGTCAAGCGATTAGCGATTCAATTTGAGTAAAATATTTGGTACTCGGTACTGGGAGTAGTATTTGCCCATCTATGCCTTTTGTCAAATAGACACACCGTAATTTTTAAAAATTAATGATCGAGGAAACCTCGTTAAAATATTAAAATTTCTGCAAATTTCAACAAAGAAGATGATGGTAAAATATAGTAATACCGCAAAATATCTCATTTTTTTCATTTGTTATTCTTGTGTATTTGGTATGAATGTATACCATGCTGTATATATAGTTATACATTTATATATTTTTAAAATGCATATATTCTATTAATGTATTACATATATACACCGCAACTATATAGTTACCAAACCTGGCTGAATATTTACAAAAATAAAAACAGAATTAAACAATATAAAATATAAAGTACTACATACATTTAGATATTCCATGAATTTCTATTATTAGTGATTTAAATAAAGACAAAAAAGTTATTAAGGACAATTTCGTAGTTTTATTTTGGAAGTATGATATATACATCTCATATTATTGTTAATATGCCACTATCGAATAGAATCGTCATTTACATATTATTATCATCGGTAGTGTATATTTGTATTATAAGAAACCCCAAGTGCTTCTAAAAAACCTTCCTGACAAGCTGTTTTCTGATACATCCTGGAACAAAAGCAATATGATTCCAGATAACCGTGATTATAGTTTTGGCAAATCTTTTGTGGAAAAACTTCATAAATCTAAACTTGTAAGCGAAAAATAATGATTTATTTAAAGGATTGATTGTAATTATCCTGGCAATGCTGTAAGTGAATAGATATACGTAGGAAAATATAGTTCGGCAGTTATAAATATTAATTGTAGGTAATAATAAATATTGATTTTCTACTGCTAAGATTAAAGATGGAATAGGTGAAGACATGTTGGAGAAATAAGGAATAGAAATGTTTAAAGAATTCCCTATAATCCTGTAACCTTCAAAAAGGTTATTGAAAGATTTGTTAAATAAAGTGGTAGTATACCTTAGTTCCATGGAAGGTGGATATACAAGCTGCTGGGCTGAGATCTGGTTATGTAATGAGAGTAAAGAAAGTTTTTTTGAAGAGTTGGAAAAGAAATATTTCTCAAAAAAAAAAAACACATTGAAATAAAAAAAAAATTTGGACTTGATTGTAATGAAGGATTTATTTTCATGCTGTTTAATAAAGCATTCATAACTTTTCTGGATTTCCTTTATTTTTTTTAAATTTAAACTTAAGCAAATTATAACTAGAAATATAAAACTAAAAAGTTTTAAGTTTTTCTTTATTTATTCCTTATCAAAAAGTAAAATTCAAAAGTTATTTTATTTTGAAGAACTATAATTTAGCTTTTCCATGGTTGTAGTAACATGGACTTCCAAAAAAATCCTTAGGAGCTACGAATATTTTTTTTAATGATCTAAAAAAAATCCTTATTATTATTATATAATAGCCCGAAAATTAATATTTTTTATTTCGTTATAAATACATAATTAAGAGTTTTAAAACAAATAACGCTAGAAACGAATCTCAATGGATTTCTCATGACAAAAAATTTAGTTGACCAACTTTACAGGAAGTGTCTTTTGTAATGTAATTTATTATAAATTTGAACTCATTTAATAGTATTAACAATATTTGTTTCTTATTTTACACAAAAAAAATCGATATATCATAACCTAAAAATCCAGGCAGAACGAAGGCAGAAAATTCTATTTATTTATTTATTGTTACATTCTGGATCTACCCGATCAGATCATTAGCGGCTTTAGATGTAATCAAATTAGGTGTACAAATTTAATGTCTTTTATAAATTCAAACACTTTTTGTATCTTTTCTTCGTCATCTGAAAGGGCTTCAGATATGTTGGAAGGTATATTATGTTTTGTTCTGGTGTCAGAGTATAGTCTGCAAGTTGTTACAATGTGTTTCAGTGTAAGTGATGTGTTACATGTTTTACAAAATGGTGGTTCCAGGCCTCTCATTAGGTAGCCACGGGTAAAGGCTGCATGTCCAATTCTAAGCTGAGTTAAAATTGTTTCTTCTTTCCTGTTATTTCTGAAAGAGGTCGTCCACGGTTTGGTGAAATCTTTTTTGATTTCTTGCAATTTATTCCTAGATTGGTTCCACTTGAATTGCCATTTTTCATTTAGGATTTTTTTGCATTCCAATCTCCAGTCAGCAGTGGTCGTTAAATTGATCATTGTGGTTCCATTAGTTTTTCTTCTTGCCAGGTTCGCAGCTCTGTCTGCAACTTCGTTCCCAGCTATGCCACAATGTGAGGGTGCCCATGCGAGGACGATGTCTCTGTCCGACGACTCCTTCATTTCGCAGAGGCAGTTTTTGATTTTCCTGGAAATGGCATTGTCGGCTTTCCCTTCAGCAATGGCCATTAATGAGCTTAAAGAGTCTGTAACTATAAGGCCATTTTTTATGTTTTTTTCTGTTAGTAATAACAAAGCCTGATATATGGCGAATAGTTCGCCTGTGTAGACGCTGTTTATTTGGGGCAAATTGAATTTGAGGCACTGGTCTTTCAATATTACTGCACATCCTATATCACTATCTGTTTTTGACGCATCTGTATAAAGGGTTTTGTGTCCGAGGTATTTGTGTTTCATTTCTGTAAATAAGTGTATTTTGACGAATTAAAAGGTGTTTTTTTTGTCGGTACGCCATAACTTCGTCAATTCTTCATCAAATTCAATGATTGGCCACTCATTTTGAAGATATTCTTCCCCTTCACATGCAAAAAACAGTCCTATTTATTATGAAATTGTCGGAAAAAATTTATGAAGAAAAAGAAACGTTATTTGCGAATAACTCAAAAAGTATGCATTTTTTTTTTCTTGATTGTCCCATGATAATTATGAAGATTACTAAATTACCTACAAAAAAAAAAAAAAAAATCGGACAATTATTAACAAAGATGCAGTCCATTAGTTTTGTTATACTTATTAATGTCTTTCTTTTTAAAGATATTGCATTTAGGAGTAGAATACTCTACTCCACTGTTTTTCCTGGCTGATATACTAACTTTATTATTTCTTAAAGGAATTTCTTTGTTCTTAAATTTCATGTTTTTAATAATTTAGAAAATCCCATGATCGGGGCATTATTATCTTTCCAGTCAGCGTTTAAAAATAGGCCTTAGCAAAGCAATTTATATAAATATTCTATTATTTCAAATGGAATATTGTAAACGACCAAAAAAAAGAAATATTAATTCCTTCCTTACATATGACGTAGAATCTACTTATTTCCATATTGTTTTGTTATTTCTTCACTAAACAAAATTTTCTGCGAATTATTCGCATGGGCCAACTAGTAAGAATATCAAAAAATAGTTGAAATTTTACGAGACAATTTGTTTCTCGGTTCTTAAGGCATTATTTCATATTCCTGACGCTAACATGTATGTTACCATGAAAATAATTGCTGCAACCAGCTGGTTTATTTATTTTAAACCTAAATTTTAGGACTAGAAACATTTATTTTATCACTTATACATAAGGATCAAATCAATTCCTATAATATGAATTTTAGTAAAAAACACATTTTTATTATCATTTTAGATGATGAATAATAAAAAATCATTATGTTTGACATTTTTTTTAGAAATAAAGAGTGTGTTTATGCATTTATATTTATTATTATAGATCTCAGATCATCGAAAAAAAAATAATAAAATTTATTGTAGTGATTTTCGCTGAAAACACGGATTATTTTTAGGTGACAGGATATTAAAACACAGATTTTTTTTTACACAACTTAGGATGAACCTCAAGTTTTTTCCTTATAAATCTCAACTTAATTTCACACGGATTTGAGGCTTATTAAACGAGGAAGTTTTTTTAAAAGTGGGCAGCCTGTAGTTTATTTTGATAATGAGTAAAACAATCATGAATAATTAACGATTTTTTTAAAACCATAACTTAGTTTTGTTTAACCGCTCAAAAGTCTACTTTTAACAACGACAAACTCTATTTCCGTTTAAAGTAAATTTTGTCTAGTTTATTGTGACGGAATTGGTAATTACTTAAAATAAGCATTTTTTTTTTTTAGTTGTCGCTTCCTATTAAACACAAAACGTGACTAGCCCAAAATAACACAAAACTTAAATTTCCTTCTTTTCTCTGGATATTGGGAAATTGTTTTTTTTTTTTTTTTTTTTTTTTCCTATGCCACATCAATTGGGAAATTGTTTACATTAG
The DNA here is from genome assembly GCA_928085145.1 of Nezara viridula. Taxonomy (NCBI): domain Eukaryota; kingdom Metazoa; phylum Arthropoda; class Insecta; order Hemiptera; family Pentatomidae; genus Nezara; species Nezara viridula. Next base: position 58,980,396 of record OV725081.1, on the reverse strand, counting down.
TTGTTTTTTTTTAAAACTCCTAATGTATATAATCAACCTCTTAAAAATGTCCCTCTACACTGCAAAAATGAACTAATGACCTCAAAACAAGAAACAATTTTCTCTGAAGGTATGTGCAAACGCTTTGTTTAGGAGGTGGATTAGATAGAATACTGATATGGCCTTTTATCCCTAACTGTATAACAAACTATTGGCAACATAAGGATTAATACTATTTGTAATTTGTAATTAGAACTCTCAATAATTTATCAGTTTGTTTTCCTTACGAAGAAGGATAAATGAATCTCGTGAAACAAAGACACATATCCAGTGACATTCTGCCACTGCTGCTGTTGAAGAAAGATGCCGTATCTGTCTTAATGCTAAAGAAAATCACTTTGAGCAACATTTAATATGAATTTAATTAATTTTACTTAGTTTAGTTTACTTTTAATTAATAAAGTAATTGTAACAAACAAATACGTTTTATTTACTTAATATAACGTAAATAATTCATAACAATGAAAATCTTTAGGTGTGAATATCTCCTAAACAAAGCGTTTGCGGACATACCTTCATAGAATTTTTTTTTCTTGTTTTGAGGTCCTTAATTTATATGTTCATTTTGGCCACATAACCCTGAAACACATTGTGTAGTGACCCCACATTCGTAACCTCACCTTGTAAATATGAATGATAATTTCTTTGATTTCCTAATATGATACTAGGATTTCAAATTGTCCATATGTATAAACGGCGTCTAAGTATGTTCCATTATACAGTGTTATAATTTTAAATCGTTTATTATTATATAAACAGTGATATCGGTTAAGAAATTGATTACATTACATATTCCATACGTAACAAGTTATCATCCCGTCAGTTGTTGGGTGTAGAAACCAGACAGGCGCACACCCCGTACTACAACCGCACTCGACACGTCAATGAGATCATACATAAGAGCAGTGGATAGTGATGGCGGACAGGCAGTGTGGTAAGAAACAAGGCCCTAGGAAACAGGTCCTGATTAGTGCTATATTTATGCTAATGGAGTTCATGCCCTCAGGAAGAGGAGGGGAGGGGGGAGGGTGTTCGTTCTTGTTTGATTCCTGATGGATGTCAGAGCCGAGCACTTTCTAGCGTGCCCCGCTGACTTGCACTCGGCTTAAATAAACTTGTTTTCGGGCGGTGCCTTTCAAGAACCCCCCTCCTCTTAATTTTGTAATCTAAAACATAATGTGTCTTTTTATCTTACACGCCTTTCGTCAATGTCGAAGAAAATCCTTTCGAAAACACTGGCCTCGTTAGAGGTTCTTATTGTTTCTCTTGAATAACAGCACGCTACAACAATTATCCATAAAAAACAGATTCATCACCGTTAAAAGCATTCTTGATTGAAATCTTTTCTTCAATTTTATTTGTTTACACCAACTATGACGACAATATACAATCAATACATGGTAATATTTAATGTTTGAGTGTAAAATATTTACTATTTGAAAACAGCAAGAATACTGAGCTTAGTGTAGCCCAAATACGAGACCAAGACGAGTGTTGGTCTTGCGTAAAAATCTCACAACAGTCTTACAGTTACCTATTAGCTTATTATTATAGAGATATTACAATAATTTTTTAGATAGGAGAAACTTAACTAAGCCCAAATCAAAATTAGAAGAGTTAAATCAATTCTTTACATATTTTTTTTAATTTGCGTTTTCCTAAAACTTGAAGAGTCATATTCCCAACACCCAAAAGCCACTGCTCCCTGTCCTTCCAATCTCCTTCACGGAGCCCTCCCTCTGGCTGCCATGCTTTCCTCCACGCCCTCTGTCCATTTCCTCTTTGGCCTTCCACGCTTTCTTCTTTCAGGTGGCATATAGTTATAAATTTTCTTTGGGCAGCGGTTCTCATCCATCCGCATTAAATGTCCACACTTTATCCTTTTGGTCCCGATCAGGTGAATGATGTTCTTTTTACATCCGACCTTGTCTCTAATTGCTGCGTTTGGGATCCGCTTGATTCTAGATAGGCTTCTTTTCCAGAAATATATTTCCATGGAAAGCAACCTACTTATCGCCTTTTTTGTAATTGTCCAAACTTCTGATGGGTAGGTGGCTACGCTTTCTACAAAGGAATGGTAGATCTTCTTTTTAGTTTCCAATCTTATTTCTTCACTCCATAGGGTTGAATTTATTGAACTTATTATTCTTTTCCCATTGTTTATTTTATGTTCGATGTCAACCTCACTACCTGCCTTTGAAGATACCCAGTATCCGAGGTACTTGAACTGTTGGCTGACATTGAGCGTCCAGTCATCAATTTCAAGAGGCAAATTTGGAGCATTGAAAACCATCCACTCTGTTTTATTTTTACTGATTTTCAGACCCCATCTGGAATACGTGTCTAGCAACTTCCTCATCATATAGCTCATATCATCCGAATTCGAGGAGATTATGACTTGATCATCGGCATATTGCAAATTGTAGACGACATCATCCCCGATTTGAACACCCATTCCACCGCACGATCTTTTCCAGTCTTTAAGGGCTGGTTCTATACAAATGTTGAAAATCAGTGGTAAAAGGCAGCAGCCCCTTTACAATAGTAACAAAATTGTCAAGTATTAGTAACTATTTTGCACATAATTTTATTTAAAAAATAGATATTTTTTTACCAGTCTTGGTCTTGGCTTGCAAAGTGCATGACCAAGACCGATTTTGGGCAACACTAACTGAGCTATTAAATAAATTCATTGAAAGGTGAGTTTTTTTTTTTTTCTTCAGATATCCAGTTTCATTGATGGTTTGTTGTATTCTATTTGCTGTTTGATGTTCCTTCCTTGTCCTACATCTCAGATATATTATAAGATATTTCGGAGAAATTCCTCAGTTATGTTTTTTTTTTATTGAAAATCAAGAGAGTTATGGCTCACCTCTATCTTGATAATATTCTTATAAAACCAACTTAAAATCTAACTTAAATCTATATTTGCCATCGGCGAGTAGCCGGCGAAAATTTAAGCGTATTAACTTAACTATTGGTTGAATATTTTAAAGAATCGTAACATTTTTTTGGTGTTCTGTTTATAAATTCAGTTATTTTGAACAAATTTAACAAGACACGAAGTTTATCAGATTTTTGTTTTTCAAATAACCTGTTTTTAGCAATCCCTTTTAAAATTCAATTTCAAATTGCTAGAGTTTTATGAAATGTGGGACAATAGAGGAGAGCCATAGAGAAGAGAAGGGCGAAGAATGCTTTTGTAAATGAGTAATTTTAATCTGAGGCTGAGGATTGAGATTGTGAGAAGATGACTAAATTTTTAGGATTTTTGTCTTACTTTTGATAGATTTGAAGTGCGATGAACGGTAAATTTTAGATTTCTGTCAAGTTTAATTTCTAAAAATACCAAGGTACTTGATATTTTGTTGTAAAAATCACCAACTCGAAATGTTTTAGATAATCATTTTCTTATTTTTTTTTTAACAAAAATATTATAGAGTCTGTTATTGTTGAACTCACTTGTATATTTAACATTTTCTGTGCATTGTGTATAGTATGGCATCTCTGTTCCGCTTGGTTCAATGCTTTTGTATCAAGGTAGTGTTGTTTTTATAGATTGTTGATTTAAATTTCAAATTTTAATAGCTTGATATACGAATACTAGTTTGATTCACCTTTACCACTTAATAAACCAGGAGAAAACTTCAGAAAAGATTGCTGTTTGTGGTATTTTTTAACTTATTCTCAATTTTTTACCCCAGACCATTCTACAATATTCATGAATTTTAACCCGTTGTACAGATACTTTTTTTATCAAATTATTAACATCCGCCTGAAACTTCGTGAATAGCTTCATCTCATCGTAACCTATAACTAGTTTATTTACGAAAACTATTGGAATTGGAGACTTTTCATTCACTTTTCACTTCATGTAAGATGATTTCAGGCCAAAATTGAAAAAAAAAAAAAAAAAAAAAAAAAAAAAAAAATGGATTTTTTTCAAGTTCAAAAATATTGAATCGTTTGTCGTCATTATCAACACTCCCAAGATGTCAAAATAACGAGGCTATATAAACCAAACGGCTTAATATTTTTCAGGCCACCTTTTTCCCCCTTATTTCGCGATCAAATTATTTTTGGATCCAAGTTGAAAGCAAACGGTTATTTATGAGTTTTTAGTACCCAATTATATACACAAAGTTGCCGACGTACAGATTTAAAACTTCCCAATTCTCAAGTGGATGTTAATAATAACGACACCGCAATCTTATCATCCAACTCTGATCCCGAAATAGCATCCTTAAATCTCCAAAGTCATCTCACCTTGATTGAGCACTGGTGTAATAACTGGCGCATTAAAGTTAATGAATCTAAATGCCAACATATTACCTTTACACTCCGACGCAATTCCTGTCCACCAGTACTCTTTAATTCCATCCAGCTTCCTTACTCAGACACAGTCCGGTATCTTGGCTTTCATTTAGACCGAAGACTAACTTGGAACCCGCATACTAGACTCAAAAGACAAGAACTCAACCGACGATACGGCCAACTATACCGACTACTAAGCAGAAAATCTAAACTTTCCATTGAAAACAAGCTACTGATATACAAGACAATACTGAAACCTATTTGGACTTACGGACTAGAACTATGGGGATCAGCAAAATTTTCTAACATCAAGCGCATCCAATCCTTCCAGTCTAAAGTCCTTCGAACAATAGTCGATGCTCCTTTCTATGTATCCAACAAAACCCTACATCATGACCTTAACATCCCATTTGTCCTACACCTTATCCCAGAAAAATTCTCCAAATTTCACCAGAACCTTACTTACCACCCAAATCCTCTTGCACAATCCCTATCAAGCATCTCCCATCCCTATAATCCTCCAAGAAGGTTGAAACGGCAGTGGCCTCGCGACCTTTTGTAGATTGTATAAATTGGAGTTCTGGCAATGGCCAGATTCTTCACTCAAGACATGTGTGTATGTGGCTAAAGTGCTCTCGACCAATCTCCGCTGGCTTTAGTACCAGTGACGCGGTTGGGAGAGTAGCGCAGGGTTCTCCTGGAGTTCCCTCGCCTGATTGTATATAGGTATGCATGTGTTTTTTTTTTTGTTTTTTTTTCTTAGTTTTAATTTTATTTTTTTAGGTTATTTTATTTTATTGTCTATTGTATATACTTTTGATTATTATTTTGTTCTATTTATTTTATTTTTTTGTACATATGGTGTGAATGTCATCCTACCTCACTATAACCAATGTCCAACAGACAGATTGTTATAATACTCAAAAAAAATAAAAAAATAATTTTATAAAAAAAAAAAAGGGTCTGTACCACGAGCTATATGTATTTTTAAGTTTAAAATAATCAAACGCAGAAAGCAGATATAAAGGGAGAGAGGAGGTTTCAGATTGAAGCTACCGAAAAAGTTGTTTGTTTTTTTAGGTCCATACTTGTTTCTATGCAAGATCTGAGAGTCTCAGACTGAGACAATTACGAGCTTGTATCCTGGTGTCGAGGTTTGAAGGAGTGGGGGTTAACTCTGGCAGTAATGCTGCTCTCACTCCGCTGATCCGGGAAAATCTTCTTGTAGTCTAAAAGACTATCTTATCTTGTTTTTAAATTACAACGCATGTACTTCAGAAACAAAACATAAGCAGTTTTTTTGAGGGAAAATATAAAATGTTATTCCTAAAATCATTATAGCCACTGTAATAACCACCGGGGGATTAGAGAGGGCACGCGGATCCAGAAGACACGGAAGAATGGGTTATAGTTGGTTTTCAATGGGATTAATACCATTTAAAGAAATATAATAACAAATTAAATCTCTTGCTTGAGGTATCTTCAATAAAAAATCAAAGTAAAAAAAAAATTGGTAATCGTCAAAGATATACTACAACATTTATATTTAAATAAATAAATCATAATAAAATTAATTCATATTAGTCGAATGATAGCAGTAGCAACATTTTGGAGTGGAAAAAGTTTAGCTTATGAGGAAAAAGGAAAACTTCTTTGAAAGCTTTCAGATTAGAAGCTTACCTTACAGAATGGAGTAGTTACCGTTTGTTTAATACTGTTAAGTGACTTTCGATATTTTAATTTAGAATGGTTTCAAGAGAAGTAAGTAAAGTGTTGATGGCAGTGGCGGATCCAGGAATGGTTAGAGGGAGTTGGCGCACTTGTGAAACAGGTGAATTTCATACTTATATATGAATACAATGTATTTTAGATTTATGTAAGGAAGTATTTTAGATTTTTTGTTTAGTCTAGTACCGTAGTGTCTAATGTCGAAATTATGTTATGTCCAAACTACGGCCCGTGGGTCGGATTGCCAACTCAGTCTTGGTCATGGTGTAGGTTTTGCGCAAGAATCTCGCAACAGTCTTGCAGTTAGTTATTAGCGTATTACTGTAGAGATAATACTGTATTTTTTTAGATAGGAGAACCCAAATAAGCCCGAATGAAAAATTAGAGGAGTTATGTGCAACAGTATATTTGTTATACCATGCAAATAACATTTAGTAACTAAGATTGTCAAGTATTGGTAACTATTTTGCCTTAATTTGTATTCAAATGATCGATTATTTTTACGATTCTTGGTCTTGGTCTTGCAATAGTTAAATGGCCATGGTCTTAGTCTTGCACGTTACAAGACCAAGACCGATTTCGGGCAACACTACCCGCCAGTATGTCCAATCCGGCCCGCGAAAGCTTCTGTAATTACATGGTAAAAATATTAAATTTAGCAAACCACTCAAACACGAGGTTACTGTAACATTAAATAAAACAAAGCTTTAGTTGTTTTTTTTTTAAACCTTTTAAAGCTGATATCACTAATAAGGAGTCATTTATAGATAAACCTATTTTTTCCAACACAATCCATAACTAGTGGGACTTATTAGAGGTCTCAATGCGGCCCGAGACCCTTGGATCCATCCTTAGAGTGGAGGTTCCAATGTGACTCGTCGGCCAAAAAGTTTGTTAAATAAAATTCACTTTTCAATTAACATAATATCATTTCCTATTGAGACTATTATATTACATGCTGCACAGACGTTCTAAATTACCCATCAGATAAAAACTTAACGTTTAAACTTATTTACTAAAACCCATACGGACCTACGTTTGCCAAATTTATGGACCTGCAAAAAAAGAAAATATGTACAAAATAGACACACACTCATAAAATACAAACATTCCAATCTCAATGTTTAATACTGATAACGAACTCACAACTCTATGTATCGAACGAGGTCCCTTCACATTGACTTATGCGTTCCACTAGCGAATCCAGGATTTAATTTTGGGTGGAACTTCAACCCGAAAACTTTTTTTTTTCATATATATGACGATAAGTAATTAAAAACAAAAAAAGGGAAGAAATTAACTACCTATATGAAATAGTGTTTAAGTGGTTCTTGAAATTTTATTAAATGTTATTACACGAAAAATAATACTTTAAGAGATAGTTTTTAATCTTTTTTTTCTATAAAACATGGTTATATTGCACCATTTTGGGGGGAGGAAGGGAGAGGCTGCAGCCCGAAAGCTTCTTCACTCCCGTTCCACCTGTGGTTCCGACTGCAACAACCCACATTCGTACGAATTTCGAACGATTTCACAACAAAGTACATGAACACATAAACAAATTTACACAACAAATGGCACGAAATAAGGATGCTAATGTACCTTGGCATAGGTTGAAATGGAGTTGGATGAGGGATCTCCTAGTGTAAAATTAAAATTTAGCTTAATGGCAGAAGTATGCATCGCTGGGTGCTCTCACCCTCATGCCTACCCATGTTTTATATGAGCTCATTTGCTGATTGTAATATTTTACAGTTGCAAATAAATTATTTGAATCATAAAAAATAAATAAATAAAAATAATATTAATGTAACGGCCGATTATTTAGTTACTTTTTCAAAATAATTTTCTCTCACCTTCCAGGAGGAGGGCGCGCAGGATCCACTAATGGTTGATAGTATCTATATTGATCATTCATTTCCGCTAAACCTTTATATTATTAAAGCAGATAAAAATAATGTACAACTACCTGTAAAGTTCACTGTCCGGAACTGCTGTTGGATGAAAAGACCAATGGACCGTTTCGCCGAAGCTCATACATAAGGAATATGTATTTTGAAAACAATTTCAATGGTCATAATGTAGTTGAAAGGCACAAAAGTGGAAGAGCAATAGTTCCAAGTTGGCATTGACTGAGGAATAAAGCGCTCCTCCAGCCGTGAGGACATCGGTCCCGAAGCCTGTAAAGAGGAATCGGATTTGAGGGCTCGGAGGGAAGGCCTCCCGCCGCTCCATTCTGCCCGGCACAACATGTGTCACTTCGTTATCCAGGGCGGTTTGTTCTAGCCGCACTAGAGTCGAGGGTGTCTTCGAGGGCTCTTGGTGGGTCGTTCTGGCGAATGATACATCTCTTATGGGTGTCCGTCTTCGGCTAATCACTAAGTGGTTCGAGCCATCGAGAATGAGTTCTGACTGATAAAATAAAGGATTGCTGCTGATAGGAATTTAAAAAACAATAGTCTCTGCTACAATTTCATTTATCTTTCAGTTAAATGTACCTAGTGTTACCCAAAATCGGTCTTGGTCTTACAAAGAGCCGCCTAACTGTTGCAAGACCAAGACCAGGACTGGTAAAAAAGATCGACTTTTCAATAAACATTAAGGTACAATAGATAATAATACTCGACAATTTTAGTTACTCTATGTTATATTGGTTGGTATAACCAATATACTTATAACCAAATAACTCCTCTAATTTTTCATTCGGGCTTAGTTAGGTTTCTCCTATCTAAAAAAATACTGTAATATCTCTATAGTAATAAGCTAATAAGTAACTGCAAGACTGTTGCGAAACTCTTGCGCAATACCAAGACCATGACCAAGACTGAGTTTGCAAGCAAGATCAAGAGTCGTCTCTGTCTCGCATTTGGGCAACACTAAATATATCTCACTTTTCTGGTTACAAATACATAAATGGATTCCTCATACGAATCATTCGCACAGTATTTCGGTCAGTGAAGAAATAGTGATATATTATAGAAAAGAATAAATGCAATACATTATGAGAGTAAGGTATTTTTTTCCCAGACACTAACAATATTTCATTATAAAAAATAATAATGCAATAAACATATTAACAAATTTCTACTTAAAGTGTGATTTGCTAATAACTCCCTCCTCCTCCTACCCCCGTGAAAATTTTAATCCAATGATATCCAATTCAGGGCATTTTTTATATGGTCAGTGGTTGGGATTTTCACATTTTTCTTTAGGATGAAGTCCTTTGTACTACTAGATCTTATGCATTTTAAGGGAGTTATGAAGAGTGTAAGGATTTTAAAAATTGGTAAGTGCTGAGTTGTTAATCTAGTGAAGAGGCTCACTATTTGTCTTGTGGCAGTCCAGTTAGTTCGTAGTCCTCAGTCTAGTCAACTCTGAGGCTTTTTGTAAGCGTTTGCCAACTCTTCGGCCGTCCCATTGGAGTTAGTGTCTTAAATAGTGGGTTATTCGCGTATTGCAGGCTGTCAAAAAATTTGGCGTGCCTGCATGTTATAAAGTCTGTCACAGTCGGTAGTTCTAAAGTCTTGTGCGGCTGGTGTGTTTTTGTCCTTTTTAATGACTTATGTCGCACAATACGTCCCAGCACTTCCTTCTGAAACTGCTAGAGCTTAGTTGCAGTTGAGGCTGATATATTTGATAGCATCGGGGCTTCATGAAGAAGGACCGGTCTTTAAACGCTTTTATAAATTAATAATTTGAGGCGGAGGAATATATTTGGTGAGGTCAACAGATGATTTAGACTGTAAGACTTGGTCACCAGTTTAACCAGCTTAACCTTCTTCCGGCAGTGGCGGAACAGTATTAGGTGCCTGTCAAGGATGACACCCAAGTACACTATGCTCTCTCCTTGCCTATTTGGTTTGCTCGCTACCCTATATATCTTAGGAAGTGGGCATTTATTCTTCTGGAAGGAATTATACAGTCGGCCTTCTTGCGATTAACTGTAATATTAAATCCTTCCAGTTTCTTTGTGATTTCTTCACAAAACTCCTCCACCTTCCGCAGAGCTCTCGTTGCGTTTGAGAAGCTACTGTAAATTGCAATATCATCTGCATATGCCACTACAGCAGCTTTGCTCTAACAGTTTCAGCCATGTACATAATATTGGAGATAACTCAGCCCCTTGGGAGATACCGCAGGTGATTGCCACATCTTTGGATAGCGCATTTCCAACTCTTGCCCTGATTTTAATAAGTCAGGAACTTATATTTGGCACAAAACTAATTTCGAAGACTAAATGAAATAGTATATGTGGGATGGGGTCGGTTAGCGATACTGCGGTGGTTTCCATAGAAATTCATTCATTTTCAATTAGTTTTTTGGGAATGATGCACATCTTTGGGAATGATGCAGTCGATAATTAAAACGATAATCAAATAGTCTTTTGAGCAAAAATAAAATAAACGTTTTATTTGTTCTTTGTGAACACTCACGATATGACATATGAAAGCTATCTATTTATATTTTATTGGTTCATCAATTTTTCAATTGTAAATAATGTAATAATAATAATAATAATAAAAGGCTTAGCGAACCCGAAGGTTCGATGCCGACACCACCAATCACTTATTACATACCTCCCTCCACCGTTCGCCGTCCAAACCCAGTCCCTTCAGACCGCCTTTAATAAAATCTTCCCACCTTCGCTTCGGTCTACCCCTCGGACGCTTACCATTCGGCACAGCAAATATTATATTAAATATTAGGAATTCTCTCGTTACTAAGCCCAGCAACTTTACAAGCCCATTTGATTCTCCGCGATGAAATTATCTCAATTATTGTAAATAATGTAAGGTATTTTATTTGTAAATAATGTAAGGTATTTTATTTTAATTTGTTTGTTTTTTTAAATGATAACGTAACATTTTATCTTAATAATCCACTCTAGACTTCCTATCATTGTTGCAGCTGAGATTTGTTTTATTTTTGTTACAAAGGGACCTATCGAGAAAGCCCGCTGCGATACAAGATGTTATTGTAGTCTTTTCGCCCCGAGGTGTCATATCACGGTTGGACTAGCCTATTGCAGCTACATATTGTTACCTTGGCACCCCTCGAACATCAACTCAAAAAGCCATCCACACAAGACTTTGTAAACCATAAAAGAAATGTTATGCTCAAGAGTTTTATTGTAGTTATTGAAACAAACATAATACTCTTGACTTGATTCTTAATACGATTGATTCCAGTTTGAGTGTATGAGCGTGGTAACAGACTGCTGGATATATCGCAATAATGAGAATTCCCTTGAGAAGTTATAGACAAAATGTATTTTTAACATTTTCTTTTTTATTAATTGCTCAAATAGTTCGATAAAAAATTACGGCATGAGGAATATAAAAAAAAACTGTAATATATTACAAATAGCTCTAACAAAAATGCCGAATAGTAAAATATATATTAACATCTTATTGCCTACATCTGTCGCCTCGCATTGGTTACTTGCTGGTAAATAGAAAAAAGTCGCTAAATTTCAGTATAATAAAATTCAAGTGATGAAAGAACGTCAAACAATTGAATGATTGATATTTCATTTTTGAAATAATAAAAACGATACATATTTAGCTACAAACTTGAAATAACAACACGTCTTGGAAGTGTGACCAGGGTAGCTTGACGTATACGGCTCCCAAACGCGATGCTATCAAAGTATCTCTCAGCTCTACTTCATAAACATCTATTTATGAGACATAATAAAATACATCATTAACTGCTAATATTTAAATTACAATACTAATACTTAAATATAATGTATTATTGAAGGAAACTAGTCGACATACCATGGATGATAAATATTCAGAACCCAGTCTTTTAAAAAAAAATTTTAATTTTTTATTTATTTTTATTTTATTTTATTTATTTATTTATTTTAGTGAACATTAAATTGTCATGGTCTATAGGTGTTTCACCTACGTCATTTCTGGAGGGACTGACTTATATCGTCCTGGTGGTGATATAAAATATAGTTATTAGCTTGTACTTGCATTTCCAGCTTCAAAACGTGTATCCAAGAAATATCTTTCCGATTTTTTCTCTAGTCCTGTCGTTTGTAAATAAAAGTATTTAAGTATTAGCATTATATATAATAATAATAACACATTATATTTAATCATAGATCATAAATATTCAGGACACGGTCTTTTTAAAAAAATTTAATTTTGTATTTATTTATTTGTGCCACCGTTTCAACTCAAACATGTGGGCCATCTTCAGGGCGTGGTTCGAGCACTGAATGATATCAAGCACTGACCTAAACGACGCCCCAAAAGATGACCCACATGTTTGGGTTGAAACGTTGGCACAAATAAATAAATACAAAATTAAATTTTTTTTTTAAAAGACCGTGTCCTGAATATTTATGATCAAGTATCTATTTCCTATCTATTTATTTTCTCAAATATTTGTAATTGGTTTATTGTATAGTCTAAGTTAATGTTTAGTTCTTTAATAATTTTATATTCTTTTTTTTTTTGATAATTAAAATTAATTGTATTTTCTTTGTTTTCTTATAAATCTAATTTCTTGTTTATAATTTTCATTTACTTTAACAGTTATTTAAATCAATAGAAATAAGAAAATTCATCATTAGTATTGATAATAGCCAGTTTTTTTCTTCAGTTTGTTTTCATGTTTTATGTATTATATTCTTTATTTTTTTTTAAAGTTTAATAAGGAATTGTAAAACCATATTCGAAAGATTAGGAAAAATGAATACTAAACGAGTAAGAAGGTTCGATAGGTTATGAGGTTAATTAACATATGTTTTAAATCCATAGGTTCCGAGTTCGTAGCTCACTCCGCGTCCAAATATCTTCTTTTTTTTTTTAATTAAATTTATTTATTGTTTTTATTATTATCGTTTTCGCTATTTCCAAATTCAACCAATTAAATAGCGTGGCTCCCTGGTAGATAGTTAGTAATATTAATTGACTCATGATTATTTTATTATTATTTTTTTTTTTTGCGATCCCTACCGTCTCCACTGAGCACCCAGCAAGTTTGTTGCGAAAACAATTTTCCAAATTAAAGACCGTAACAAAAGAAGTAAACAAATCAATATATTTACCGACGAATAATAAGTGAAAATTGAGTATATCTGTACTTTGGATCAAGATACTTGATATTATGGAGCAGATCCTTGAACGATCCGCCAAAGCTGCGTACTAAATCTCTAACCATCCATATCTACATATATGCGGTTGTGTCGAAGATTAGAGAAGGGAGCAGATGCTGAAGAGAACTGCAACAATAAGTCGCTCGCTGACCGTTCAATGGACGATCCCCCGCGAGGTTTACTTAAAGCGACCACTGACTGGAAGTGACACAATGGGGCCGCCGCTGTTCCTAACTAAGTAGTCTCAAATCCCGCCTCACTGCCTCTAAATATTTACACTAATTCCCCTCCCTGGGGCACAATCAAGGAGGCCCTGTAGTCTTCCGCTTCATTTCCGTCCGATTCAGGATGACGCCTCCTCAATAGATGCTAAGTGAAACGTGACGACCGGTCGCCCTTAACCAGAGTTCTAATTGCGAACAGAAAAAATCCGATACATTAGCAGTGGGAAAGGTCCGGAGGGCGAATCATGTCTAATGGTACAAGAGAATATATCGGCTTTGAATACTAAGCTGTGTTTGATGATTTCAGAAAAAATTAAAATTATGAAATAATAATATACAAAAATATATATTTATAAATGAAGGAGATGGTCCGGGGTGGCTATCATAAATAGGCTAAATAGTGACAAAACTATTTTATTAAAAGCCGACGTTTCGACCCGGCTTCAGGTCTTTTTCAGAGTTAGAACGAACAAGATATAAAAAGATATCGATATAGATATACGTTCTTCCCTTTTTTTTTTAGTTCTTCCCTACCTCGCCTTTTAGGCTATACGAGATTTTCCCGGGCCGAGGGGTGAGGGCGGGGAATTTAAAATCCCCTCCGGCACCGGGACGCGAACTCGAACTTTTTAAATCATCTCAAATCTGTGTTATCAGGTTGCCAGGCAACTAGCGGTGCTGTGCACTCGCTTTAGCCCATTCGGCCACCCCGCCCCCTTATACGTTCTAGCCCTGAAGAAGACCAGCAAATTCGGATTGAAACGTCGGCTTTTAATAAAATAGTTTTGCCACTACTTAGCCTATTTATGACCGCCACCCCGGACCATCTCCTTCCTTTAAAATGCAACGGTCAACTATTAAATATTCAATAATATATTCCTATTTTTATTTTAATTGAAACAACTATTTAATATATATATATGTATACATATAGCCATAGGCACAGATTTCGGAGGAAGGGGGGAGGCGATCGCCCTACTAAAAAATGTAGAGAGGGAACGAGAATACCGTTTCGCTCCACTAATATTTCGAAGAACAAAAATAAAATCAAAATCAATAAAAAATAATTTAAAAAAATTAATAGAATATACAATAAAATCAATTAAGAAAATAAAATTAATTGGTTAAAATACAACCAATAATTACGTGGAACACATCTTTGAAATGGACGAAACTGGATCGGATAACTTACGAGAGAAAGCAGGCGCGTTACGTGATAGCAGTTGTTCAATTACGTCATTTTAAAATGGCAGTATTTTAGTCTGGTTATACATAACATCTTGCAAACAATACGGTAGTTAATTGATGTTTGGTTTGGTTTAATTATTGTACATAGGTGTGAATGTGTTTTATATATTTCAATTTCATTTAGTTTCTCTCTATTTTGTATTTTTTTTTATTATTTTACTTTCTGCAACTCTTTTTCTTTTATCTCTATTTTAGTTATCATTTGTATGTATATATTGTGAAAATGTTTAATGTAGCCCTAATATTAATGCCTTCCAATGGGGCAGAATGTATTAAATATCAAATAAAAAAATTAAGTTTGGTTTAATAATGTGTTCCATTACTATTGCTAACTCTTATCGTTCATAAGAGGTTAAGGAAGAGCTAATGAAATTCGGACTAGTATTGATATAGAAAACAAAATCTGGGAGTACTTAAGTGGTTGAACTAAAATGGATATTGAGGCTAAATCAGTTAAAGACATACTATTATACATAAAATTTTCAAAAAATCCAGCAAAAAACAAATCTCATAAGAGCTTTAAAAAACACGTTATACAGAGTATTCAAATAAATTAGAACAAAATAATCGGAAACGATAAAAATTCAAAAGTTGTATATTGCAAATCATAATGTTTTTATTTGGCTAATGTTGGTCATCAGTTCTTAAGTTTTGACGTAGTAGCAAGTAATGAAGCATTAAGGCCTTTAATTTATTATGTGGATTTATTATAAAGATTAGGAACCCAGGTTAGGTTTTATAATCGTATTCAAGTTTTAAATTCTTGAAAAATAAATAATGAATAGCTAAAAAGGTATCGATTTGTTATAGATTTCAAATTTATCTTTTTTTTTTTTTTTTGAGTCCTCCCCTTCCTCGCTTTTAAGGTTATCCGGGGTTTTCCCGGGCCAGGTGTGGGCGGGGATTTAAAAGACTCGGGGCCGGGACGCGAACTCGTAAATATTTTATATCAATTGTCTCATATATCAGGATGCCGGGCAACGGCGGTGCTGTGTGCACACGTTTGCGCGTTCGGCCACTCCGCCCACACAAAATGTATATTTCAAACTTATCTGGATTAATATATATTAAAATAATCGTACATCATATACAATAATGAAGCATTAAGGCATGAAGCAACATTTCATTAAGAAAATTCATAACCAAGATATGTGCCTGCTCAAAAATTTAAAACTCCATCGAAATGTGTTCCTCTCAAAAAGTTTTATGGCGCAACTTACTCCATGATTTCTCTTCGGTCACCCCTAAATGAAAATTATTTTATGAGGAGTTGGTCACAATCTGTTTACTTTTAACTTACACGCTATATTCTCCTTTGTTTTCTATTTTTATTCATACATATTTTCTATTTTTGTTTGTATCTTTTATATATGTAATACTTGATATTTTAACTAAATAGTCACCCAGTATATATCTGATGTCATCTTATTATTTCATTATCAGACAACTGTTTCTTATTGAATATCTACTTATAATTAATATAGTACTCTCCCGGTTATTCGTCCCTGTCTGGACCTATACATGAACAGAGACTAACCATTTTTTCATTTATTGAGGTATTTATATTCTTAGTTGCAGCGGTAGTATCAGCTCTTAATTATCATATAAGTAGATAGATATAAATTTATTTGTTTTTGGGGGGTACCCCATACAAATAGAGTCTAGCTTGACTATTCTAGAATAATATGGTTTTACAAGTTATATACATATCAATTAAAATTTACAATATTTTACGTTTAGAATGGGTTTTACAAAACATGGATATCAATAAAAAAAAAAAAAACGATTACTGCTTAATAATAGTTTTATGAATCTGTTATTATGGTAGAAACAATAAAAAATAAAAATACTTTATATATATATAAACTTTATTTAACATATCTATACAATCGATATTCAATATGGTGTCGATGTTGTGGTTATCAGAAGATTCTGAGATGAAGTTTTGAAGGAATTTTTGTCTATAGTCATTGTATGCTGGGCAGTGAAGGAGAATGTGATGTAGACTATTGTAGATAAATTGACTGCATGATATACAGGTTTCATGAGACTCGATCGAAAAAGTTGTGCTTTTTGCATAGATTATGTTGTGGGTTTGCAACGCTTAATTGACTGACCCATCTCAATTTCTTTATATGTACTTTGAATGTAAGGTACGTTTCGGGATCGGAAGCATTGTAACTACATAGTATTCTGTATAAAGGGTAGTTAGTTGAGTTTAGAGCTCTTTGTATGTCGGCTGAGAAATAATGGTTGTGTGCTTTTTTCCAGTATGTCGTATTTGTATCGAAGAAGTCCGTTTGTGAGGTGAACAGAAAGCTCTTCTGCAAAGGCATCAAGCTCGGCTATTGCTCTAAATTGAGACACCCAATTGAAGTGTATGTCAGGCTTATCCTTGTCTAATGATTTAAGTCTATTAAAACAGAATTTTGGGAGTAGCTCTTCTGGCATGAACTCGAGCTTGGTCCATAGACTAGTAATCTTTTTTATCACTTGCATGCTTAATGGTTCTCTTCCTGTTTCGAGGCGGACTATATAGTTTGGGGTATTCCTGGGCCAACCAAACAGTTGCTTTAAAAATTTAAGTTGGACCGTTTCGATTGCCTCAAGATAATTTATCATAAAACTTTAAGTTTAATAAATCTTCCACCTTACCAATCAAGGCTGATTAACTTTTTCTTAGTATACTGCAGTGATAAATGAGTAATGAGGGTTAAACAAGGAATTGAGCTGATCAGGATCATGCTTAAATACTAGGTCTTCCCTAGTCATAGCATTGATGGGTCAGGTACCCATTCTATTTAAACCTAATCATCTCGCTAATCTGTCAGTGAGCCAGACTTGGTTGTTTCTGGATAAATTTAAAAAGTTGAAGTAACGGGATCAGTATATTCTTTCACACTCAATCGTAAGATATGTATGGCTGCCTGGGGGAGTACGAGACGTGAAGAGGAGATAATTCTAAACGCCGTGGAAGGTCCTTTTCTACAAACAATCATCAACGAGCATCAAAGTTTGCTCTGCCCTTTACAAAAGGACAGTATGAGCCAGCTCGGAGTCAGCAAACAGTGTATTAGCATAGAAAAGGTTCTGGCCAGTCAGTGGGAGCACGATCTGTACACAGGGGCCAATATTGTCCTTGGGGTAGCCCCGCTCTGTAACCGAGTCTTCGGTTAGGTCCTCAGCCTTCTCCTTCCTGTATCCCATTATCCTGTTATTTGAGAACGGTATAATAAAATAAAAGAAATTTAAAAAATAATTAGGGAGAAGAACGAATTAATATTAATGGCCAATCCGCTTACAGAGATAAGGGAAAAAAAAACAGAAGTTTCATATGGAAAACTCTTATTTCATTATGTTATCTGGTCACAGCGTTAACATAAAAGTACCTCTGAGGTAGTCTGCCATGTATAGTAGACATCCGCTTAACCGACTCTACGGATTATAACCAGCGGTAAAGGTAAAAAAAAATTTTTTAACATCCTTAAAAGAAATTATAACTTTGTGAGCTTCTCATCCATTATGAACATTTAGCATGACTATGAAAAATACGCGAGTTAAGTTAGAATATTTTTAGCTAATTTTATGCGATTCCTGCTTTGTTTTTTTCCCAATGATAGACATATTAATAAATCAAGGAGTGTCAAGAGGAGGGTGGTTCGGATTTTTTGGACAGAAACAGGTTTTGGATTTGGAGGAACTATGAAACCAGAAAACTAGAAGAAAACAATGTAAATTACACAGTAAGTGTTAATGAACTACATTTTTTCTAATTTTACTTTCGCTTGCACAATTTTAATAAGAAGAGATGGCGCATACCTCTCTCCCAAGAAATTGTATTAATCTCATCTTATTAATAACGGTGCAAGCGGAAGTAGAATTCGAAAATAGTAGATCAGATGCAATTGCACTTGTGAAATGGTCCATGTTGTCTCTCATGTTGCTTGGTTCGAAATTTCTACAAATTGAAACACTATAAAAATATGGTTGGCTTTTATAGGAACGTTGGCTTTTAATTCTCCTAAAGTGCTGGTTATGGCGAGGTAAGAACATGAAGATGTCAAACAGCGAGACACTGGAGGTAGTGAATGAATATGCCTACTTAGAGACCGTAATTAGTAGCTCGGGTAAGATAGATGCCGAAATATCAAATAGAATATGTAAGGTGAATCAAGTGTATTATCAGATAACTAATAGCATCATCGGCCACCACAAAGTAGAAAAGAAGACCACAATGCATGTATATAAGTCTGTTTACCAACCTACAATCACCTATGGCGGAGAAAGTTTTACAGGAGACAGTATTACCACTATAGGGGGAGACAGTTTTACCACTATTTAGCCTATTTATGACCGCCACCCCGGATCATCTCCTTCCTTTATAAAAATATGGTTTCTTTCAAAAATTCTAAATCCCGTAAAAATGAGCCTCCTTCAAAAACTTTGATGCCGAAAGTTAAAACTATCTTCCGACTACCTTCTGGGCCCTACTAGTCGATACTATCTCGTTTCCTTGGCAAGTACATAATTTCTGAATACATGTTTTATGGATTCGGCAACTAACCATGTTTGGTTCCAACAACGGAATCGTACAATGAAAGGTGTAAATTTGTTTTCGGCAGTGTGGTCTATTAGTTTTGCCGGGAGTGGCACAACAGAGCGGCTGCGCAAACAGACTAATGTATGTTTGCGATGAGCAAAGATGGCGGCCACCAGTGTTACCCGATGAGGTGAGAAAGGTACACAGTATAATGTAGTTTAGTCAACACGGTACGGTTGGCTCACTGTTTGACATTCCAGATGCACGGCTTTTTGCTATGCCCAGTTCCAGGATGATACTACCTGTCTCTGTTTGGATAAGAGTCGTGGCCAAGTTTATTCAGGATCTTCCTCCTCCAACAGCCATCTCTGATAGCCATAAAAAATATTTCTTACAATCACATCGGTTCTTTCTTATTGTCATCATGAAGCGCGGTTGAATGGGCCTAATTGGAAGTATTGAATTAAAAGGGATGATCATTATCTTTCATAAGGTTGTAAGTTTTAAATTTCATAAGGTGGAAAAAGAAACGTAACCGATGGACCATGCATACATTGTTAAAAAAAGTTATAAATCTCGTTAATCTGAAATAATGGGGCCATTGCTATTCCTGATAAATCGACAATTTTGGTTTTAAAACCAGTTTGTAACCATGTTTTAAAAAAAAAAATCTTATTTTTCATAAGTTTGTAATGCCAGAAGTGATGTATTAGATATGTTTGTTTCAAAACCTTCTAGATCCTCTAAAAATCAATGAAAAAATCTCCACAAAAACGCCATAGGAGCAAACCTATCAAACAGCTGCTATTGTTGTTAATCTTTTTATTCTTTATCAAAATAGTCAAAGTTTAGATAGTTTGAGTCCGAAATCCTTTCTTTAAATATTTTCTCTACTTTTAAACTTTTTATAATGGGAAAAAAATCAGAAATTCAATTAATGGCTCTAACGATTTTGATTAAACTCAGTATATCAATGTATTATTAAACATTTTTTAATATAATGTAGGTTTTATTCTCATTGATGTTCTTTAACAGGGCTTAAACGGCTAATTTTCAATATGAGCTTCTTCTAAAGTACCTTTAATTTTTTTCATTTGAAATATTAATCTTTGATACAACAAATATTTAAATATAAAATATGAAAGAATTTGATAACTAACCAAAGGAGATATAAGAGATCGTAACGGATAATAGTTGTAAAGGAAGAACCAAAGAAATGCGAGCGCGTCCGTGCACACCCGAAAGCGTACATACGTAACATGAGCCTAATATAATACGGACTCCAGCAATAAAATGTATATATACATGTGCGGTTTTCATAAATGCTATTTAATTATATAAAAGCGGTATTATTTAATATTTAATTGTATGGAATACAGAGATTGAAAAATTAAAATTTGTCTGTATAAGGATATTTAAGCAAATAAAAATACCCTCAATGAAATTTAAATAAATATAGCGGCTATTATTTTTACTTTCACTTTTTCTTTGTCTGAAAATACTTATTTGTGATTAGAAGAGGGTGGTAAGTGAAAGTCGTGTGATGGGCGCACCAGTTTTTTTTTTATATGCTTAAATTAGGAGCTGTATTTTATTTATCAAGGGATAGATTGTTGGGCTCATCAAATTCATACTACCTTCAATGACATATGCTATCAATGCAACCAATCAATCAAAAATGTAGTTCAAGCCTCTAACCACACCTTCTTATCTCAAAACGTGTCGAGGCATAATTTTTTTATTTTCCAATTAAAGTTTTTTTTCCAAATCTATCTCTTATCGAACGTAAAATGACGAAATGTTAGATTAAAACTTTGTAAAATCTTCTTATAGATTTTTCTCAAACTTAAAGTTGCTCATTCTGGTCCTCACTGCCTTTTATGTAAAGAAATAGAAAAATATACTAATGAATGAATGCATAAGCATTAAAGATGAATACGAATCTTTTTTAAGTACAATTAATTTGATAAAAATACCAGTGAAGCAGCTGAGCTTAATATAATAAAAGGCTCTGGAATCTCTTAGAGTCTTTCTTTTCCTTCCAAGAGTGGAAAATTGGGTACGCCAGTATTTAGGTTGTTATTTTGATTAGTTCCTTTTTGTTTATAGTGCATAGAGTGAATGATATATTCTATCAATATTACTAATGTCCTTAAGTGTGATAAAATGTAATATTACTCAATAAAGAAATATGAAAAAAAAAATTATTGAAAACTCACAGACAAAGAACACATTTTATAACGATCAATTTATTATTTTTAATTTTACTAACGTATATCATAAATATATAGACAGTAAGAAACTATTAGAATCATGAAAATTTTCTAATCTGTTTTTAATGTAAGTACAAGTTTTTAAGTTATCTAAATCCAAACAAACAAGTTTCACGAAGTGGTGTTTGCCTGTGTGTATGCCTAGCTAAAAATCTAAAAGTCTTACAAAATTTAAGTTACATATTGATGGTAGATATGTTCCTGAGATGTTGAAGCTAATTTTTCACTTAAATCGACTAACTAGAGTACCAGTTTATAAGATCGACTTTCAGCTTTTTTATGTATATATTTTACAAAAATGTATATATTTATTATCCTCGCTATATCAATGTACTATCAAACGCATCCAATCCTTCCAG
Source organism: Nezara viridula (assembly GCA_928085145.1). Lineage (NCBI taxonomy): Eukaryota > Metazoa > Arthropoda > Insecta > Hemiptera > Pentatomidae > Nezara > Nezara viridula. The sequence continues at coordinate 58,958,557 of OV725081.1, read as the reverse complement.
TCCAAAGTCCTTCGAACAATAGTCAATGCTCCATATTATGTCACGAACAAGACCCTACACCATGACCTTAACATCCCATATGTCCATGACATCATCCCATCCAGATTCTCCAACTTTCACCAGAACCTCATTCATCATCCCAATCCTCTAGCGCAATCCCTATCCAGCTCCGAGCATCCATACCATCCCCCTCGAAGGTTGAAACGACAGTGGCCTCGAGATCTTTTGTAAACATGCCTTTGGAGTCCTGGCAATAGCCAGCTTCTCCACTCATGTCCTGAGCGTCTGTGGCTGTAGTGCCCTCTTTCAGTCTTCACTGGCTTCTAATACTAGTGATGCGGCTGGAAAAGTGGCACTGGGATCTTCCGGAGTCTTGCTTTGCCTTCCGCGTGTGGAGGGAAAAGCCTGGCTCGGAGATTCTTGGGCAAATGTATATATTGTATATAGTTATGATTGTGTTTAGAAGTTTTCATTTTATTTTATTTGTTTATTTTTATTTTTTATTTTTATTTACCTTCTTCATCAGTATTATTTATTTACTTCTTATATTTATATTTATTTCTTTATTATTTGTATATATTGTATGAATGAGAACTTTTAGCCCTAATGCTTATAGCCCTCCAGAAGTGGCTGATTGTATTATTATTCAATAAATAGATTTTTAAAAAAATATATATCAATGAACAATTTAATGGTTTTAAATATCAGCTAGGTCTCATCATCATTGAAAAAGTCTGGCAGAGTTTAAATGCCGAACTTCCAAAATTTCTTCTCTCATTGTTAGTGGTGAGAAAAAATATACAAATTTAATCTATGAAAGAATTTAATAATTAACTAAATTATATATAAGCGAAAAATATTTTTCAGGTTGAATATGAAATTCTAAAAATAAGAATTGTAATATAAACTTAAAAATGGTATGATGACGGAAAATGGCAAAAGAATGAAAAATGTTGCAGTTGTTAATAAAAATACGTGTTTCTATTACTTTTGTTATGTTTCTATATAATAAAAGCTATTTATTTGTAAACAAGCCATTACATAGTTACCAGTAATTAATTGCCTACCTAACCTCTAGTTAGGACAGGTAGCATTCAGGATTAGGCAAAAAGGGACCCTTTTCTTGCCGAACCAATTGCCACAACGTACCAATACCGGTACTAGTCGGTGGGCCAGACCCCCCTTACCGTACACACTCCCTCTCCCCACATCCCTATAAATTGCATATCGTTGTGTTCCTTGTAACTATTTATTTAAAAAAAGCCAATATTCCCATAAAAAAAAAGTGAACGCACAGCCCCAAAATGGCTTCCAATCAAATGGCGGACTGACGACTTTGACTTTAGTTAGTTTTTTGGTCACTGAGAATCAGCATTTGGCCTAATTTCGTCATAGTTGGTCTTTTATTAAAGCTGGAAAAATCATAGAATAATAAAAATTGAAAAATGTTAAAAAATAATTGGTTACAGGTCTCTACCACACCATTCAGTACTCAAAAATAGTATAGTTATAATGCTATAATAACGTTTTTGGTATATTATATTGATCGTATTAACGAACAAATATTAATGCAATAAATTAAACAATTAAACAATTCTTTTTTTGATTTATTAATATTTATTTTTATTTTTTTTACTTCCTTTATTCTATACGTATGTCGTTTAAGAAGACCTCTAATGTAATAATGATATGAAATGATATGATGAAATGATATAATTATAATAATAAAACTGAATTCAAAAATACTGGCAATTTAACACTTTGTTTTGTATATTTACTGATTCTTAGAGATAATTTAAATTGTATATACTTCCCCGGCAATGAGTCATATTAACAGATGTTTTATAAAATAAAATAATATATACTTAATCTGAACTACAAATAATGAATAGTTGATGGGTTGTTTATTAAAAGGTATGATAATGTTGTATTCCCATTCGTTGTATTAAGAATTTTCTTTTTCTCATAAATGGTTCTGCAGAACCTCAATTATCTCCCTTCCGGGGTATTTAATGAATTCCGGAGAGATTTTCACTTACATTCCCTAACAACGTGCTTTGAGATATTCCTCTTAGATAGGTAGATAGGTAGGACAGTTTTCCTGAGACTTGTTTACCGTATATTGTTTCCAAGCTTTCTTTTTGTTCGTTCCTGCACATTTTACTTCTGATTTTCTTCTTAGTGTATATACCGTGCATATACCATTCATATATATGTACATATATGCATATATGTGGCAGTATCCAGTATCAAAATCTAAAACCGGACCACATTTCATCTGTATTCATTTCTAGATCTAAGAGCAAGTCTATCGATAAGAGCAAGTCTGGTCTAAGGTCAAGCAAGTCTGCATATAAGGTTCTTTTCTCGGGATCTCGCAGGGCTGCTGTATTGATCCTTTTGGTTTTCTCTTGATCGGCTTAACAATTAGGGTATCTGCAATCACAAGCAAATGGTCTACACTGAGTTCTGCACCTCTTATTACTTTTATATCTGCAAAATAGCATCTTATATCATTAGTGTAAATGAAGTAGTCAATGATGCTGTTCATGTTCCTTTCCTGAGCAGAGAATATAATTTTATGCACATCTTTATGTGGGAAATACGTATTGTCTATTAATAGACCAGAGTCTATACAGAACTCAATGAGTCTCTGTCCATTTCTATTTTTAGTTGTTTTTCCTTCATACAGTCCCATTGTAGCACGCTTTCCTCTATTATCTTTTCCAATCCTAGCATTTAGGTCTCCCATCATTACTACTTCTTTTCCTATGTGGTGACTTCTACTGGTTTTCCTTTAAAGTTCGGCATAAAATTGCCCTTTGTCGAAGATATTGGCAACTAGCGGATCCAGGATTTAATTTTGGGGAGCTTCAGCCCGAAAGATTCTTTTTTCATATACATATAACGATAATTAATTTGAAAAAAAAAAGGAAAGAAATTAACTACCTATATTAAATAGTGTTTAAATGGTCCTTGAAGTCTTATTAAATATCACTAGCGGATCCAGGATTTAATTTTGGGGGGGAGCTTCAGCCCGAAACCTTTTTTTTTCATAAAAATAACGATAACTACTTTGGAAAAACAGAAAGAAACTAACTACCTATATGAAATGGTGTTTAAGTTATTCCTTAAGTACTTTCAAATTTAATTAGACGAACAATAATACTTTAAGAGGTAATTTAAAAAAAAAATTTCCCATAAAACATGGTTATATTTTTCCATTTTGGAGGGGGCTTCAGCCCGAAAGCCCTCCCTCCCCCGTAGATCCGCCCGTGTTAAATATAATTGCACGAACAAGGATACTTTAAGAGATAGTATTTAATATTTTTCCTGTAAAAGATGGTTATATTTAACCATTTTTGGGGGGGGAGGGGGGACTTCAGCCCGAAAGCCCTCCCCCCGTAGATCCGCCTGTGTCTGTAGGTGCATTAAAGTAACCCTGGCTATTGACAATTGTATATCGACAGTAAGAATTCCATTTACCAACCTTTGAATAAATGTTGTCTTTAAATACAGATTCCTTCTTTTGCTCAGATTCCTTTTGATACTCCTGAATATATAAGTGTATTATTCTTGTCTATTAGATTCTCTCCACTACCTTTTTACACGGTGGGCCAGACCCCCTTACCGTGCACCCCTCCCACATCCCTATAAATTGCATATCGTTGTGTTCCTTGTGACAATTTATTAAAAAATAGCCAATGTTCCCACAAAAAAAAGTGAACGAACTGCCCCAAAATGGCGTCCAAACATGGCGGATTGACGACTTTGACTTTAGTTAGTTTTTTTGTTACTGAGAATCAGCATTTGGCTTAATTTCATTATAGTTGGTCTTTCATTAAAGCTGGATAGTCAGAGAATAATAAAACATGAAAAAATATTAAAAACTAATTGGCTTAGGCATTAAAAAAAATCGGTAAAGTCAATTTATTTTACAAAAAAATTTTCAAGTTGAAAATCAAGCGTCGTTTGTAATTAAACGGTCAACAATAATGCAAAACGTGCTGAAATAAAACATCTGGAGAATACATTTCTCTTTCTAAAACACTGATTACTTTTTAAAATATTTGAAGTAGTTCCGTATAAAATGTACTTGAGCGGCAGAAAAGCGCTACTGGCGTGGGTGCCCACAGGCCTCTACCACACCACTCAGTACTCATAAATGGCTTAGTTATAGTGCTATAATAACGTTTTTGTTATATTTTATTGATTATATTAACGAACAAATATTAATACAATAATTTAATTGTAAAAAATAATTTTTTTTTTAATTTATTATTTTTGTTTTTATTTTTCATTATTATTTTTTTTTAATTTAACTTCATTTATTCTATACGGAGATCGCATAAGAAGGCCTCTATTATAAAAATTATAAAATTATAATAATAAAACTTAATTCAAAAATACTTTGCAGAATATCTTGATTTTTTTATTTAATATTTGCAATTTAACATTTTTTTTATATATTTACTGATTCTTAGAGGTAATTTAAATTGTATATACTTCCCCGGAAATGAGTCATATTAATATCTGTTTTATAAACTAAAATAATATATACCTAATCTGAACTGCTTTTAATGAATAGGTGATGGATTGTTTAGTAAAATTGTTATATCGCTATTAAAAAAAACATTTTTATTTCCTTTATTTTATTCGAAAGTTGGACCATATAAAAAATAGGAACCTTTAATATTAAAGTGCATTATTCCCTCTGCACAAATGAAATATGGAAAGGGCGAAGCTATAAGTTCTTCTATGTAACTGGAACTGATTGTTAGTATTTGGTCTCAAAATGAGGGAAAACGCGAAATTGAACCCAAACATTGGAAAAATACATTAAGCGAACGACAGTGCCAAAATTTCGGAAAAGAAAACAAGGATCAGTATCCATTATATGGCTAAACGAATATACAGTAGACAGATGAACAGAATATTTCAAGATGCTGCTAAAAGAGGGTAAAAATGCTTGATGGGTTTGGATGATGTTAAGCAGGTTTATTATGGTGAAGAACACTTTATCAGCAAGAAAGATTTGCTCTAAGCAATTGGCAAGCAGGTCTGGAGGAAGTAAACGAGGTTGATAATGATGTTGATGTAATGTAAGGTATATGTTGATAATGTTGATGTAAACCACTTTATTTTAGATTGCTATTGAAGTTGTACATTGGGACTATCTTCACTTTGAAGCAAGTTATACAGAGGTCTATTGATAAAAGGAAATAGCTCTGCTCTTCTTTAGTGCAATTGCAAAAGATTTTTGAATGAATCTGAAAGGAAAACGAGCTTTTGTGAAAGACTAGTAGATATTCGATCAATCCAAAGTGTGAGGCACTAAGCAGATAGAGAACCATTTTTGTTTCTCTGTGGACTTCTCTATAACCTACCTTAAAGTGAAGACAGTCCCAATTTGCAACTTATGCTCCAATGTGCAACTTGAGTTTCTCAATCCATATCGCTCAGGCAATCGACAATATTTCTAATTTTAGCTTATACGATTCTTGAGTAGACTTTCTTTGGTACTATAAACAGTAAGGAATCTCGAATAACATTTCCTAGTATCTCATTTCCTGCAAAGAGACAAAACTACAGTCCTTTCATATAATTTTCTAATACATTTGTAGCCTTTGTACAGCATTTCAGGTTACTTCGTCCAGACCAGCTAACTTGCCAATTGCCTAGAACAAATCTTTCTTGCTGATGAAATGGTCTTCACCATAATAAACCTGCTTAATATCATCCAAACTGATCAAGCATTTTTACCCCCATTTAGCAGAATCTTGAAATATTCTGTTCATTTGTCTACTATATATTCGGTTAGCCATATAATGGATACTGATCCTTGTTTTCTTTTCCGAAATTTTGGCACTGTCGTTCGCTTAATCTATTTTTCCAATGTTTGGGTTCAATTTCGCGTTTTCCTCTCATTTTGAGACCAAATACTAACAATCAGTTCCAGTTACAAAGAAGAACTTATAGCTTCGCCCTTTCCATATTTCATTTGTGCAGAGGGAATAATGCACTTTAATATTAAAAGTTCCTATTTTTTATGATATGGTCCAACTTTCGAATAAAATAAAGGAAATAAAAATGTTTTTTTTAATAGCGATATAACAATTTTACTAAACAATCCATCACCTATTCATTAAAAGCAGTTCAGATTAGGTATATATTATTTTAGTTTATAAAAACAGATATTAATATGACTCATTTCCGGGGAAGTATATACAATTTAAATTACCTCTTAGAATCAGTAAATATATAAAACAAAATGTTAAATTGCAAATATTAAATAAAAAAATCAAGATATTCTGCAAAGTATTTTTGAATTAAGTTTTATTATTATAATTTTATAATTTTTATAATAAGAGGCCTACTTAAGCGATCTCTGTATAGAATAAATGAAGTTAATTAAAAAAAAAAATAATGAAAAATAAAAACAAAAATAATAAGTAAAAAAAAATTTACAATTAAATTATTGTATTAATATTTGTTCGTTGATATAATCAATAAAATATAACAAAACGTTATTATAGCACTATAACTAAGCCATTTATGTGTACTGAGTGGTGTGGTAGAGCCTGTGGGCACCCACGCCAGTAGCGCTTTTCTGCCGCTCAAGTACATTTATACGGAACTACTTCAAATATTTTAAAAAGTAATCAGTGTTTTAGAAAGAGAAATGTATTCTCCAGATGTTTTATTTCAGCACGTTTGCATTATTGTTGACCGTTTAATTACAAACGACGCTTGATTTTCAACTTGAAAATTTTTTTGTAAAAAAAATTGACTTTACCAATTTTTTTTTAATGCTTAAACCAATTAGTTTTTAATATTTTTTCATGTTTTATTATTCTCTGACTATCCAGCTTTAATGAAAGACCAACTATAATGAAATTAAGCCAAATGCTGATTCTCAGTAACAAAGAAACTAACTAAAGTCAAAGTCGTCAATCCGCCATGTTTGGACGCCATTTTGGGGCAGTTCGTTCACTTTTTTTTGTGGGAACATTGGCTTTTTTTTAATAAATTGTCACAAGGAACACAACGATATGCAATTTATAGGGATGTGGGGGGGTGCACGGTGAGGGGGTCTGGCTGACAGACTATTTCTTTTCACTTCACTTATATCCAGGATATCCACTCTGTATTTTTTCATCTCCTCAACTATCTCTACTTCCTTTCCTGTAAGTGACCTTATGTTCCAAGCTGCTAAACAAAGTCCTTAACCGCGCCGTGTCGTAACCATTTATTCTGTCCAAATATAATAATCAAGTAATAATAATTCTTGAATAATTAATCAGAAATATTTTTTTGTCATCTCTATGATATATTTTGTGTCTGGACTTGTAGGAGGAGAATTGTCAACTATGAGCAACAGAATATCTTTAATTCCGAAATTAATTAGTAATTTAGGCTTGCAAAAAAAAAAAAAAAAAAAAATATATATATATAATATATATATATATATAAATAATATATATATATATATAATATAATAAATTACAATATTTCGTTAATCGATCTTTATATATTATAACTTAAGATAGTAATTATAGTTGGTTAATAGGTCATGAGCTACACATCAATATACTAAAACTGCTCCTATTTATTTTTTTTATTCAAACGTTACAATCCCTGTATTTAAAAGTAAATAATGGGACCCTTTTCAGTTTTGGAAAAATAATACCCATCATTGGTACAACAATTAAAAGTTTTCTTACATTTTAACAATAATATCAAATTTATCTTACTTGCTCTAAATTGAGCAACGACACCCCAAGTCGGGCAGCACGATGAAGTCACAACAGTACCGCCACAAGACATCACAAGCTCGAGAATAATACCGCTACCAACAACAATAGTGGTCTCAACAATCTCTAGTTGTAATTAAAATATTAAAATTGCCATAAATAATGAATTAAAACAATCTTACATGTATTTCAAACTTACGCCATATTTCTTAAATTTAAATGTGATAACAATAAAATAAAATAAACACGGCTAATCATTATATATAATAATTCAATAATAATACAACATTAATGTGGTTCCTACTTCTGTCAATTGTCTTCCACTACCAGTAAATCAAAAACACCAATAAAGCACCTATTATCCAACTATAATTAGTATCTTAAGTTATACATATATATATAATGTAGGAACCACATTAATGTTGTTTTATTATTGAATTATTATATATAATGATTAGCTGTGTTTATTTTATTTTATTGTTATCACATTTAAATTTTAGCAATATGGCATTAGTTTGAAATACAGGTAAGATTGTTTTAATTATATACATATATATATAAAATAACCGGTAAATATAGAAAGGATTTAGAATTTTTTAGATAGTTTCGACAGCTTATTCATGAAGCTATGATCCAATAATTTCATATATTTGTATCGTTAATATAAACTGTAAATTACTATATCCTTTTAATAACAGTAAATAAGTTTTTTTTTTTTTGTAATTTAAAATCACCACTACAACATTAATATAGTCTCTGGTCGCTTGCCTCTACAGGGACAAGCATAGCATATATATATAAAGCTTTCGAGCAAATTTCCCTTAACAAAATTAAATCCTAGACCCGCTACTGCATAGACATAAATGTTTAATAAGACTAAAATTCTAATACCAGGACTTATATTGACTACACTTTATTGTTGCTCATAAAATAGAGACTATCAAGGAAGAGCTTAAACTACCTGCTGGAGGGAAAACAAGCAACCCGACTTGTTTGTTAAGGATGGTCCGCCATGGCAGCTAAGACCTCTTCTGGCATTTGTTTCTTCAACAAACACCTCGCTCCTTAAAATTAAACCCAATGACCTGGTTAGACTCCATCGCTTTGTTGTTCCTGTTGTTGTTGTCCCTGTACAAATGTTTTTATTCTAATATGGAGGAATTTCACTTCAGATGAACGCAGTCATTTTTGAACAGTGCTTCCGAGAACCTAACATATATTGAATAGAGCGATTCTTTGGAATGGGACGGTTAGATGCGTTTGCTCCATGCTGGTATATGAATCAGAAACAATTAACACGTATCAAGTGAAGATAAAATATATCTTGGTTGTGTGCGAACGAATTTCTGATACCGCCTAAACAACTTCATTCAGAGGGTTGTGATATTTTGTATGATAGTGATATTATTGTTTTTTTTTTGTTTTATTAAGAAATAATTCATTTTCCACGCTTAAGGGTACTGAGAATCAATGCTGACTAATGCATCATGTGATCATTGTTGTTTCTATAGTGCTCTTGAGATCAGTGTGTTTCATAACTTCCTACTAAGAGTTCTACAAAGAGTAAATTGAACATTTATGTTATCTTATCTTTATAGTTAAATAATGAGTTTAGAATTATTCTGAAGTATATCTATTACTGCTACCTAAACCCTGTCCGTTACTAGAACAATTGAATTTCGGCGTATCCAATACTACTGCAAAAAAAGTGTTGTTGTTTTTTTTAAATGGAGGTTATATCTGCACAACTGGATATTTTTTCAATTTTAAAGTGTTAAATAGAAAAATGATACCTTAGAGATTCTAAACGTCCAACGGAAAAGTTTATAACTATAATAATTACGGCGAAATAAGCTAAAAATGACAAAAATTCCTTAGCTAAGTCCATCACTGCTGCGTTTACCCTAATACTTTTCTCAGAAATCCATATTTAAAAAATTTATTAAGAATATAATTATTGAATTCTGCCCGTAGCAATTTTTATTTTCTATCTCTTTTGACATTTTCTCGAAATTCGCTTTCATTACTAATTATTACAATAACATAATATATTATATAATACACAAATGAATAATTACTAGACACCCTTATCCTCAGTGAGCTAATAAAGAATAGAATATAGTAATTTAGCTGCCGTCATTAATGAGGGCGTTCCTTTTAATCATAGCCACTTCTCTCTATGAGAACAATTATTGCCCATTACTACAGCCCGCTGGTAACAGGAATAATAGACTATAGGAATGGTAATATTTAACAGTAGATAAAGAATTATTTTTTAAATTCTTAACAAAATATACTTTTGATTCATACAAACAATTATATTGTCAGGAAGTCAGTAAAAAGTGATTTTTATTATACAGGATGTTTCGTAATTACACGGCACTATTTTAGGTATGCGTTCACTAACATCAAAGGTTACATATTTATTATTTATTTACTATATTAAGACTAACTGTACAAAAATTAACGTGTTTAATACTAAATAACAGGTTTTAATCACCTGATAAACAAATGAACGATAAGCAGTGACAGTCAGTGTTGCCGATTGTACGAGGATCCTCGTATTTGTAGGAGGTTATGACGTAATGTACGAGGTACGAAGATAGATCAGCCTCGTACCTCGTACATAAGTTTTGCTGACGTTTGCAATACAAGGTTATATTTTTATGAATGAAGTTTAGAATTGTTTTACGGTTACTTTGTCTGTATTATTATTTATGTTGATATGAAAGACTGAACTTCTGTTGCTTTATAGACAAATAAATTGCAATTATATCTTCTTTAATTAGAGTATGATTATTATTTCCTTCATAAAACTATGATTGTATATATATGTTTTTTTTTTTAATTTTCTAGAAAATAAAATTTAAAAAAAAATTTAGATTTTATTCAGTATATAATAAAATATAAGAAACCATATCCATTATTTCCTTAATTAAACTTTTTTTATAAATATGTATTTTTTAAAATGTGTTGTAAAAGAAAATTAAACAGAAATTTTTACCGTCATTTTTATCGAGCGTAAAATAAAATACGAGAAAGTATATCCATTATTTCCTTCGTAATTATTATTTCCTTCATAAAACTGTAATTGTAAATATATTCTAGATAAATTGAATTTTTTTTTAAATTATTACCGTAATTTAAAAAATTATTTTCGATATTTAATCGAGTAAAGTAATTAATTGAAAAATTAACTCGTATTCATAATGAACCCATCTTAAATAATTTTTTTCAGTGGTCCACATTTATTTTGTGCGATATATAATTGTAAGCTAAATACTGAAACAATCACAATCTATTATTTTTTTATATTATAATGGATATCTCTAAAAGCATCAATGCCCCAATAATTAATTTTTATTAACCTTCCAGAACCACTAATATCCTTTCATAAAAGTAGTTGTTTTGTTTTTAGAAAAAAGAAAAAAAATTAGTCCTTCCCCCTAACTAAATCTTGGATCTACATATGAAGAGTACTTTAAGAAGTTTATTTAGCTATTTTAATTATTATATAACGTGTTCAGTAGTTTATAAAAATATATAAACTTTTTTATATATTTTATTAAGCTAATTTTACTTCTTGGCCCATTAACTTAAAAAAAAAGTAATGTAAAAAGGCTTTGAAATATATGAATGGAGGTAAAAATAAAAATTTCTGATCTAATTTTACTATAAAAAAAAACAATAACACTGGGCTTATAATAGTACAAGTTATGAATGAACAAGCGTACGAGAATGTACGAGGCTTCAGTACGAGGTTTTGTCACAGAGCGCGCGGTAACACTGGTGACAGTAGTTGCCCATCTGTTTGTCTAGTTCTGTGTGTTTTAGTGTGAGTGAATACTGTGAAACAGTTCAATTTATGATTATCATGGGAGACACCATAAATTTATTCACTTCTGCCGAACAAATAGACATACTTTTAAAATTATGGCGAGGTACATAGAAACGGTGCTGCTGTTGGAAGATATCGTTAAAAATTTCCTAACCGAAGAATACCAAATCGTAAAACGTTTGAGGTCATTGGAAGACGCGTTAGGGATAATGGTACGCTAAAAACTGTACGAGTAAACGCCAATCGAAAAAGATTTCGATGAACTGTAAACGTTGAAGAAGAAATACTCGATGCTGTTCAGTTATGTCCTACTACTAGTAGGACATTTTTATTTTTTCACGATATCTTCGAACAGTAGCAGCACCGTTTCTATGTACATCGCCACAAGTTAAAAACATGCCTGTTTGTTCTGCAAAAGTGAATACACATTTCAAGTGTGTCACATTATTCACTCACACTAAAACACACAGAACTAGAAAAACAGATGAGCAACTACTGTCACTGCTTATTGTTCGTTTGTTTATCAGGTGATTAAAACGTGTTATTTAGTATTAAACACATTGAAATTTGTACAGTCAGTCTTAATGTAGTAAATAAATAATAAATCATTAACCTTTAATTAAACCTAGGGGTCAAATGTAACGGTTAGTTATATATTGGTTCCTAAACGGAACAAATATAATCTATTATGACTAATATATTATATAAAAAGATATAAATAGTCTAATTGAGGGAAACAAATAAAATAATTTCTAATTGCACGTCATCTATTGAGCTGGCACATGTACGTTTCATTACTATAGGGTTACCCGGAAATTAATGCAGGCTTTAAAAAAAAATAAATGACACGAAACTATTTTTATTAATGAAAATAATCTTCATACATTTCTAGCAATGAGTTGGTAAATAACTTCACAACTTTTCCATTTCCTCTGAATATAATGTTGAACCGTTATTATTAAACGAATTTTTTATTAATAAAATGTTTACTAAAATGAGTATACAGCTAGAAAAGAGCCATAAGGTAATTATGTTATAAACAAAAAAATCCAAAATTACAAATCCATGAGTCTCCAACATACATGTGAATAGTAACCTTACCAACGTTTCGCCAATTCAGCCATCATCAGGCCAGAAAATTGTTTTTCACTTATATCACTTATAAGCAGAAAGAAAAAAGAGAAAAGTAAAATAAATAAAAGAAAAAAGTATATTGATGTAAACATCTCACGAAGCCATCCAGTTACATACTGGAGGAAAAAGAAGTTTCTATTAATACAGCTAAGCACAGGCGGGTCTACGGGGAGAGAGGGAGCTTTCGGACTGAAGCCACCGAAAATGGTAGAATATAATGTTTTAAAAAAAAATATTTAAAAATTATTTCTTAATTTCGTGTAATTACATTTTATAGGACTTAAAAAATCGCTTAAACCCCATTTCATAAAGGTAGTTAGTTTCTTCCTTTTTTTTTTCAAGTAAATAACGTTATGTATATGATAGAAAAGAGCTTTTGGACTGAAGTCACCCCAAAATCCTGGATCCGCTAGTACAGTTAAAGGAGGTTATATTGAACAGCTGATTAGCATAAATACAAGGAATAAAAAAAATATGGATAATAATATAATAATACAAAACGTGTTAAATAAAATAAAATAACAAACTAATAAATTCAAAAGAAAAAACTCGAAGATATATATAACATCCATTAACAATAAAACTAACGGCTTTTCCACAGGTAATATTACTAAAATAAGCATATAGCTAGAAAAGAGACGTAAGGTAATTAATTGGCCTCCAAAATTGACTTTTTCTGTTAAAAATTGTTATAGGGTAGTTTTTCTTTTTGTCTTTATATTTCTGTTTTGTACCTCTGTTGCAACAATTACTGGTTATATTTTATTTTAATACAGTTATAGATTCCATCACAGGCGGATTTACGGGGGAGGGGACTTTCGGGCTGAAGCCCCCCAAAAATGGTAAAATGTAACCATGTTTTATGTAAAAAAATATATATAAAAATTATCTCTTAATGTATTATTGTTCCTGTAATTACATTTAATAGGACTTAAAAAATCACTAAACACCATTTCATAAAAGTAGTTAGTTTCTTTCTTTTTTTTTTCAAATTAATTATCGTTATATATATATACATATATATATGTATATATAAATATATATATATATATATATATATAATATATATATGAAAAAATGTTTCAGGCTGAAGCCCCTCCCATCCTCAAAATTAAATCCTGGATCCGCTAGTGGGTTCCATGAATCAAAAAAATAATAAAAAAAAACTGTACCACTAAAACCCATGTAGTGCTTTGATTTAAGTAATTTGTTGGGAAGTTCTTTTTCATGGCCAACGGTTGTACAGAGAGGCGATCGGACCAGGATCATGCTCAATCGCCAGGTTTTCCCCCTTAATTAATTATTTAATTAAGAGTACCTACTTTATATAGGTTGCGTATGTCCCAGGATGTTCTCCTTACAGGGTCGATTCACGGCTAATGAAAACAAAAAACTAATAAAGCTTTAGAAGGAAACTAGTCGACTGTTCTACATATCATGGGTCTACATATTCAGGACGGTCTTTTTTTTAAAAAAATTATAGGTCATCTTCATCGTGAGCACTTGGACACCACATGTTTGGGTTGAAACGTTGGCACAAATAAAAAATTAAAATTAAAAAAAAAAAAGACTGCGTCCTGAATACTTGTCACCCATAATAAAGTTTTAAATAATAAATTAATCCCTGAGTGAGGCAGTTATATTATTCAAATTTCTGCTTCGACTCCAATCTCCAACCATATGCTCAACGTACCCTTTTTTCGTTTATTTTTTTTTAATGGAATTTATGACAGGTCTGGCAAGGAATGCTTGGAGTTCACCTGCGGCAATCATAGGAAAAGTAGTAGGTAAAAAAAATGGTTGAGGCTAGCTATTATTGTTTGGAAGACTATTTACCCTAGAAGGATGACTGCCTGATGAAGAAGATGACGAGTCAATCGAGGGCTGATGATGTGAAGGCGGCCGCCTCCTATTGGCTGGCCTCTCAATGCCGCTTTGTTATTGGCCATGACTGGACATTAATACGCTCCGTATCTGTTGCTCACAGCCGCACCGACAAAGGTACCGCTCCGCGGTGCCACCACTTCACGATTTAGTTTAAAAAACATGTTTTATATCAAGTCCTAATCTATTTGTAACCGTAGCGATAATCATTCTCAACATAAATACTGGAATACATACCTAAATACCGGAATTTTATATTGAGTGCCCTAAAAACACTATCATGATATGAAAAGTATATTGGCTAATATGCCCATGCATAAAGCAACAAAAAAAAAATTGAGGACAGTTAAAAAAAAAAAAAGGAGCTGGACAGGGGTGCGGTCAATATAAACACAATAATTATATATTCTGTTCATTTTTCCTAAAATTGGTGTCTAGAGGTTTTATTTTTTATAGTGTTGCCCAAAATAGGTCTTGGTCTTGCACTTTGAAAGACCGAGACCAAAGCCGCCTGAGTGATGCAAGACCAAGACCAGGATTGGTAAAAAAATAGATTTTTTAAATAAAAATTAAGGCAAAATAGTTACTAATACTTGAGAATCTTAGTTACTATATGTTTATAATTGATATCACCTATATACTTCTGCATTTTACTGTAACTCTAATTTTTCATTCGGGCTTAGTTAGGTTTCTCCTATCTAAGATATTACTGTGATATCTCTATAGTAATAAGCTAATAAATAACTGCAAGACTGTTGCGAGACTCTTGCGCAAGACCAAGACCATCTCCAAGACTGAGTTTGAAAGACCAGGACTCGTCTCGGTCTCGCATTTGGGTAACACTAATTTTTTATATAAATTAGGCCATTATTTACCAACATTTTATTTATAAGCTATTAATTACGACGTTTCAACCACACTAAGGGCCATTTTCAAGTCTTAATGAGTCCTCCGTTAGATATTAATTATTAATGTCGCATTAATTTGTTCATTGAAATTATAATTTTCCGGATATTTAAGAGTTTCCCCTACGTCATTACAACACAGTCTCTCCAGAAATGACGTAGGGGAAACTCTTAAATAGCAGGACAATTTAATTTTCACTGAACAAATTAATGCGACATTAATAATGAATATCTAACGGAGGACTCATTAAGACTTGAAAATGGCCCTTAGTATGGTCGAAATGTCGTAATTAATAGCTTATAAATAGAATGTTGGTGAATGATGGCCTAATTTATATAAAAAAACAATAATTATATTAGTATTTTATTGGATTTGCCAAAGTTTCGATCTTCTTTATAGGTCTTATACACAAGGACTTAGACATTCAAACAATATCAGATACCGCTTTCGGGTTGAAGCTGCCTCTCTCCCCCAAAATGGTAAAATATAACTATGTTTTATGGAAAAAAATATTTAAAAAGTATCTCTTAAAGTATTATTGTTCGTGTAATTACATTTAAAAGGACTTGAGGAATCACTTAAACATCATTTCATATAGATAACTAGTTTCTTTCTTTTTTGTCCAAAGTAAATATCGTCATTTTTATGAAAAAAAAAAGTTTTCGGGCTGAAGCCCCCCAAAATTAAATCCTGGATCCGCTAGTGGCTTACAACATGAACCTATCAGTCCATACTTAAAACCACGAACCCGTGCTACCACCCCTACTTCAAGGCGGTGTCCAAGATATTTCAGAAAATAAATTGTAGATGGCAAATTTCAAAATACCTTCAATGAAATACTTGGACGGATCTACGAGGGAGGTGAGGCTTTCAGGCTGAAGCCCCTCCCAAAATGGTAAAATATAACCATGTTTTATGAAAAAAGAATATAAAAAAATTATCTCTTAATGTATTATTGTTCGATTAATTACATTTAAAAGGATTTTAGGTACCAATAAAACACCATTTCATATAGCTAGTTCGTTTCTATATTTTTTTCCAAAGTAATTATCGTTATTTTTATGAAGAAAAAAAGCTTTCGGTCTGAAGCCCCCCCCTAAATGGTAAAATATAACAATGTTTTATGGAAAAAAATATTAAAAAATTATCTCTTAAAGTATTATTGTTCGATTAATTACATTTAAAAGGATTTTAGGAACCAATTAAACACCTTTTGATATAGTTAGTTATTTTCTCTATTTTTTTCCAAAGTAATTATCGTTATTTTTATGAAGAAAAAATGCTTTCGGGCTGAAGTCCCCCTCTCAAAATTAAATCCCGGATTCACTAGGAATCAAATAGGACATTCTGCAATACTTGTGAACTAGGTACGATTTATTTATTTATTTTTTCCATATTAATCATTTTTGTAGGTTTTTTTTATTGAATCGGTTAATTTTTCAATTTACTGAGGGACAATTTGAAACGGTTTGTACATTAGACCCATGATATAGGAAGTAACGGTACGTGCTCGGGAACAGAGATCGGCTTCAGGGGCAAGGGTACACAGGTCACGTGTGCTCCCGACTACTGATAGCTGTCTTTAGGATTTCTTTTGTAGGGAAAAGGAAAAACTAAAGAAAACTCCAGGTTCCCGCCGCCCTCTTGGAAACCACACTCCATCAGTTGGTCCAGTTGATATCTCGCGTGTCATCTGTCTTTGTCGAAAGTCAAACTCAGAAATCATTTAGTAATCCACTTTAAAATCTTAAAACATAATTACATTCAAAGTTGATCTCATCTTATTCCATTTTTCTTCTAATATTCGAAATTAATATTTACCGTTTTAAAAATTAATGTTTCTTAAGGCTCGTACAAACAGAACGAAAATGTCTTGGCAATCCGATATCGATTTCTTCGGTGATATAGCGATACAGTTTGGGTTACTTTCTATTCCAATATCACAGTCGATTCCAAACGTAAACTTAGATTTCGTGTGTAATTTTCAATAAATTTAAATTAATCTTTACTCTGGGTCACTAGCGGATCCAGAATTTATTTTGGGGGGGGGGGCTTAAGCCCGAAGTTGTTTTTTTCATAAAAATAACGATAATTACTTTGGAAAAAAAGAAAGAAATTAACTACCTATCTGAAATGGTGTTTAAGTGATTCCTAAAGCCTTTTAAATGTAATTACACGAACAATAATACTTTAAGAGATACTTTTTTAATATTTTTTTCGATAAAACATGGTTATATTTTACCATTTTGGAGGGGGGTTTCAGCCCGAAAGCCCCCCGTAGATCGCCCGTGCTCTGGGTTTGTAAAAAAAAAAAAAATCATATTTTTGATTATGTTTATATCTATTTAAGTTCAACCAGTTCGTTGTGATTTCGAGTTTATGTGTGATTTTTACATATATTTTTATATCCCAGCTTAAATAGTTTGGTTCTGACTGAAAAAAGTATTGGTCTCGTTAACTCTGAAAAAACAAAAACAAAAAGTTTAATCCTATATATTATTATTTCTAAGAGTTTTTTTTTGTCGGTACGCCATAACCTCGTCAATTCTTCATCAGTCCCATCCTCCCGAAATTTCTGGAAAATAATTATGAAGGAAAAGAAAGTTTATTTGCGAATAACTCAAAAAGTATGCATTTTTTCTGGATTGTACCCATGATAGATATAAAGATTACTAAATTACCTACAAAACTAAAAAAATCGGACAATTATTAACAAAGATACAGTCCATTAGTTTAGGTATAGTTATTAATGTCTTCCTTTTTAAAGATGTTGCATTTAGGAGTAGAATAGTCTACTACACTTTTTTTTCCTGGCTGATATACTATCTTTATTATTTTTTAAAGGCATGTGTTTGTTCTTACATTTTATGTTTTTAATAATTTAGAAAATCCCATGATCGGGGCATTATTTTGTCTTTATTACTTTTATTACGTTTCCAGTCAGTGTTTCAAAATAGGCCCTAGCAAAGCAATTTGTATAAAATATTCTATTATTTTAAATGAAATATTGTAAACGACCAAGGAAAAAACATTAATTCCTTGCATTTCTTACATAATATATAGGATCTTATCTCCATATTATTTTGCTATTTCTTCACAAAACAAAATTGTCTGCGAATTTTTCGCAGGGGCCAACTAGTTTTTCTTATTTCTATTATGTAGTTTTTGTAACATCGATTTTACGAGTGAAAACATGCCGATTAAGTACATATCACTACTGTTGATGTAACAGGTCGTATGTAAAAAATTTCAACTTTTAATTCTATTTGTGCTAAAGGTGACATGTTGTATTCTGCAAGTGATATAAGCATTGCTACGATGAAATATAGCAATAAATCATTTAATTATACTAATAAATCATACAAAAAAAAATTAGTTTTTATGCTTTTCCGTAAAAAACTCACGACTTTTTGCAATAACAGTAGTGATATTCATGTTCAGTACGCACTAAATTTTTTTTAAATTCCGAGTCAACAAATATGCAATCTGCAGATGCGGAACTTTTAAGCATTTTAGTATTCGCTGATGAACAAAACTTTTCGATATCAAACCCGTATATGTTGAGAGATTAGTGAATTTTCGAAAACGGCTTCTTCCAGAGATTTTATTCTCATACGAAAAAATTTAGACCTTGTAATATAGATATTGTTTAGCCAATACAAACGGTGAGGAAGCTATACTCACCTTACTTGGCTGACGTTTTTTAATATACGAGAATGTTATTTTGCTTTTCTTAAAAGTTGTCTATTTTGTTTATATGTAATAGTAAGTGGAGCTCAAGGATAGGCACCATTAAAAAAATAACATACATTTTATTTTAATCAGTCGAGAACGTTATTTTATTATGTTTTTATTTACTTATTTTCTGGTCAATGCTATATTAGTCTATATTTTTCTTGAGAATGATCTGAGTTTATTACTTAAAAAAACACAATATATACTCTTTTTTAAATGTAACGCATATATAGATGCTAAATGTAGTGCCTTTCAAGAAAAAATACTAAAAAAGTATGCCTGAGACGATTATTGTTTTCAAATCAATTTTTTTTTTCACATCCCTTCAAGTATCTCTTGAACATAATTTTTTTTATTTTTCTTCCAAAATTTAGTTATCGTTATAATAAAAAAAGGCTAGAGTCCCCTTAGGATAATAGCAGAGTTCAAAAAATATTTTCATCAGTCTGGTATGTAGATATAATGCAAATATTTACAAAAAATATTAAGAAAAATACAAATATAAATAGCCCAATAACCTTGTTATAAAAAGGGGGGTCTAAGTTGCATCGAGTGGATGTAGGTTTTTTTTTTTCTTGGGATGTGAGGGAGACGCAAAATACAAGTTTTCGACTTTGACGCCCCCTCGGATCACTTTCGAAAATCCCAAAAACTGATATATGTTCACACTTTTTTCGTTATTTTTCGACAAAAAACATTCTTTACATTTTTTAACTAGATTAAAAATGCTATAAAATGCTCTTTATTAGTCTATATTTTTCTTGAGAATGATCTGAGTTTATTACTTAAAAAAACACAATATATACTCTTTTTTAAATGTAACGCATATATAGATGCTAAATGTAGTGCGTTTCAAGAAAAAAACACTAAAAAAGTTCCCTGAGACGATTATTGTTTTCAAATCAATTTTTTTTTTTTCACATTCCTTCAAGTATCACTTGAACATAATTTTATTTATTTTTCTTCCAAAATTTAGTTATAGTTATAAAAAAAAAAAAACTCCCAAAAAAAATCAGCTAATGATGCCGTAGTACGTAGGACGTTGGATGACCGAATGCAACGTTTAGTGAATTATCACCAGCTATAAACAGAGGATCTCATAGATTTTTTTTCACGATAATACAAGCATATGTATATTTTATTTTGAGCGTGAAGCCATTTCGTAGTTGTAAAAACAACTCTTGACAAGGAATCCACTCCAGGTTTGACCTGAAGTTAAGAACCACAATGTCGGAGCATCTCAAAGGCTATTTGGGAGACTGTGGGGGTAGCTAAGGTAGAAGCGACCGGGAAGGTGTAAATAGAGTTAAACCTTGTTGTAATTAGATACAACTAGTCCAGAAACGGGAGCTAAACGAATTATAAGCACGTGAGAGAAGGCAGAACCTTGTTAGCTAGGGAGAAGAGGAGCCATAGGTCGGGAGAGAGAGAGTGCTTTTTATCGCCGTGTGTTCTCTCGTGGCTAATTGTGTCGCTGAAACAGAGCGCGATCGGCAACAATCTCCTAGCGCCCCTCTAATCTATTTACCGCCCTAAAAGCCCGCCTTTTTTGTTCTAACCTCACTCACTCTACCGCCCTAATGGAATCTCGGTCTATTTGGAGCCGTTCATTATTAACACCTCCTCACTTCATCTACCTCTCTGTTTCCAAAGAGGAATACAATAATTCTATCATCAGGGGCCCTTTCTCTCCGATTGGAAGGGCACTTGACGCCGGTAGCGATACTTAAAATCAATTAATTATTAATGCAATTATTCATTTATTATTGTCTTTTGAAAGTATGAATATTTAAATGAATATTTTCACTCCGGGAACATATTCTCCATCATTTATTCTCTTCTAAACAGTTAAAATTAATAATAATAATAACAAATCCGGATGTCGATAAAAAAAATAGTACTTTCCTTCACTGAACTAGAACAAAAGCTAATTATTCAATCCAAAAATAATCCTCCCGCCCATGTTTTAGTCGATCAATAGATCTCATATACTCTACTAATATTATTAGTGTTGCTCAAAATCGGTCTTGGTCTTGCAAAGTACTATACTAAGACCAAGACTAAGAGTGATAAGAAAAAAATCGTTTTTGTGAATACAATTAAAGCAAAATAGTTACTAATGCTTGACAGTTTTAGTTACTGTATGTAATCCACAGGCTTGAAGAGAAAAATGTACGTCTACCAGCATATTACCACTGGAATACAAAATGGCGGCCATGTGAAGGTAGATAGAGACACGGGCGGATCTACGGCGGGGGGGGCTTTCAGCCTGAAGCCCCCCCCCAAAATGGTAAAACATAATCATAATTTATGGAAAAATATATTAAAACATTATCTCTTAAAGTATTATTGTTCATATAATTACATTTAAAAGGACTTAAGGAATCACTTAAACACCATTTCTTTCTTTTTTTCCAAAGTCATTATCGTCAATTTTGTGAAAAAAAAAGCTTTCGGCTGAAACCCCCCCCCCCAAAAAAAAAAATTAAATTCTGGATTCGCTAGTGGATAGAGACCTTACATAGGTTGTAAGCTTATATAGAGTGAGAGAGCTTATAGATATATAAATTTACCAAACCTTTCAATTTATAGTATTTACAGTCTTAAATACTAGTTAATTAAATACATGAAATAATAGTTAGTTACCCCATACCTGTGGATTTCAAGTCGAAAAATTGAATTTAAGATTCAAAAAATTTACTTTTTTCGGTTTTTCGCTTATATCAGTGAAACTATGCGTTCTATATATAATAATGTGATGTGTGAAATTAAAGCTGACAAAATTTTCAATAGAAATGGTCATATTAATTTGTTCGCTTTATTCAATAGTTTCCGTGATATCTGTCCTTGTAATTCACTAATTTAAAAAAAAAATGTTGGCAGCGCATTTTTATCATTATTTGGCCTGCTACCTGTTTATATTTTCATTTTACGAAAAAGTCATATGGAAGATAGTTTTTTAATATTGAATTTTCTTTAAGAATATATATTACTTTACTATCTTATCTTCAACCATTCAAAGGCTAGATCAATTATATCTTAATGATTAAACTCCAAAATTATACAGATTAACTTACTTTACACAATTTTCGTTATTACTCCTTATTACTGGTTAAGAAAGTATATATTTATGTATATTATGTAAGCCAATGAATACACATGTATGTTGTCTTATATACAGATTAAGAGCTGTGTAATATTGAATTTCATATTCTTGCGTTATAGATGAGAAAAAAGGATCAATATGCTCAGCTAACTCTTAATATAGCTTTTATTTTCTCAATTTGTAGGTCGTATTCCTGATTTGTATAGAATAAATTTGTTTTGTATTGAAAAATAATTTATTTGAGGGGCTAGAGTCCCGTTAGGATAATAGCAGAATATCTACATCAGTCTGGCATGTAGATAGGATACAAATATTTACAAAAAATACTAACAATAAGAAAAATAAAAATATATAATAGCCCAGTAACCTTGTCGTGAAAAGGGGGTCTAAGTTGCAGCGAATGGGGGTAAATAGTTTATTATTTTTCTTGTATGGAATGTGACTGAGATGCATAATCCAAATTTTAAACCTCGGCAACATTATTAGGTGGACCTGATGGAAACATTATTAGATGGAAGAAATATACACTGACAGGCAAATAATTCCACCCGCATGATTTTTCATGTTTTCATCTAAAAATATTTCTGCTTTGGATTGGTCTATTGTTTTTAATGAATAAATAGGTAATCTTTTTGTTTGTTTTCAATTACGAATGTTAATATAGAGGGCAATAACCCTTAATCCTTAATTCAATGAAATGATTCTAGATTTCAGTGTTTCCAAGATTTCAATTACTGACATTATTTTTGTAATTTTATTTTTCATCAGTTTTTTTTTTTTTTTGGCTTCAAGATTTTAATCAAAATGCTAATTTGTCAGTACTTTTTTCATTGTACATAATATTTATCTACAATAGTCTAAGAGAATGAAACGTTTATTTTATTATAATTATTATTATTTTCTTTTAAATATAGATGATAAATATTCAGGACGCAGTCTTTTTTAATAAAAACATTTTTTTTTTAGCTTTTATTAAAAAAAGACTGCGTCCTGAATATTTATCACCCATGATATGTAGAACAGTCTACTAGCTAACTTCATTAAAAAATTATTATGATAAAACCTTTTTTTTTTTAATATATCGTCTATTGTTCAGGAGACGTTTTAATTTACTCGTGTAATTATCCTATTATATATTATATACATATATAATATATATAATATTATATATATTATATATATATATATATATATATTATATATATATATATATATTATATATATATATATATAATAGGATAATTACACGAGTAAACTAAAACGTCTCCTGAACAATATACGACATACACTGAAAGGCAAAAAATTCCACCCACTTGATTTTTTCATGTTTTCATCTAAAAATATTTCTGCTTTGGATTGGTCTATTGTTTTTAATTAATAAATAGGTAATCTTTTTGTTTGTTTTCGCTTGGATTGTAGCAATAGAAATTTATATTATGCTAACTTTATATATATATAATAGGATAATTACACGAGTAAATTAAAACGTCTCCTGAACAATAGACGATATATTAAAAAAAAAAAGGTTTTATCATAATAATTTTTTAATGAAGTTAGCTAGTAGACTGTTCTACATATCATGGGTGATAAATATTCAGGACGCAGTCTTTTTTTAATAAAAGCTAAAATAAAATAATTTTTTTATTAAAAAAAGACTGCGTCCTGAATATTTATCATCTATATTTTAAACAAATAATAATAATTATAATAAAATAAACGTTTCAAACTCTTAGACTATTGTAGATAAATATTATGTACAATGAAAAAAGTACTGACAAATTAGTATTTTGATAAATATCTTGAAGCCAAAAAAAAAAAAGAACTGATAAAAAATAAAATTACAAAAATAATGCCAGGTATAAGAGAGGAGTAGCCCCCGTTCTGTTAACCATGAAGGGTGGAACTCAACATGACTTTGCTATGACCAAGGCTCCCGTACCGACCTCGACAGTCGTCTCCTCCCTCTACGGTCGAGGTCTCGGTCGAGGCTATGACCTTTCGATCACGGCACTCTCTGCCGAGCGTCCGGGGAACTTCCTCTGGGCGAGTGAGTGACAGCGCACTCTGTATGTAGCCCAGGCAGTTGCGCTCTCTCCAACACCTGCTTGAAAATACTTTAGACCCATTGGTATATATAGTACCTACCGCGGCCTAACTAACATTGCGAGAGCCAAATGCAGAAAAATGTTTAATAAATGTCGAATGCACATCTAAAACTGATAGCCATGACGGCAAAATCTGTATACAATCATACAGATATACATCATGTAAAATTTGTATACAATCATAAATATATTTTATATTATAGAATAGAGTGCTACCATTGGGTAGTTACTCAGCAAGTGTATTCATGTCATTATATCAATTATGTCCAAATTTACTTGATGTATTTATGTAATACAGTTGTAAATGTCATAAAGAAATAAAAAAAAAAATATTATAGAAAATAGGACTGCCTCAAATTCCTATTCTTGACGAATAATGTCTCCTATTGTCAGCAACCATTCCTTTAATTTTCAACACTGATTTATTTTATCTATGAAAAACACGAATTAATAGAAATAGCAATGTTTAAAACTTTAGGAACAATAATACAAAAATATTTTAAATTAAAATAAAAAGCATAAGCAATAAAAATTATATAAATAAGAAAACAAATAAAAAACAAAAAGCATAAATAACGATGAATTATTAAGAGAGAAAAAAATCTCAAATATAAACAACATGAAATTAAGAAAATGGAATTAAAACCATACTTTAGAATTATTTAAAATATAAAAAAACTAAAATAAAATTATTAAACACAAAAAACCTATTGTCATAATAGAACGATTTCAATAACAAGAAAAAAAAGTTAAATTAAATAAAAAAAATTCATATACTATAATTTTGAAAAATAAATAAATAAGAAAACAATTAAAATTCAAAATTGAACAACGAACTAAATAAAAAGTACAAAGAACAAAAACTTAATAAAACAAACAAAATGCAAAAATAATCAGCAAAGTAATAATAAATTAATTATTAATGATAAGAATTAATTAAATTCTTAAATATTTGAATTGTGAGCATACATATTTTTTAATTATGATTATTGACGATAAATTATTTTTTATTTGATTTTATATTTATCAGATTTGGAAAGGGAGACAGCTGTCTCATCTTGATCTTCCCATGATACGCCCATGATGACAGAATCATTTAAACATGGCAATGTACTGAATTTTCTGCTATTTGCAGATCTTGGGAATGTATGGAAGCATGTAAGCAAAAAATTGTATTCTTTTTTATTACCGAGCTAAGCTATAGTTCTTTGTTCTCATGCTTCAGTTAGGCTTAACCGACTGTAACCATTTGCGTAGTTAAACACATTTCTTAGGAGGGGAGCTCCGTATGTCCTATATTATAGATCATAACTAATGTATAATCACTTAAAATCTACATTTAATTTTAATCAATGTTTAAAACAAATTATTCTTATTTTGGTTTCTGACTTCCAAAATTAATAAAATCTCATTTATTTATGTTTTATTCATAATATTTCATTTTCAAATAGTTTCTCGGTAGGATTGGCAGGTGCTACGGTGATCACTGCAAGACAACCATCTTTTTGTTTTCCACAAGTTACAATCTTACGGAATTCTATTACCAAAGGAATATATACTTACTTCAAGATTTTCAAATGTTTGTGTTACATAAAATTTAAAATATCTACTATATCCAAATAGTAAATTTAATTTTGGTTTTTATATTTAAATTGAAAAAATGAATGGTAATTAAATTAAAGGAGATGAATTATTAGTTGCAAGATGATGGATTTAAATGTATAAAGAGACCCAGATTTGGATTCTAACATAGACAAAAAAAAGCTAGATTAAGGGTTAGAAGGGTATATTAATCCTCAGTTCTCTTTTAAAGCTTAGAAATCTGAAAGGAAGGATTAATATTCCCAATGTTTTCAAAGGATTCAAATCAAGGGCGCTTAAGTTAAAAGACAAACCTCTTAAAATCATTGAATAAAATACAAATATTTATATTTCTATATCTATATTACGTATAAGACATATTTTTATATTATAAAATACCACTATTTTTATCAATAAATAATTACAAACACATGTATGGGGGGTCCCATAAGTATAGGGAAATATATAAGAGATTGATAGTAGACATCAAGATCTACAAAAAAGTTTATATATTGCCCAATTTCCAGCAAAAAAGTAGGAAATTTAAGATTTGTGTTTTTTTAAACGAGTCACATTTTTTGTTGAATAGAAAGCGATAACTTAAAAAATGTTTCATTTAAGAAACTAAACATTGCTCCATAGTAAACTAGAGAAAATGAAAGAAGAGTTTGTCATTCTTAAAACTACTAAAAGAGTACTTTTGTGCGGCTAAACACAGCTAAATTCCGTTTCTACCCAATCACCTAAAATTACCCTAGTTTTCTGCAAAAATGACTACAACTAACTGTTGCAAAGCCTTTATTTCTTGTTTTTCTTTGTTATGGGATGTATTGTAGTAAATATAATTGCCTTAAAACACATTTTATTTATAAAAATAAAAAATGATGATTTATCAAATTATTCCACATAAAGTGGTAATGAAATTGGGTTTTTCTCCCAGATCTGCGTCATAGGCATTGATAAGTATTTATCAGTGACAAAATTCATGTTTTTTACTAAAATTTACGTTTAAATAAAGAAACATACTGATTGCTTCAATTATTTTCATTAAAATGTAAATATTAGGGCTAGAAACATTAAGTTTGTCATTTATAAATACGAAACAATTCCTATAACAGAAATCTGGGAGAAAAACACAATCCCATAACCACCATACATAAAAAATATTTGAAAAATCATTATTTTTAATTTTTTTACTTTTATTAATAAAATGTGTTTTTAGCCAATTATGTTTTGTAAAATACATCCCATTACAAAGAAAAACAACAAATAAAAGCTGTGCAACAGTTAATTGTAGTCACTTTTACTGGAAACATGGGTAATTTTAGGTGACTGGATAGAAAATCACAGTACTCCTTCAAACAACTTGAGGTGAATCTCAACATTTTTCCTCATAAACCTCAATCTAATTAATATGGACTTAAAACTTATTAAACGAGGAAGTTTTTCTAAAAGTGGGTTATCGGTAGTAAAGTTGAAGGATGATAAAAAAAATCACAAATAATTTATACCTGTTTTTATTAAACAGAACATAACAGCCCAAAAGTCCTCTTCAAGTAGTTTTAACAATGACAAATTCTTATTTGGTTTTAAGTAAATTTTGTCTAGTTTATTATGGAGAAATGTTTAATTACTTAAACTAAAATGTTGCTTTAGTCATTACTTCCGATTAAAAAAAAACAAAAAAAATAACACTCATTTAAAAAACCACAAAACTTTAATTTGCTACTTTTCTGCTGAATATTGGCCCATTGTTTATATGAACTTTTTGATAGATTTTGAGGTCTGCTATCACTCATATTAAAATTTTCCTCTACTTATGGGAAACCTTGTATGTTCATTCTATTAACATTCAAATTTTCATAACCTGAATAATTAAATATTAAGTTATTCTCACTTTAGATTGATGAAGATCGCACAAAAACTATAAATAACTGAAAATAAATGGTTTCCTAATTAATTTAAAATAGATTTGATAAATGGCACGGGCGGATCTACGGGGGGAGAGCTTTCGGGCTGAAGCCCCCCCCCAAAATGGAAAAATATAACCATGTTTTATGGGAATTTTTTTTTTAAAATACCTCTTAAAGAATTATTGTTCGTGTAATTACATTTAAAATCACTTAAGGAATCACTTAAACACCATTTAATATAGGTAGTTAGTTTCTTTCTGTTTTTCCAAAGTAATTATCGTTATTTTTATGAAAAAAAAAAGATTTCGGGCTGAAGCCCCCCCACAAAATTAAATTCTGGATCCGCTAGTGATAAATGGTAAATAATTTCCACCTGCTTACAATATTCTTTTTTATACATGATCATTAAATCATTTAGTTATCCTAGATTAAAAAGTATAAAATCAATAAAATATAATATATCAATAATACAAAACTTATTACTCACTTTTAAGAACAACATAAGTTCATACATGTGAAAGTTGAGTTTCATTCTTGATTTTTTACTTATACACTTTTACTAATATTCTATTAGACACAGACTATATATTATTTTTTATGAGCCTCAAAAAGTAAGTTCATATTATATCAATTAGTTTCACTTGATATACTAATCTTTATAACTCCTTAGAGCCAAAAACCCACTTCTACCAACATAGATTATAGCTTCAAAAAATAATATAAGTATACTCTTTTGTATTAATTTATTATTTCATGAAAAAATATTGAAATACAAAACACATGTTTAATTATTTCTGAATTAAATACGTAAAATCATAACTAAAATTTAATTGCAGTGCTTACAAAAATTAGAATATAACTTGAGGATTAAAATTGAATCAACCAGAAAAGCATAAACCATGTCTTTTTTATAAATACAATTGTTAGTTTAGTGGAATTTTCTAGGATTTCAAATAAACTTATAAATTAATGTTATAAATGAAAATTTTGTCCAAAGTTTTAAATATCTAATGTAAAGTTTAAAATATAAGTCATAAATACTCTTATTTCTGTATGTTTATCAATAAATTACCGACTACTTGACATTTTTCAAAAATGTATGCTTCCTTAATTTTTTTTTTTTTTTTTTTTTTTTTTTTTTTTTTTTTTTTTTTTTTTTTTTTTTTTTTTTTTAAAGGAACAGTGCATAAAAGTGAATTCAACTAGAAATTTCCAGGAACCTTAAGGGTTCCTTACACAGTCAATGTCATTGAGTCACTACCCAATATTGACCATGTAAGGGTTACAATTAATTAGAATGACATCAATCATATTGGTTGATATAATTTTTTTTAAAGCTCTTTCAATATTATTGAAATAGCAACAATATAATTGCTTATATAAAAGGACTATAATAGTGAAAAAATTAAATATAGCCTCTGTTTCATGAGTGTTATATAAGTTAAAGTTCTCTGTGATCGCTTTTACAGTATGAAGCATAACTTAAATTTGTAAAATAAAACAGTATGGATGGTTAATGCAACAGTTATGGACAGAGGGTCCAGTGATGGACATGTTGGACTTTAAATGTAAGTAATAAGCTTCTAGATTGTTTTCAAGTGTGTTTTTTAGATTGAAAAACAATGTCCTCTAATGACAACTGTATGGACAGTCCTCAAAAGAAAATTTTAAAATGGCTATCATTGTTGTTTCTATAGTGCTCTTGAGATCAATATGTTTCATACCTTCCTACTAAGAGTTTTGCTAAGATTATGTTTAAAATTTATGGAGTGTTGCCATTTTAGCATCCTCGTGCCTCGCGAAGTCGATTTGAATCCGGTCTGGAAGGGGTTGACTTTTATTTCGTGGTGGATCCACGGAATGAAACTCGACCCCCTCCCTCCCTCTCCCACTCTGATTAGAATAGGCTTTGTTGTACCTCTAGAAAAATTAGGAACTGTAATTCACATATGTAACACCATTTACCTCTCCTCTATTTCCCTTGTTCAGACATAAGTGCTATTTAGTCTATACAATAAATATTACTACAGCTAATAATGGAAGATCATTTAATAAATCATATATGTGAAGACATTAATAATTTAATATTTTTACTATTTTGAACTTAGTGTGAATTATCTAAAATCTGAGGAGGAATTCTTATAAATTGAGTAAGTTGTTACATTGTTGACACTTTTGTATTTTTTAATACCTTTTACTTCAAGATAAAAGAATTTAATTTATAAAAAAAAACATTTCAGGAGTTAATAACACCAACAAAGTCTGTTCTAAAACTTGTTTATATAGTTTCTCTTCTCTTTTGGAGCTTTTTGTTTTTTAATAATAATGCTTAATTTTTTTTAATATAAATTATATCATGTCAAAATGATAAATTACATGTTTGTGGTTGCAGTAACCTTACACATGACATACTAGTGGTTTGAATGCTATTTAGGAAATTGAAATTAATTTTTATTGTAGGAAAAACCTACATAAGATATAAATGAAAAACTAGATTACAATCATTAAAAGTACAAGAAAAACAAAATATAATTTATATACAAACGAAAACTATCATATTCACACAACACATATATATATACATATACACATACATTATATAAATACAATTTATTAATTGGGATGATTGTTACTTATTAATAGAATCCATTAAATTTTCATAAATAAACAGATTGATTTAGACGTTTAGTAGTATGTGTGTATACCGTTTCAAAGATGTCTGGTTATAGTTTTCTATTGTTCGGATCATAGGGTTTTCAGACGTTGGTGTTACTTCAAAAAATCTTTGAGTCTTAAAATAAATATATTGTTTTATAGTGGAAAGCTGCAACTCTGATAGCATAATAGATATTTTGGTATGATGTGGATAATTGTTTATGATTCTCAAACACATATTTTGAATCACTTCAAGTTTTTTGTAATTAGTCTCGCATGTGTAACTCCATACTGGAGCAGAATAAGTGATTAAAGGGCGGATTATTGTTTTATATAAAATCAGTTTATTTTTTGTATTCAATTATGAATATCTATTAAAATATGGTGGCATTTTGCTGATCATGTTTTTTGCACTTGTTAATAATATGTTGGGTGAAATTTAGGGACCTAAGTTCTAGGTCTAAATACTTCACGGAGTTAGACCAAGGGATCTGTACTTCTTTTGTGTGTATATTATAGTTTATGCGTGGTATTCTTTTTGAAAAAATAATTGCTTCAGTTTTTTTATCATTTATTTTTATTTTCCATTTTTCAAAATACTTGCAGAGTTTTATGAGTTGGAACTGTAATCTGTTAGTTATAGTGTCGATTCTGAAAGAAGTGATTTTTAGATATCTGTATCATCTGCATATAAGGAGTATTCTACTGAAGGAATGAAAAAGTCTGAGATGTATAGGCTGAATAGTGTAGGAGAAAGATAGGAGCCTTGAGGGAGACCTGCAGATAGGAAATGGATTTTCTTTATTGTATTGCAAAAGGATTTATTGTTGAGATATGAGTGAGGGAGGTGAGAATTTATATAATTTTTGGTACTATTTCTTTTATTCATTATAGACTGAGATGACAAATAACATTCCTCTTTACGAATTTCAATGTATTAAGTTACTTTTTATGTTAATAAAATATGAGTTAAAAATTTCTTTATTTCTTAAACTTCATATCATTGTTCTATAATATTTTCTCCAACAGAAACCTAAGTTACAAATAAGAATGTGATTCCTATCGGAGACATTAAAAATCCTTTTTAAACATATTTGTAACGAGCATTATATTTTTTTAGTTAGTCATGTCTATTGATAAGAATTTAAAAAATATATATATATATATATACAATAAAGTAATGAATTAAAATAAAAATCAAGGGATTGATATACTCAAAGATGAACTAAAAAAGAAATTAATACAATAAAATAATAATTTAGCTTGAAAGTCCATTTTCAAAAGTATTGAAGAAAAATAAGTGAAATTTTGCCAGTTTTTCTAACATAATTATAAAATACCAATGGTCCCATTATGTAAGAAAAATACAAATCGTTCAGCTGAAGGATTAACAGTGGTATATTGCTTGTGGCCGACAGTAACAACATCGTTCTTAGGTATGACTCTTAATAATTTTATTTTTAATTTGTCATGTATATATTAGGGTATAACTTCCAGTTTTCGGCACCCCACCTAGTTTTTGTCACCAACTGCAGTTATTGAAGAATATTCAGCGTTTGGAATGGTCTAGGTCTGGCCTAAGTAGGAATCCCTCTTGCGCTTGTATATTCTAGCATTTCCCACTATTTATTTAGTTTTATGGGTTGAAAATATTGCAGAAATTTAAAAACCTGACAGGTGTCGCCCAGGAAGGATGTGTTATACATTTTTGGCAAGAAAGACACATTCCTTCACAATATCATTGTGGTTCTTTTGCCAACTTTACAAGCCTACTCCATCTCTACCTATTTATTTCCATTTACCTAAATGCAGCGTCTATTGCATCTTTGTTGATTTGCCTTAAGTAATAAAAAATAAAATAGTAATTTTGCTAAACAAAACACTTGGTTTTTCAAAATTAACAAATATGGGACCATACCACTTTCATTGTAACCAGCTCATTTGATGATTCAAATAATAATAATAATCAATTTGATTTCAATTATTTTTAAAGAACTATAAACAAGTACAATATGAAATAATATAATAATATAGTAACAAATATTATAATAAAAGAGCCAAAAATAGTTTAATTTAAAGAATGATAAACATGCTGAGTTCTGATGGAACAATTATTAATATAATAATGAACTATTAAAATATTGCATCCTTGAAATTAAAATTAAAAAAAAAACTATACTGTAATGAAGCGATTTCAGAATGGTACTGGACAAACAAATTTGATCAAGGGTGTTCTAGGAAAAACACTAGCAAGATGTATGAAAAAAGTATTTTGTATGTAAAAAAACATGAATAACAATATCACATAGAATTCTTAAAATTAAAATTAGGCCAGATTGGGAAGACCTGGTTCACTAAATATTGCAAATTTATTTGTTAAACATCTCCATGTACAAAACAGAAATATCACAAATTAAATACTGCATGGAATTTTATAAATACATTCGGTTGGATATTTTCCCCTAAATATGAAAGAATTTATAACAAAATTTTACAGTAAAAAAGGGGAAAACATTTTTTTTTAATGTAACTGTGATTGATTTTAATCAAAATATTCGGGGCATGATAATGATTACAATTTTATAAGTACGAAAATAATACTGTATTAAGCCTAACAAGTCTACCAACACTCATTCAATTCATAATTAAGACACAGTAATTTCAATAAGCCCACCAAATATCATTGATAGCCTAATTTAAATAAAAAATTATAAATCTCTACCTTTTATTCATTAACATGAAAAAAATAACAAAAAAAATATGAAAAACTCCGGCCAAAAACACTTCTCAAACCAGAGTCTGAAGATGAAGGTTCAAAACTAAATTTATGATTATTAAATTTTGTTATTTTGGTCAACGAATGTATTTTTTATTCTGTTAATATCAATATATGTATATATTTTCAATACTCGAACAGAGTTGTTTTTCAAAGGAATCCATATTTTGTCTATTTTTCTCTCTCCTGCTCAACAACATAGATGGATACGTCTGCACATTAACATTTGAAAAATGAAAATAACCTAATAAATGCAAATTACAGGGAGTATTGAAGCTGTGAAAAGGTTTCTATTATACTTTAAAATAACAGTGATGATGCGTAAGTAAATTACATATACTATATTATTACTTTTTTTATTGAATACAAATTAAAATAACGAAAAGAAAAAAAGGAATGAGAATGAAAACTAAAACAGAATTTTAAAAAAATTAAAAATAATAATAAACAAAGCAGTATCACAGCTTAAAATAATAATACTATAAATATAATTCGAAATAGCTTGTTTCTAGCTCCCAGACTGAGCTTATGTACATGTTTTTTCTAAATAACATTTGAAATGGTCTAAAGTAAATCGACAGTCCGTCTACTTGAAAGGAACAAAAGAAAAAAATGCAAAGTTAATAATAATCAACTTAAGCATAATTAAAAGTAAAACCCAACACAATCCGTCCAAAGTTGGAACTGATGAGTAAAGATATATTTTTAATAACTTTAGACGGATATTAACAAAATTTTAAACAGAAACATATATCTATATATACCAGTTTAAACCATATACTATATATATATATATACCATATGTCTAAGTATATACCAGAGTAAAAAAAAAATAAACAAACAAACAAAAATTCATACCATATCACAGTGTTCTGTTATTGAAAATAAATACAAACAAAAATTAAAATCTAAAGTACAGATGATGAAGATCAGGTTAAAATATAATCCTAACATTACTTTTAAAATTATTAATATATAGTCAATTTCTTTGAAAAATATCACCAAAATATTTTGTATCAATACACTTACAAACAAATAGTCTAAATTAAATCACTTTTAATTATTTCTATTTATGACCATAAAATCGATTCTTTATTTTTTTTTTTCAATCTTATCAGTTATTGTAATTTATATACATGCGCATCAATTCCCATTCAAATACGCAGGGAAAAAAATCTCTGAAATAAATTAAAATAACTCATTAAAATCCTTGAGCTTTCATCACAATCATTGAAAAGACTGAGGAGGTCATGGAAGGTTTTTGTCCAGATAGCACATCAAAATTAAGAAAACTCTATATACTGAGGAAAATTATCACAAGTTTTCAAAGAAGAAAGAGCAGCCAGGTTTCAGGACTTCACTGAGGGTAGCCTGAATTCTCTTCTAATATAAAATAGGATATAAGGTTTGCATTTGGCAACTACATCAATTTCAGTAGGCCGAACCATACTATCATTGAAATGGAACCACTGACCTGTAATAAAAATAAAAATTTATATTAGTATAAATTTTATAAGTAACTGATACCTCTGGAATGGTTAAAAAATAATAAAAAAAAACACGGAAACTACAAAAAAATTATTATTAAAAAATAGTCTATGGCACAGGACCCCTTTATATCAAATTATTAACATCTGCTTAAAACCTGAATAGCTTCACATCATCCTACAACTTTTTTATTTAAGAAAATTCTCGGAATTGTGGGCATTTTTAATTTGGAGATTGGCACCATACTTTGTCTATTTAATTCGGTATTAAATAGACACTCATGGGCACCTATTTGCTTACCACTTAAATAGATAATTTGAACATAAAATCAACAACAAAATTATTATGATTTGCGTTGCAGTAGCCTGCATGACCCTGTAGTGTCATGAGGTATTGTTAAAATAATTAATATTCCGTTGTATGTGGTATAATGTGATATGGTTTTGTTGTGATAATGTTATATTATATTAATGTGTTCTATTATATTACATCATATTGCGTTAAGTTGTATTATGTTATATTATTTAATGGGTAATATTCCTTTCTGGCTAATGTGTTTTGTGTAACAAAAAAATATTGTTATCAAAGAATACTTTGATTTAAGTATAAGGAATTAATTTACTAATATTATATTGCAATAATTACAATGTGTGCACTCCATTTGTATTTATAGAGGGCCAGTCCCTAAAATTAATAAATATATATTCTATTCTAAATTGAGAATAAAGGTGGCCTATAAAAATATTGGACCATTTGGCATGATCTCCACCCCCCAACATGTCAAAATAACGAAGTTATATAGGCAAATTATCTTACGATTCAAGTGGATAGTAAATGGGTATTTATGAGTTTTTAGTACCTAAATAAATTAATTAAATGGGAAAACACCCCATTTTCTGAGAATTTCTTTAAATAAAAAATTTGTGGATTATAATAAGATGAAATTTTAGAAGAATGTTAATAATTTGATAAAAAGAGGTCTGAATCAATGACTGCAAAACATTGGATTGGAGAACAATGTTCAGATTTCATACAGATAAAATATTAACTTAGCTAATAGTGGTAAAACTACCAGAACAAATCTAAAAGCAAAACAGATATGTATTGCATTTCCAATTACATTTACAGTAAGTAGCTCTAAATTACAGTATGGCTGGTATTAGTCTTATAAAACAACGCATTAAAATTTCAAGCTTACATAATTACCTTTTAGCTTTAACCATCATTCAATATTTTCCTCATAGAATGAATTAAATTTTCTCAAAGAACATCAGTAAGATTTTATTGAAAATTCAGTAATAGAGAAAAGACAGGGGAGAATTATATAGGATTATGATACGCATAACATAGTTAGAGAGCTTACAACAGCAGAACTAGACAGAAGAAAAATACTTTGAGCTTGTAATGGGGTCAAGCGCGTTGAAGTATTAACTTAAACAAACATACTCAAGTTTGGGTAGGTTGATATTTATTTTGTTGTCCATTTATTTTGGACCCATGGAATGAATTTAATAAAGTTCTAGGTTTATAGTAGAAGTTTACCTTTTATTTATTAAAGTTCAAAGTAACCAAAAACAGAGTTCTAAAATAAAAGAAATTAACAGTAATTGGGCTTAGATTAGAATTTACCTTAAATGGATTAACTAATTCTAATATGTCCTTTGATTGAGTAGCAAATAATAAAAGTAATTTTTTTGATAGAATATTTGGCGAAATAAACTAACTAACTTCATTGTGCAAACAGCCCTAGTTGAACTTCAGCCTCACTTAAAATTGATAGCCATTTCTGCTTATATTCCGCCTTCCTTCGCGGATCCCTCTCAAGTCATCCTCTACATTACAAGTTTAGGAAGAAGTGCAAATAAGAGCTTCAAGTATCTAGTAACTGAAGAAAATTATACAAATGCAGAGATCAATGACAGAATAGTACCTGGGAGCAGGTGCCTGTTTGCGCTTAATAAAGCTGCTCAAATTTCAAGTATTGTCTCGAAAGACAAAAATTATTATATACAAGACAATGATAAGACTGGTGGTGACATATGGAAGTGAGTGCTGCGTAAGGACTAAGAAGAGCAAGAGACGATCCTGAAGGTTTGGGAGAGAAAGATCCTCTGAAAGATATTTGGTCCAGTAAACATGGATGGCCATTGGAAAATAAGGAAAAACAGAGAGCTCGAACAGCTCTTTGGAGAGCCTAATATTGCAGCATTCATCAAAGAAGGAAGGTTGCAATGGCTGGGCCATGTTCAAAGGATGATAAGGATAAGAGGCTACCAAAAAAGATTATGAATGGCAAGCCAGGCAGAGACTAGCAGGAAGACCAAGGTTGAGGTGTTGATAAGTTCAGTAAATAATTTGAATACTATACTATTATTTGCTTTTCTCTTTTATAAAAAAAGTTTTATACATAATAAAACCTACATTTAACAATAAACGATAGAATATCAGAGAAAAAAAAATTAATAAAAGAAAAAATCAACAGAATACTTACCGTCATGGATCGCAAAAGCAGTGTAATGTCCACAGCCTGATCCACCTCCATGATGTACAATCACAGCAGCTAAATCATACAAATGGGTTCCAGAACTTCGAGTGTCTGGTAAGTCGCTTAAGACAAACTGTGACATATCTAACGCAATTACTGGGAATGAAATATGAGTATCAACTTTAGTTCGAAAAAAATTATTCCATCTAAATCTCTTCAAATGCAGACATAATACCTAAAATAAAATAAACATGAAATAATTTATACATTTTCTTATCTTTCATCTACACAAACAATAGTGGATTAATAATTGACTCTTTTAGATATTTTGAAGAGAAGTTGGTTGGGGTGTTCAGACAAAAAGTAAAAGTAAATAATTATATTTATTTTGATTTTTGCCGACGTTTCAGCTCAAGGTTCAACCCTTCATCAGGGCTAAGAAACATATGATATGATAGTTTCTCATACCTACCTAGTTCTGCCATAAATACTGTAACAAAAGTTGAACTTTGTTTACATCCTTGGGTATTACTTAGATAATCCTTACCTCTATAAGGTTATTTTCTTAACATGTCAGGATAATAATCCCAATTAGTTTGCATTTTTCTTTCGCTCAGTTAACATGAAGTGGGATGATAAAGAAAACCGAATAGCTGTGATCGCCTTACACAAAGTTGGAAAATGTAGGTCAGAGATTTTTAACATTTTGAAACCTTTGGGTATCAGCAGTATGTTCATGTACCGCACTATAAATAGATATAATGAGACCATATCTGTATGTGATAGACCTCGATCGGGCTGTGAGAACGGCAAATGCAGTTAGAGCACTGGCTCCTCGAATCAGAAGAATTCCCACTCCAAAACAACAAATCATGTCTTGGGAAATGGGAATCTCTGTCAGATCAATGTCTCACATAACAAAAAGTGACCTTAGGATGGGTGCATTTCGAAGAATGATAGGACAAAGGCTAACCACTTCCCTAAAAAAAAATTAGAGTGGATAGATGCAAAGCGCTCCTTGGTCATTATGGTCTTTATCAAAAGATTTTGTTTAGCGATGAGAAAATTTTTACAATTAAATAAATTATTCTCTATTATTACTTAACAGTTATTATCTCTGTTTTATTTCCTCTCCAGATTTTTCCATCCTCTTTCTATTAAACTTTCGTTTAATTATCCATAATACTTATGAGTAATATATCTCTCGTCCATTATTAACGCGTCCGATACTTTAGTTCAAACTTTGTCAGATAACCGTTAGAGATGACGCCACAATACATCTCTTCTCTCCCCCCCCCCTCCCTTGCTACCAGATTCTCATTTCTCCATCAACCTTTTGGAGACAGGTTTGTTTTTTCTTGTTTCTCTTTCCTCCTTCCTTTCATCCCTTTTCTCTATTTTAATTCTTTATTATATTAAACATTGTCTGTAAATTTTGATAGACTTCACAATATCTCAATTTTCAATCTAACTATTCTATTTACAATACCTTAATTTTACATTTATTTTCATTTCTTATATAACTTCATATTCTTTTCTGTTTTACATTTTATTCTAAGATTTCCATTTTAATAACCTTTTTTGATTATGTTTACTTCATCATTTCACACTTCGTAACAGTGATTATTATTTATCTCTTAGTTCTTACTATTGTCATTATTCTAGCAACTTCATTTTACTTCAATTTTTTTACCTACACTACTTATGTTTTTCATACCTTGTTATCTGAATCTTTTCTTAGCCCTGATGAAGGCCTGAACTTCAAGTCGAAACGTCGGCAAATGTCAACATAAATATTATCATTTATTTTTGCCTGCTTATTTGACCGATCACCCCAACTATTCTTCTCTTCATAAAAATAATTTTTTTTAATTCTTGGTATTTCCAAACACTACAATGTTTCAATAAAAAATGTACCAAAAATACATATTCCTTCTCTAAAATACTCTATTTTAGGAAATTAAAAATCTTGCAACAAGCAGCAAAAGCCAATAAATAGTGCATGTTTTTACTAATTAGACGTTATTAAATTCATTAACATATTATTATAGTTAACCCTACCATTTTAAGCGATTCGAACAAGTCTTACGTTTATAATTACAAAAGTAATTAAAAGTAATCATTAAAATACATAACTGTAAGGAACAATTTAACACATGCTTGCCATCAATAAGTTAACAGATTTGTAGAAAGATGACAGTAAAATTCTTAATTCATGAATAAAAATGATTAAATCTATAAATTAAAAAAATGTTTTTTTTTTAGATATATAAGACAAATACCAATTAAATAGGTTAACTAAAAGATATTAGAGATTAGAGAACAAAACCTACATTTGGAAGCCTCCGAATCCAAAACCTTTTAGTAGACCGTTGTTTGCTTTTACAATTACTGCAATAATACAACTCTGTTTCAGCCAGCTCCTCTACTTCTATAAAACTGGTTAGACAATCTAAAAAAAAAAAATATTTATTAAAGTATTTAAATGATATTCTGCATTATAATTAACAATGTCAAAATAAATCTATTACTAATGTCTTCCTTTAGTTGAGAACTGTAGAGACCAGGTGGAGGAAAACAATATTTAAAAATATTAGGAATGAACTGTTGAAAACTTTTATTTCTTGTTTTTCCATGATAAGGGATGTATTACAATAAATATAGTGGCCTGAATAGACTTTTCATTCATAATTTTTTTTAACTAATGATTTTTCAAATGTGTTTCATATAAAGTGGTATCGATGGTAGGCAATAAAAATCTAGTTACTCTATCGACTATAAACTACACAAATTCAATCTACGAGCCTTTCAGTTGACAGAATGACTAACTCCAATTACAACAATTTTGAGTAATGTTATTTTAGTGATATTTCTAGATGGAAGAGTTGTATCTATACAGTGAGTAAGTTGATCCTAGGAAAATACATTAAGGGTGTAACCAAATGGAAACCTAATACATACACTTCAACACGACAACTAATGAAAAACCTAATCAATAATTTTGTTATTTAAATTTAATTAAATCCAATTTTTAATAAATAATATTATTAAATGAATTAATATTAATATTACCTAATATATTACAAGGAGGTGAATCTTCTGCACTATCTTTACATTTCCTCTGATTTACACATTTTTCAGGTATGTCTAGAGATAAATCCAGAAAGGGATCATGTTTTTTAGATTCTGTTCCACAATTCAGACATCTAACCTGAAATTGAAAAATAAGTATACAATTACTAGATTGAAGAGATAGTGCTTTACTCATTCAAACCTAATATATTCATTTATTGTAATCAATATCTTATTAATGATAGTTAATAAACTAAATGAAATCATATAATTCAATCCAAAACATAAATTACATTACCTCAGACTGTAATGTTCCCCCGAAAACAGATGTCACAATAGAGGTTTTATTTTTGTGAGAGAAATCTTTAAGCGTAAAATCTGGTAACAGATGCAACAGCTCTGTGTGAAGTCTATCTAACATGTAGCGGAGAAACTCATGAGCATCTTGCTGTTGATAACCCCTGTAAAATTCAACCAAATTGTACAAATGTAATATTTAAATAAATATATTGTCGGTGTTCTTTAAAAAGGACTAATTCAACAAATTGGGTATTTTCCGACTTTCTCATTTTTAGATTCATGGCGTCAATAGCTACCAATGTGTAAAGAATGGGAATAAATATTAAGTTTTTATGTACTAGTTAACATCCCCATGTAAATTATATAACAGTGGTCAAAACACTTCCACTTTCTAAAATGTTTTGTATATGTTCTCCTGAAATATAGTGAATAAGTTACATTTGCCTTTTTCATAGACCAGTGAATTTATGTTTCTACTAATTATTCATTATTCAGTATCACTAGAAGACATGAATTCACATTAATTATATCAATAAACAGCCTCTATTTGCATTACTGCGAAACTAATGGTGTTTTTCAAAGTTGTTTTATGTCCTCCATTTTACAGAACAGAATCAACAATGTTTTGTTTTATCCAATATTTAATTAATTTAATCATAATGACAGCATTTTATAAATAAATACATTTATCTATCTAGTTTATTTGGAATCAACAAATAATAAAAATTTAACAAAGGAATTTATCAAATCAATATCAGTATAAAAAAAAACAAGATAATGAAGATAATTATTATAACAGCTATCATGTAAGATATAGCACAAATGATAAAAGTATTAGGTTACTTTTAATATGATAACTGATAATGTTTAAGTGATTAAAAATAAAAGCTAAACTTTTTTGTATAATAAAAATTAAATTTTATTTATATTTAATCCAAATTAATGATTCCTCAGCTGATTTTGCGTGTTGAGGGAAAACAGTAAAGTTCCTATTTAATTTAATTTAAATTAGATGAATTTACACAAGTTTTATGGTCACCCCAATAGACTCGCCCAAGACATGGCCCAGTAAAAACATGCCCGATAACATCTGCAGAAGGCCGAAAAGGAGTTGGATGAGAGATCTCCTTAATTAACCCTAACATGTTCGAAGATTAGCCACTGGGCTTTTCTCTTCCTTATGCCTATCATGCTCCTTCTCCTTTATTTGTATACATTCTCAGTATCTCCTTTATTTGTATACAGCATTAGTTATCTCATTCACTGGTCAGTGGACATTGACAGTGGACAAAAAATCTTAAACAGTTGTGAATATTTGTCAGTTCTTTTACTCAAACATTAATTATTAGCAATACTTTTCCTTAATTTTTTTAAGTAGTTGACTTATATTGTCTGACTTTTATCAAAATGATTTTCTAGGGGACTAACCTTACTACTAGATAGGTTAGTTTACCTGGGCCTCATAACCATTGCACATTTCTGATTTTCATTAAGTAAATAATTTCATGAAAGTGAATAATTTTTCATATCCCTAGTTTATACTTTTATAAACCATAGCCGAGTGGGCAATAAATTAAGAGAAACAGTGGAAACCACAATTTATTTATAGAAAAAGTCTTTAACTGTTGTGTATATTTGTCAGTTCTTTTTCTCAACAAATTTATTGTTTTCCTTAATTTTCGTAAGTAGTTGACTTATATTTTTTTAACTTTTGTCAAAACGATTTTCAGGCACTAGGAAGTAATTATTATAACTACATTTTCCTCTTGATGTCCAATGCTATAAAGAATAATGTCCAAATAAGCTTTTAAAATTAAAAACATCATTATAAGTGGAAAATGCATCAGATCCATGCTGCCTGTTATCTCTATGTCAACTGAGCTAAAATGGTCAGTAATGATTGAATGTACAGGGTTTATCATGATAGGAGCAATCTTTGTCAGTCTTGTGACTTTCATTTGCAACTGATCGTGTAAGGCCCGCTTGAGAGGAGACACATATGTCTATAATAGATGGCAGCAGTGTTGCTTGCCTATTCGTCAAATTTAAATTAAATAAAATAGCAACTTTTCTGTGTTTCCTTAACACTATACCTAATTAATAATCAAATAAAGTGAACAAAAAAATTATGAAATTGAATTCCAATTATATCAAATTATACAAAAAGATAAAGCCAATTAATATAATTTGAGTGAATTTAATTATATTAATTTACTTTTATTATTATGGAAACATTAGTTTCAGGATAAACATTATCATTTCCGTTTAATTTACAATGTGAGTATGGTTGTTCTTCTGTAATGCCTTTTAAGTTAAATAAATTTTCTTGAGCTCCTGTTCCACTGCCACTAAGAGGAAAAGAAAGAAAAAAAGGAAGGAGGGAGAGAAGGAGGAAGCTGCCTGTATAAACTTCTTACAAAAGCCATTAAAGGAAATATTGGTTACATTAATCCAATATAACTTCTATTTTACTTTAATTCTAGAGTCAAATATTATAAACATTTGACATCATAAGTGGGATAATACATGGCACACTAAATGGGGAAATATTCCATAAAGGACAATGTACAATATCTGATACAGGATAATAGTATTTTGAGACTACAGTGGAAACAGATTTTCGGAATATATATAGATTTTTATTGGAGAGGAGTTTTAGGGCGTTCAGTCCAAATAACTAATTAAAAATAAATAAATATAATTTATTCATTTTTAATTTATTACTTCTGACTGAACACCACCCACAAGCAACTCATCTTCAATTTATCCACGACAGTCAACTATTAATCCACTGTTATCGATTT
Source organism: Nezara viridula (assembly GCA_928085145.1). Taxonomy (NCBI): domain Eukaryota; kingdom Metazoa; phylum Arthropoda; class Insecta; order Hemiptera; family Pentatomidae; genus Nezara; species Nezara viridula. Next base: position 58,915,021 of record OV725081.1, on the reverse strand, counting down.
TTATTGCTTGTTTGTGAACCAAAACAGTGTTTTCCTTTGATGGGACAGAGAAATAAAACTTCATTAATTATAACAAATAATAATAATTAAAAATTCCCAAATTAAACAATCTATATTCATTATCGAATACATTAATCATGATGAGAAATCATACCTGTATCGAGGGACTACTTTCCATATGACAAGAAACAAAGACTCAGGAGATATAGCACCCTTTGCCCCTTGGTCAGTCAAATTAATCAGAATTTTTCTTAATTCCTCAGCCATTATCGCATCTTTAAGTTCTTTAATACTGCGAGATTGATAAACTTTATTTCGGCCTTTTATTCCTTCCAAGGATGGCAATTTTTTAAAATAAAGACAGAACTCCTCAATATTACTAAAATAAAATAATTTTATATTAAAACAGTACACTTATTATGCTAATAAATAAATAAGCTATAATAAAAAATATTTAATAATAATTTAATTACTAAATGATTTGTAATCATAAATGGGAATAATCATTTGTTGAAAACAAATTAAAACACTAAGAAACCTCGACAGATAGTTAAATAAAATCAATTTTAAAAGAAAATATGGTTTTTCCATGGCTTTTCTATATTACTTACAGTTTATTTCATTACACTATTATATTTTCTAATATCAGGTTTTATCCACGCAATACTCAAGAAAAATAAGCTGACAAGTTTATTATTGTTGAAATTGAATGAATTTTTTTAATGAGAAATGCTTTATTAAATATTATAATAATTACATATACATGAATAGGTAATAAATAATAAAACAACAAATACAATATAAAATAATAAATATTTTGAATAATTTATATCTAAGAAATAATAATAAAGGAAAATAAGGGAAATCATAAAGAACAACATGAATAAAACTGAACACAAATAAATTAGACGAATCATTGTCAATGCTAGATGTAGCAGATTAAAACGGTGTATCCACGCATGTCGAGGAAAACCGACAATTTTACGACATTCATTCACAGAGGAGACATTAAGAAGAGAAATTAGGATATCATTTCGAAATGGGCTAGTTCCAAGAAATTTTACACGAGTTTGACTAAGCATTGAACATTCAGCAAAAAAAATTGAACAGATCTTCCTTTAATAGTAGATTACAGAGTGGACAATCCGTATATTCCTTGTCAAGCCATGGGATGTAATTCAAATAAAGAAGTTCACACCTGAGCTTAAACAATCAACTCAACTCGCGCCCAGTTAAATCCCAACAGCAGCCATCCACGAATATCAAAATCATGACTCAATTCCCTTTACAATAGAAATCCATCAGAATTCAATGCAGCTAATTTACACTGCTCCCATAATGAAAAACATTCCAAACACCTGTCAAACCTGCAAGAGTATCTTTCCGCCAAATTGCACCAATTTTTAAACTAAAATTTATTACGTTTAATAACTTCAATGGAGATAACTCTGGAGAGACGACTTTCAGGCAGGCACAGTAACTTAAGATAATACTTAAAATTGAACTGTAAAGTGGATTTTTGGCTGTTTCTAAACAAATCAAATTATTTGGTGTCGTTGAAGGCAACAAAAACAATTTCTTAATAAAAAATCTCTGACACTTTTCCAATATGTCATATCCCTGAAAACCCCAGACTTGAGCCTCATAGCATACTATGGAGTGCATGATCACATCAAATATTTGTTTTTTGGTAGATAGTGGGATCAGATCTTGAGCAATGAAACTTGACTAATTCCTATTAAGGCCCATTTTAGCAGCCGATATATGATCTCTCAAATGGTAAGTAAATGAAAGACTGGAGTTTAGCGTGACACCTAAAATATTTTTAAGTATTGACTACTATTATTGTTGAAATTGATATAGATTAATTCATTTTAAACACATCCCTACATCAGATGATGCTAAAGTGATATCTGTCAATTCAAAATTCAATAGTTCCTATTACATTATAAAAAAAAATTAATTAACCGTAGAAAAAATAACCTTTTAATTACAAATGAGTAAAAAAAATGTATTCAGATGAAAATGAAAATAAAATGTTATTTTTTTTCTTCTCAATGAATATTCTTAACATTTAAAGATTGACTATTATTTTAATACAGAACATTGAATTTTATAAAATTAAACATTGAAATTTAAAAAGATTCCTCTGACTACACTTATGCCAATTTCGTAAAAGAAGATCATCGCTGCACTGTCTTCAAGCAGCAAAATGAAACTTTTTTTTTTTATCAACGATAATAAAGTTATAATTCAGTTTGTTTTCCATTATTCATTAAACTTGTGTAAAAGCACTGAATTGCATGGATGAGTATAGGAACAGTCTGATGTTTTACCAATAATATCGGTAAATACAGAAAAAAAACACCTTAATGTATAATGTTTTCTTATTGCATTGAAAAATATTATTATATACTTGAATATCATTACCAGGAAGTAAATCTACATATCTTGTTTGGGTTAACGCCCAACGAACTCCTTGTACTGTACATATATGGAATTTTAATGAAAACTCATAATCTCATTTTTTCTTTTTTCAACGATCAATCATTTGTAATCATTCTGTTTCAAACATAATAAACCTTCGGTTTTTTGACATTACAAATTATCATGATTGCAGTGTATCTCTGATTTGAATTCAAATTTTTATATATAATTTGAGTCCTACTAATGGGTAGTTTCTCTTCATGTTTTACATGTCATGTTACCAATGTCACATTTACTTGTTGTATTTTTAATGCAATACAGTTGTAAATTTCATTAAAATAAAATTTAAAAAAAAATTTTATATATTTTCTTTTTTTTTTTTTTTGGTTTGGCTGTTTTATCTTTATTCATGTTATATTAATAACTAAACAGAGTAAAAAATAATACATAGCTTTTTGTTTATTTTCTTATTTGTCCTTCATTTTACCAACAATCCTAAGAAAAAATAGTTAATTTACCAGTCAGTAAACTAAAGTAAAATATTAGCAAAAGACATAAGAAAATAATGTAACAAAAATAAAAATGACAATTTTTTAAAAATATAGAACACTTATATAAGTAATAAGGTTAGGGTTTTAAAAAATGATATAGAGTAAATAATTAACTAAAAATCAATACGAATGTAACAAAACAACAATTATACCTCAGGGACTGAAGAACAGCATTCATGAAACAAGTATTTCCCAAATTCCTCAGTCCTACGACACGCTTCTGCAGTTTTTCCCTTTTTTGTGTTTTGCGGTGGTTGTTGTCATGCTCACCTTTACGTCGTGTTTTGCCCCGTGTTTTACATTGTATATTCTCCGAACTGCCAGTACTACTACTGTCATTAGAATGAGATCTATAGAAAAACATTTATATGACAACATATATCCATGAAAAATAAATCTAATATCTCATTATTATATAAAATAAATGAAAAAGGTCTAATTATTAGTTAAAGTATATCACTCTACATCTGAAACTAAATAATTATTTTTAAAAAACGCTATTCGCATGAAATGGAAAATTATTATTAATAACACAGATGATATGGAAAGGTGATATATTTAATTTTTATTATCATCCCATTATTTCTTTGTCTTACAGAAATTAAGCCATTCTAGTTATATAACTATTTACATATCCTTATATGTATACCACATACTATAAAACACACCTTCCTGATTGATGACATTCTTGAATGCTTTCATGGAGTTAAAATTCAAAGTAGCCTTATAGGGATATAGTGAGCTGTAGCAGGTAGAAATTTTGACACAACTTTAAAAAACTGTGTGCTTTTTCACAGTGAAGACTAATTCTAAATTTAAGACATATTTGATATTTAAAGTATGTGAAAAAAATATTTGTTTATAAATTTAATACAAAATTCTGGTTTACAGATTGGACCGATATTTATACATAGCTTATCTAAATCAAATTGGCTCCGGTTTGTATTTGTTTTAGAAGTCATTATTTTATAAATTTTCAAACAATGTTTTAAGAAAAATAATAAATTTTTGAAGCAAATCCTGATGACTGCTCAATCTGAACCTATATTCTATAGTTGTTGAAAAGCAAAAGAAAATAACACATTTTTTAAATTACTGTACTGTCGTAGATAATTCATAATTTTGTCTTATTCTGATATTTCAAATACATAATGATGTCTTTTGCCTGTAACGGATTCGTGATAAAAGGAATTTGAGGGAAGTAGCAGAGCAGGGTAAGGTTATCAGCTCACTGACCCTGAGTCAGAGAAAGAGGCTGCCTCCTGACAGGCCACAAATTGCCAGGCTCTAGCCTACATCATCGGTCTACCTAGCCCAATGAAGAGGTATTTCCTACCCGTGATACGAGAAGCACCTTCGCTCCCTCATACTAGAGGGCTGACCATCATTGGATGTTTCCGCTACTCACCAGAGAAGAGGTCTTTGGCTGGTTCTAACAATCAGTAGGCAGTAGATAGAAGGATAAGAAAAGGCGACTATGTTTGTGGGAACAAGGAGTCCTCAGGAAAATATACGGACCAGTCTACTCTGGAGAAGAGCGGAAAATAAGAAAAAATTAACAAATGAAAAACATTATATGGCCAGCCAGATATTGTGGCCATAATGAAAAGAGAAAGGTTGAGGTGACGAGGAAGCTATAAGTTAGAAGATGGAGAGCTGTTATTGGTGGCAGACCAGCCAAGGCAATCTTTCTGTGAGGAGGCTCATACACTCAGAGGGCAGTAACAGCAATAATAATAAAAATTATGTCTTTCAATACACATTATATTGAACCTGACCTAGGTCAAATTACTTGCTTGTGTGTAACTTTTAACTTAGAAACAGCGCTTCCTTACAAACTACTGAATACTATACCACTCTTTGTTTTTTATAACATGAATCGCGTCTTTTTTACTTTAGTGTTGCCGGTCACTTTTATTAAAATAACAGTTATTATTTAGAAATCATATGGCATAAAAGAATAAATGTTCTACTGAAAATTATTATTACACAATATATTAACATAAAAAAGGTTAACTTTAAGAAAGAATAACAAATATTTAACTAAGATTACTCCTCCACATAGCTTTGCAATTTTTGAAAATGTAAAATTTCATTTAATGTCCTCAGGAACATTTTCTTTTTCTGTATAATATTATTTTCTTTATTATCATTTTGATGCCCTTAAGTTGGGATGAAAGAACGTTATATAATTTTAGGAAGTTAATTTTTTTTTTTTTAATTTCATACTTTCAATAAAATATCACGTTTATGATTAAGCTTATAACCTAATTAGTACAGTCGTAATATTTTTTTAAAATCTAATGAACATAATGAATGCTGAACCATGGATCTATTTTTTGTTCTTAAAAATTAGTTTAATCATCAATTAAATTTGACTCTTTAAAAAATATTTTTACTATTATTCTTTTGACAACACAAAAACTAGAAAATCAAACAAAAAATTAACAATTAAATAATATTCGTGAAATAAAAGTTCTAATGATGAAAAAAATACTTCCCAAACCATCAAAATAAATTGATACTATATTAGAACACATATTAAATACTTAAACTAAACTAAGCGAATAGTAGATATTCATCAACGTCCAAAGGAACTAATGGTTTTCACATTTACCACAAATCATTAATAAAATTATAATTAAATCCATGACAATGGCTTTAATCAGAATATTTGTTTTATTATAATCAATAATACCCTTCTAAAATTCTTACACCTTTATATTTGGAAATTTAAATTTAATGTTTATAACTTATAGCAATACTAAATAAAAAATATCTAGGAGCAACTTAAAAGCATTATTACAAGTATTTTACCTTTTGATGCAATAAAAAAAGTAATTCACTTGTAAACAATAAGTACATAACTGGAGCTAAAATATACATATAAATATATCTTCATTTAAATGTGCTTTCAACCAAGCTAACTTCATATATTTCAAAATCACCTCTTTCTAGTTCTTGGCCTAAGATTTCGTGTTTGTTGAATGTCAGTAGCTGGTTGCCAGGAATCATTTGTAATCTTACTGTCACTTTCGCCATTCCAAGATAATAAGGCTCCCCTGAGTTGACTTATCAGACCTGAGACAGTATCATTCCCAACATATTCTTGACACCAATAGCTGAAATAACACAAAGGAAAATAAGGAGAAACAGGAATATCATGTTTAGGAGGGAGAAAAAATGAGAGAACTTTCTATAATTCATTAAACATTAAGAGAAACATCACATAATTGATATCTTTATTGGAAAAGAATTAAAAACTGATATAACATGTGAAACAGAGATAAAAGTAAATATATTCACTACCTAAAATCTTTCTTATAAGCAAATCTCTACATTGAAATGAACTTGACTAAAGAATGATTTAATGGTACATTAAATTATCATGCTCATACTTATAACTATAACACTAACTTTCATCCAACATTATAATTTATTTAATAAAAATAAAATATTTTCAGTGTATACAAAAATTAATTATATTTAAAGAGCAAGTGATGATACTATTTCCACAGAATTTTTCAAAACAGACAGCTTAAAAGATGTGGTAACAAAAATTAAAGAGAAAAATATAATCAAAAATTCTAATATTGCTTTTTCTTATTTTTATTTATTGATTTTATGGTGACATAAAAGTATAAATAATGAAATGGATGATAACTGAAGTATTGAAAAAAATAATCTCTTATAGAAAATAAGTACCCACCAATAAACAGTAAGATTAACACAATCTAAGCATAAGCTGTGATTTCCTTGTTTTTCCCAATGTTCTAATGCATGTCGATTAACATATCGGCCACAATGAACAACCCCACAGTATAGGCACATCCATGGTTGTTGACTACTTGAACATTCTATAAACAGGAGGTATAAAACTTAAAACTTTCAAAATGAAGAAGAACATTTTGTCAATTTATTGCAAAATGTCATTTAAGTGCACTTTCTGTACTTTTTTAAAATCAATAAATAATCTTGACATTCACGAAAACGTTCTTAAAAGTTGAGCTCAATCAAAAATGTACTTAATGACTTTTTACAATATAATGACGATTTATTCATCAAAATGGCCAGTTATTAGTACATTTCAGTAGAAACTATGTCTCTCTATATAAAATTTCTTATATTTATTTTAACAAACAAAAAATTTAAAAGGTTTATGGGCAAGTTCCTCAACTCAGCACTGAGCTTGTTGATGACATCGGATCTGACTAAACTAGAATGAACGATGCCATAGATTAGCTCTGAATTGAGTTAAAGACTTACCCATTTATTTTATTAATGGAAAAACTTTTAAATATGTTTTTTACTAAGTATCCTAATTTTATAATTATATGATCACAAATAATTATAATTATTATAATAAGAATTTTTACAAATAATTTCCATCGTAGTAATAAATTTAAGTATGGTAGTTAGTTGCATTTAAATAAAAAATAAGTATATAATAACACTATATTTTTAATTTAACTTAAGATATTTTACTTTGAGTATGACTTTTGTATGACAAAAGTACCATTGAAAGAAAAATTAAACCAATGTATACTAACTCAAACATTTTATTTTATTTTTTTGTAGTACTGTGAACCTTGAGATAATAAGACTTTGATCATGTATATCAGATTACAGTAATCCATAGCAAGAAAATACAAAAAAAAAAAAAATCATTGATTGAACAGTTGTTAAATTCATTAGATATTTTTTCAATTAAAAATTGTTACTAAATACTTTAAGATAAAACAATGAAGAAGTTATGGCTAACACCACGAATTAAAACTATATTTTGATAAATTAAATATTAGCTCAAGATACATCCAAGGATCAAATACAAAAAATCAAATAAAAAACCTGTATCAAAAAGTAATGATACTTATACTTCTGCAAATAAGGAGTATTATATATCAGTAATTGAATACATTAAATAGAAATCAACAGCAAATACAAATAAACTATCCAATCAACAATCATTAAAGTATTCATCTCATTAATTATATGGAAGTTCATTGACAATAAAAAATTAATTACATATCTTAAGATAATTAACAGATTAAAGTATGAACTACAGCGGGTTTGAAATGTATAAATTAAAAATAAAAACAAATAGTTGTATATAAAATCATTTTAATGGTTAAAACTAATTAATTTTTCCCGAATCAGACAGAAATGGAAGGGATAAGTAGTTAGATATTGATCACCAATAAGATTAGAACTCTAGAGCGAGGTTAAAATTTAGCAGGTTACTAACAAATTAAAACAGTAAACACAGCTTTGTTCATTAACAAAAAAACCGCTTGAGAAGATCAGATGTTATAAGTGAATATATGTTCGGATCAACAATCTTCCACTTGATTGACAACTATTCTTTCACTCAAATAGTTTTAAATTAAGAAACGAATGCTACTATTCCATCACTAAATATTTACTTAACGTATAAAATATATTATGTATTATGAATATATACATTAAACTTAATATACTAAAATAGATTTTTCAAATCAATACGTTATTTCAAGATCTTACCTGCGCATAGCCATTCCTTTGTATCTTTCTGCGTAATAGGTGCTTCGATTTTAACATTTTCATTAACATGTGGACATTCCATGATACAATTCTAAAAAAAATGCTACAAATTATGAAAAATAATTCACTGAAAAATTGAAGGAAAATGTACGTATCGCCCTTAAGACCCGACCTAACCCTAAACGGTCCCCTACGTAATGAGAATACGTCTCGGGAGTCGAGAGTAGCTGTAAAGTTTTGACGCAATCGCAATGGCCAAGCAAACGTTGGCGCACTTTTTTAAATATTCTACTTAATAACAAATGATAAATAAATATTTATGTAATGTTAGTTGACAATATCGAAACGAAATAATCATATAATTAAAACATTTAAAGTATGATTGCAAGCTTTGTTGCAGTTAGCATAGCTACCAGATGAAACCTTTCTCATTCTGTTAAAGAATTAAGGGAGAAAAAAATTCTAAAATAGTACTATTTTTAAAATTAAATAATTTTTAATGCATAGAAAAAAAATTTAGTATTTGTTGTATTATGTATTATTTTGAGTTAGTAATACTCGTTTTAAAAAATACAACAATAAATTCATATTTTAAAGTATTTTTCAGTTTAGTGGTAATTTTTTAAGCTTTGTTTCCTTTTCTTTAATTTAGGGAGTCATAGAGACGAATTAATACTTAAAAACAATCGTCAACACATTGGAGATATAATGAGTGGGGTATAAAACCAGTAGAACATGGATTTTAGTAATTTATAGTTTGGGCTTTGGTAAAGTCATAATTAATTGCTTATTTTTATAGTCTCCTTATTTAAATAAAATAATTATGTTTGATTTGGTTCTGAAAATTCGATTTTTTGATTGCGTTTTCCATACTATTGAATTCATAAAAAAATGTTTAATTATGAACCCAATAGTACACCGGTGGGTGCACTGTAAAAGAATACATTTTTATTAGATTTTGAAACTATATCAATAAAGTATATTATTAAATACAATTTAAGTTAATTACATACTTTCCATCGATTAATAATTTACCAGGATAAGAATTAAAGTATTTTCAGTAAAAAGTTTAACTAAGTTTAAAAAATTTTGTTACGTATAAGATTTTTTTAAGCAATCATGCACGGAAATCCATTATTAGAAAACATATTTTAAAAAATATACTAAAACTTGTGTATTGGTGCATATTAAAAGTAACTACCCAGTAAAACTCGAAATGAATTGTATCATCATAGAATATTAAAAATGATTCTGGCAATATCCAGTTTTAGTTTTTTGTTTTTTATAAATGTAAATTAAGTAATCTCTGAAAATATGACAATATCTAGTTTAATTTAAAACTAATTGTGCATTTATAAAATAAAAATGTTATTATGATCACTTAAATGACGCTTTTAATGTGCTTTTAAATATTTCACAAACTCTAGGAAACACAATTATCTAACTTATCAAATAGCGACATTATTGCTAAACCAAATCGTTTATTTTATTTCTCTTGATACCGATAGCAGATAGAAAATCATATTTTCAACAATTTGATAACAACAAAGCACGGGCGGATCTACGGGGGGAGGGGCTTTCGGGCTGAAACCCCTCCCCTCCCCCCAAAATGGTAAAATATAACCAGGTTTTATCGAAAAAAATATTAAAAAATTATCTCTGAACGTATAATTATTCGTGTAATTACATTTTAAAGGGCCTTAGGAATCACTTAAACACCAGTTCATATAGGTAGTTAGTTTCTTTCTTATTTTCCAAAGTAATTATAGTTATTTTTATGAAAAAAAAGCTTTCGGGGGGAAGCCCCTCCCCCCAAAATTAAATCCTGGATCCGATAGTGCAACAAAGTGATATATTCAAACAAGAAACAAAAATAACAGTATAGTTAAATAGGCATTTATATATTTGTTCCATAGTTTGTGAAATATCTTTAGAATCGTATTAAAAATATATTTTTTTCGATATTGGCAGCCACATAATGCTATATATTAATCTTTAAATATTGTAAATCCTTCATTTAATTTAGGTTGTAATAAAAATACAATGATAAAGATGAAAGAAATAAATTTAAAAAACATAACAAATTTAAATCCTGGATCCGATAGTGCAACAAAGTGATATATTCAAACAAGAAACAAAAATAACAGTATAGTTAAATAGCCATTTATATATTTGTTCCATAGTTTGTGAAATATCTTAACACGTGAAATATCTTTAGAATCGTATTAAAAATATTTTTTTTTCGATATTGGCAGCCACATAATGCTATATATTAATCTTTAAATATTGTAAATCCTTCATTTAATTTAGGTTGTAATAAAAATACAATGATAAAGATGAAAGAAATAAATTTAAAAAACATAACAAATTTTCTTTGTGTGATGAACGAAGTTCCTTTCCTGTATTGTAACTCTAAACGTGCGTTTAAACATTTCACAAATTATGGGCCAAACATATTTATATATAAATGTTTGTTTCACCATGGTAGTGTTTGTATTGATGTTTTGCATCTGCTGTCGCTAACAAGAGAAATAAAAAAATATATAGCTCTAATGACATGTCGCTATTAGTTAAGTTAGATAATTATGTTATCCATAGTTTGTGAAATGTCTAAACGCACCTTAATATTAACTATTTTTTAAAAATATCTATACGTTTAGTATAGGCATTCCATTTAAATTTTCATTTTAAAAATACTGCTTTGAGTAGTATCGTTACAAAGTTTTCTGTAAATATTTAAATATTCCTGATTATAATATTTCTACGAATTTCATACAATTCTCTTCAGTGTTTTAGAAAAAAAATATATACCAAAAGTAAAATATAATTTGATGTTAAATGAAATTAAGAAAGTACCACATTTATAAAATGAGCATTTTGATTGAAGAATAGATATTGTGACATTGACTAAAATACATTGGCTTTCCATTCTAGTTGGGGGAGGAGGTGGTGAATCACCGAAAATAAAAGTCTCGGAAGTTTATATTAAGTACAAAATCATTAACATAGCATACTTAATGTAAAACGAACAATATAATACTATAGATATAAATAAATGTATATATATATATATATATATATATATATATATATTTTTTTTTTTTTTTTACAACTTAAAATGGTAGTGTTTGTATTGATGTTTTGCATCTGCTGTCGCTATATATATATATATATATATATATATATATATGTATATACACATATATATATATACATTTATTTATATATGCTTATATTTATATATATATGCTTATATATTAGTTTTTTTTTTTCAGTATACGTATATTTGCATTTATGTAAACAAAGCGATTGAATATAATACATACTTTTATTTTTAATTAAAGGTTTAAGGCAGTGAGATGAACTTTCAATTCGCCGATGCTTTATCAAATTTGCCGCGAATGTGATAAAATCTTCACGTAAATAGAGAAGGGTGCACATCAACGAATCGTAAAATCCTAGTATATTTTGTTTCATATAATTATATTTGGATATAAACTAAAATTTCAATAATAGGAACACAAGGCGTGACAAAATACTTGCGTATTGGCTAAATTTTTAGACTTCAACCAATAGCGGATCCAGGATCTTATTTTTTTGGAGAGGGATTCAGCCAGAAAGCTTTTTATATATATATATATATATATATATATGTAACGATTATTACTTTGGAAGAAAAAGAAAGATACTAACTAACTAACCATATGGAATGGTGCTTAAGTTTTTCTAGAAATCCTACTGAATGTGATTACACAAACAATAATACTTATGAAGATAATATTTTTCATAAAACGTGGTTATATTTTACCATTTTGGGCACTAGCGGATCCAGGATTTAATTTTGGAGGGGGGGCTTCAGCCAGAAAGCTTTTTTTTTCATATAAGTAACGATAATTACTTTGGAAAATACGAAAGAAACTAAGTACCTATACGAACTGGTGTTTAAGTGATTCCTTAAGCCCTTTTAAATGTAATTACACGAATAATTATACTTTAAGAGATAATTTTTTAGTATTTTTTCCGATAAAACATGTTTATATTTTACCATTTTGGGGGGGAGGCTTCAGCCCGAAAGCCCCCCCCCGTAGATCCGCCCGTGACTTTGGGGGAACTTCAGCCCGAAAGTCCTCCTCCTCTCCCCCATAGATCCGCCTGTAAACTGGTCAACATTAATTATTTCCTTAATTGATTTTCATTTACATATTTCATTCATTCATGTTGATTAATTGTAATTGATTGATATAGTTTCCTTCTCCCTGATGATGCTTTCATACAATAGTTACAGGCATCAAAAATAAATCCGCTCTAGCCCCCAATGGTCTAGGTATGTCGTGCATTTATTCAATTTAGTCAAAGAAAACTCAACACAATTTTCTCTTTTTCGTATCTAATCAACTTGTTCTACTACAATATTTTCGCATTAACTTCAGTTTGTCATATTATATTTTCTGAGGCATCAATATATCTCTGGTCATGAGAATAGCGTCGTTCTTTTAAATTAAGATAATAAACTTTGTTCCTGAGATTCTGTTTGTAGTTACAATAAATTCTAACACTGCCCATAGGCAGATTTACGGGATGGGGGGGGGAGAGGAGGAAAACTAGAGTTGAAAACCCCCCTCTCCACCCAATGGTAAAATATAACCGTTTTATGGAAAATAATATTAAAAAAGTATCTCTTTAAGTATTTTTGTTCGTGTAATTACATTTATAGGACATGAGTATCAATAGAACTTCAAGAATCACTTAAATACTATTTCATTCAGGTAGATAGTTTCTTTCTTTTTTTTCAAAGTAAATATCATTATATATATATATAAATATATAAAAAGCTTTCGGACTGAAGCCTCCCAAAATTAAATCCTGGATCCCCCAGGGACACTGCCTAGCTCAATTCATAGAACTAAAGTATTTTGAATAAAACATCTCTTCATTGCACTTAAATTTTCTTGGATTCGATGAACTGCACTAAAGGTCAATATTATTGCTAACAGACCACTCATTTAATCTGTGGTAGCTGTCAATAAAGTAGCACTTATCAAAGTGCAAATCGTTATCATTTTCTGATTATCCTAAGCACTGACATGCTTCCTTGCAGGTGTATGCATTTCTCAGCATAGTCTTCTGCTGGATGTACATAGACAAACCACTGAATTGATATTCCTTATTCATAAAATGTTTGAGGGTTTTGAGTGATAGCGCATTCTCTCCTAGATTTCTTCATTACTTTCAAATCTAATCAATTCTTTCAAGGGCGCAAATAAAAAATAGACATAGGTAGGGATGGACGATAGTACTAGTGACTATTGATAATTTGTATCCTCTTCTCAGGCACAAATTATAAAAATAATTTTAATAGTACTTCTACCTATTTATTGATGCAAGAGATATAATGATAATACAATGTAAAAGTGAAATATTTGATAATAGAAAACTGTTCCGAAACTTCTCTTGCAGAAAGTAAATGGAATTGTATGTTGTTGGAGGTATGTTTAAAACTATTATGAAGGGTGCCCAGAAAGAGATTTCATGCAGTTAAAATTTTTGAGGGGGGCATATATCGACGGGTTTGAATTTTCAGAATGAAAAGTTTCAATCAGAAGACAAGGTTGAAAATATGGAGGAGACACAAGTTTAATAGTATATGATCGGAATTTGTTCTACTTCCCTTGTTTTTAAGGACAGGAGAGCAACATAATTTTTTGGAAAGGGGAGGGATTTATGTGCTATTGACCTTGGGTGAATGGGCACTCCTGATAATTATCAATATATGAAACTGAAACAATATTTAACAAGAAGCCAAATTACAATCTTGGAAATTAAAATGAAACACTAATTTCGCTCTTACTTCTTTCTTGGTAAATCAGAATTACTTAATATTTAGTTCCAACAATAACATGTATTATGTAGGTGTTTCTCGTTAGAGGGCAACATACATGGAAATGAATGTTATTTATTTTTCTATATAAATTATTTTCCTGTTAAAATTTTTCTTAAATTGTTAATTTAATAATTTTTGTTCGTGACTATAACATAAATTTTAATAGACCACTATAAATGTGGGTCATTGTTATGAACCTAGTGCATTTTAAAGGAAATAAACAAAGAATAGAGCGAAAAATAAATCATAAATTGTCTGTGGCAGGAAGTTACTGGACTATCCCCCATTCCTGGGTACAGGAGTAGAAGTTAACAATCCCAAAAGCAGTTAAAGGGTTTCTCAGCCTTTTTATTTTAAATTAAATTCCGCCAAATTTAATCTATTCCGAATGGTAAATACCATTTTAAGATCAGTGTGAGGCATACATTGTTACCTGTTCAAAATGTGGGGCAAATTCATTTTTCATTTCCACAGGTTCAAACAGTGAATCAGCGATCCAAGGGAAGGCAGAAATGTTTCATTTAAGATTTGTGCATGGTTGTTGATCATGACTTTGTCTTTCAACCTTCTCCCTCACCCACTCAAAAATTTTGTGCCATTAAAGTTGTGAAAATTTTAAAACTGTAAGGTTATGTCTATACTGACCACACAAAGCTTCCAAATCAGTGGAAAAAGTGTAGAAATCAGTCAGGAGACTACACTTACGATTTGAAAATAATCATAGCAGTCATATTATTTATAAAAATTACAGTTTGTAATTCTGTGTTACATCATTACAGGGAGCAAGAGAAATTTTGATTTAGTTTTATGATTCAATTTTTTTCCCTCTTCATTGTGTTCAAAGGACAATTGACATGGCTGTATATTATGGGGTATTCCTCCTTACTCCAATAGGTAAGCATACAAGAAGATAGTAGACAGATTGGTTCAATTCTCATAAAAATTCCTTAATTCTTAATGTTTCTCACTCTAAATAATAGTAATGGGATGAATAGTACAATAATATCAAGTTTATATAAATCATTTTTATTGATAAAACATTGCTTAAAATATAATTAAAATTTATGGACGACGCCCATAATTCTGGTTTGTAGGATGAACAAGCTGGAGACCAGATATGTTGCTGAACTCCTGAAATAAAAATAAACAAGAAATGATTACAGGGAAAGTCAGAAGTAAATTAGATAGTGATGTAAGGTTAGACCAAGATTATCCAATTTGTAAAATCTTGAAACATAAACAATTTGCGAGCTACACTACAGCACACGGTAACTATGGGTATGGCTCATTTTATTAATTTTGGGTATATAATGTCTAAAAATATTTTCACTATAAAATACAACATCCTAATTTATGGCTAGAGTTGCTCAAACATTTCTTAAATGTTGCTGAATATAAGAAAATAAAACTTAAGAATGGTACTAAAACAATTTAGCATGCTTATCTTATATTAAATTTCTGTTAGAAATTTGGCTCACTGAACATTTTTAATCCTTAATTGGCATAAGGAAGAATTAGGAATTGGTCACCACTGGTTTAGAAAATGAAATATTTTCATAGTGGCTAATTTGACTGCAGAAGTTGGTTGGCGTATTAAATCTCTCTTTTTCTTAATATTTATTCATCATGTCTTTAGCTTAGCCCTAATAATTGTCATAATGGTGACAACAAGGACAAAAATAAATTTAATTTTTTTATACTTTATTTTTTCATCGACTGGACACCCCAACCAACTTCTCTCCAAATAAAATATCAATTTTATGCTCCAATCAACCAGTTATATAAAAAAAAAAACTGCATGTTAATACTGGTACTGATGCGGAATAGTGCGACAAATGTCTTCTGGTTCTTTTTGCCAACCCCTGATGACTGTCTAATGGTTGCTGCCCTGTACTAACCACAGTGGGTGGGATAATGAAGATTCATTTTTCAGGAGCTAGTGAAACATTATAGATCCAGGCAGAAATTGAATCCTTAACATTCTGAATTGGACGATATGGAACCCATACCCCAATGTGCTTGGCTATCAAGTCCTTGTTATAAAATTAAAATGAAAAAACGATATATACGTTGACCATAGATCAAATCAAGTTTATGGCAGGAGTATGGTATGAAGTCCTGCCTGTTCAGTATACTGTTTTAAAATATTCCAAGGCATCAGGTAACTTGTCTTTGTTAGGGTTGGTTTGCCTTAAATGGACATTGAATAATAAATTGATAAAAAATGTAACAATAATCTCAATCCCAAAGAACATAGTAGCAATTTATTTTCCCATGACAAACAGACATTTAAAATGTTTATTGTATTCCATCATGAAACAGTAAGAGTGATTTACATAATATTATGTTAACATTTACTCCATAGTGAGAATATGAAACAAAATTAACTATTATTGATTCAAAATTATACTACTATTATTAAAAATAAACTATTAGTTTTACTAGTATTACACACGAAAACATCATGTTTTTTTTATTATACAAAAAGGAGCTCTAGAATGATTTAAATTATTTATCAAACTAACCATAAAATACAGGACAATTATTTGATTACCACTGCATCGGAATTACTCATTTTAACTCGCGACACAGTACTAACTACTAAAGTTATTTTGGGTTAGTTAAATCGTTTAGAAGAAAAAATATTATGACAATAAATTATAATACTTCATGTTGATAGACTTATAATTTGTTCAACTTGGCAACAGTAAAATCATGAAGCCACACACATCAGAAGTGACCTAGCTAGTTAAGTCACTAAAGACATATAACCCAAGAATACTTACGAGTGCCATGCTACAATCATACATACGACGAACTGGATTAGTCGTAAACTAAAGTTTTTTCTCTTTTTTTTAATCTAATGACGGTAATTTATGCAAACTTATAATAGAGGGCACTTAATTTTATATAATAGCCATTATATGCTGATCAGAGCAGCTCATTTACTAATTTATCCTTAAACTGAAATGGAAATATTTTGAATAGATGTTCAGACATTTTATACTAACCAACATCTTCAACATTCCATGAGATTCAGGATCAACTTCAATGACATCTTGTTCCAAAGCAGAAACATCAGGCACATAGTTGTCCCTCCTCTCTCTTTCTTCTTCCTGCAACTTGATGGAAATACCTCTCACCTGGGAATGTCTCAGACGTTTCATTAAATGTGTGACGAACCTGGGCAGAACAAAATTTAATATTAATCAAGGAATATAGCTAAGTAAGTAAATAGCTATGTAAGCAATATATATTGAAGTTAGAGAACATGGCCTAAGGTAAAAGGAGCAATACTTGGGCTTATTCCACATCTTGACACTGGATTCACATCCTTTAGACTAGGAGAGGTAAGGAGAATAATTTGTTTATTAAAAAAATAAAATCAATAAATAAAGGAGGTGAAAAAGTATTTTAGAGTGAGAGAGAATAATTTAAGATTTAGCATAAATGTTACTTTATTTGCTTATGGAAGCGGTAACAGAATCTGGATATTCTTTAAATTAAGACAATCCAATAACACAGAAAAATATATATCAAAATATCAACAATATTGAGGTGCAAATGTCATAGATTTTCATGATAATTATAAATAGTCTTTTCTATAGAGTTGATTCTTGGTTAAGACAGGTTTTACACTCTTAAGATTCATCCTACACCATGTCAGACAATTAAATGAACCTCAATAGGCATATTTTATCAGTTCTTAACATGTTACATTCAATCTCAAAATTTCTCACTAGTTTCAATTCTAATTTTTTTGTCAACTGGAATTATCTTATCTGATTAAAGGGATGTTTAGATGAATGTCAAATCGAAGAAATTGGTTAGTGATGAAGAAATAATATAGAATGAACATTGCATCCCTTCACCACTTGCGGATGAGCTGGGTTTAAGGTCAGATCCGTTCTCCCTTCCACAGTACAGTATAATAGATAGTTCATCAATTGAAATTCAAAGATTTAAGAAATTAGGAACATTTATTAAATTTAGGGCAATAAGATATACAATCTTTAAACATATATAGTTATCTATACTTCCTCACTACCAAAGGTAGTTTTGTCAATTATGACTTTTATTAGTCTGCTACTATGTAATATAACAGAGGAAAATAAAATACGAAATTATACTAATTAATCATAAAAGAATAATTGGTTTTAATACTCTCCCATAAAACAATCAATTCTTACATATATTTTTCATTAACAGTAATGATATACATGTTCAGTATGTACTGGGATTTTTTTATTCAATCAAGAATCATAAAATTTGCAGTTTGAAAATGTTCCTCATTTTAATAATCACTGGTGAACAAAATTTGTGGGTAACAAACCCACGAATGTTGAGAGATTATTGTATTTCCGAAAATGGGTTCTTTGGGAGATTTTATTTTCATAATTCAATAAAAATGCTCGAAATATATTGTTTATCCAAAGAAAACAGTGAGAAAGCTCTACTGACCTTACTTGGCAAACATTTTTCGAAATAAATTAAAAACTCACTGACCTTACTTGGCAAACATTTTTCGAAATAAATTAAAAACTCTTTATAGAAGTGTTCTTTATGTTATCTTGTTAAAACTTTCACAACATTTACAGCTGGTTGTATTTTCTAAATAAATAGTTAGCAAGCTACCATAGGCCTGGGCTCTCGTATATTTGTTGTAATACAATGAATGTGATGGATAGCATAAAAACAAAAACTTAAGAAAAATTTAATGAAGTTTGGTCATTATATCCCTCTCAGTAGGGATGAACAGGGGAGAAAAATTAAGAAAGATCAGGCGGTATGAAAGAGGTTAGGGCAAAGTAAATTCTACATTTTCTCCTATTCATTACACCAGGCAGGAAAGAGCTATTTACATGACCCATATCCGTTATTGCCCTACTTCATCACCCAATTTTTCAGATCAGGCAGTATCGTCTAAACACTTCTTAACCTCTCAGCTATCTAATAGAACTTTCAAGATTCCTTGAAAATGGAAGAATTTTGAAGTTTTCAACACGCATCTAACTAGACACTAACATTTCTGTAACGTTTGGAACTAAATGACTCATGTTCCGAAGGTGTGATCATGAGCCCATCCATAATGTTGGAGTGGCACTTGCAAAGTGATACCATGTTTGTTAATAAGTAGATAGTTACAGTGAATTATGAATTAATAGTAGGCAAAAATACTTGATACTAACTCAACAAAACTGGATCCCACAGTTCAATGACATTTTGTAAACAACTTGTTCAGTAATATGTCGATATGTAATAGACGATCTACCTACTAAAATATGGAACATGGTTCTAACAAAAACCGCATGTGCATAATAATTTCTTAGAGAAAGGCAAATGAGTACTATCTTGACTGAAATTAACAGGTTAATTGTTTGTACAAATAATTTTCTAAAAAATGACAAGAATTTTAAAAAGGAATTTGTGACCTATAGACAAAGTCAACTATAAAATATCTAGAGTTCTAATAATAACCAAATCCTGACATGTTTACAAAATCAATATTAGTTTGCTATGATTGGTGTAGAAATTAGCTTAAGAGGTTACAAAACCACAGCTGAAAGTCAAATAAAGTTAAACATATAACCATAGAGATAAATCAAATGAAGAAACAAAGAAAACAATAACGTTAACATGAGGCTAAGTTAGTGAACACAGAGAGTTGATATCTTTTACACCTTTCTATATAAGAATTGATTCACAGTTACTTAGAAAAAGAACATAATATTATAATGACGTCAAAATACTTTAACGGGGAAACTAGCCAACAACCTGTATTAATTACTAAATAGCTGATTTTCAAGTGCATTAGGTATAAAGTTAAAATTAGGAACTAGACATCAACAAAGGAATCACAGCGAAGCTGTAGTAAACAATAGTTTCATCTATTATTATGCAATTAATTTGAGTAAATACTACAAGAAAAATAAGCTGGTAATATTCTTAGAACATTGCTAAGGATTAACACAAGTCTGTCTACTTATGATTGTTTAATTAAACTTAACATCCAATAATCCCATTAATGAAAACATGATAAGACAGGCATGCTGTAGGTATAAAAAACTTTTGGTACACAATGAAATTTTTGTAAATTACAAAAAAACAAAACATTAACACTAATTACATAGAAATAACAATTAACAAAACATACCCAGCTATCTTGTTTCTAAGAGGCTTGGTAGGAATAATAGCAATTTCTTCACATATTCTTTTGTTGGTGTGAAAATCTAATGTGAGACGAGTATAATACTTCTCAATTATAGCTCTTGAAGCTTTCTTAACTGTTTTTGTCCTAACACGACCCTGAAATCATAATTATAACAAAGGTTCATACACTTAGCTAATAAACTGTAAAAAACTTAAGGTTAAGTACTCATGTTACCATGCTACTACAATTTTATAACAATACACCAAAAGCTAATGAAAATTAAGGAACTTCGAGGATGTAATGAGATCTTGGAAAACTTTTCAAAAAATGACTAATTTTCAAATGGATTGGATCACTAAATATACATAGGATATTAAAAGATTTCTATAAACATACCATGCTGGCGTATTCCGAAACAACCAAAGAACCTGACTAGATGAAAATGGCTGCTGCCAATGGCTGTGAGATCGCAAGGACACTGAATAATGTTATTAAAATCTCAAATCAAATGATGTAAAACATAGTGTTTGATGTAACACCTTTTTTTTAAATTGTACTAGTAAGTAGGCTGATAAATTTTCGAAAATATCTATTAATATTGCTTAAAGATGAGATATGTTATTTTTTTTCGTTAAACTTACAAAATAAATACAATTTACTAAATTATAATATTTGTTTCAGCTATTATAAATTTTAGTAGCAATTTTACTTCTAAATAAAGATTATTTGAATTATGTTGATTGGCAAATCGGATTATGTTGGCTACTCTGTTACACAGCTGATTTTGACTTATACGACTGTTGAGAAAATTGAGTCAGTGTGAATTGTGAAGCTGATAGGTTAGGAGTGTGTCAACTAAAGCATTATTTACAGTTCTTTAGTGCGTGATTTTAAACCATATTTGAATGTGAGATAAACCAAATATGTTGTTGAGGACAAAAAGATAGCTCTAATTGTTGATTATTTTAATTAAAGTCTCTTTCTTGGTGAGTTATATTTTTTTATCAGTTGATATTACTTCTTACTTATTATCACAGAAAATAATAATATTGTTTTCTAACACATTTTAAAGCGTTGTTACAAATATACTGTAGAAATCAGTGAACTCTGTACTATTTATTACTGTGAGGTGATTTATTCTTTATTTTTAGATTCATTCTTCATGATCATGTTTTTGATCATTGAAAAGTAATACTATCATTGTTGATAAATTCCAGATGTTTTATTGCTTATTGCAAAGTATATTTTATTTATATAGATTAACTGATAAGAATGATAATGAAAATTTAAAATAATTATTATCTGTGATATACATTAAATGGTTGTTTATCATTGGTTTTCTTTTATTGTATTTTAATTTTAATTTTTATTAAATTAAGTGATTCGAGAGATGGCTGTTATAGTATCATTTAAAAAAAAATGTTATTCCTCTTTTTCATATAATATAAAATAAAACATATTGATTAGTTTGATATAATTTATATTTAAAACAAATTTAATGGTATTATATCTTATTTGTGAATTTATCAGTAGCAGCATTTTATTTTAATTTTTCATAAATTATTTAATTTGATATTTCAGTTATTTATGTTGGCTCCTTGTTTAAAGAGGAATTTCCTAAATCTTAAAACAGGTTAAAAAAAAAATCTCAACAATAATAAAGATATAGAAAACATGAACAGCATTATCAGCTTATTAACAGCAAGATTTTTAACATGAAATAAGACATCATGACATTAACTTAATAAAATACTTATCTTATTCCAGCTATAAATATTAGCTATCATTTTAGTTACAAATGTTTTAATGATCAGATGTTCTGGAAAAAGTTGTTGAGTAGTTTCTTAGCCAAATTATGTGTTACCATTTATTTAGTTACAAAGAATCACCCTCTACAGTTATAGTGTTTCAATCTCAAGAAACTCGATTAACCAAGAATAATTCAACCTGAACTTTTTTTTCCATGTATTCTTGCTTGTCCTACAGCTCATTCTTCAAAATTAGTAGTCAAAAGCAATTTGACATCAGCACATTGAGTGGTAATGTCTTAAAAATTGTTAACTTAATAATTATAAATACATATAATTTGTTCTGTATAAAATTTGATCATTAAATTTATGTAGAGTATTTCATTTATCATTGGTTATAATAGTGTTAAACAGTATCACTATTACAACCAATAATAATATTTACTGTGCATATTCAGTTATATTATAAAATCATTGCTTGGCTTTTTCTTCTTTTTTATAGACCTTCGATATCCTTTGATATTCATAAAAACTTAATTTAGGAATGATGAAGTTCATATTGGTACAAAATGTCAATACGTAAACATGTCAATTATTGTGTCATTGGTTTAATAATTAAAAAATTTATTATTTTTTCATAGCATTATCTGATAATGTTCTAGTTGACAAAATATTTTCCATTATGGTGATATACATCATTTGAATTAAAATCATCAATGAAAATTGCAATTTTTACATTTTTTTTTTTATCATATCATAGAAGTAAATAAGTTTGACAATTTAAGATAACTAAAAGGAGTAAAATAAAATAAAAAAATTGCTTCACTTGAACACCACACTACATAATTCTATAATTTGATTTTTAAAAAAAAAAAAGAAATAAGAATATATTGATGCAAAGATATGGATAGTTCAGAATAAATGATTATCTAATTTATTTAAAGGTCTGGTATTCTCAAAGATTTAATAAATAACAAATACATTTTCAGTTGATCTTAAAATAAACATTCATTTTATCCATTGGGTATTAATATTTTAAATCTCTGGTACTTCCTTTTTGGTTTAATGACCAATCATCCAGTAAACGATCTTCTAAAATCTTTCAGAAATTTGTATATAAAATAAATAACTGTTCTAGAAGAACTCAAATGATATATTACTTTTTTTCAAGTGAAATAATATACCATTAAAATATATAAAATGTATTATATTATTATAATAATCTGTAAGTAGAAAAATGATTGTTTTCCACATTAAAGAAGACTGTTTTACTACTTAGTAATTTGTTTTTACAAGTAGTAAAATTATTGAAGATTTAAATACTGTGATGGATTGTTAATGTTTGTTTTATTGTGATCGTATGTGCTATTGTAGACCGGATGTTGGTCTTGTTAATTGATGTAGATATTTTCAGTGGCCATCATAATGAAATCTAAAAGCTATATTCTGTAGATACCAACTGTGTTTATTTAACATTGTTTTGAAATTTGTAGATTTTAGTGTCACTGTAGTAGCTCAATGCAAATATTGAAATAATTTTGAATTAGCAGATCCTGACGTAAATATTCCACTCCAAAGATTTTCTTTTGTGATTTTTCTTCTAACCTAGTTATCTTAAGTGTTAAGTGAATCATTTTAACGAAATTAATTTGATTATATTATTGGCATTTACCTAGAATCAGCGTTCAATGAAAAGTATTTAAGTTCCGTTATTTTTGGTAGATGTTAGCCGTTTTCCATGTAATACTATCGAGAATTTCAATATTTTTATTAAGTACTGATAATAATTATGTTGATAATTTTTTTTATTCTATGCCAGCATATCTTAACTGATTATTAGTAATTTTAAACGAATGTCCTGTTAAGAGAATTGTCAACTTATTAATTATGCATTTTTATTATGTTTTAAATATTATTTAATTTTTACTGTACTCCAATGATAGTTAAATTTTTTTGTCAAGTAGTTCTAGGGTATATGTAAGTCATCTTTTGCAGTGTGCAAACATACGATTATTCTACGAATGTATTGTACTATTAAAAAATAAATAAATGAAAATATTACATTTGGGTGAAAACGTTCCTCTTACTAAATGAATTGGATGTAGAAAATCCTAAGAATGCGTAGGATTTCTTTCACTCTTCCGCTGACGTGGGGGGTTGCTCCATCAACATCTTTGAAGGGGCAGGTTTAGACGGAGTTGTGAATATTTATAGGGAATCAAATTATGGGTAATTTGGAGGAAATTTCAAACCAGAGAACAAGGGAAGAACATGGAATAGACCACGAGCAAATGTAATTTACTATAAACTACATTTTTTCTAATTATATTCACTCTTCGACATAACCATCTTATTTACTTTCACTAAATGCCCAAATTCCTCAAACAGACTAAGTACAATATCTTGGACTTACCATTGACAGAAAAATGACATGGGACCCACACCTCAAAAAAAAAAAAAAAAAAAAAAAAAGTTAAAAAAAAAAATTTTCAGCCAAAAACTTTCAGCGAGCTTAATTGCATATGTGCTACAATTTTTCTAATTCTACTTATGCTTGCACTGTTTTTATGAAGAAGGGAGCAATATAATATTTTGAGAGGGTGCCGGAAGTTTTCACGCCATCGATCTTAGGGGAATGGGCACCCCAGATTATATCCATAATTAACAGGCTTAGGAAATACTGAATGAGTGATCTTCTCGCTTAAATATGAATAACAAAATCCATACAGGAAGAAATGCCGCTGGGCATTCATATCAACGCCTTAGTACTATGATTTTCTCAGTAGGATACTCATTGGTTACCAGTATTTATGTCAGGTGTAGATAAAGAGATAAATTAAAAAAAAAAACAACGTTTGCTTGCATCGTTTTTAAGAAGAGAAGAACAATGGAATTTCCTGGGTGGGGGATGGACATTCCTACCTTGACGATAATTTATGTTGTTAGCTTGAAGTTGTAGTTTAATAAATAATTTATAGATTATTTAAGATGTGTATCAAGGAATAATGTTTTACATACTAAATGATTCAATTTTGTTGCAGCCCATAAGAAGCGACAAAAAAGACTGAAATTCAAGAAACATGTCGCTTCATCAATTGACGGCTAGTCTTTTTATCCTTCTTTCTTTCTCTTCGCCGTTCGGTTTCTGTAAGCAACCTTTGGTCTTCACGAACCAATTCGCTATTCACGTTCCTGCTGGTAAGGAGCAAGCTGATGCCATCGCAGAAAAGCACGGCTTCGTCAACATAGGACAGGTATGTAGCAATGTCTATTTTTTTTTTTTAAATTACGCAATCCTCTGCTATGAACCTAAATAAAATATTTTTTAGACTTAGTCATGTATATTAGTCACAATTATTATATTTGTTTTTATTTAATAATCAAATATTTTTTTAATTCTTACTATTGTCGTACTCTTCTTAAGGTTTTTGCCTTGGAGGAGAGAAGGTACTTCGTTCTAGAAGGACATTCTTTATTGTTATAGCAGATTAACAATCCAATCCTCACAGAAGGTTATTTTAAAATAGATTATAAACTGTTCTAATTGAATAATGATAATATTAAGCGTTCTCGTGTTTAGTGATGATATATAGTGAAAGCGCTTTATCGGGAGTAGTGAGCTCTATTCGGTAAGGTCTGATAAATCCTTTTGTTATCATTTACAAACATGCCCGGTAAGAGCGGTTCAGAAGAAAAATAAAAAATAAAGTGAGAAACCCCTTTTAATCTCTATTATAATTTTTACCTATATATTACTGACACTGACTGGTACGAGAAAACTGGCAGTTTGCAATCTTGGCGAGGTCGCCAGTTTAGAGTAACCTCGTAGTTTTGTTTACTTGACATCGTCCAATTAAATTTGTAGTGCATACAGTATAAATACCAACTGACAAGGCAACAAAAATGAAGATTGGCTTGAATGAATAGAAAAATTATTTATTACAAGCCTGTCTGTCCACGAATTAATTCGTAATTTGCTTCTGCGAAGAGATTTCTATTAAATAAGGCATACTTCGGGATACCTCTTCTGATATTAAGGGATTGGGGTCGAAAATCAATCTCGCCCAAAAACATGCTAGATCAATGAAGCTTGGGATAGCGATCTTCAGGGGAGAGCGGAAATTAAAATTGGATCTCGGTGCTTTTATCATCTAGATTTGAAATGAATAAAAATAAAAATAATATATTATGTGCCGATCTTACAACACCCGAATGAACTTGTCAGTATACTCACAATAAATGCGCTTAAAGTTATAGTATATCCACTAACGGATCCAGGATTTAATTTTTTGGGGGGAGGGCTTCACCCTGAATTTTTTTTTGTACAAATGTATTAGAATAATGACTTCGGAAGAAAGAAAGAAACTAACTACCTATATGAAATGACCTTTAAGTGATTGTTGAATTCCTATTATCTGTGAGTATATCCATATTTGATAATACATACAACAAAGCACTTCTTACAGTTGAAGTTTGTTCACCTTTTCATGCTTTTATAGAACTAAGATTTCGTTGAATGCTACTCGCTTCAATAGGAGATTGAAGATTTTGGTCTCCATTATCGTCAGTATTTTATGTCCGTTTCATCGTATAATTGCCATAACCAATGAATAGCTATTGTCCAAATGGTTTGAAGGCGAAATATACATTCTCTAAGTCTTTTTCTACTTCAAAAATATGGATATAGACCGGACTGAGGTAAAAAAAAAATCTGATATGCCAGTTATTTGTTTTTTCCTCATTAAAAAAAAAAATACAACCTCTTACTTTGAGCGGTTATTTTCGACTGATTAAACCGAATGAAGAAGGAAAAAAATAAATAAAACAAAGTAACCCACCATTTTTCAATAACCACCATCTCTACCTAATACAGATTATTTTATGAAGAATATTACGCTTCTGAAAACGCTTCTAGCGGATCCAGTATTTAGTTTTTTTTTTTGGAGAGGGGCTTAAGCCCGAAAGATTTAAAAAAAAATTAAACGATAATTACGTAAGAAGAAACAGAAGGGAACTAACTACCTATATGGAATAGAGTTTAAGTGATTCTTTAAGTAGTAATAAATGTTATTAATTGAACAATAATACTTTTGGAGATAATTATTAATTTTTTTTTCATAAGTCATGATTATATTTTACCATTTTGGGGGGCGGAGGGGGGCTTCAGCCCCAAAGCCCCTTCTCCCGCCCTTGTTGAACACAAAGAGTATTGTTATAGTTAAATCGAAAATTTCCAATATGGAACAATTTGTTCTCACGACTTAACAAACCCCATTTAAGCGGTTAAGTTTCCTGACCAAAGTTAGTTTATCCAAGAAATCTCACTTTAGAAATTGGCTTTTATGTTTTAAATTGGTGTTACGGCCTAGGAATTCGATACCATGTTCGCGGAGTTTTAAAATAGCTTTCCATAGTATTACCAAGGTTACCAGGTTTCTATGTTTTGGTTTAATCTATTGATTCTTGAAGTAATATTAATGCACCAGTATTCCTCAGTGATTACTCCCAGATTAGATAACTATTAATTTGCCTAATGCATTTGATGAATAGTAAATTACATCAGGCAGTAGCGGATCAAAGGACTTAATTTTTTTTGGCGGATGGGGCTTCAGCCCGAAAGTTTTATATATTTGTATAAAAGTTTTATATATTAGAGATACGTTCTTATTATTTTTTTCATAAGATATTTTTCCATTTGGGGAGGGGGGGGGGGAATGGAGGCTTAAGCCCAAAAGGCTCTCCCCCTTGCAGAACCGTCTGTGATGTCACGAAAACATGTTTGTCTCTATATCAAAATAGTTCTATTCAACACAAAATTGGCGAAGCTTCATACTTTACCACGATTGTTGAAGTAATAATTTACTTACTAAGTGGTTAGCTTTTCCCAATGAGAAAGATCCCTGTAGTTTAATTGTTGTGCAATAACACACAGCAATCCCCGAACTTGTACTAATCCATTATTGCACTCCCTCAAAACGACACCTGGCTTATTAAAAAATATGCAAGTTTCTTTCTCTATTAATGGAAGTGCTTAAGCGATCATATTATATCTATTCTCCTCCGTCTATCTTTTCAATAGATTTTTAGTACTAAGAAGAAGTATTATAAAAAGCATTATCTAAAATTTTAAAACCTAAAGGTATCCAATGGGAACCATATCAATTAATGGTTGCTGAAAACCGCAAGAATTTTGGATTATCTTTAAAACTATACATTTTATGGCTTTAAAATACAGGATTCAGTATAGTAAATTAGAAATGATGTCTGACTTATAATTGTCCGTGGTACAGTCCCCTTTTTATCAAATTATTAATATCCGTCTGAAATATTGTAAATAATTTTATCTCATCGTAACTTACAACTATTTTAATTACGAAAACTCTTGGAATTGAGGCGTTTTCTGTCTGGTGGGTGACAAACTTCGTCTATTTGATTAGGCACTAAAAAAACCCGTAAAGAAACATTTGCTTTCTATTTGGATCGTAAGATAATTTGATCACAAGATAGACAAAAAAGGTGGTCTACAAAAATATTGGGCCGTTTGTCCTATACAACCTCGATATTTTGATTTGGGGGTGTAGGTCATGCCAAACGGCTCAATATTTTTGTAGGCCGCCTTTTCTCTATTCTGTTATGAAATTATCTTACGATAGAAGTAGAAAGCAAATGTTTATTTACGAGTTTTTAGTACCTAATTAAATAGACAAATGTTGTCACCCACTAGATTGAAAGCGCCCCAATTCCAAGAGTTTTCGTAAATAAAATGTTTGTAGGTTACGATGAGATGAAACTATTTATGAAGTTCCAGACGGGTGTTAATAATTCTATAAAAGGTGGTCAGTACTACGGACGATGATCTTTAAAATCATTCCTGGCTCAATCCGTCTATTTTTGAAACAATCTGAGTTTTGAAACCTCCCAATCTTTCCTACGGCTTTTATAGAAGCTGTAGAAATTCTAGGATCGAAATTGGGATTACTTCTCCTTGAAGTAATCCCTTATATTTGATACCTCATTCACCAAAATACACCGCTCCTGAGAGACGGAAAATACGGAAAAACCGTATTAGTGTATATAGGTGTTTTTTTCTTAGTTTTAATTTTCTTATTTTTAGGTTATTTTATTTTATTTATTGTATTTACTTTTTGATTATTATTTATAGTTATTTTGGTTCTATTTATTTTATATTTTTTGTACATAAAGTGTGAATGTTATCCTACCTCACTATAACTATTGTCCATGTGATAGATTGTTGTAATACTCAATAAAAAAACAAAAAACTACCGTATTATATATTGAACAGATTTTTTTCATTGGGTATCATGATGCGCAGATATTTGAAATCCTTGATAAAGCTGACTCCTTGGCGTATTAATTCTGGAAAAAGCTTAGCTCAGAATCATGAGAATAATTTATAATTCCTTGGATAAGAAGGGAAAATAACTTTTCCAAGAACTCCGTATTTCTGAAATGGAATATTAAGGTTGTTACTAATGGAAAACAGTCTTTAAAGTTCTCTTCAGCTCAGAAAAACTTGGGTTAAGTGATTGTTTTTCTTCGTATCGAGTGTACTTATTTTGATCAGAAAATAAAAATCACCTTTAAGACACAAATTAAATTAAATATTAATATGTATGTATACGTTATTAATGTATAATTTTTTTAATATTATATTTCTGAAGTAGCTAATTGTGCATATATATATATATATATATATATATATATATATATATATATATATATATATATAGTAAGGAAATAATTAGTTTTTATGATGCTCTCCTGTAAAACACTTAATTTTTACGTACACTAACAGTAGTGTGATATACATACTATTGTAATTTTTTTTTTAATCACAAATCATCAAATATGAAATCTGCAAATGCGGGACTCTTTCGCATTTTAGTAGTTGCTGATAAACAAGACTCGTTGATATCATGCTCGTGTATGTTGAGAGATTTCTGAATTTCCGAAAATGGCTTCTTTCAGAGATTTTATTCTCATACAAACAATTTTAGACCTTGTAATATAGGTATTTTTTAGCCAATTAAAACGGTGAGGAAGCTTTATTTTGCAGTCGTTTTTTAAATTTTTTTTGTAAGGCAAAATGTCTAATGAATTTTGAGAATAAAGATGTTTCGTTACTAATAGTTGACTAGAATATTCTCCACCTTCTACTTCAGACTCAAAATATATAATATGGATTACAACAAATGTATATTTATGATATAAAAAGTATTACTCAAGAATTATTGTTATTGTCAATTGCAAAAATTTCGTTCAAAAATAATGATTTTTTTTTTTCATTTATGATCAAAAATAAAAATGTTCTCTAATAAAAATCATGAAATGATTTTTAAGAATTTTAATCAGAGTTAATTTTGATTTTTTTAATTATCGATTTCAAACCCTGATGAAGAGTTAAGCAGTATTTTGGACGTACTTCTTTTATTATTTCTGGAATATGGTTATGTTTTACTAACATGATTCCAACAGTTTAATTTGGAAATATATATTTTGGATCCTTTGTAGAATTTTTTAATTATTATGAATGCTGGCCGCTCATGATATTAATCTCTTTGGCGACCGTTTGTCTAATGTCTGCTTCGAAGACTAAATTGAAAATCCTTCTTCCTGGAAATCATTTTAATAAACTGAAGTTGAAGTTTTTCTTCATCTTTTCTTTTAATATAGATTTTAATCGGTATCGTCCTCAGAGCGGAAGAGGAAGATATTGGATTGGCTCGAGAAACTTCAATTAAGTTCTAAATAATTTGGATTCTGTAAAGTTACTTTTTTATTTTAGCTACAGGAAATTTCTTTTAAGCTCTACCGTTATTGTTAAAAAAATATTCATTCTTATCTTTAAATTAAAATGGATTTATTTGTTATTTTATCGACTTCGCTCGCGAATATTTCATTTACTCCATTACGTTTTAATTTACTATGGTAAGGCTTAATTTAATGGCAAGGAGAACTGTAAATCTTATAGTAACTTTTAATGAAAATTCGAATTGTTAAAGAAGTATTTAATTTTATAGTATCACATTTTGCTGAGAATAGCACATCAATAATTTTCACTGACTCAAAATTGAATACAATATTTAAACAATTCAAATAAAATAATTCATTGATATCATTCTTTTATATTTATAGATTGAATGGGGGTTCTGCGTAAACTTCTAATCTTTGAAATACCAATTTAGAGGATTTATTTTCTATCGATCTCTTATAAACATAAATATTAATATTCTAACACATTAAATTAATGTAGTTGACTCAAAATAATTGCGGTAATTACTTTTCAGTGATTGATTTTTTTTGGTTGTTGATGTTATTTACCCCTTCCATCTTTTTCTTTTATAATTATTATTTATTATTATTTTTTTATTTTATTTATTTAAGACATTTTTGTATTACTATATTTTACGTTTAGGTATTTTTTTATCCCTCCTAATCTTCTGTTTAATATAACTTTCCTCTCCATTTTTTATGGAAACCTCTGTTTCGTCAAGTATGTATTTGGAAGGCTTGGTAAGAAGTTAATAGCAATTTTTTTGTTTTTTCTTTGTATGTGTATCAGTATGTATGTGATCTTCCTTACTCGATAACGGCTGAATTGGCGAAACGTTGGCAAATTAACTGTGCACCTCAGAGACGCTGAAAATCCTCTTTAACACCAATAATAATTTATTTTGACTGTATTTTTAATTTTTATCATTTCTTTATTTATTTTATATTTTTATCTATTTTCTATTGTTTTGTTTGACGCCTTCGAGAAAGGATACTTGGTTCTTCGACGAAATGGATGTTTTTTTTTTAATTCTAAAATACAGTCCCATATATATAAATATTGTCCCAACACGCTTGGACTTATTTTTTATAATTGTAAACAGATATATTCAAATTTAAAAAAAACATCAATGAAGTTTTACAATATTTCTTTTTATATAATTTTCGTTTTATCAACTTTTGACGAATTTCATCCCATGTAGTTTCGTAATTACGAAAAACAAACAATTCGGATTCTTCCTACAAAATGTGAGTCTTGTTTTGATTAGGCCCTCCAGTTATTGTTTCTAGTAGCAGTTAGTTATTGATAAATTTAAAAATATGGATTAAAGAAACATATGATTTATTTAATAGGAACTTTTTATACATAACCAAAATCATTAACATACTTTTAATGAGTTATTCCATGTACCTCTGGAGGCCAAAATTCTACTGTCTCCTTAAGGATTTTGATCAAAAACTTCTTCATTTGAGTTTCCCTGCCTCCACATGAACTCACATAAATACTAGTCTAACATAGAGCGATAAGTCCCACCCAAAACATTTTAATATCAAATTAAATAAATTTTAAACATGTGATTTTATTTCTATATCAATGGTATCAAGTTTCATAACAACTGTTACTAAATATCATTTAAAAAAATCACTGGCGGTCCTAATCTAAAGAAGACCCCAAAATGTTACTAAAGATGGAAAAAAATGTATTTTTATAATTTTTAAAATACTTATCCGCCAGCACGGCATGAATTGTAACCATATTTCATACATAATCAAAGCTTTTTCCTCGTTGAATTGGACAATGAGATATGATTTGGGCCGAGAGTTCCGGGAAAGATGATGATACTGGTCACGCAACGCAAAGTGAAAAATTACTGTTATGGTAATGTCTTGGTGAAAAGTCAACCAAAGATTAATAAAAAATATGTATTTGTTCCCGATAGTATAATATAACAAATCGTTAAAAGGAAAGCTTTCGACCGTTCATCCGATTTTCAGGAATTGTGCAGGTTGGTGGCTAGATGGTCCCATACCAATTTTATCAAATTCTATCCAGCACTTCCGCTTACGCACGCGCAAACGTATTTTTTAGATTTACCAATAATTTAGAAACAGCTCGTTCGATTTGGATCAAATTGGCAGACGTGGATTACTAAACTACTTGAATCAAATGGGGTAGGAACTAAAAACCTAGTTGTATACAAAACGTTTCACTGTTTTTATTTGGAGCCATTAAAACGTTTTTAGCAACGTTAAACTGTTATTAGTTATCTTGAGTTAAAATGGCGGACTTAATAAAAGTCCGCTAGTTTTATTTATTAAAATTTTTGATGAATGAGCTTAAGGTTAAGTTCTGGATTGTAATTACAACCTTTCTTGTAATTAATGCTGGTCATCGAATTAACGAGCTAATTTTACATATAGAAAGAAGTCCCCGAATTTGTTAAGAATTCGTCAGCTTAGAATCATTTCATTTTATGTTTCGTGCAGAACTCAAGCGATATACTATAAATCTTTGACGTTTAGATTTTCATTGAGAATCTACTTTATTCCTAATACAACAATTCCGACCATTACAGGTACATTTCTGTTTTGGTAAAGAAGTGCAGGGCAAACTTCACAACGAAAAATATTTTGGCGTTCGTTTAATGCATAAGGAACCAAAGTTTCTGTCGGCAAGTTCTCGAAAAATTGGTCTGGATTTTTTTTAGATCTAAGCTCACGTCGTCATCAAAAGTATAAATACTTCCGTGACCATCTTTGTATTCAAGGCTGAAGTTTCTCTTTAGAAATTTTTAAAACCATCGTTGACTGGTGCGTTGACAAAAGATAAAAAACCTTTTTGTTTGGAAGATTAATAGTAAGTTTTCAAACCCATGCGAAAGAGTAATCTCTCAAAAGTAAACGATTTGTTATAGTCTGTGGTACAGACCAATTTTTATCGACTTATTAACATCCGCCTGAAACTTTCCTGAAAATTTTAAAATCTGATAGTATCCAATGGCAACCATATCAACTAATATTTCGGCAACAATTTTGGATTATCTTTAAAACTATACATTTTATGGCTTTAAAATACAGGGTTCAGTATAATAAATTAGAAATGATGTCTGACTTATAATAGTCCGTGGTACAGTCCCTTTTTTATCAAATTATTAATATCCGCCTAAAATATTGTAAATAATTTTATCTCATCGGTAACCTACAACTATTTTATTTAAGAAAACTTTTGGAATTGGGGCGTTTTCAATCTGGAGGGGGAAAAACTTTGTCTATTTAATTAGGTACTAAAAGCTCGTAAATACCCAGTTGCTTTCTATTTGAATCGTGAGATAAATTGATCAAAAAATCGATAAAAAAATGTGGCCTACATAAATATTGGGCCGTTTGTCCTATACAACCTCCATATTTTGAAAATTTGGGGGTGTAGGTCACGCCAAACGCCTCAATATTTTTGAAGGCTACCTTTTTTCTCTACTTTCTGATCAAATTATCTTACGTTCCAAGTAGAAAGCAAATGTATATTTAGGAGTTTTTAGCATCTAGTTAAATAGACAAAGTTTCTCTCCCCCCCAGATTGAAAACTCCCCAATTTCAAGAATTTAAGTAAATAAAATAGTTGTCGGTTACGATGAGATGAAACTATTTACGAAG
Source organism: Nezara viridula (assembly GCA_928085145.1). NCBI lineage: Eukaryota > Metazoa > Arthropoda > Insecta > Hemiptera > Pentatomidae > Nezara > Nezara viridula. The sequence continues at coordinate 58,880,299 of OV725081.1, read as the reverse complement.
TTTCAGGCGGATGTTAATAATAAGATAAAAAGGGGTCTGCACCACGGACTATCAATTCCTGCATTATTTTATGGACAATCCAATATTTTAGTTTTTGTAAATTATTATTTTAATTAAGTTAACTTCTTAAAACAGAAAAAAATGATGTGATAAGAAATGTGATTGCATGATTAAAAAAATTCAAATCACATTATATAATATTATATATATGTATGTATCTATTTAATTCCATAATACCAAATGAAACCACCGCATTTATTAATATATTAATTAATAACGATGAACTTAAACTTTATCCAGCGCTGCTAATTGAGTGTAATATGGGAGGACTCAGTATGCCACATGCCGTTGAGGTTACTTCATCAGAGGGGAAAGTAATACAAGTTGGTATGCAGGCCGGCGATGATTTCTTAACGAGATATTGTCTTCGTTTATACGTCTCATTTGTGAAATGTTACGGATTTTCTTAATGCCCATTGTTTCGATTAGAATGTTTCTTTGCGTTTGTATTGTCTTTAGCTGTATTAAAAAAAAAAAAAAAATATGCAGCCATCCCCTCACGTTTTTCAGCAATTTGAACGAACGTACGACAGTTTTGCCAATTTAAGAAGTTGGATTAGACAGTATGAAGAAAGAGTTCCGAGGTTTTATCGATATCATCCAGGCCATACTGCTCGACAAATATATTTTTTATAGTTACTTATTCCCTACAGTTCCCGATACATGCCCTTTTTTCTAAGACTCCTTTTTTATCAAATTATTTACATTCGTCTAAGATCTTGTGAGTGGTTTCGTTTTATTGAATCCTACAACTTTTTACTTTCACTTACCTATATATATATATATATAATATAATATATAGTAAGGGAAAGTATTGCGATGTTTATAACCTTAAGTATGTTTGTAACTTTAAATACAAATGCCCTATGGTAGAGGGAAGGAAATATTTTATTTATTTATTAATATATATAACTAAACATATATTATAACTAAATTTTATATTTTCTGTTATGTTTATATATATATATATATATATATATATATATATATTTATATACATACATACATACATATAACATAAAAGAAAATATATAATCTAGATTGAAATTTTTAAAACTGCATAGTTGATGGTGCATTTCCTACAATACTGACGTTTATAATGAAAAAAAAAACTGATAGAATATGATTAGACTGACATAATTACACAGAATGTATACTGCGTATAACAGAACATTTTTATCTAGAAATAGATTAATATTAAAGAATATATAATGTTTCTGTACCTAGAGAAAAATTGAAGACAAAATCTTAACTAGAAATTTTAAATTTAAAATATAAATAAACAACTAGATGACCTGTTGAACCAAATGTTTACGTATTACAATAACCTGTATCTCGGCTAATGGATCTTTTTTACTTAAGTATCGCCAGTTAATTTTTTATCAGTTATCATTACGATTGTACTAATGATGTAATGTTATGTACTAATCTGAATCATAAACGTATTATTTTATTGAGTGCACGACATTAAAAAACTTCTTTCATCGCAAATGAAGGGCATCAAATTGATGACGAAAAAAGGAATATTACAAAGAAAATGTTCCCGACGACATTATATGAAATATTACAGCCAATGAGAAACATTTGTTCTCCTGATTAATTAATATTGTTAAATGTTTGGAATATTTGTTTGTTTGTTTATTAGCATTTGAAATGTTTAATACCCCTCATATGCCAATACAAATTATCATCACAATTGATAAAATATTCTCCAGAAGTTCTGGTTTATTGGTGTACTACTCGATCTCCGTCCTCTTCGTATTGCATATATATATATATATATATATATATATATTAGTTCTCCAACCTGTTTTTTTATTGGTACACCTTATCTTCGTTAATTCTTCATTGTCCATTGAGACAGATTGTAATATTTTTCAATAAATAAGTTAAATAGAAAAAAAATTCTTCATCAAAGGCACAGGCGGGTCTGTGAGAGGAGGAAGGAATGCTTTCAGGCTGAAGCTCCTCCCAAAACGGTAAAATATAACCACATTTTATAGAAAAAATATTATAAACTATCTCATAAACTATTATTGTTCGTGTAATTACATTTAATAGGACTTCAAGAATCAAACACCATTTCATATAGGTAGTTCATTTCTTTCTTTATTTTTTTCAAATTAATTATCGTTATATATATGGAAAAAAAAATCTTTCAGGCTGAACCCCTCCCTCTCAAAAAAAAAAATTAAATCCTGGATCCGCTAGTGCTCAAAGTTAATGATTGAACACTCATTTTGAATATTTTCATCCCCATCAAGTGGGAAAAATAGTCACATCCCTCGAAATTTCAGAAAAAAAGTTATAAAGAAAAAGAATTTTATTTGCGAATAATTCAAAAAGTATGCACCGATGATTATTTGAAAGATTACTAAATTCCCTACAAAACGAAAAACAACATAATTAGAACCATTATCGCCAATCATTTTTAGTAACACTTACGTTTATTAAAATAATAGTTATTATTTAGAAAGCATAAAAGAATAAATGTTTTCTTGAAAATTAATATTAAACAATAGATAAAAAAAATAAGTTAATTTACAGAATAACAAATATTCCAAACATTTAACAATATTAATTTTCAGAAGGACAAATTTTTCTCATTAGCTGTAATATTTCATATAATGTCGTCGGGAACATTTTCTTTGTAATATTGCTTTTTTCGTCATTAATTTGATGCCCTTCATTTGCGATGAAAGAAGTTATTTTTTTTTAATGTCGTGCAATCAATAAAATAATACGTTTATGATTCAGATCAGTACATAACATTACATCATTAGTACAATCGTAATGATAACTGATAAAAAATTAACTGGTGATACTTAAGCAAAAAAGACCCATTAGCCGAGATACAGGTTATTGTAATACGTAAACATTTGGTTTAAAACATGAATGAAGTTATATAATAATTTTCTTTTCCTTGGTAGATTACATTTACTGAAAAAATAGGAAACCATTCCTTCAACTTACGATACGCTGAATTAATTAATTTCCTCATTCCCACAGGTCATCTAGTTGTTTATTTATATTTTAAATATAAAATTTCTAGTTAAGATTTTGTCTTCATTTTTTCTCTAGGTACAGAAACATAATATATTCTTTAATATTAATCTATTTCTAGATAAAAATGTTCTGTTATACGCAGTCTACATTCTGTGTAATTACGTCAGTCTAATCATATTCTATCAGTTTTTTTTTTCATTATAGACGTCAGTATTGTAGGAAATGCACCATCAACTATGCAGTTTTAAAAATTTCAATCTAGATTTAATATTTTCTTTTATGTTATATGTATGTATATATATATATATATATATATATATATATATATATATATATATATATGTATATATGTTTAGTTATATATATTAATAAATAAATAAAATATTTCCTTTCCTCTAGCATAGGGATAGGGAAACGAGATTAAATGGCTTTATGCTTGCTCTTCCTTTATTCCTTTATCCTTTATCCCTTTCTGTAGCAACTCCTAAAACCTAGCTGTATCGCTGATCTCCTTACCTGGCGTTCTATCATCTCCTACCTGAAAACCATATCACCGCAAACTCTTATCTCTTTTTTTTTTGTAATATTTTTTAAAATAGAAATTTTTGAATGTGAAATTTCGCCAATTCCATATTATTACCACAAATCAAATAATTTCCGGAATAATGATTGATGTTTTATGACTTGCCGGACGTTCATACTTTGTAAAATAAATAGTTTAATGTTTATTGGGTTGCTATTTACGTAATGAATTATTTAATATATAAATGATTGGTGAAAAGGTGTGGGGTTTTAAAATATTATCCTTCAAATTTAGTTTGCTTCCCAATCAAAACCTTCTGGAATTTTTCATTTTTCGTTTAAATGCTAAAAAAAATTTTATATAATAAAATAAATTTCTGATTATTTTTAAGATGTGAAGACATACTGTTTCAGAGACAGATGAATAATTAGCTGTATTTAATATATATATTTTAGCTTTGAGCTATTATTAACTGTTACTTATCTTAAGTAACAGCAATTTTGAAAGTATTATGTTCTCCTTTTTTGATGTCCAAGTTGTAGTTATTTTAGTATCCAATTCAAAATTTGAAGGGAACCCTTTATAATAAATAGAAATAAAACTAATTTTTCTTGCTTGTTGGACCAATTTTGCACCAGTTGGCAGTACCATATCTTACCACCGATTAAATAATTTTAATTCTTAATTTTCTTTAAGTTATGTTGTAGGAATATTTATTACATACTGTGAAAGGAATATACATGAAACATGAAATAGTGATTTTATCTGAATAACTAATTCCTTATTCATAAATTATAAATTCAATTATTTGTATGAGATTCATTATTCGAGATACAATATAAAAAAATGTATAAATATATCAGATACTTATTCCGAAATATGATGGAGGAGTAACGAAATAGATAATTCTAGATCAGTACAAAGATTGTTCTCTTCATGAAACTGAATTTTTATTAGAATTAATTTTTTTCATGTCTCTAACTTTTATAGATATTGGAGTTAATAAAACATGGATTCGATGCTCTCTTAAACTTATTTTCTCATAAGATGAAATTTCGTTTTATTATTTTATTCATCACCGTTTTTTTACTACCTTAGTTGTCCTGTACAGATATACCGGGGAAATTATTTAGCCAAGTTTGTATGGAAATATTATATTTGCTTACTTTTAAAATTGAGTAGACTTATATTTCTTTCCTCTCCGTCTTTTAAAGTCGGATGAGATTATAAAAATGAAACTTTCTTACTTTTTTTAAAAATATTAAATGCTTACTTGAGATATTTTTATATATATACAGATTATCTCGAAAGTAAAGAGGAATGAATAAAGAATTAACATCAGACGACATGGGCTATAAAATAAGTTTATACAAAGCATAGACAAATTTATGGCAGAAAAGCTGTACGTTCTAGTTTTATATTTTATTTTAAGAATCTCACGATTTTTGTTGAATAGTAACCGATAACTTCAATAATATATAATTTAGGTAATAAACAATCGTTTCATAGTAAATTGGACAACGTTTACTTAAAAGAAAAGTATAGTTCGTCTATGTTAGAACCATTTAAAGGAGACTTTTAAGCTGCCAAACTACAAAAAAGTTCTGTTTTTCATAAAATTGTCGATTTTTTGCAATTTTTTAAATATCTTCCAACTTGACTACAGGTACCCCAAATTTGGAAAAACTTGTCGTTTAATATTTACATATTAATTAAGTTGAGATTTATTACAAAACAAGTTGGGATTCAGCTCTAGTTTAAAAACATTATGTTTTGTATTTCTCCCAAAAGTACTTATGTTTTTAGTTAACATGACTCCACTAAGTAATTACAATTTTTTTTTCTAATGATCTGGGATATATTATAATAAATAAATCACAAAAATACCCTTTTAATTTATAAAAAATACATATAAGTTAAAAATACTGTTTTTTCAAAAATGTATCATCTAAATTATCTATAAGAGGCAAGCACTACTCCGGTGAAATTAATGAATAAAATCCCTTTAGAGGACTGTATGAGAAAGATTAAGATGGATGTGCGGAAAATTTGGTAAAATAACTGTAAGCAAAACGACTATAAATTGAGAGGAATAAAATCCCACTGCTCAAAACGGGAAATCTCTTGTCGATCCTCTAGAAAAGAAGAGCCAGTGGACATAGTGAGTTCTAGCACGCCTACCTACTAAGAGGACTTGATCCTCCGACCTGTGAGAGCTGCAATGTCCAAAGAACTGTAAAATATATTATTCAAGCCTGTCTTACCCAAAAAAATATCAGAATAATTTGGATATAGCACCAATCCTATCAGAAAACCTTAAAGACAATGAAAAGGCTGTAAAAAAAAAACATTAGAATTCCTAATAGCTGTGAAACTCTATAATATAATTTAATTAGAAGTCGTTGCCAATAACCCTGCAGGGTAGAGGCAACAAAAAAAAAACAAAAAAACAACTAAATAAACTAAAATATCTAAAGTGATAATGTGCCAGTGGATTCTACATAGATTTCTACTTTGAAAATTTTTCTTTATTGTATTAAGTTACCAACTAAATGTTTCTGAAACTGATATTCACGTACTCATTGAAAAAAAAAATCCCGAATAATCCATGCATTTATAAATATTAGAACTTGGCTCAGTTTATCCACTTAAAATTCTTCTTTAAATGGTTTTAAAAAAGACAAATTCTACTTTCATAATAAGGAAATTTTGTCTCGTTCACTATAAAGTGATTGTTACTTACATTAATTAAACTCTTTTTTTTACTACCACTCCTCATTAAAAAAAAAACTCTGATTTATTTAAATAAACACTAAACTTAAATATCATGCTTTTCTGCGGAAATCGTACCACGTTTTTTCTATATAATATTTTTTTTTTTAAACTGAGATCTGTTCTCAGCTCTTTAAGTATTTTCTTTTACTTACGAGAAATCTTGTATAAATAAAATAAAAAAAACACTTAAATAAAAAAAAAATTCGAATTAAGTTTAATTTTTATAATCTGATATTATCCTAAAAGCCAGAAAGAGTAGAAAAGTATAACCTTACCATAAGTGAGCGAAAGTAATATTATTTCCAGACAAAGCTCAGATTTGGCCAGCATATCTATACAGGATAACTATGGTACTGATTTTATAAGTGGAAAATAAAGTTTCATAAATGCCATCGGGAATTATGGGAAATGATGCAAATAATACATAATTTAACCGCTTATAAGTCAAGTCTCTTTGTAATAGTTTTAACAGACACAAACTTGTGTTTGAAGTAAATTTTGTCTAATTTTCTATGAAGCAATTGTTAATTGCATAAATGTTTTGTAGTCAACGCGTCATATTTAGCAGTGCGACTTTCTTTTTTTTTATTTATTTATTCATGATATTTATAACTGTAAATATAAAAATACATCTGGTAAATGTGTACACAGAAATAATATAATCCAAGGAAATGATTCTTGAGAAACTACCCATTGGTAGCACTCTAAGAATATATTTATGTAAAAGTAGATCACGAGGCCATCATCTTTTCAGATGCATAAGAGGGTTATTAGGTATCGAAACGAGGTTTGAAACGAGAGGGTTCGTATGGTTTTGAAGATTTTTATGGAAGGATAGGTATCTGGATTGGGCTAAATCGGAAATATATAGTACATAAAGATCGTTGTGGATGATTTTATTTGTGACAAAGTAAGGAGCATTGAGGATTTTACGAAGGATTTTGAATTGTAAGGACAGGACAGGATTCGATGGATGTGACTTTCGAAAAAAAAAAAAATTACTTTCTGCGCAAAATCAGACCCTGGCTTATAAAAACTTTTTGTAGCTTTTAGGGTATTCTATTATTAGTTTTGATATTTCTCTTTACTTAAGGAACACGCTGTAAATCGTGGATATTTTTAATTATATGCGTAATTCGTTTCTTTAATTACCAAGGTGGAGGACGGTCTATAGGATTTACCGATATGGATGCCATGTTGGGATTTAATCCTGGATTCCACTTGCCGCAGCTTGTACACGTCGAGCTGCCAGTTGTGGCTATGTGACACGGGGCAGACAGGCGTGTATGGCTGTGGTTGCATAAGGAGTGGTGGCTGGTGAAGCACGTCACATTGCTAGCATTCCTACAATCCTCTTGTCATTCCGCTCTGGATCTCATTGGAACACGGGTATCTCCTTAATCCTCTTCCTCGTCGTTTACAGAAATAACCCCCACAGATTCAGTGCGTGCTTCCATGTTCCACAATCCATTCCACAGACCGCATTGTTTCAAACAATATTTTATTTTTCAATCTGTTTTTTTATTGTTTCATTATTTCATAAAGTATGAATATGATTCATAAATGTTGGTGAATATTTGTATAATTAATTGTAAAAATTAAAACGATAATCATCCAAAACCAGTAGTCTCGGAGAGAAGCCGCGGACAGTGGAAGGACAGATTTTGTATTCGATCTTGGGATTCTTCGATGCCTATGCATCATGGATTCAGTACTAATTTTCCCTATGTTGGTCCAAGACTTCTATCGAAGTCCTAGACTCCTCAGTACTATTTAGGGAACGAACTGTTTCTCGGTCAACGGTTGTGGAAAGAGGTGATTCGAATAAGATCACCCTCAAACCGCCAGATTCCCCTAATTAATTATTTAATTAAGGGTACCCACTTTACAGAGGCTGGGTATGCTCCGGGAGGGTTTCCCGACCACAGGAACGATCCACGGCCGATGAAACAGAATAAATAATTTATCAGCCATAAGCTGGGATTCGAACCTGGGATCTTGAGCATTAGAAGCTCAGCGCCCTATCACTCCCCCCCCGTATATCATTGATGCCGATTTATAAATTTTCAAGGTGTTCTGATAATTCAAATTTCCTACGTTTTAATGCGGCACATAGTCAACTAATATATTCGAACAGTTAGGCATGAATAAAAATACTGATTTTCATGATTTTTAATGAAATAAAAATAAAACGTCTGTTTCTACCAAACTAATTTTGCAAAATATTGTATATCATTTAGCTTATTTTTAGTCATTGTCAGCCTTAGACATTCCACGCCATCCGGCAATCTCTCCTCACCTTAAAAAAAAAAAGTTATTTCTTAAGCAGTTTTATATTTTGTAATATTGGAATTTTATTTCATTTAACATTTGTCTAATACAGTTACTTTATTAGATAGGTTAAAATTAATTATTTTAATATGTTTTTTTTTTAATTTCTAACAAGTGGCAAACACTCTTGAATACCAGCCCGCTCCCTGGTTGCTCCAACCCCTCTGTTTTTGGTGTTTTTGTTGAGTTATAGTTTTTTCTTCTTTAATTTGTTGAAAAGAATACCGTTTTTTTCAGATATATATTATAACGTTCCTTGAGTTTGTCGTTTTATATATTTCATCATAAATTCAAGAAAAATACCACTTTGAATTGTTGAGTTCAGGCTGAATTGTCTAAGAGATTACAATATCTATTTGGTTATTCCTTTTTTAAAGCTATTGAAGAGATATGTACAAATCCTCTTCTTCATTTTTTATTTTTATTTTATGGTCATGTTTACGAGTTAGCGGAACATTGTCAGGTTAATTATTTACTGATATTTGATTGGCTCGGGATTTTTTCCAGAAACTTGCGCAATCATTTTTATAATTAATAAAAATATTTCAATTTACATTACGTTTTTTTTTTTAAGATAATATTTATTTTAAGTAGTTTTGTCCGTTTATTATTAAAGTATTCTTCTCATGAAATATTCACCATATCGATTAAGTGTCCTACTGAAATTATTAATGAACTCTGCCAATGATTGGATGGCGTGCGTACTGTTCAAATATTGAAAAAAATCGCCTCACGGCAGATAGTAGAAAATGGATTATGGGTACCTTCCAACGTTTTAACAAATTATTTAAACAAAAAATCATAACTTTAATTGTCTTTATTTCGTTTTTTAATTTGAACGCTATGGTTATAAGAAGAAGTAATTATATTTTTACACGCATTGATTATTGATTATCTTGAAGTATATAAATAACAGAAACTTATTATTAAATGATTTTTGTTAGTTATTATTAATTCATAAAAAAATGTTGAAAAATCCTCTATCTTTAAGCTAGTAGTATTTGAGTTGTAGGAAAAATAAATGTTCATAAACTTACATAATTTACATCTTTTTAAATCCAAGGAACCAATTATTATTTAATTTAAATTTTTTTACTGCTATCGTGTACACCTATTTTTTAATGTACCCTTCTTGTAATTTCGAGATCTGCATTTCTGTAATGTGTCTTGACAGAGGCATTCAATATAATTTTAATGTAGTCCTTAATACAACAATTTAAAATAATCGAAGTTACCCCGATCAATGTTTAAAATAAAATAAGAATTATCTACTAATTTAGAATTATTCGAATAGAGCTTACTTCCTTTGTAATGTGCCGTCAGTATTAACTAACGTACAACCCAATAAATAATATAATAATAATAAATTATTATAATATATATGTGACATATAAAAAGTCGGACTTAGCGCTAATGTCACTATAAGTTTAATTTAGATCATTACTAGTACAGATTCTTAATTTTATTTTTTTAAATTTTGATTTGAACAAGGATTCTCCTTTTTGTTATTGTTATTATTAATTCATATTACTGTGGTTGTCTGGTGTATGTGATTCCGACATGTCTGTTTTATGTATTGTTGCATTTATTCTGTTCAGGAATTTATTTGTTATTAATTTTTTAAATTATGATTAATTAATTTAATATTATCTTATTTTGCTTGCGTTCACATTTAAAAACTTTTCTGACTACTGTTGCTGTGTTCAAGAGAATTATCTTTTAAAACTTATTATTGTTAATCATAAATATTCTCTTTTAAAAGTATATTCTGATTGAAACCACCTCAGTAGATTAATTTATAAACTTTAAATTCTCTCTTTATGTTATCCACATCACCCACAACAGTATGCTACTATGCTGATAATTTTGGAATAACCTATTTAATTTTTTTTATACTTTAATTTTTTTTATTTTATATAACCAAATTGCTAAATTTAGTTTATGACGCCGCGTCTAGCCGAAGATAAAGTGAATAATGATCTATAAGGAAAATATGCTTGTTTTTTTTTTGTTGTTGTTTTGCTATGTTTTGAATTGATAGGATGATTCAGGACGCTATTATTTTTTTTTAATAGTTGCCCTGACCTATAACTGATTTTAGTTGGGAGACTAGATAAAGTTCCTATAAAGACTGATCAAAAGTGGTGCGTTTTCGATTATATTTCATTTAAAATATCTTCCTTTCCAATTGCCATTCATAACACTAATTAAAAAACGAAATATATATATATATATATATATATATATATATATATATTTTTTAACTTTCTGTATTTTTCTTTGTCTCCAACTACTTTCTCAACTAATAAAACCATTCATAGGTTAAATATCAGATGGCGGGCACAGTGTTTTTTTTTATATTCAATGTGAACTGCATTTAAGGGGAGGGATGCCCCTCCAAGATTAATAGCGTATCGCCTCCATCCCAAAATATTTTACTGATCTTCTCTTGTTAAAAACAGTGCAAGCTATAGTGGAAATTAAAATTTTGTAGATCATATACAATTACACTATTTCCGGTCTGTTTCATGTTTTGAAACTATTCATTTCAAAAATGCATATACCTGTCGAAAAAAAATTCAAAATTCTGTCAAAGTGTGCGCCCCTCAAAAATGTGCCATGAAATCCCCCCTTTTGGGCGCCCCTGTTGCAGGTCACTGTTTGTAATACTTAAAATAAAATGATAAATGTATAAATAAAAAGAGAAACGTGTGTATAGTAACAGTCAACGTTATTATTTCTAATTTTTTTTTTTTCAATTTATTTCGACATATAATATTCTGTCTCGAGGACAATAATTATAGTGCTAAATGAACACATTCACACCATTTATACAAAAAATATAAAATTGACAAAAGTAAAATAATAATAAATAAAAACTATGTACAATAACAAAAATAAAATAACCTAAATATAAGTAAATTACTAACACATATTTCTACAGAAAAGGAGAAAACGTCCAGTGTAATAATTTTTATATGTTTTTCTTTTGTTAGATTCGTTTATTTTAAAACTAGAATTAAATATTAGAAACTATATGGGTTATTAACTAGGTATGAAATAAGTTGAATTTAGTCTGCCAACATCTCATTAATTTTATTTTCTTACTTCCGAAAAAATATATCAAATAATACAATAACAATGATATTTTATCTAACTACTTTTATTTATTTATATTTATATTTATACGTATATTTATTTATTTATATACAAAACATAGTTGAAAAAGACAATCAATATTTAGATTCTATTAAATTAAATTAAGAATAATTTCTATTAAAGACCGATTCCTCCAATAATAATTTAAACAAAGCATTAGATAATAAAATACGGATGTCAGTTATTGCACAAATGATTATAAAAGTGAAGACAGATTTAATAATATTGTTTCCAATATCCTCTGTGCCGCCACACTTCTAATTAAATTATGGACTATTTACCTTCTCCAGTATGGCTGACTGAATTATTTCTGTTTTCATATCATCTAGTTGGCTACTGGTCTCTCTGCGGTTCACTTCACTCTCGGTCCGTTATTATTTAAATCTATATCAACAGTGTTAGTTTTATTTTAAAAATATAATATGTGTTCTACAGTGCTAAGTTTGTAAGTTCAATTAAAGTATATATAAATCATTCAAATTTAAATTTACTGGATAAAAAAATTAAATATTCAACTAACAATCAATCATTTTTAATACATATTTTTAGTTTCATTTTTATATACATATTTTAAAATAATTATTTTCATTGAACTTAAATTACTTTTGTGTATTTCAATATTTAACATACATACGTGAAGGTTAAAAGATCAACTTTATTTTCATTAATAAGTTTAATAAATACAAAAAAATTAAAATTTAATAATAGGTTAATAATTAATAATTAATTAAATCTTAATAATTCTTAAAGCGATAATTTTATTTAAAAAATAAATTAAAAAAAATATAAATGTCAACATATTACAAATACCGTTAACCAAGTTATTTAACCAATCTTATCTATTTAGAGATATATAAAACAATTGTCCTTATATTCAGCTTAAATATTGAAATCTATTTTGATATCTTTAAAAAAAATAATAAATGTGAGCAGTAATTCGTGTTGCAGTTGAGTATGGAATAAAACTGAATATTACCGGTTTTTCAATCACTGTTTTAGACTTGGCGTTAACAGCTCTGCTCTCAGCCACTTAGATCTCAGTAATCAAATTAGCTTCCCTAAAACATCTGTTTCTCTATTTCGAATTAGGTTCACTCTGGTGCTGTTCGGGTATGATCAAGATGTAAACTTCATTTCAAATGTGTAAAAAGTGTTATAAATGTGAAAATAGTAATTTATTTAAGTTTCTTCAGTGGTGTTTTCTATATTTTCTTTTCGAAATGTGCTTGTTTTAAAGAACAAACTGGATAGTAAACTTTAAGAAAAAAGGCCATATTGAATACTTACAACTGTGAGTAATGTTTTTTAAATAATGCATGACAATTATTCTGTTCTTTTAATTTGCTCATGTAAATGTGCTTTTTCCGTGAAAAAATTATATTTATTTGGCCAGTCCCTTAAACATAATAAGCATGCTAAGTATTACTCTCACTTTCCTACTTTTTACTTCATTGCCTATATAAATAATTTATTATAAATTAATATAGATGATTAGTGCCAGATGGGCTTATTTTTAATCTCATTCAGAGCCTTAATATCGTTTTAATCTTTCAGAAAGAATTAATTTAATTAAAGAATTAATTTTTTTTTATTCACATAGTTTATAATGAATATTTTATAATCTGCGAATTTATTTTATCGATTTCTACTTATTTTCTTCTAAGATTTTTTAAAATGCATTTTCTATCTAATAAAACCTCTTTTGAAATCTATTATTTTATATGCAATATATTCTGTACTTTATGTATATATTTTTTTCTCCAATTTTTTAAATTTTAGAAATGAAATCGAGTTAATCTCAATAAATTTGAAATATTTAAATTAAAATTTTTATAAGTTTGAATCTGCTTTATGATATAAGTAGCATAGCAGTGACTATAGCGAAATTAAGAGACCGCCAATTTGACACTGGAAAATTCCACAGAACTTCATACCTTGCTTCTCATATCCTATTTTATATTAATTTTGAAATTGTTCTTGGGAAATTATGCTATGTGGCTTTCATTTTTATTAATAAAAGTAGTTCGATATAAATATTTCATAAACTATAGGATGTGAACTTCTATAATACAAATGTGTGAGACAAATCATGTAAAGTTTATTATCATTTCTTAATATTAAACAATAATTCATTGTAAAACACGTTTTCTTAACACCTAGTTAAATAACTTGGTTTAAAAATTATTTGGAGCAATCGGACCTAAATCTTAACATTAATTAAGTTTTAACATGAGTTAGTTAACAGAGAATGTAGGGTGCCCGGCCCTTAGAGTATTGAAGCCACACCTGGATATTTATTTATTAAAATTAGTTATTAAAATTAAAAAGTTCCTTTCTACATTATCCGAAGAGCCCAAGAGATCACAGCCCTATTCTTCTTCATTTACTTTTTCAATCGATTTTTAGTTTGTCGGAGACTATATAGTAGTATTTTAATATTTAAAATCTAAACGTGAGAGGCAACCATTCCACCTAAGAAGCTTTCGGCAAGAACTACGATTCAATCTAAAATATGACATTTTTGGGTTATAAAAATCAAAGTCCGAAGGAACACTTCCGTTTCTTAATGTCCTCGTAGAAGGGATCAAAACACAATTTATCCCATCGCGGTGGGCCGACTTTTGAAACCATCTCAGTTTTAAAACCTCCCATTTTGAGTTTTTTTTTTTTTGTGGTTGTAGTAAGGTTAAGTGTTCTGAAATCTGTCACTTTTCCATGAAATTCCTTCTATTTTGTCTTTTGATAACTCCATACTGATACGGATCCATACTGTTGTGTATAATATGTCTTGTAGATGTTTCTGTGTGACAGGTTTGGTGGAAAAGGTCTGCTGGGCATTGATGTTCTCTTATCCATCTCTAGTATGTGAGAACCACTAGGAATGGTTGATAATTTCACTCTCAGCCCCAACGTCCTTTTACATCATATCGGAAAACTAAAATAAACAACCCTGAACTCTATGAAATGATCAAATATCGGCAGTGTTAGTGGGGGATAACTAAGTTTAGGGGCTGGGGTCCTGATTAGATGTCACTGGAGTAGAAGTTGATAAGTGAAGTGGGGACCCCCTGAATTGGACAGGCGGCAGTCAGCTTGATATGTTGTTTGCCGATCACGTTTGTAATAGCTTCTGGATGAAGTTGTCCATATATTTCTTCAGGGCGTATTGAGGAGATGCTCTCGTCTACGTTGCGTAAATTGATTATTTTTGTATGTGACAGATTTTAAATGGTTTTCTGAATAATTTTAAGTAAAGTTTGCTTATTGTTTTTTGTCATAGAAAGAGGTTTTTGTAAGAGCGTTGAGCCTCTGTTACGAATTTCCAAGATAGTGTTATATTTCTATTTCATAGTGTACTTGATAAATTTGTTGAGGAATGTATTTCTTTACTATAACTAGTATGCCTTTGCGAGAACTTTTGCCTTAAACATCTATTAGCTGGCCCTTAATAATTCTTATAGCATATCGATCAGTGAACGAATTACAATATATTTTTTTCAGAAGTTAATCGGGGGTGAGGAGGAGGGGAAGGAGTGCGGTCAAAAAATACTATATTATATAATAGTATATTTATTGCATAGTCCAACGTTTCTGTCTACGTTGTAGGTCTTCTTCAGGGCATTCCGCCTGGCACTGCTGAATGACAATATAGTTTGAAAATAATATACTGTGAGATAATACAATGTATTGTGAGAGGGAGGTAATAATTTTATTTCCTCTGTTCGATTACAATATTCAAAATAATAGTCCAAAACATATATATGAAAAATATAATTTGTTAAACCTTACGATGATTTTTTTTTTGTTGGCGTTTTTGGAATTATGAAAGCATTCAAATCACAGTATCTACTATCAACCATAAATTGCATATTTTTTAAGTTATGCTCCAACAAAGTTTCCTCTTCTTCATAGTTTATTTCCTTTCTTTTCTGGGGAATGTGTTTATTTTTCGTTTCTCAAGGATCTTCAAAAGAATTTGAGGAGATATTATAATTAATGACACCTGAGAAATAATTTATATTTATAAGTAAAGTAAGAAATAATTATTTATATTTATAGGTATTGTGATATTGAACTAGTTCCCATAGAGACCAGTTCAATCCCCACATATATTATTACAGTAAGGCTTGAAATCGGTTTTGTGCCATTTTTAAGCTCTTGTCATGTTCAAATGCCATGAATGGGGTACCATTGGATTCAGAATTTCATGGTGGGTTAGTGAATACACTTATTGAATAGCACACACTCTGCTTTTGTTTTTCTTTCTACAATAAATAAAATGGATATAAACATTTCACTAGGCTTTAATACTGAGACAGTGGTAAGTTGCCTGATCTAGGCAGAATAAATTAGGATTTGAAGATTTTGATGCGGACTTCAAGACGCGTTATTTTGGAACTACCGGAACTCGAAACTAAAGCCCGAAAATGTACCATTTTGAGATAATGCAAGGCAAATGGTTCACGTCCACACAACCTCACCTTTATTAGTGCTTCTATGGGATATATAATCAAGAGAGGAGGAGTTTATATTGTTCTCGTAGGTGTTTTTTTTTTTTTTATCGGTACGCCATGCCTTCATTAATTCTTCCTCAAATCCAATGATTGAGCCATCATTTTGAAGATTTCCGTCCCCTTCGGTTTGGAAAATAGTCACATCTCCTTGAAATTTCAGGAAAAAGAGTTATGAAGGTGAAGAAACTTTATCTACTAATAACTCAAAGTGAATACATTTGATGGTTGATTCCATTCGTTATTATTTGAAAGATTACTAAATTTCCTCCAAAAATAAAAAAAATAAATAATCGGGCCATTATTAGTAAAGATACTGCTAATTTTAATTTGTAAATATCTTGGTTTCAAACATATTTACAGTGAATGAATGAGTTTTTGAATATATTTTCCTATGAGAATTTATTCTTCCATACTATTAATCGTTGCATCGTTTTCATTCCCTATTATTTTGTCATTTGTTCATTGACCAATATAATTTGCGCATGTGCCAACTATTTTTTATTAATTTTTCAAATGATCAATAGATATAAATTCCTTTGTATTGAAGGAAAAGGTCTGCCACTATGGTTACTGGGGTTATCCTAACCATATTGAATGTATAGAGATGTTTTTTTTTTTTTTTTTGTACTTTAATATTACCACGGAATATATCTCAATATATGAATTTTGGATAAGGATCAAATATTTGTATATTTAATTATAAATAACTTAATTTTTCTGAAAAGGATTGTAATTATGTTTTTTTAATCAAATATATAATAAAAACTAAAATGATGACTTTTAATTTCTTTTAGAAGGTAACGCGGACTAATAATCTATAGTTCCCCACAAGGGATGCCAACTATATAATTCTCTCGTACAATATAAATGTAATTGTGTGAATATATAGTTTATCTGAACATATGGATCAATGCCATACTAATTTATAATATTTGTATTTTTTTTTCATAATTATTCATATAGACTGTTCAGTGTATGAAAAATTTGATCCATCTCTACTGGTAAAATTACCACGCATACTGGTAAAATGTTGTTATGAGATTGGATTAAATAATTTTGTCATTTAACCAAATCCATCATTCATCTAAAAAAATAATCAACAAAAAACTATGCATCCGAAAGTAATGCCATTTCTCTTTAAACGTCGGAAAAATCAATTTCGAACATGTTATTTAAGAGTAACTTCGCAGACGAATGTTGCAGCTATTAACCGGACGTAGACGGATCGGCGGTTGTTTACTACAGCAAGGCTTTTTGCCAACTGTCATTTCTCTTTGGGTTAACCTTTCACCCTCCCATTGTGTATTGACCGATGACTTGAGGGAAGATCCATGAGGCTTTTCCTGCTTATTTCATTGCTGAATAATTAATCTACTGTTACGAAGCGCAAAAACTTGAACACGTGTTAAAATTTAATGCCTTCTCACTCAATTTAATTTAGTAATTATTTTCGTCTCATTGAAACTAGAAGTTATTTTCTTTAAAGTCCCTTTAGATAACTCACTAGTTCCTCTTCCAATAACCTGAATAATTCATGCATGAGGCGGTTGTTTCTAGGGTCAAAAGGTACAGATTTAAATTATAATTGCAATAATAATTTTTTTATTTACTGATATTTGAAATCGTATCTTTGCTATTATCATTGGGTAGGTATAATGTTTAATTGATTGTGGTTCATAGGATCCCTTAGTTGGTAACATCCCTCCAAAGTTAGAATCACTATTTTGTTTCCAATTTTCCAAAAACAATTTCAGTTTCATAACTTTCTTGGGTATTTTGCACTGTGGTTCCTCTAACTCCATTTGAATGCTCCGTCAAAAAATAAATTATTTTATGAAACTAAAAAAGTTTTCTACTTCTACGGTAATGTTACTACTGATTTATTTATTTGTAATTTAAGTTCTATATTGCCTAAAGGTATTTTAATGGATATATTTGTAATTGTTTATGAAAAAAAAAATTGTTTCTATACTATTCCATTCTATTAGAAATTGGAATTATCAAATATGTGTGTTATGGATTTGGTAAAAAGTAAAAAGTAACACCAGGGCTTACCTTTGTCATTTTGTTCTGCATCCTTCGTTCGTCTTAGTTCGTTTAGTACTCGTGTATTTGAAATCCGAGGAAATGGACGAATAAGGATTAGCCCTCAATGCAAGATTCCTCTTTGGGATTGCATGGTTGGAAGAACATAGTTCATGCTGTAAATTGTTCAGAACTCGGATCCTTTTGAATTATCGTAAGAAGAATATACTCAGGAAGTTCTGATGAAGGAGCGGAACATATCTTTGTTCAGTTGTTCAAGAAGCCGGAAAGCGGCCCCACATGAAAGCGACAACTGACGGAAACTGATCTAGGAGTTGATAGCTGAGAGTTTGGGAGAGGGTTTATCTTCTACAAGGAATGAATAAGTTTGAATCCCTTGAGTATCACATTGAATTAAATTTTGTTTTATATAAAAAATATGTAAATTGTACATGTATATTAACTTGCACCTACATTTGGCAATTTCGTTTTGATTAAGTTATAAAATATATTTTTTTTTATCGATGGAAATTTAATTAAAATAAAATATTTTTAATAGAATTTTGTAACAAATTTCTATTAGGCACAAGGCATACTTAAAAGACTTCCTGAGTTTCATTGTTTTCTAAAATTAGTCATCAAAAACATACACTTCAACGATTCTTTTATTTCTAGTATAATTCTTTTTGTAATAATTTAGGCATGTTCACCTTTTCAGTTCATATGCAAAGGGTAATTAAGACATCTTATCATTGAAATATCGTCTGTGACAAGGATCCAGTTACCGAACTAGTAGATTTATAAATAGGATATGTGTATTAACAATGGCGGATTCAGGAATGTTTTAGGTGAGGGGGGAGGGGGGGGGCTTAGTTGAGAACATGTGAATTCCATACACCGAAGATGTTATATATATATATGAAAAGAAATGAGTATTTTAGTTTTTTTGTTTGGTCTAGTATTTTGCCATAAAATGGCGGTTCAAATTCTTAACGTCTAAGAACTTATAACACGATATTTTATGCATATTTGTTCCACTAATTCAATTAAAAATAGTTTTCATGGGATCAGAACACTCTAGCAACTACTTTCAGCTGTAATATTCAGCTATTTCGCTAATAAATGATCAATTTTAGGTGTAAATATTCAAACTTTTTCAGTTGGAGTAGAAGATAGAAACACTTTATTTTCATAAAAATATAAAATATAAAACATTGCTGCCCAATTATATTGGGTTGCTATATACACAGCATACTCTTTAATCCTTAAGAAAATAAATGAACTTATATATAAATATACAGAAGTGTTAGTTTATATTAGTAATATATATATATATATATATATTAATATATATATATATATATATAGATTTTTTTTCTCCATTTCATTGATAATGCTTTTTTTTTCCTTTTCTTTTTAACATTTAGTTTTTCTTTCTCTCACTTCTCTCTCTTCATTTCTATTGTTTTCAATTTTTCATTAAATAAATAAAGTAAAACTCTCAGGCTAACCATGCTCGTGGTGGTGAATGATTCCCAGGGAGTCGAGGACTATATTTTCAGCAAACGTCGCTACGTCCTTAATGTCGACACCTAGTTCCTTGAGGAAGCTCCTTGTTCTTTTTGAAATTGTTCCTCGAGAACCATAAATAATAATTATTTGTATAATACAATTTACTTTTCAATTAAAATAATAATAATATAAGGGCCGGTTGCTTAGATACATTTTTCAAGATAAAAATTTTACTTACTTCCCAGGAAGGGGGAGGACGCAGCATAGCGTATACACTGACAAGATATAATAATTTGAATTGAAAGTTATTTAAACGAGTATACAAGTAATATTAGAAATTTTAATTAAAGTGTACGTAATTTTTCACTAATTTTACAAAACAATGGTGTTAAGAAAGTAATAGTTCCCCTAAATATTAGCCACCTAAAAAGGACCTTGCAATTAACCTCCATACTTTCATCATATTTGTAATTAGTAATATACATGCAAGTTAACGTTTCAAGACAATAATCCCCCATCTTTAGAACCATTAAAACCATTCTTTGCTAAAATTAGTGAATTATAAAACCACTTTGATTGTACTCTACAATATTTTTATTTTAATTCTTTATATAGTAATTATTTAGATATGTTTTTTAAAATACAAAAGATGAATCATCTTTTAAATCAATGAAATTACTGTCATAATACGTTAAAGATATATCTTCACGTTCCCAGCAGACTATTCCTATTAAAACTGGACAAGTCCGATATTTTAGGTTTATTGGACGAAAAAGTTCGAGCTAAATTACTAATAATGTTACTTTTTTCCATAAATTTATGTATTTTCAAATTTAGTAGAACACCATATAGAGATGATTTTTTTTTTTCTACTTTAATATAACCACGGAATATATCTCAATTATTATTATTATAAAGAGTTAAAATAGAATATTTTAAAGTGTGGTTAAAGTGTTTTTATTGTGCATTAAATTTAATAATGAACGGTTCTAAAGATAGGGATTGTTGCTCCGAAGCATTAAACAGCATTTATTACTAATAAAAAATATGACGAAAGTACGGAGGTCAACTGAAATAGTAAAAATCTGATGAAGATTTAATATGGCTTTCTGCTATATTTGAAAATACAATAAAATAATAATTGAACTTCTGAAAGTCTTGTAATAAGTTGTGGACCTCATATGTACTTACAGCTGCTTGCTGACAAATTTGAAAAATACAATATTTTTTGAAATTGAAAAATACGACAAACTTTACGATATACTTATTTTAACTGTTTATATCAATTCATATATCAAGATCATATTATATTACGAGTTATTTAAGGCGATCAATAAGTTGGTTATTACAGCCTTGAGCTGTTGTGTTATTTTTAATTTGTCTTCATGAATGTATAAATTTACAATTATATTTGGAGGTTGATATAATTTTATTCACATATATTATATGTAGCTGGGAGTGGGGTAGATCAGTGGTAGGGTACTGAGCTTCCAATGCTGAAGGTCCCAGGTTCGAATCCCGGCTTATGGCAGAAAAATTATTTATTCTGTTTCATTGGCCGTGAGGCGACCTTGGGTACGTAGACTCTTCATGAGTTGTAGTGGTACAATTTTATATATATATATATATATATATATATATATATGTAGTTATATTCAATATACATTTTAATATGTAATATGGCCTACAACTAATTCATAGTTTCTTTTCATGTATTGCATTAATTCTTATATTTTATAATGCAATTGTGTTTCTTTTAAAAGCTTTATTATATATCTCCTGAGTCCTTTAATGCTAGTTCTCTACAACGGGATATTTTGTTTTCTACAAAGGGTTGATGTAGTAGTGTACAATCTTCTATTATATGCTTTATGGTTAGCGGGGACTGTGGGGGCAGGTATCATAATATGGTTGGCTCTCTTTTGTGTTAAAATGAGCATGAGTCAGGTTAGTATGACCAGTTCTCATCCTTGTAACTGCCGCTTCTTCTCTTCTGTTTCCTCTTCCTGCACTTACCCACTGATTTCTACTTTAAAAAAAATATTTTTAAGTATATTAGTCGGTGGAATTTCTTCCCATGTGGACCGCTAATTTTTACGTACTCCATCTTTTAGCAATGTTTTCATATCACTATGCTCGTATGTTTAGAGAGGTGGGATATTCATATATGATGTTCATATATATCTTTATATCGATGCATCGAACAAATTTATTTCATATTCAAACAACTTCAATCTAGTGTGGTTTTTAATTATGTTATATTTAATTATGTTAACGCCCTTTCACTCTTCGGAGAATTTTTTTTTTACTAGTCACCAATATACTATGAGTATATTGAGAACATTACCTCATTAAGGAATGAAAATTACCATGGTATCCTAAATAACGTTTTGTCCTCACTACTTCATTTTTGGTTTCTATTATTTAAACATTCAATTTATCTTCGCTGATTTTTAAACTAGTGTATTAGGTCTTAAATTATATCTCGTCCTTCGAACTAGAAAAGTTCCTCAAGTGTTCCCCGTTGTTTTTAAAACAACTTTCCAGACAGGACTTTTTCTGTGTGGCAATAAAACCGATGGTTAGAAGGGGATATCTAAACTTTCCCCGCACGCTGTTTTTCCCCATCGCCTTTTTTCGTCTCCTTAATCTCGACAACTGATGATGGCGGAGTTATGACGCCATGGTAAAGTATGTCGGGAGGGGACCGCTGGAGAACTGGAGAAGAGAGGTCGATAGAAAGACCTTTACTATCTCCAGTGAAGGACGGGGTCGGAGTGATAAATTGTTGCGGGAAGGTAGCTCCTATTGCAACCAGTCCCTTTGTCTTCTCTTCTCTGTATATTGCATTTATCATGTTTTTTATTTCTTTACTGGGTTTATGCCTCTTGTCCTGGAGTTAAAACATAATAATTCGTGAGCCGGGGTGAAAAAAGTTGACTTAATATAGAGGTGAAAAAGTTTTAACTTGACATTTAAACATAGAGGTTCATAATACGTCCTAGCAAGAATAGAATATTATATTTTATCCTACATTGCTATTTTAAAGTGGGCAGTCTATGCATTCTAACAAGGCAAAATTCAATGTAAATGAATTGAATGACCAAAAAAAAAAAGATTATAGTTCGCTAAAAGAATATTATTTATTTAAAACAATATTTATTGATCACATTATTAAATGATTAACCTACTTTTTCAAATAAGAAATCACGTTGCTAAAATATGAATCTCTTTATATTGAGCTCAGAGACTGGATTCAAGTGGTTGATATAGGGTGATGAAGTTACGACGTTTACAGTGCCTATCAGCGATAAAATAAATAATACGAGGTTTGTGTTATTTTTATAGTTTTAATGAGTTTTGATAAATATTACTGAAAGTCGGTTGGAGAATAGATTGAATTTTATTGAAGAAAAATAATACGATATACCACAATCTAGGGCATTGAGTATCATGGTTCTTTGCTTACATTCATATATTTTATATAAAAATTGAAATATAAATTGAGTCAAAAAAATAAAATAAGAAAAAAACATGTAAGTAAAAATATATACATTAAAATAGAAAACTTTTAAAAAGAAAAACTTGTAAAAAGAAAAAAAAAAGGTACATTGAAACAATAGTGAAGAAGGAGAAAAAATAAAAAATGTTGTCACACATTCATTCCCATGCACAATATTTACATTTAGCCTTGGGAACTCTGAACTAGTGTTGCCCAAAATAGGTCTTCGACTTTGCAAGATCAAGTCCAAGGCCGCCTAACTGTGGCAAGACCAAAAGACCATGACTGGTAAAAAAAATCGATTTATTAAATAAAAACTAAGGCAAAATAGTTACTAATACTTGACAATCTTATTTACTATATGTTAATAATTGGCGTAACCAATATACTTTTGCATTTAACTCCTCTAATTTTTCATTCGGGCTGAGTTAGGTTTCTCCATCTAAAAAATTACATTAATATCTCTATAGCAATAAGCTAGTAAGTAACTGCAAGACTGTTGAGAAACTCTTGCGCGCAAGACCAAGACCATGACCAAGACTGATTTTGCAAGACCAAGACTCGTTTGGTCTCGCATTTGGGCAACACTACTCTGAACCATGCCTTGCCGCTCTCATGTGAAAGGCAAGAAAGGACTCTATGAAATCCCAGCGATTCTCTCCCAGCCACATCACTGTTTAAAATTGAAAGTCATAAATGTCTTCTTTAAGGTTTAGATCTATTAAAAATGCGCTTCGAAGAATAGCCCGATTTTGCTAGAAGATTATTTGTAGACATAATAAGTAGGGTGGTTCGTAATAATGGTGTAAGACCCTCACCAGATTTTTTGATATAAATTTGCAAAAAAAACAACAACGAATTAAACGATGAACTCTGACTGTTATTTTCCCTTGTAATTACCCAAAATGTTTTTAAAACTGCAACTTTACATAAATTTATTTATGAAATTAAACATTACAAATTAAACATATTATATATATATATATATATATATATATATATTATATATATATATATATTTTATATATATATATATATATATATACAGAGTATGTTTATCTATTGTCAGCTTGTTTGTTCTTTTTCCGATTTATTATAAATAATTATATGATAATTAAATCAAGCTTTCACCGATTTAAGATCATGAAATTCAAATTCCTTGGAAAAGATGATAATTACGAAAATAAATATTCATTGCACGCTACCACTCGCAGATTAATCGAACATCCTCAATCTAGCAGTAATTTTATTTAAATAAACAAATCAGAGATGAATTTGAATAAATGCTATCAATGAATGGTTGTTTTTTTTCCCTCATTCACCAAGTTCTGCATTTATCAACTATAATACGGCGCAGAAACTCTAGAAATAATATAGAAACTAAACTATATTCGAGGAGATAATCTCTAAAGAATAAAAACTTATACAAATAAAGATTATACAGCTCTGGCCAAAAACAAAATAACCTATGTCTAATCTGCATATACATTATAAAAAATTAGCACTTCCAAGTCAAATTCTCCTATTTTCAATAAAACATAAAAATAAACCTGCAAAGGATTAGTTTTAAACTTGTCATATATGTTTTATAAGTCTTTTATTGTCTAAGAACTTCATAGCTTTGGTAATGATTTCTTCTTGATTTCTCGAAAGCGTAGTCAAAAAATGGTGTCGATCATATGATTGAGTGGACTCATATCAATTATTATTACTATTCAGAATTTTTCGATATAACATTTCTAATTCATATACTTTTGTTAATTTTATATTTTCTGTATATATGGTGTGAATATGTTCGTATATCCCTATAATTATTGTCTACGAGACAGATTATTATATGTCTAAATAAATAAATAAAACTAAAAGTCATATACTACATTTCCGAAGTCAGATTAAATTTTTTTCGCGTCATATTCAACTATTTCCAAGACAAATTACACATTTTCTAAACTAAATTTAACCTTTTCCATTTCGAATTCAACTGTTGATGTTGTTTTTTTTTCAATATAAAAATCTATGATGGATCTTTATATTGGATGGATTTATATAGAAACATTTCGAAGAAAAAGGCTAAATCGGAAAATGGGTCCTTATATCGAAAAATTTCGTCTTGAAATTAATTTAATATGACTTGGAAATGTTAAATTGAAAAATTGTGAAAAGAAACCATAAAATTTATTTATGAATTTTTTAAAATTTTATTATTATATTTATTCAAAAATATTACAATTTGTCACAATTAAGGACATTTATAATAGTGTTCAGAGAGCACATTCACACTCTTTTTACAATAAATAACACAGAAACTAATAATAATAAAAGTAAATGTACATAATCAAAACAAATAAAGTAATTAAAATAACAACTAAACACATGCATACTATACCACTTCGGCGGTACATATACTATAATTGGAACGATATGAAAATTAATCATAAAATCGATAGCATTTTTGAAGAAAAACAACACCTTCGTTGACCTAATGTTTTATCCTTCTTTCGAAACGTTGCAATAAATCGAAAGTTGAATTTGATTTAGAAGAAGCAAAATGTGACATAGTGATGCTATATATAAACAAAAAAATAAAATCAACTATAGAATAAATATAGATGATGTTTACAGACAAGAAGAAATAATAATAAACAATAAATTAAGTGATAAAATAGAAACTACTAAAAAAAATTATTGTGAAATATAGTGAAGTTTCGTTAACTTGGAATCCTGCAAGTAATAGAAATAAAGTAATAATAAGAAAAATATTTGAACATTTTTTATTATTATGCACCTATTGCTTATACTAGCTGCTCTGCAAGAATTCTTCCTCCTTTTTAAATTACGTAATAATTTTATACCACAGATTATCAGCTAAATATATGTTTAAATTAAATTTTAAGGTTTTTCCCTCTTTGGTCCACTGTACGAAACGCGAGAAGGCGCTTCTTATCTAAGTCCATTGCGTTCCACTCTTCCGGGTATTAAGAAATACCTGGAAGTCAAAAAGCCTCTTGGGACATTTTAATGTGCGTTACAAGACTTTGTTCTTTGATATCAACGGTTTAATTATAAATTAATTTCCGATATTGCGTTTTGTGATAATAATAATCGAGTAATTAATATTGCCAAAATATTTTTTTGGCGTTCACATAGGAAATGAGGTTCTTTTTTATATTTTATCTGAGTGGTCTGAAATCCCTCATCTGAAGTCGTCTGAATGATTTAGGAGCTGTCTTTAAAAACTTGATAACGTCGAAAGTATTTTGATTGGTACTTAAAAGAAAAGCAATATATATGATTGAATTCTTTCTTAGATCTCCTTTCTCTCGAAGAGCTTATTTTTCTTTCTGCAACTTCCCTTGCTCCCTTCCATGACGCCATATGGCCGGGGTACCCTAGAACTCTCCATGTGGTCAGAGTGGAGACCGCATGCTGTTGCCTGGTAACGGGAAATGTCGATCTCTCATTGCCTTGGCCCCCCTTCTCATGACAAATTGCCCATGTTCTCAACTTATAGACCCAATTCACAACTATACCAAGATGTTCCTCTTTACCTTTTTTTAAAAAAAGTTTACATTATTATTTTAATATAAAAGGATTCCACTCCTTGCTACATTGTTTTATTGACTAATCCATGTGTTAAAATGTAATTTAATTAATAGAAACACAAATTAATAAGCCAAATTGGACCTTTCGATATATTTCTAAAACTTTGTGAGTTGCTTATTTCCAAAGTGAACCGTACTCGATTCGTTTTTAAGATCGAAATAAGTATCGATTCCTATGTAAAAATACTCAATGAATCTGATAGTGCTGTAATTTTTTTTTTTCAAAAACGAACCTGAATATTTAAAAACATTGTATGATAATAAATTTATTTCTAAAACCGGCCTTCAAATGTAATTTAATTAATGCATTTCTCGAGTATTCTTAAGAATTATTGAAGGAATTTTACCGATTCTTCTATATATCGTAGGTGATAAATAGTCAGGATGCAGTCCTTTTTAAGATTTCTATTGGTGCCATAGCGTTCTGTCTATTTATTACCCATTCTTAAGAAAAAAATTATTAAAAGATTTTTTTTTTACAATAAAAATTAAAAATAAATTTATTTTATTGTTGCATTATTGACAACCAATAAAGTACCTGTAATAGATAGGTTTTAAGTCATTAACAGATAATTAGCTTTGTACGATAAAAAGAAAGTGCAAATATGAGTAGATTTACAGTTAAAACACTTAGGTGAGTGATAGTTGATTTTTTAATGAAACTTGGGTTGTTTTTTTTTTTTTTTCAGGGAAGTTTACTAATAAATTTTCTTTAGGAGATAAGTTTGAAATATTGTTTCATTCATCTGTATGATATATCATAGTTTAAAACTGTGCAAAATTTATTTATTTTTTAATTATATAAATACCTATTTATCCCAATAAACCGAGTGTCTGATACTGGTGCTAAATATGGTGTCAGAATTTCTTGTATTTTTCATTAATAATTAACTAATTTACTGTATATGAAAAAAAGGCTAAATTTGCTCTCAATTGAAACCATTTGCAAAGATTCACCGTCTGTGGTTCACATTAATGTCTATTACCTTGGTTATTTTTTTAAAGTAACATTTTAATAAAATTCTTCCTCCTCAATCATACACCATTTTTTCTTCCAAACCAAACACCAATCAATCTTTTTTTGTTCTTCTTATTGATTTAGTCCGTGGTACAGATCCCTTTTTATCAAATTGATAACATCCATCTGAAGCTTCATAAATAGCTTTATCTCATCGTAATCTGCAAATATTTTATTCACGAAAAATCTCGTAATTGGAGCGTTTTCAATCTGAAGATCGCCAAACTTTTTCTATTTAATTATTTACTAAAAACTCGTAAATACTCATTTGTTTTCCACTTGAATCGTAAGATAATTTGACCCCAAAATCGAGGAAAAAGGAGACCAACAAAAATATTGGATCGTTTGGATGACCTGCACTCCCAACAGTTCAAAATAACGAGGTTATATAGGCCAAACGGCCACCAAATTTGTAGGCCATTTGGTTTTTAGTACCTAATTAAATAAACAAACTTCTTCAGATTGAAAACGCCCTAATTCCGAGGGTTTTCGTAAATAAAATAGTTTTAGGTTACGTTGAGGGCCTCATCTCATTTACGAAGTTTCGGGTGGATATTAAAAATTTGATAAAAAATGGTCCGTACCACGGACTAATATGTTAGTTATCTGTTTAATGTTTACCACTATGGTGTTGTGGTCTCTCTCTTCTTGAACTTGAAGTCAAGCGGTCATTTCATTTCCGGATTCTATCTATTCTCCCTTATGAGGTCTACACATACTAGAACAGTTAAGTAGCGTTTAAAGCTTGCAAACTAAAATTAAGTTTGTGAGGGATTACTTATCGCATATGGGGGAGTCAGTGTTTCCTTTCTCTCCACATATTGTTTTGGAAAGTTAGATTTATTTAAACTTTATAATTGCTCTCCCAAGTTTACAAATAATCTTATCTACACTACTGCGTTATGTACACCGCGATGTTTATCATTATTTTACTTCCTTTAAATATAGTCCTCTTCTACCGACATGCGGCTTTACTCTATAAAAACGCCCATCAATGTTATAGGTATTGTGCAACTTTTAACTGAAAACTTGCTCAAATTTTGAAAAAAGAAATGTGATCCTTCAAGGAGATTGATCTCTCGTTTAATCCGAAAGACCGTGCAAAAAAAAAAAACGACATTATCTTATAAACTGTCGATAGCATTATTTTGAATATTTGTATTTTACTATTTACCGTTCTATAATTTCTAAAATTAGATTAAATTCTGAAAGAATTCTTAAATTTTATGACTATAACAATTTTTCCGTTGGTGAATATTCAGTTTTACATATCTAAATCCAAATATGCAAGTCAAAAAAGTAAAAACTTTTCCGAAAAAGCAACAGTTTTCCCACATTTTTCTCAATGAGTTTTCCATTTCGATCCTCAAGTTACTGGTCTATTATTCTTCAAATCAGTCGCCATTTTTACATGTAGCAAGATCCGACTGGCAGACTCTCGTTTTGTAAATATAAATGCTAAAAAAATTGAAAAAATGCTTTCAAAATTTTCATCATATAATGTCGATTTTTCGCTCAGGCTCTCGAACTATTTCTTCTGTTAACTTATTTTCCGCTTTGATCTTACTCGTCCGTGACTCGATCGTTGTAACTGAACCAACTATCTCATTCTGTCTTAGTTCTTTGATATTTACATTCCGAATTCTTTTTCATCCATGATTAATTACCTCCTTGCATTGGTCATCTTCCGAAAGATTGTTTTTTACTGCGTAGTGTTGTCTGTTGAGTAATATTTGTAGCCTTTTTAATATTCGCTTGTATTGAGCGATTCGACTATACATGAATCTTGGAAGCTTTGTGTATTGCATGAAACCTATATGACTGATTACCAGTATATTACATACATATTACATTCATAATATATTATAGTATATATCACAGGTGGGGAACCGCTGCCTCCGTGACGTAGCGGCCTCTAAACGTTTTTGCGGTCTTCATTAATCTTCATTAATTTTGAGAATAAATATAATTAAGTTGAATGAATGTATTGTATGGTCGGTATTTACTTATTAATAAAAATAGCAACAGTAAAATATACACTATTGCTGCAGCCTCCAATATCACTACCTAACTCACTTCGTAATCATAAAAATGTTCCCCATCTATGGTATATAATACACAAATTATATAATAATATACACAGTAAATATAGAATGGCATAAGAATAATTTTCTTCCCAAAGAATTAATACTCCGAAATAATAGCTATATAATAACATTAAATTAATTTAATTTAATGATTATATAATTTGATTTAATAATTAATTTAAGAAATTAAAGAACGTTAAATGGTAAAATATAAATATTCAAAATAATCCTTTTGGAATTTATAGTTAATAATAATTAGTAATCCGAAATAATAGCTATGTAATAACATACCTAATATTTCGGATTATTAATTTCTTTTAGTTATTTTGGAATAAAATTATTATCATACCATTCAATATTTTTATTCTCTTATCCATTCTCTCGCGTAACCATTCATTTCATTTCATTCGACCATGTTGCTATTTTTATTTTAGCTCATTTGGATAAAAAAAAAAAAAGGTTAATACTTGAACACCCTCAGTGTTCAAACCACGCCCTAAAGATGACCCACATGTTTGGGTAGAAACGTTGGCACAAATAAAAAATTAAATAAAAAAAAATACTGAATATTTATCACTTATAATGAAAAAAAAAAGAAAGCGTGTATTGTGTTTGTGATTCCTTGACTGCTAGGCAATTTTCCACAAAATTCTTGTAATAACGTCAACACTATTTCATACACTGTCGATATATGTTTTATATTATTTATTCATTTTAGTTTTTTATCAGCACGCATAGATGCAATTACTCTTTTCAATGATATGTTTCTTAACCTAACATTTGCATATCCTAAATTGGGCATTGCCAACAAATTCTTTGTTTCTAGTTTTAAAAATATAGATAGAAATGTTATGAGTACTTATTGCTAAATAATCCATCAGTTAAAAATTACCACCAACCTCGTTTATTATTTTTCAACGATTATGAAGACTATCTGAAATCTGTTTATTTTTACTACCTTCTGATCGTAATAACGCTTGTTGTAATTACCTTATTTGGTAAATACTTTTTGAGTCGGTCGTGCTGTTTTTCAATTGTTCATGAATTAGTTTTCATACTCCTAGATTTGAAAAGGTTTCTACAAAGATCGCACCTGTGCACTTCTCAGCAATGGAATCCGCGAAGTGAAACTCCTCCACATGGAACGAGAAAGTAGACAATGCCATTGTGGTGGTACTGTCCTATGGAGTTGTGTAGAAAGCTACTTATTTTGGGGGGAGTTGTGTGGATGGAGAACTCTCAGAATATATGTAACTATCAGCAACGGAAAATTTATTATACAAATTTAAAATTTATTCCGTTTTGATAATAGTTTTTAGGGAGCACATATACGCTTTATGTACATAAAGTAAAAATAATATAACTAAACCTAAATGTATAGAAAAAAAAATTAAACTATAATAAAAATAATTTAAATACAAACATACTTTCATACGATATTTACAAAAATTCATTCATTCAGTGGGGCTCCGAACCCCACTCGCGGAAGGAAAGGCAGGAATCTAGGAGATTTCAGCGCCTCCCACTCAGCCGCATTACTGGTATTAAGGAGGCTGAGCAGAGGCTCTATAACCAAACATGCAATAAAAAATAAATATATTTATAAAAATATAACAATTCAATTAGGATTAGGATGGTTTTAGAATTCTACGCCTCAAATATAGGCCACTTGTGAACCCAACTAAACTGTTTTGTAGATTATGAGCTTCTTAAGTAAAGATTAGACGAAGGTTTATTTGTGGGTGTAGCTCAACCATAATTCGTGATACCAGCGAGTTCCTTTTCAATTTAAGTCGGCTCTTCCCATTTACTATCTTATCTCCACTTCGACTCTGGTTTTTCACATATCCTGTAGGACCCATAATGGTATATATTACGACATATTTCAAGATTCGATTCTTGCACAGCTATTATACGTTTCAAGACGTACAAGTTAGCAAACGCTTTATTTTGATTGTATTTATGTATTATATTTATTTATGTATTTATTGATTACATAATAAGTACATCGTCTTAAGATTTGTTCCTAAACCTATAAATCTACGTATCATAAAAAACATATATGCTTGATTAGTAGAGTCATTTCCAGTACTTGAGCTTGACTGTTCCGATGGGCCTGTTAAGTTGTTAATTAAGATGAATCAAGAATTATAAAAAGTAGTTTCATCTGGGCAGTCTCATTTATGTTCAATGGGTTGATTGAGACGTAAACGGACGGATTTCATCTTCAAATCAAATTTTAATTGTATTGAAGTTCAATTGGAGGGCGAGATTTATGACTCTTAACATTAGTGTTTTCTTAACCTCAACGATCATCCATAAAAAAAATATATTGTTTAAAAAATGATAATAATAATAAAAGGCTTAGCGAACCCGAAGGTTCGATGCCGACACCGCCAATCGCTTATTACACACCTCCCTCCACCGTTCGCCGTCCAAACCCAGTCCCTTCAGATCGGCTTTAATGCAATCTTCACACCTTCGCTTCGGTCTATCCCTCGGACGCTTATTGTAAGTATAATAACTTTCTAAATTCATATCTTAGATTTTTTTATGTTTCACAAAAAGGCCAATTATTAAGATTCTTCTTCTTCTTTGTCTTCCTCTTATGCCATTAATTAGCGTCGAGGAGCCTCAACCAGTGCAGCCACTCTTCCCGGTCCCTGCTTAGTCGCTTCATCTCATTAAGGGTTTTGCCTCTTTTACATCCAATCCTTTGAATGTAATCCTGGAACGTGAGTCTGGGGCGTCCGCGTGGTCTCCTTCCTGTGGGTCGAGCCTCTAATATCCTTATAGGATTCAAATTCTCATTCATGCGGCAGACGTGTCCAAACCACTGGAGTTGCCGTCTTTCTAAAGTAGTTTTAAGTTCGGCAACTCCTAGCTGCTCTCTAATGCTTTCATTCCTAATGCGATCCCTTCTAGTTCTGCCAACAGATCTGCGAAGAACCTCATTTCTGCTGCCGTTGTGCGACTAGAGTGCCTGTCTAGCATTGTCCAGCTTTCTCCGCCGTAGGTGAGTGTAGGTAGGTAAACAGACTTATATACGTGCATTTTGGTCTTCTTGTCTACTTCGCGATGGCCGATAATGCTATTAGTAGTCTGGTAATATACCTGATTCGCCTTACATATTCTACTTGATATTTCGGCGTCTATCTTACCAGAACTACTAATTACGGTCCCCAGGTAGGTATATTCAGTCACCACCTCAAGTGTCTCGCCATTGCAGATCAGCTGAACATCTTCTCGCTCTTCCCTCGTCATAACCAGCACTTTACTCTTGAAGGTGTTAATTTGCATCCCTTTCCTGAGCAACTCTTCCACCCACTCTACCAAAGCTTTTTGTAGTTTGGTCTTTGTGTCGGCTATTAGGACTATGTCATCCGCGTATAGAAGGCTTTGTATGAGGACAGTTCTCAGATTCCACTTCCCAATTGTTGTCCACGCAGTTCGGCGTTTACAGATTTTGTGGATTTCATCCATTACATTTATAAATAGAAGGGGACTTAAGCTATCTCCCTGTCTAACTCCTCTCGCAATTGGAAAAGGTTCCGATTCCATACCGTTCATCCTTACCACTGCCATGGCTCCTTGATAGGCTGACTGTATGGCCGCCAGCAAGTCTCCAGGTACACCCTTGGCTATTAGGGCATTCCAAATTTCTTTTCTTGGAACCACATCAAACGCTGACTTCAGATCAAGGAACGCAAGATACAGATTTTTATCTCTGTCCCAAGCTTTTTCAGCAATATTTCTGAGAACAAAGATGTGATCCTGCGTCTGTCGGCCTGGACGAAAACCAGCCTGTTCCGCTTCTAACTGCCCTTCCACAATCCGTCGGAGTCTCCTTTCTAGTATGGAAGTATAAAGTTTATAGACCACTGATAGCAGACTAATGGGTCTATAATTTTTGCAATCTGTCGTGCATCCTTTTTTATAAATCGGGAGGATTATACAATATTCCCAGTCCATGGGAATTTTCTTTCTGTCATATACTTCTTGGAACAGCGATTGTAGTGCTTTAAGAAGTTCTTGACCACCGAATTTTAAATATTCTGGTGCGATTCCATCCCTTCCTGATGCCTTACCTCTTTTTAGCTTATGGATTGCATTTTCTATTTCTTCTTCCTCTATAACCTCCAGGCTTTCTTGAATATTGGGCTCTTGTTCTTGATAATGGTCTGTTTCTGGATTTTCGGAGAATTGTTCCTGGAAATATTCCTTCCATCTGCCAAGGATCTTTTCCTTGTCTGTAAGTAGGATTCCATCGCTACCTTTTACATTTCTAATAGGCTTGCATTGTTTTCCTCTTAACATCTTAACTTTTCGCCAAAATGTTCTTATAGATTCGCGGTGATCCTCGCTCAGCCTTTTACCAAACTCCTCCCACGACTTCTTCTTAGCCTGGCGTATGGCTACCTTACATTCATTCCTGGTTATTCGATATAAGTGTAGCTTTCCTTCAGTTCTATCCATAAGGTATGCTTTCCAGGCAAGCTTCTTCCGAGAAACCAGTCGTTGGAGATCATTGGTCCACCAGTCTGTCCGCTTTCCCTTGCGAGACACTCTCTTCTTCCCACAAACTGTATTTGCTGTTTCCAGAATACATATTTTCAGTGCCTTCCATATCTCTTCCACATCTCCATCGAATGACGTTCCCTTAATTTATTTTCCAGGCTTTCTGTAAAGAGGGCCCTTTTCTCTGGGTCATCCAAGGCTCTTACGTTGAGGGTTTCAAATACTTTTGTTTTCCTTTTATACTCCGGGATGATCTTTGTATCAGCCACAAGTAAAAGGTGGTCGCTGCTTATCTCCGCTCCTCTTACTACTTTTATGTCAGCGAAATACTGCCTTATGTTCCTATCATATATGAAATAGTCAATTATACTATTTCGTTCCATGCATGAGAAAGTGATTTTGTGGATTCTCTTGTGTGGATAGAAGGAATTTCCTATGAGGAAGTCATTATGCACGCAAAAGTCTATTAGCCGTTGTCCATTAGTATTCCTCACATTCTCACCTCCATGCAGCCCCAAAACTCCATATCCAGATCTTTCATCATTTCCTGTTCTGGCATTGAAGTCCCCACTCAGGATTACTGACCTTCCTTTTCCTTTAGCTTTATCTACTGTTTTTTGCAAATCCGAGTAGAATGCCTCCTTGTCTGCAACACTAGCATCTTCCGTTGGTGCATACACCTGGATTATGGAAATCTTACCTATGGTCATCTTAAAATCTGCTACAATCATTCTTGGAGATATCGGCTCCCAGTCCTCTAAATGATCATACATATTAGGCGACATTACTAGACCCACTCCCTCTTTGGCGAAAACCCCTCTAGGTACTCCAGCATAAATTAGGGAGTAATTATTAGCCAATTTCATTTCTCCACTGCCCTTTTTCTTCACTTCACTTATGCCGAGGATTTCTACTTTGTAGGTCCTCATTTCCTCCACCAGCTCGACCTCCTTCCCAGTTAAAGTTTTTATGTTCCACGTTCCAATTCGTATATCCCTTAGTGCGCCAGGTCGTTTCCTTGAAGACAGTCCACATCCGAGGCTAGTTGAATTGCTTTGAATCGTTGATTCTCCAGACGGGTGATTAGCCCATTAAGATTAAATTATGAAATGATGAAGTAAAGAAAAATTGTCTCCAGTTTTTTTTATTATCATCTATCATTTTTCATAAAAATAATTTTATTTAAATTCGAATTTTTTTAACAAACCTATAACCTGTAACTACAGTTAACCATTATCAGTAACAATCGGTAATAGTTAATAATAATAACCATTGTCAGTAATAATCAGTTGGCATGCATCGATGTTCGTACTGTGGACGCCGAACTTCCAAATCTATTGTCATTTTTTAATTTATTTATATTCCAGCCACTGCATAGGGCAAATTTATACACCAATTGCTGGAATTGAAGATTGACAAGAGATAAAGCGATTGCTAAAACGTTTTGAATTCCAACCCTCATTCCTTCCCTGTCTCTCCAATCATAGATTGATGAAGTTATTGTCTCGTATTTACAATCAACTGAATTTTGACGAATGTTTGTTTTAGATAAGTGATTTAACAATAATCTATTTATACAGACAAATTTGTTAGAATGTTATAACCACTTTTTTATAATTATCCATGTATCACACTGCCTTTGAAGAATTTTCTTTTCTGTATACAATTGTGTTTAGAAATCAGAGCTGCTATCAGAAAATTGGATTGTTTTCTCTCCCACACCCTTTTAATTTTCTGCTTGTGTTGTTCCATTTTTTTCCTTTTTATCATTATTTTGATCAAATGTTCCGTTTTCCGGAAGCATTTCAGCAACATCCCCAGACCTAATTGGCACTGCTATTTTTCCTTTGTGTACCATTGTATGAACCAGTTTGTATTGTGTTGTGTTAACGGAACTAACGGTAACATTTACTTTATTTTTTCTGCTATTTAATAAAACGTATTTGTTTTACATTTGTTTTTAAAAATTAATTCTTCAATTATTTTAATTCGTAAAAAATAAAAATACTCTATTGATTCTTGATCCAAAGGTTACTATACTTTTAATATTGGTATTTCGTCACTCTGATGACTTACAGTAATCTCTTCCTGATGGGTTATGTTCCAGGAAGATCATTCCAATCTCGATTCCACGAATGCTTGAGCCATCTCTTCGGTTAATTTGGTGATTGCGTCTTAGAATGACCAATAAACATTTAACCATAAATTTGTGATGTACCTGCATTTTATTAAATCACTAAATGAACCATCCTTATCCATATTTAAAACCCTCTTATTCCATTTCCTCCTTACAATTCAATCAGACGCTGGGTAGTTATTTATTATGTAACATGGTTTACTTTTTCTTTATACATTATTTACATATATGTATTTTTTTTTTTTTTATGAATATGGAAAACATTTCCAGTTACTTTTCACCGAGAATTGTTTTTTTCTATTTATAAGATTTTAAGTCTTTGAGATGTATTTAATTTTTTACTAATATGGAACGCACTCCTCTATGTTATCTTTTTTCTGTTTTCTTCTATCAATCTACGTCTTAGTATATAGATTTATAACACTTTTATAACTTTTACAATATAAGTACTCATTTGAATATATTAAGGAACGGATGTAAACCATTTATTGTAAATATTTATAACTTTACCTACAATATTTATATTTATTGTCATTGCTACAATGGTTTACCTACAAAAGTAATTTATCGTTCTTTTCCAATTTTATATAGCCATTTCTTACTTTATTGTTTGTAGCAGTTATTTTGCAATATTGCGACCTTATTGCTCATCTTTAATAAACCTGTGTAGCTATGTAAATACTTCTCTTATAACTTTTGTTTTAGTTATTCTTTTATTGTAATATGTATTTTGGCCAGATTTAATTATTAATTAATTAATTGAAGGTTAATTTTTATAATCAATAATGTTATTCTTAAGGGACTTAAGTTCCAGAATAAAGTTGATTCTTCTATTCCATAAACACAAAAATGTATATTTTTGCAAATTAATATAAGGCGGCTATGCCATTTTTGAAAAATTTTAGTATAACTAATTTTGTAAACTATTCCTACTTTTATCATTAGATTAGTTTTGGTCTGACTGAAGGAAAATGTCAGTTCCAAATAAAACAAAAAAATGAAATGAATTTTCGAATATTCATGAGTAATGAAGTATCTAATGAGTAAATATATATTTTCAGTTTTATATAAATATTCTTTCTATCTGTATCTGTTTATTGAGAAATAATACATTTTGCCACACTTAAGGGCACTGAGTACTAAGTCTGAGTGAGGCACATTCATACCGTATATTGAATACCATAAACAAAAAAAAAAAATAGATGAAAAAAATAAAAAATATAAACATCTATATAACAAAGGCAAAGACTATAATAAACCAAGGAAATGTAACTTAGAGTTAAAATTAGATGAAATACAGAAATTCGTAGCAAAATTAAATAAATTATAAGTAATAGAAATAAATAGAAAAATATGTAAATATAGACTTATAATTTTTTTTAATATGAGATTATGATGATAATAATAATTAAAAAAAACTGATGCAATACTTGTGAATATTGAGATGGCATTTGATTTAATTCTGAATACATCTCCACCGAATTAATATTGCATTATTGAACTTATATAGATTGAGAATGTGTTTAATTTTTTTTCTGAAATCAATAACTAATACTGAAAATATTGTTGTAACCTAAACTTCTATAGTTGCGGTTCCTTTAGATTGGAGTTGGTCATGCTATTGTCTGTCACGAGTCAACCAACAATCACGACTTCGATTGTTTTGTTGTCCTAGAATATAATTTGTTGTAATTTTATCCTGTTTTTCAAGGTTAGGTTCAATTAGTTCAATCCTATAAGGACTCTTGATATTTTTACTTTTTGATTGTTGACGCGTCCTCCTCTCTCCCAAAAAAAAGTTATAAAAATAAAATAAATAATAGTTGGATCGCAGAAAATAATAGTTTTCAAGTTGGGCTATCGTGACATTTATCTCTAATTGTTTTTCTTCTTATATCGCTCATGGCGGATATGAGTTGAACGTAATTGAATGCATTCCTCAAATATTCTTTTTAAAAAATTAAATTTAGTTAAAAACTTCGATCGATCTCTGAGAATATCATATAAGAATATAGCAGACTGGATATACTCCATAAAATTGATAAAAAAAAAATAAATTAAAAAAAAACGACTACAGAAATCAGGAAATCCTGTTGATCTTAAGGATATCTTTAAGGCTATTAAAAATCTGATATCTAACCAAACGTCTTGATCTCGCAGGAAAATATAGACCATTAAACTTAAATATCGGTCCAAATGCCCAATAAATCGTTACATACATTTCATAAAAGTTATTGAACAAACTTTATTCAATCATGGATCCGGGTTTTTAGCTCTTATTGTTTCAAAACAAACCAAACTGTTTAAGATATCAAATTTAAAAATCGTTCCAGCCGTTCCCTTAGAAAATCGTTACATGGCAGTTTAGTTAACCCCATTTTATTCCATCACGGATCAGTGTTTTAGCTGTAATTGTTTCCAAACACTCACGGGATTCCATCAAATAATTTTATCTATTAAATTTAAAAATCGATCCAGCGCTGAGTGTAGCCGATTGTGAATCTAGCTAAACTAAAGTCTAGATGCAACATTATTGATAATAAAATATCCCTATACTATTCAATACTAAGAGACAGAACGACGTAACTTGTCTTCAAAATATGAACGAGTTGAAAAGGCATTATTCAGCAATTGTTTTTTCAATGCTTAATTTGTATTGCCCTTGTATTATGTATGTATTTTTTTTGGCTTATTTATATCTTATCTAATGTTACAAACGCATTTCTCATCATAATCTCAAACATCATTTTTAGAATTTTGTTCCGCTACATCGGTCACACTGTGCAGCGTCGATTCGCTAAAAAATCGTTACATATCTTTTAGCGGTGAACCCAAACACGTCACATATATATTGTTTTGCTATAGTCTGAAAATACACGGATTTATTCTGTTGGTATTGAACAAAAATTTTCTCTTAGCTTGATTATTATAGTTTTAATTGAAATAATCGTTCCTCGTCTTTTCTAATATTAGATATTTTCTCTGTCCACTCTATCGGCTGGGTATCCTAGAATCAAGATTCTATTCTTGACACTTAGTATTAAATCAATTTAACTTGCTCGATGTTGAGAGAAATATAATTTCCAAGTTATGGCTAGGTTTATTTCGCTTGACAGAAGTTGGGTATGAACAGTTTTAGTTAGTGTCAAGCAACATAGCTTAGTTCGGAACTGAGGTTGAAACTTCTTCCTTCTAGTAAGTTTAATTTAAATCTGTTATTTATATTTATAGAGCATTAAATATTTTAGGAGAAAGGGTATCACCACACATGAATAATTAACATATGTGAAGTAAAACAAATGCACTTACAATCTTACACGACTTAAAAATAAAAGTGTACAATTCACTTCTACATATAGGAATATATATATATATATATCATCATCATTATTATTACTTTCACATTTCTTTTGTTATCTTTTAACTTATGTCTTAAATCATAAGGCTTCTTTTTTTAGCATCAATGTGTTCCGAAAAAAAGTATTGTTTATTTTTCTTTCTAAAATATTTAACTGAATAACATATAATTTTCTGTGATAATTTTAAATGTATACCTAACAGGAATATTAAAGTTTAAGATCGTATTGAAACAAAATTCATAAAAAAAAGTTTGCCAAGTAATTCAGTATTGT
Organism: Nezara viridula; assembly: GCA_928085145.1. NCBI lineage: Eukaryota > Metazoa > Arthropoda > Insecta > Hemiptera > Pentatomidae > Nezara > Nezara viridula. The sequence goes on along the minus strand of OV725081.1, from coordinate 58,839,898 downwards.
TTTCATACCATTCCTATTGGCTACATTGTTACAATGCCGCCCTTAGACCGTTCGTCGCCCCCGGACAATGACGTCATCTCTCCCTCCAAAAAGTCAAAATTATTCCTTAAGCTGTTTTGAATTATGTAATATTTGAATTTTATTGCATTCAAAATTTCTTTAATACAGTTGCTTTATTGGTAGTCTAATAATTATTTCAACATTTTCTTAACTTTTTGTTGATTTCTTACAAGCCACTGTATATCGTTCGTCGCTCCGGGGCTATTTCCCCGGTCATCCACTTTATATATATATATATATAATATACATATATATTATATATATATATATATATATATATATATATATATATATATATATATATATATATATGCTCTTACACAATATATATATAATTAATTTAAAATGTTTTTATTTTGTAACTTTAGAATAACATGGAGAATATAGATTTCATGCTCATTCGTCTGACTATAATACAAAATTGTCTGTTAGCATTTAATTATAAATATTGTTCACATTAATTGATATATTGTTAACTATTAAATTTTAAATGACAATCCTTATTAATTAATTTTTAATTAAATTTAATGGAAGAGAGTACATTGAATTAAAATGAAATATCACTTTAGTTAACAGCAAGTTGGGAATGGACAAAAGTAACGCAGAGTTTTGTTATTTTCTGTGTTAATATTTTTTATCATTATATTTTGTCGCTTAAAACGAAGGTATAAATATAAAGGTTAGTTTTATTTTTTATTTTCGCAACTAATGGAAACCACAATAACTGTAATCATTGGTCGCATTTGCAAATTCGTGGTTTAGAAAGTTATTCACGATTTATACAAATGTTTGATTGTAATTTCAAAAACACGAGTTTCGATTTGAGTTTGGTTTATCGTTATCAGTTGTTTTGGTTACTTCACTGTTATACTTCATAATCGATTGCGAAAATGACATTCGATCCGAGTTCCTTAACCTTTCTTGAATATCAATTTGTTTTTTTAAATATTTAATGTATTTAAAGGATTTTTATTCTAAAGGTCTTTTCTTTTTTGTTTCAGGTAAACAGATTTCTCCAACTGTTTCGATATTAAGTAAGTCTATGTTATTTTATCAGAGTATTAGATAGTTTGAATTTTTTGAGATTAGAGTAAAAGAGCGTACTTTTAAGCCTGCGATTTATGTGTTAAAATTATTTTTACTTTCACTTACGTATATATGTAATATATAGTAAGGGTAAGTATTGGTATCTTGAAAATTTTCGAATGTGAGTTTTCAACGGAAATACACATTTTAGGGTATCCTGAGTTCAAATAACCAAGTCCCGAAAATGGTCTGTGTGTCTATATGTTAGCAGTCTATCTCAAAAACAAAAAGTCGTACGAAACTGATAAAGCGTATTTAATATAGATATATGCCTTAGATGTTCGGGAAACTTTTTCCTTAAAATCGACTAATCGGAAGTGCCACTTTATATCAACGCTGAAACACATTTTTACAATTTTCTCAATAACGGCTCTTAACGATTTTGATTAAACTCTTTATATGATTGTATAATTAAGTGGTCTTTAATATCATTTAGGTCTTATCCCCGTAGATGTCACTTTACAGGGCTTAAATGCCCAATGTTCATATGCGTCTTCCTCTTTAGTACCTTTAATATATGGTTTATTTTAAATAATCAACTATCTTTCATTATTAAAAATTGTGAAAAAATGCTCAATATAATTTTTGAAAGAATTTGATAATTGAATAAAAGAGAAAAAAAAAAAAAATGCTTATACAGGTCAAAAATGAATCTCCGGAAATACAAGTCAGAAGGTATACTTATAATATATCATTGTAAAGTGGAGAATTTTAGAAAAAAACAATATCTAATATAGAAATTTGTTGGAGGTAACGGAAAGCGGCAAAAAAGAAAAAATTGTAAATAATAATTTTTGAAAACTGTTAATATTTAACTTAAATCTCATGTTTTCAAAGAAATTAAATGAAATTTACTAACTAAATGTAAACTTTAAAAAATATTTTTAGGATTATAAAAATATATAAATATTTTTATTGTAGAAAGTATTTTAAATCCACCTAATCAAGACAATGGCATTGTTAAAAAAACTATTTCATTGTACTTGTGTGAATGAAGAAGTGAAATAAAAAATATTTAATAGATATGTTAATAATCTTAAATATATTTACTGTATTTTGATAACTCTAGATCTGATATTATATTTAAATATTTACGTATCTATCGTCCGTTTATTCCGAAAAATCATCATGTAATCTTTTAGAAATTTAAATTAGTGAATAGTTTGATGTCATTTCCTGTTATGATATTCCATCAATATCCACTTACAATTAGTGTGACAACTTTTGACCTATCCATGACATACAATTCAAATCTCTTAATTCCATTTTACTAAACTTTGCAATGGTAAGTAGCAGTTTAATAACTAATAGTCGTACAATCCATAATCAATGGATCCTGCTATCCATAATCAACCGGTGATATAATAAATAGGACTTTTGTTATTTTAATAGTATTTATGATTTGTTAGCCTAAGGTCAGTTTAAAATACAATTAAAAATGTTTATAATAGCCCAACATGGCCAGAAAATAATTTCTATTCAAAGTTGAGCGGTAAGTAAAAGTTGTGTGTTGCGCGCTCCAGATTTTTTTTATTTAAATGCGGTAAACGTCGTTTAAGGTATAGTTTATAATCGTGTTTTATATAGTATTTTTTTTTCTAAATCGAATGGAGACCACTCTCATCACAATTGCGTCAACATTTTTATTATATTATATATAACTGCATAATCTCCAAGATCTAAGTGTTTGATTTTTTAGTTGTCCATTATGGATTGCTATTTCGAAAAATAATAATAAATACAATTATTTTTAAATTTCAAATAAGATTGTTGTTATATTTGCTTAATCTAGATTCTACAGAAATTGTAAAGGCAAAGATTACAATTTTATTGCTAACTGAAATTTTATGGCCGACGATACATTCAACATTTTTTCAAAACATTTCAAATAGCACCCCAAGTTCATTAGCACGTAGGAATCGATTATGAATTCTACGTAATAATAGTTTTTTTTTCCTCTTGTTCGCAATGTCAAAAATACCCGCACGATTCCTGAAACGCAATTTGCATGATTAAAGTTGTCGATAAAGCCCCGATTTTGTTATTTTCTGTTATCAGTCGTGACGTATTTATGCGTCACGAGTTATGAAAAGGCGCAACGAACGGCCTTGTCGTTCTGACTTATAAAATTATGTTGATAAATTAAAGTTTTATTGTCATCTCTCAAAGTTTTTTTTTTTTAATAATATTAATATTAATTGTAAGTGGTTATAATATTAATTGTACTAAATATTAATGATATATTAATATTAGATAATGAAAACATTATTTATTATCATTGTGTCATGGTTGTGAAAAATTAGTCAAATCTAATCAGAAGGTATTTGTATTTTACATACAAGTCTGGTACTTGATCGAATAATTGCAAAATATTGTTTCGCATATTTAATTGGAACTAATTGGCCTGTACGAATAATTCGCTTAGTATATTATTAATGAACAAATGGCTATAAAAATTAAATCCTATGCATTAAGAAAAAGTGATAGGATTTGATATTTTTTTTCCTTGGTCGATTATTATAGTTCGAATTCCACAAATAAAAATTATATTCCTTTTAACATAATTTTCTTATCGTTTACAAGGGTTATTCACAGTTCAAAATAAATAAATAATAACGATTTTGGAAATTATCGATTATCACAAAGAGGCTTAGAATTAAAAATAAGTCATTGATTCGTAGACCCCTATCAAACGGGGGACAATCGCGATAAGATTTGAAGAGATGCCGGAGATAAACGACAATGGCTCGGCCTCGGCGAAGTTGAACATCAACCTTGCTACCTCCATCAACCTCAATTCCTCCATTATAATGGTCACACCCAGGGGAAGAACGGGAGCGGTCCTTGGAAGCTTGCTAATGCGGAGGCGCTTAAGCAGGGTCCGGAAGTGAAATTTGACAGCGACCTCGCCGGTGCAGAAGCCGAAGGTTCGCAGGGTCTCGGAGCTTGTGAAAGCGGGAAAAATTACTTTCTTTAAAATTTCACGTTCGTGTGAATGTAAAATATCTGCGAGGAGCAATTAACTGTCTGAAACTGACTTTCCTGTTACCTCAACGCGAGGGAATATGTTTAACATGCAATCTAATCGATTTGTCAATACATGGGAAAGATTAGTATAGGGGTACCTAAAATTCTATTTATATGCGTGGAACAATAGAAAATAACCATTTCTCATTTCTAACAACCGTATTTTAACCTAATTTAGGTAGTATGAGTCACATCTAACTTCAAGTGAAGGAAATATAATTGAGTAATTAAATGAATTCATAATTTTTATTCTTTGATTAAGGTTAAACAATAAAAACGCAAAATGTCCCAAATTTTCCGGGTGGTATTTACAAAAATAATTAACGTTAACGAAAAGTAGTGGGGACGGGCTTACGTCATGAGAGTGCAAACTACCTCATGGCATGCCAGCGCTTAGCTGATATAGTTTATCATCTATATATTAATATAAATAATATATTTAAACTTAGAACAGTGTTTCTGGCTTCAGTATAACTATATTAAACAAACAGAAACGCAAAAAAAGGTATTTGTAGAGGGAAAAAAATCACTTAAATTTGGGCTATATCAGAATTCAAGTGATAAAGAACGTATGTGCGATTAGAACATATGTGAGATTGAGATTTAATTTTTAATATAATAATATTTAGCTAAAAACTTTAAATAAATGTGCGGTCTCGCAAGTATGGTGGAGACTGGGTGGCGCGGCCTATTGTGTGACGTATACGCTTGCTCAACACGCCGCTATCTACTTAAGAACACTTGTCTTTCAACTTTACCATATCCCTTTATAAAATTTAATAAAATAAATTTTTAATCTAAATACTTTTATTCAGAAACGACAGGGTGAATTAAAAAAAGAAAAGATATTTCTAGGATGGAATTTTTGAAGCTGAAAACACATATGTTTATACAAATAAATATAAGATAATTAACGGATTATTATATACAAGATGAATATAAGGCACCGATACGCCATGAGGCAGCCATATTTTCACGACTTTTCTTTGATGTACGCAAGTATGCACCAGAATAATTTGGGAGGAATAAAAAATCATTTGAGTGCCTAATCAAAATATTATTAAACCAAAAATTCCTCTATATACTCTTGAAGAGTTTAATGAAAAAAAGTAATGTAGTACTATTGATTTTTTTTTTCATGTCACAAAATTGTACATTATAGAAAATCCAAACGCCTTCAGGATGGAGATTTTTCCGTTATTGTATCTTATATCCAAAGAAAAGATACAATACATTGAAAGAAGTTTATTTGATCAAGACATAACTTCGAAACATCTTATGTATTATACAGTATGATGGCTGAAAGTGCAAAGGCTTCGTAAGGAACGTGTGCAATTAAGATCCCTCCAGCGAAGTGCAGAGACCGGTCCAGTGGGCATTGCTGGGACTCAGGGAGTTGGGGAGTAACATCAGCTAATGGTCTTCTCTAATGACGCGTGCCATGGTAACCTTAATAGGCTCTGTCAGGACCACCGAAGCCTTCCGCCAATCCAATAAGTCCAAGACCAAGGAGTTAATAGTTATTATTAACGCCAGTCATTATATTTTGATACAAGTGGCGAATTTTGACGTTTCATTTATCGGAAGAACTGAAATTTTGTTATGATGTAAAGAATGTGCGCCTAAAAGTGAAGTCAACTTAACAACTGACGATATGCTCGGTCGCATATTAAATTAAAAAGTTACGGTTGGATGTGAACAAAATTTAATTCAATTGTGTTTAAGCGATGCTGAATATGAATTCGAAGTTCCCAAACGAAATTTTCTATAGCGTTTCAAAATATATGCTAAAAACAGTGAAATCTTCTTAGTTTTTCGTTTGTTTTTTGCCACGTCTAAGAAACAATGCGTTTTATCGAAATTGCTATCCTTACAATCTAAAATAAGATAACTACCATAATTTTCATGAACAGTTTTTTATTGTAAGATCAAGTGGGTGAGAAGTTTACTTCGCTTATTTCACAAGAAATTCGTTATAATCTATTTGAAAGAACATTAAATTTCCTATGTATCTCTGTGGAAATGTTAATATGTGACTAAGCTGCTGTTAAAGCGCCCAGAATTGAACGTATTTCAGTTGTAGCTGCCGTACACAACTCGATCATTTTTTATTTTTTTTAATTCCTTTTGTTTCAGGTTATTTAAATATATTAATAACATAACTTGAATGTTTAAACAAATAGCTTACAGCTTTTATATATTCATTGTATATAGGAAATTTAATGCTCTTTTAAATTGATTGTTTTGTATTTCTCCGAGAGATGCACAGTTAAGAGTTTTTTTTTGGGAGGTAAGGACCCTAAGAACATAGCTATTTCTTTTAAAGTATTCGTAAGCACACAATCAACTTGCTCTAAGTTCTCACCCGTTGAAACAGCTCTAAAAAGCTTTTTAAAAATTTATAGTAGATTTCATATTTGAGAGTTTTCCTGAGTGCGAAATACAAATCTCAATTCTCTTTCTCCTTCAAAAATTGTATTGGTTTAAATTGTTATAAATATACAAATTTAAAGATTTTGATATACCAACAAGATTTTGGTGATTTTTAAAAAAAAACTTTCTCATTTAATTAGATTCAAGTCCGTATTGATTAATTTAAGGTTATTATGCTAAAACTTGAGATTCAACTCAAGTCGTTTTTTATCCTCAATCGAATTTTTATCCTGTAACCTAAATTTACTCCTAACAATATCTCCTGTTTTATATTTATATTATTATTATTATTGTTAAATATTATTATCTACGAATTTTTAACACAACTCAAATATCTATGTTCTAATTTATTTAAATACGCTAATAAATATATTTTTTTAAATCATTAGTTTTTTATCCTTAACGATTTTTTTGTTGTTTAGACTTCTGATA